>JAHZTW010000003.1:19885309-19971065 GCA_020283515.1 Alliaria petiolata | reverse complement strand
TGATCACTTAGAAATCAAACCTTAGGTTATTTAATAGATGCGAGAGCATTATTAATAACTTGAACTAATCATAGGTGAGCAAAATATCTCTTCGCAAAGAGATTTGGTTTAGGTATTTTGAGAACAAATCGAACTTGTTCTTATTGCTTGCCTTAGTTGTTTAAATTCGCAAAGAGATTTGGAGTTTAGGAATTTAGGCATAGATAACTTCTGCAACGAGAGTTGATTGGTTTTAACTTAGAGTTTCAAGTTCTAGACGGTTCTTAATAAATCCCTAATAGCATAATTTCTGCATTCTCTGATTCAACCTGATAATTACCCTTGCCTAGCGCCTTAGTCTCCTGAACTTTAATCCACATTAATCTCATTTACTTATTTCGCCTAGTTGCTTAGTTTACTTAATTTCGATATTTGATCTAGCTTAATCTGAACTTAGAAACCTTAGTGTAGCATCTACTTTCCTTGGGATTCGATACCCTTTATACTTCAACTGCATTGCTGTGCACTTGCAGTGTTGATTATTTGGGTAAAACCTGAGCCCTATCAAGTTTTTGACGCTGTTGCCGGGGAAGTAATAGCTGCCTACGGAATCTAGTACTAGGATTTTGACTAGGTTTTGTTTTTATTTTGTTTACTAATTTAGTTTCTTATGTTTGGTTTCAGGTGCATGCCCAGTACCAGAAACAACAAGAAGAAGGAACTTGTCGCACTTCACCAAGAGCTCAGCCGTTTGGAACGTACGAACCGAAAAACTGCACGAGTGTCGATCGACACCCATACTAGCATCGATCGACACCCTGCGCAGACAACAATGGTTGAGCCTTTGGTTTTGATACGCGACGCTGAAGGAAACTTGTTCGACGGAGAAGGCAACATAAGGAATGCCAGAGGCCAGAGACTTGATGATAATGGAGCTGTTATCATTGAGCAAGCAATACAACCTGCAGAACCTGGACGTGGAAGAACACTTGGCGAGTACAACAACCTAGATCAGTTCTATGCTAATAGAGCTGCGATCCGTCCTCCTGCATTTCATAGGAATTGACTTCGAGCTGAAGCCTGCTTACTTCACACTGGTGGCTCAGCATCCGTTCCATGGTCTTCCTCAAGAGCATCCCATGGACCATATTGAGAGATTCGAGGATTTAGCATCCAGCATTAAGGCTAATGGAGTGTCCAATGATTATCTCTTCTGCAAGCTTTTCCCTTACTCGCTTGCTGTAGATGCATCATATTGGCTGAAGCAGTTGGATCCAGGATCTTTGACTACTTGGGAAGAAACAAAGAATGCATTCTTATACAATTTCTTTGATGACACGAGATCTGAAGAGTTGAGGACGAAGATCACTGCATTTTCTCAAGGACCCACTGAAGCATTCAAAGCTTCTTGGGTGAGGTTCAGATCGTACCAGAGGGATTGGTGGGGTCTAAATAGTCGTTCGAGATTGGAGGATTTCTTTGGGGACTCGTCTAGCTTTGAATTTGTAGAACCCTAAGCTGCAAGTGCACAGCGTGCATTGTAGTACTTAGGGTATCGATCCACAGGGAGGAGGTCAACTGCAAAACAGAAGAATCAGGGCAACCAAAGAAGCATGGAACTGGGGTTTTGGGGTAAGTNGTTTAAGTCATGATTTGAAGATCGTTTTACTTACATAAAGTTTTTTTTGGGGGGAATTGCTACAAATGACCTAAAATTTGATTCTTTCTCCAAAACTAGACTCCCTATTGTATGTTTGGCAAAAGTAACCCACATGGGTAGTGAAATTACAACTCTCACCCTTATGACTAAACAGAAGACGTCTGCGATAATGACGATTTTACCCTAGAGAAGTCTACTACGAGAGAGTAGACTTCTCGATTAGACTTCTTGACTTCTAAAGTAGACTTCTCGATTAGACTTCCAAAGTAGACTTCTCACCTATGACTTATACTGCAGAGTAGACTTCTCGAGTAGACTTCTCTCAAATAATTTCCTTAGAAATAATTAAAAATTATAAAAAATTAATTTTATAAAAAACTTTGTTAAATAATCAAAACATATACATTTTTCATCTATTAAAAATAAAATTTCAATAAAAATGTATCAATTTAAATCAACATAGCCAAATTAGGTTAGAAATCAATACATTTAGCGAAGTCTACTCGAGAAGTCCACTAAATCACTAAATTTCAAATTTAATAATAAAAATTATGAAAAATAATTTGGTAAAACAATTATGAGCACAATTAAAACATAGACAATCTGCATCTATATAAAATAAAATTTCATGAATATGAATCAATTTATAAGTTTCATGAGTATTCAGTTTAAAAGGGTTAGGGTTAAGATTTAAAGTATAGGGTATAAGGGCGTAATTGTTAGGGTAAGAAAAACATTTATACGAATTCATAATTTATGGTTTGGTTAATGATTTAATGTTGGTATCTTTATTATTTTAACTGTAATTTGTGAATATGTTAAGTAAATTGATGTTTTGATATAAGTTTTAATCGAAAACAATTTATTTAGGGTTTATGGTAAGTAGACTATTCATTAGACTTCTCGAGTAGACTTCATTAAACTTCTCTCGAATAGAATTATACTATTCATTAGACTTCTCGAGTAGACTTCCAAAGTAGACTTCCAAAGTAGACTTCTCGACATGAGACTTATACTACAGAGTAGACTTCTCGAGTAGACTTCTATCAAATTATTTTCTGAGAATTAATTAAAACAAATTATAAAAAATTAGTTTTATAAAAACTTAGATAAATAAACAAAACATATACATTTCCATCTATTAAAAATAAAATTTCAAAAAATAGATCAGTTTAAATCAACATAGCCAAATTAGGTTAGAAACCAATACATCTAGAGAAGTCTACTAAATCACAAAATCTTAAATTTTAATAATAAAAAATTATAAAAAATAATTTGATAAAAATTATTATGAATAAAATTAAACATAGACAATTGGCATCTATATAAAATAAAATTTCATGAATTAAATCAATTTATAAATTTCATGAGTATATCTCCTACTTTAAAAGGGTTAGGATTGAGGTTTAAAGTATAGGGGTATAAGGGTGTAATTTTTAGGGTAAGAATTTTTTTATATGAATTCATAGTTTTTGGTTCGGTAGATGATATATCGTTGATATATTTGTTATTTTAACTGTAATTTGTGAATATGTTAAAGTAAATTAATGTTTTGATATAAATTATAATCGAAAATATTTTATTTAGGGTTTAGGGTAAGTAGACTTCTCGAGTAGACTTCTGCAGTTCACTTCATAGAAAGCCATAGCGGGAAATAGAAATTTTTTAACAAATTGGGCGGGATTGATTAATTACACCGGTTAAGTAAACTTCTCAAATAGACTTCTCGAGTAGACTTCTCAAGTAGACTTCTCGAGTAGACTTCTCTCGTGTACACTTATATAAAACGTAGACTTCTCTAGTAGACTTCTCTAGTAGACTTCTAAAGTAGACTTCTCGTGTAGACTTCTATCGGCTAGACTTATATAAGGAGTAGACTTCTCGAGTAGACTTCTCGAATAGACTTCTCACTAAACCGAAAAACACTTCGTTTGAACCGAGCAATTTTACTAACCAATGATTAACCGTGCTATATATTTCATTTTACCATTTGTGCATTTACTTTTTATCGGACAAAACCCTAGTTTCTCTGAAGTGGGAGATTTTCGCCATTTTTGTCGCCGTCGCCACTCTCGTCGTCGCCATCGCTGTCTCCATACAGTGGTAATCTTTGTTCCACTCTCTCACTTGTCTCACTTATCTCACTTTTTCATCTGTGTATATACCTTAATCGAATTCGTTTATCTCTTCTCATCACTGTCGCTTTTTTGCTCGTCGCCTCGGCTCTGCTGAATGTTTCTTCACTGTCGCCGCCGGTGATAATTTTATCCTACTTTCTCTTTGTCACGCATATGTTAGATTCAAATTTTGATATTTTGTTATCATCGCAGCAAATTTTGAAATTTCTGGTTGGATTTACGGATCTCTGCGACGCCATTGGTTGTCTCCTCCGGATTTCAATGATTTTAGTGTTCTCGAAGGTAATTATACGGCTCTTTTTGTCAGATTAAGTGGCTTGTAAAGTAGACTTCTTTATGAAGTAGAATTATGTATGAAGTAGACTTCTTTATGTAGTAAAATTTGAAAGTAGACTTTTCGAGTAGACTTCTCTCGATTAGACTTCTCTCGATTAGACTTCTCTCGATTAGAATTCTCTCGATTAGAATTCTCTCGAGTAGACTTCTCGAGTATTCTTCTGAACTAGACTTGTGGGTTTTGCAGGATGGAGAAGGCCATGTTTCCAAGGAGATTATACACAAAGGTGAGGAGCCACAGTTTGGCAAAAGTATAAGCTACTACAGCAACGATAGTAAGCTGATTCCGGCATTGGAAGAAGTACTAGAAGAGGATGAATGGGAAGAGCTTTTGGACTCACAGCTGGGTGTTTTTCTGAAGTTCTACAAATTGAAATTTGGCTGGGTATCGAGGGTGGTTCAGTATATACTCGGTTTTCAGCTGGTTTGCAATAAAAAGTACGAGATATGGAGTCTGATAGATGCAAACCCCTTGAGGTTTTCACTGAATGAGTTTAAAGACCTCACTGATCTCAACTGCGAGTATGTTCCGGCACTGGAGGAACAAGAAGTTACCCCTGAGATGAAAGTTTTTTGGGAGAAGCTTGGCGTCAGTGTAGATGTTGGTTCGAGTGTTAACGATCTTACAGAAGCGTGTAGGCATGCTAGGGACTGGACAAGGGATGATAGGATTAGGTTAGGATTTTTATCCATCTACGCTGGATTCATTGAGGCAAAGAAAAGGAATTCACCCACACGGGTGGACTATGCAAGGCTAGTCATGGATGTCGGGTCATTTGCAAATTATCCGTGGGGAAGAGTGGCTTTCAAGTTCCTCATAGAGTCTGTCAAAAAAGCGGATTTGACAAAGACATGTTGGATTTATGGGTTTGCTGAAGTGCTCCAGGTTTGGGCGTATTATGCCATGCCAGATTTCGGATCCGATTTTGGGAATCCGCTTCCCAACAACCCAACTCCACCGGTGCTGGCTTACGGCGGTTGTCGAGGACGAAAATACATCAAAGAGGCTATGCTGAAACAGGTAATTTATATTTGTAGACTTCTTTTGAATACTTTTTTGCGTAGACCTCGGTAAAATATATATCCCAATTGTTTGCAGGTTAGCTTCAATAACTTTACTCTGAAGGAACGGGAAGAGATGTTCCCTATTTGGGATGATGAGGTAGCTGATCCTCAGATCGAGAACATTATCAAAGCCATATTTGGGGAGTTGGGTGAGGGTAAATGGAACTGGAAGTCCACTCATTGGCGGTCCGAAGGTGTTAAGGAGTCGAACGTCGTGAAGTTAGAGGACACAAAGGGCCAAAAAAGAGGCGTTCATTCTGACGATGAAAGCAGGAAGAAGACTTGTCCAGCCCCTCCTCCTTCCATAGACGATGATGTTTTGAAGAAACTAGTCGAGTCGATGAAACAACATGTCTCGACATGTTTCACGAGATTGGCTGGGGATATGAAGGATGGGTTTGCGGCGTGCGATATAAAGCTTGACATCTTGACTAAGAAGGTTGCCGATGTGGACCAAACTATTGCCAAGATTAAGGAGGCAAGGAATGAGGAGCAGGTCAAGTCCAGCGTTGGTCGGGTTAGTTCCGATCCCTCTCCCAATACAACTAAAAAGACCTTTAAGACAAATAAGCCTTCTTTGACTGAAGTCGTTACTAGGGTTACTAGGGCAAGATTGAGGGCAAAGAAGTCTGAAAAGTAGAACGCTTGTGACCAATCATGTTGTATTTTAAGATGATTTCAATTGTGTGTAACCTTTGATTTCCGACTCCATGTTTACTTGAACAATTTCCAATTAATAAAGCTGTTAATTTCCAGATGTTTGTTCTTGTCTTTGACATCTATCATGCATTATTTCAGAAAAAACAAGCAGCTCCATGTGAGAGTAAACTGTGCCCAAGATGTAGAACCAAGTGTCGTCTATGTAGGGAGGGGCAAACCATCGCAGCAGGATGTGGATGATTATTTAATGAAACAACGATCTAAGAAGAAGGCCGCAAGAATTGTGGCACGAGCCAAGGCCGACAACAACTTAAGGAGGGCAATAGCTTTTACAGTTGCGGGAAGTAGCACCCCAAACGTAATCAAAACTGAGAAGGCAAATGTAGGTGGTGGATATGATCCTTTTGCTCCCATTGATGCCGTAAAGAATAAGGCTTTAAATGTCTGGCTGAAACGTCTACCGTAAGTTGTCACTATCGAATCAAGATTTATAAATTGATCAGTATTAGTCTACATAGCCTGAGTATTGTGTGCTCATTATGTCTGCAGTGGCTGGCCGGCTCACGACGCGAAGAAGAATCCAACAAACTACTGGTGGTGGCTGCTGAGGACTCCACAGCAGTGGCTTGTAGACACGGTAAGAAGAACAAGTGATGAGTAGACTTCCCGAACACACTTCCCGAGTAGACTTCCCGAGTAGACTTCTTGAGTGTAGACTTATATAAAGAGTAGACTTCCCGAGTAGACTTCCCGAGTAGACTTCTTGAGTGTAGACTTATTTAAGGAGTAGACTTTCCGAGTAGACTTCCGAGTAGACTTCCCGAGTAGACTTCATACTTTGCTGACTTATCTATTTCTCAATGTAGCACATGGATGCCGCCATCAAGCTGCTCAGACATCGATTTACGAAACATCCGGAATGGTTTAGGAGTGATCGTATCTGCTTCCTTGATACTATTTTCGGTATGATGTGGAATAACAAGTACGCTGATTTTCGTGCCACCAAACCAAATCCCGATGGCTCAGGTAGAATGCTGCCGCCTGGTGCCTTTGATTATTACAACGGTGAGGCACCGGTGTACTGCAGAACGAACAAGTCATGGTGGATCGATATCGATGACATATACCTGCCCTTGAATATAAAACAAGATCATTGGATTGCTCTGTGTATCTCATTACCTAATCGGCACATTATCATTTGGGACAGTTTTCTTGGTCATGTTGATGATGAAGAGTTAGCGAAAGCAGTTGAGCCTTTCGCAGTCATGATGCCTTATCTGCTTCGAGATATGGCTCCCCGAGAAGAGAAAGATAAGTTCCCTTATACAACTTTCACGCACACACGGGTAGACGGAGAATGGGTGCCACAACAAAAGATCGGTGGTGATTGTGGAGTTTTTTGCCTGAAATTTATTGAATATCATGCTCTTGGACTGCCATTTCCTTCGACATTGTGTCTAGCCAACATGAAAGTTCATAGACAGAAAGTTGCGATTGACTTATTCCACGAGATCGACTGCAAAGGACCGTCTGAAGACCGCGACTGGCGGGATTTAGACATATATGAAGGTACCTGATTTCCTGAACAGACTAATTATGGTGGTGAATGTTTTGTACCCCACTTGTAACAAACAAATTATGGTGGTGAAGGTTTAGTAAATTTTGATGTGGTTGGAAAGTTTTTGTTGTAACCCATCAGTTAATATATAACAAGGATTGTGTTTTTTCTTACATAACTTCTCAATCTAGTAGACTTCTTATGTATTACATAACTTAAAGGTGAATCAGAGGGACATTATAATACAAAGTAGACTTCTCGACATGAGACTTATAATACAAAGTAGACTTCCCGAGTAGACTTCTCGGATAGACTTCCAAAGTAGACTTCTCGACATGAGACTTATAATACAAAGTAGACTTCCCGAGTAGACTTCTCGAGTAGACTTCTAAAGTAGACTTCTCTACATGAGACTTATAATACAAAGTAGACTTCCCGAGTAGACTTCTCGGGTAGACTTCCAAAGTAGACTTCTCGACATGAGACTTATAATACAAAGTAGACTTCCCGAGTAGACTTCTCGAGTAGACTTCTAAAGTAGACTTCTCTACATGAGACTTATAATACAAAGTAGACTTCCCGAGTAGAGATTAACTTACACAATGGGGGCGAGTATGACCATGTTGCTTGCACTTTGAGCAACTGTATTTCTTGTGCATCTTCCTCGGTCTTGTGCCTCTTTTCCTTGACATTTCTAGCCAAGTTTGCCACCTCGACTTTTTCTTTCTTCCAGGAGCAATCTTCATGACCGGAACACCACATGGTTCTTCTTTCTTGACTTCGTTTTCATCAGAAATCGGAGGGTTAATGGGATGGGAGTACGCAGCATATAACGACTCCTTCGAGTAAGATGGACACACAATTGATGACAGTTGCACGTTGGCCTCTACTGCGGCTGCAATGACATGTGAGCAAGGGATTTTCTCAACATCATACACACCACACGAACACTTCCGCTGTTCCAAATCAACAACACAATCCCGTGCTCCACCCTTAACAAAGAAACGCCAGCCATCTATACGTTCTACTTTAAGATTTTCAGCATAATGATCTCGTATTACCAATAGATATTCTACCCCCCGGGTATGGCTCGTTGTGAGACTTAGAGCATCTTCACGCCTTTTATTATACCATCTCCCGAGTTTCTCTCTAATAAACTCCAGCAAAAATGTGATGGGAAATCCTTTGGCTTGCTTAACAGCCGCATTGATCGATTCTGCGATGTTGCTAGTCTTTATGTTGTACCTGTCTCCAGGGAAATGAACTCGTGACCATAACCTCGGGTCCGCATCCTGCAAATATTGAGCAAGTCCGGGGTTTACATCTCGGATTGCATCCATGTATCGGTTATAATCGTAAGACGTATGCGCGTATGCAGCCCCTTTCACCAAGTACATGAGTTGCTTCCCGTGAAAGTTTGTCACTATGTTTTGCTGAAGATGATAGTAACATATGCCCCGTGTTGCCCATGGTATCACATTCCTACATGCGGCAGCGATGGAGTCGTGCCGATCAGAAACTATGACAAGCGGATACTCATCTGAGAAACATCTACTCAATTTGGTGAAAAACCAATTCCATGAAGCATTACACTCAGAATCCACAACTGCAAAAGCCAAAGGAAATATCTGAAAGTTACCATCTTGTCCGGCTGCCACTAGCAAAACACCTCCATACTTTCCATTTAGATGAGTCCCATCAACAACAATCACTCGCCTCAAGTACTGAAAACCAGCTATGGAAGCTCCAAAAGATATAAATAGGTACTTAAACTGATTCATCTCATCGCATACAAGGTCGGTGACACTTCCCGGATTGGCTCTCACAATTTGACGCAAATAAGAAGGCAGCTTTGCATATCCATCTTCTGTTGTTCCCCTCACCAATTGTTGGGCATATATCAAAGCTCGATAAGATGTGGTGTAACCGAGGTTGAGACCGAACATCACCTTCATAGAATCTTTGATATGCTTTGGCACAATTCCATCGATTATGCCAACCCGCTCTATAAACAGAGCTCCAACGTACTTGGGTGTACAACGTCTACGGTGAGCTGATCGGTCTACCACAGAACAAGTATGATCCTTCATATACTTTGTCACCCAGAATGTGCGTGCTTCGTTCTTCACACCCGCTCTAAGCTTCCATGTGCATCCTTTGACAGAACATTTTGCTACAAACAGAATCTTCGTAGACTTATATACTTTAAAAGCAAATCTTCTCATCACTGCCACCAATCTCAACTCTGATACAAGCTTGTCCTTGCTAGAAAAACTTTGACCAACAAATATATTAGAGGACCAAGTAGCATTGGATCGATCAAAACCACCACAATGCTCTTTCAAACCCTCAACAACAAAAGACATATCAGTTTCATCCTCATCTTTAACTTTCCCGTACTCACTGTAATCCACATCTGAATCATCCAACTCATCTTTCACTTCCACATTCGGATTATCAGCTTCATCCTCATCTTTAGCGTTTTCACCCCATTCTTCTTCATCGTCTTCATCCCACTCTTCTTCATCATCAGAGCAGGGATCCGAATCTCCACCTACATCAGCATTCTCATGGTCTATTATCCTACTCGAAACGCAAAGGCGTACACCATGGA
Source organism: Alliaria petiolata (assembly GCA_020283515.1). Taxonomy (NCBI): domain Eukaryota; kingdom Viridiplantae; phylum Streptophyta; class Magnoliopsida; order Brassicales; family Brassicaceae; genus Alliaria; species Alliaria petiolata. Next base: position 19,961,055 of record JAHZTW010000003.1, on the reverse strand, counting down.
TCCTACTCAACTCAATCAAGGTGTGAACGTGTCTATCATTTCTGACATATATAGGCGGAGAATCAGGAGGCATTTGTTGAAGCATCAGAGGTGGTAATGGATAGGATAACTCCACAAACTTTGTTTCCGTTTCCAGCATATAATCCTCTTGTGCCATTTCAAGAAGCTCACCATGTGTGCAACCATATCTCAAGAAAAAAATTAGCCCCCCTTTGCTATTATCCACCTCGAAATGCCACAATGATTCTTTCATCACCCATTCTCCATAAACCGTTGGCATGTGAGTAATTCTCTGTAAGAAAACAAAATCCAAACCACATTAGAAATAAACATTGAAAAAGTAGACTTCTTGGATTTCTTCGAGAAGTCTACTACTAATATGCTAAATACCTAATAACAGAAAAAAATTAATTAAAGCTCAACTATATTAAACAAACATGTAAAATTCATACATAAGAAAGACTAATAAATAACACAAACTCAAGAGTCAACGAATAATTTTTACTTTTTATAAATTACAGATTAAAGAATTTTATAAGGAAATTAAAGAAGTAGACTTCATCTAAGTCCGGAGAAGTCTACAAAGTAGACTTCTTGGAGAAGTCTACGGCTAATAAGCTAAGTAGCTTGTAAAACATAAAACCTGATTTCACCATCCCTATAAACTATAAACACGTATAACTGATATAGAGAGAAGAACAATTACTAACACAAGCTCATGACCAAGAAAATCTTAAAAATTCATTATATATTTGATAAAAAGTGTTTTTTATAAAATATGAAAAGTAGACTTATAAGACGGTTAATGAAGTCTACTATCAGTAGACTTCGTAAAGAAAAGTAAACTTCTTAAGAGAAGTCTACTAGAAAAAGTATACTTCTACCAGGTCAGTTTTGCAATTGCCAAAAATGAGTAAACTTCTCCTCAGAAAGTAGACTTCTCTACTTTCGGAGTAGACTTCTCTACTTTCGGAGTAGACTTCTCCGAGACAGTAGACTTCTCGGTGGAGTCTACTCTTAAAAGTAGACTTCATACAGGTCATTTTTGCAATTGACCAAGTTTGACTTTGGGTGTAGACTTCTTGAACCCTGGAGAAGTCTACTATGGGTTAGTTTTGGGGTTGACCAAACATTAAATTAATTAAAAAGTAGACTTCTTCTCAGGCCAAAAGAAGTCTACTTTTTAATTCAACTTTTCATCATCCAAAAAAAAGCCCAGTAGACTTCTCCAGCTGTATACTACAAAAAGTCAAAGTTTGATCAATTGCAAAAATGACATGTATGAAGTCTACTTTTAGGAGTAGACTTCTCTAAGAAGTCTACTTCAAAAAAGTCAAAGTTTGGTCAATTGCAAAAATGACATGCTTTGAAAGAAGTCTACTCGAGAAGCCTACTCCATTTTTTTTGTTCTCAAAGGAAATGGAGTAGACTTCATCTGACCTAGAGAAGTCTATTTTGTTCACGCGGTCAATTGCAAAACTAACCTTTTGGTTGACTAGTAGACTTCTTGAAGGCCATATGAAGTCTTTCGCAGCACAAATCTAGAAAACATGAAATTATACTGAAAAATTGACTTACCACTCATATTTAGCTTCTTTTCTAGCTTATATCTTCGATTCTTGTCACCATTAAGAAGTCCAATTGCAATGAATGACCAATTCAGCGGATATAGCAAGATCTAAATGCTTTAATTTTTTAATAGCTAAATTATAGAGTTGTTGGGAAGAAAATAGAGAGAAAATGGAAGAATAGAAGCATAAGGCAAGAGACAATGAGCTATTCAAGTTCAAAAATGGGTTTTTGGTGCAATTAAAGCTTCAAATTGGTTGAAAATGGTGGTTGGGTGAATTGATGATGATGGCATTTTCGTGAATTAGTTATGAACATGAGGATTATTTGGTCCATTGAATTTTCGAAAATTAAAGAAATTAATTTGAATCAGTGACAGTTTCGTAAATAATTGAAAGTGAGAAGGATGGTTTGGAGAGAAAGTGCCTAATGTTGAAATGGAAAATTTAGTGGGTTAGATTTGCAGTTGACTAAGATTCTTAGGTCATTTTCAAGTAATCCTTTTTTATGAGAATAATTAAAAAGATTATACTTTTAAGGGGATGTTCCGAAATATAACATGTGTCAGAAGTTAATTTTGAGAAAGATTGTTGCTATACATGATATATAAAGAAACTTGGCTTCCCTAAAGACGAAGAAAAAAATAATCGTCCCTTTCCGCGTTTCCTCACAGGAAGTTTCGTCGATCCTATTCAAAACTGAGATTTTTTTTTTTTTCCAACTCCTGTCGAAGGTTTTGCTTAAATTTCTTCCGATACTCCTGCAAGTTCTGAGATTCGGACTTGAATCATGATGAATTCCATCTTCGGAAAGCGAAAAACTCCTGCAGGTTCTTATCATTCAATCTCTTATTTTTTCGTCTGATTAGTTTCTGAAAATTCTGGATCTGTCGGCACTCGTTTTGTTTGCTTAATTTTACTAACTGTCAAAGGGATTGCATCAATTAATCGCTTCCGTCAAAATCCGTTGATCGCGATTGTTTGATCTGTATTTGACAATCGGGACCATTTAGGATCATCGATCTTTCGGATATTGGGTCAATGGCTATTTTTTGTTTTAAATTAACGAGAGTCAATCTGTTGTCGAACTGAAATACCCATTCGATTTGAATTATTTGCTGTTCTGAGATCATATGTTTTGTAGCTTAAGAATGTTCATGTTGAGTTTAAATCATGTATAAGCTCGTGTAAGGTTAATGAGATCATATCATAACTCATAAGTATTGTTTTGTTTTAGAACTTCTACGGGAAAACAAGAGGATGCTAGATAAGTCTATCAGAGATATAGAGAGGGAGAGGCAAGGCCTTCAAACGCAAGAGAAGAAACTTATTGCTGAGATTAAAAAGACTGCAAAGCAAGGCCAGATGGTTTGCTTCTGTTTCTTAATACAAGTTTTAGAAAATCTGTGTCACCAAGATGTTTGCAGTGATGCTAAAGTATGAGACTTTACTAGTTTAGAAAATCCTAATAGATTACATGAAACTATGCAGTGTTCGTTTGGCTGATGCTTTAGGCTTAAGCATCTTCAGTAAATTGACTATAATTGGTTTGGTATTTTCTCTCAGGGAGCTGTGAAAGTGATGGCAAAGGACCTTATCAGAACGCGGCACCAGATTGAGAAGTTTTATAAGCTTAAATCTCAACTCCAAGGTGTATCTCTCAGGATCCAGGTATGCTTTATTTCTTGGGTTGGTTATTGCGAAAGTTCGAACTCCAATCATACCAAAATTTTGTAGAGCCTATTGTCGTATCTATACTTATTTCTTACAAGGCCCTAGAAAGCTAAATTTTTATGTTATTTCAGACTCTGAAATCAACACAAGCAATGGGCGAGGCAATGAAAGGTGTGACTAAAGCAATGGGGCAAATGAACAGACAGATGAACCTGCCATCTCTACAGAAAATCATGCAAGAATTTGAGAGGCAGAACGAGAAAATGGAGATGGTCTCTGAGGTGATGGGAGATGCTATTGATGATGCTTTGGAAGGAGATGAGGAAGAGGAAGAGACTGAAGATCTTGTTAGCCAAGTCCTTGACGAGATCGGAATCGATATCAACCAAGAGGTAACACATTAATCCTAGCTACCATTCTCACTAGTTCAACATACGGATGTTCAATCTCGTTAAACCGAACACATCCAATCCGAATCTAAAACCCGGACTAGAGACTGAATAAGTTCAAACTAAAATGCTATACTTTTTAGATATCCAGTTATCCAATAACTGAAAATGAATCTGAACAGAAATAGAACTGAAACTGACAAATCTGATTAAGAACCAAAACTGTTACCGAGTCCACCACGTTATATTCGGTTTTACATCAGTTGCTTTCTGGATAAACCAAACTGAAACCTATATTGAATATCCTTATATCCATTTCCACCTATAAGATGTTTTGACTGTATTGGACTGGCTTATTGGTGTTTCAGCTGGTGAATGCCCCATCTGGTGCGGTCGCAGCACCAGCGTCGAAGAACAAGGTGGTGCAAGCTGAGGCCGCCGGAGCTGAGGATGGTGGAGGAATAGATAGTGACCTTCAGGCAAGGTTGGACAACCTTCGGAAAATGTGAAGGCCTTTCTGGTTTCTGTATCATATTATTATTACTGATTGTTCATAACTTTTCAACTTCAAAGGCAAATGTGGCAAGCGAGATATGTTTTACGATTTGGGGGTGGGTTTGTAATAATTTCATAATTTGAGCCCTGAATTTTATAAACTATTGTTCGTGGAATCAAGGGTACTTTGTATATACAATCAAAAGGCGTGGGAACGATTTTTCTTGGAGGATGGCAAAACAGAACCGGAACCAAAACTGTCTAGAGTTTTTCTTGGTCTTAGCTCGTGGAAATTATACTAAAAGTGAAAACTCCGAGATCTCTGTATTGATCATCACTATATTTCTTTTTGAGTGGAATATATAAATGTTGACAAAGTTGTGTAATACAGACAATATTAGGTTTATAGGCAATAAGGCCCCGGAAGATTGTTGTCTAAGCCAATCAAGAAAAACTTTCTATGATAATTGGTTCGGTTTCAAATTGACAAACACATAGTAGGTATAACCACGTAATAGGTTTATAGGATCGAATAAGTATTTAAGATGACGAGGAAAGATATATTAAACGAGAAGAAGTGTTTATTATATGAACACTCAAGATATTATAAAAACTCTCGCTTTCTTTCTCACACATAGTTTGGATTTTAACTCTCAACAAGCTTTGATATTTATAGTACCAAGCCTAAAAAATATTACATGAAATATTACATGGAATATTCTTGGGAAAATTATAAATATTACATGGAATATTTTTGGGAAAGTTAAAAATAAAAGATGTTTTTTGTATCTTCTTATTCATATCTATACTATTATTTGTGCAGTGATTTGAGCTCTCATTCAAAGTTAAAAATTGAATTACACTTTTACCATTAATGAATACAAAAGCTTAGATGTATAATTTCGTAATTTAGCTAATCTATTTAATTGTGACGTGTTTAATAATTAAAAAAATAAATATTCCTTTTTTATATAATTATTAATCATCTCATTTGGCCCCTAATCGAATATTCTTTTTTCTTTTAGGCCGTAGCTGGCAAACTATCAACCATTCTAAAAAAAACCCTAATTTGTTTTGCTATATATATTGTTTGTGCCTCTAGAATAACGTTCCATATTGTCTTTTGCCCTAAATTTTTTTTGCCCTTAATTTACGTTGTTTCTCAATATTTTTTTCCTCTGTCAACTGATTTGTTTGATATGAACGCAGGTGGGTTTGTTTCGGTTTATGTGATCGTACTGTCTATGCTTGAAGGTTTCAAATCGATTCAAACTGTATGTTTATGTTACTTTTGTTTGTGTTATACGATTTTTTGTAGTAATTTTGAACGTGGCAAAGCAAGATATACTACCAAAAACGTATCTCTTTGATCGCAAAATTACTACAAAAGATCGACCAATGACCAACGGAGATTTTGACAAGTTTCTTTACTTTCATACTGATCTAACTATATGTTCTTTGCGTTTAATATAAAACTGTTTTTTAGATCGTGAGGAAAGATGCTCGAAAGGAGCTAGGAGACACTAGCCATCTAGACCAAAACAGAAAAATTGGTAGATTATTCTATTATCTTTTAGTTTTGATATGTTTGATTTAGTTTGATTTGATAACAACGTTAGTATTACTATTTTTTTACAGGATTTTTTTGTATGTTTTTATCTCTTTTGTATTGATCTTTTTTAATTTTGTATGTTTCGTGATGTATTTGGATTTCTTTCTTTTCTTGCATGTGTTATGTTTTTTTGTGTTCTAGGGTTTATAAATTTCGATATGTTTTATATTTTTGCTATCCAATGATATCCATTTTTGTTTTTGATAGTCGTCTAGATTTTAATTTGTTCGTGAATAATTGTAATTTTAATATCTCATGCCGCATGTTCTTTATTACTTTGTTATTGTAATTTTAATATACATGACCTCATGTCTGAGTCTGGACAGTTGAAAGAGAGGAGCCACAGTGATACAAGATCATGAACGTCATCAACCATGAAGCAGAGTATGATCATGGCCAGCACTGAAGTTCATCAAACCGAAGCAATGCTAGAACATTTGCCGAAGTTGCACCAGTTAATGAGCTTGCATATGAACGTGAAGCTAAGGCTTACAAATGGGTTGTGACCATTTGTACTCTTTTTCCTTATCCTTGGTTTTATTTCAATAGGTTTTCCAGGAAAGGTTTTAATGAGGTAAATTGGTTCACATGTCTTAAACCCATTCAGAGCTCCAATGGACCCGATGTAGACCTGCGATCATTCATCGAGTCATTCTGGCCAAACCAAGATGATCCAAGCAACAAATCCAATTGTTTTGGAAACTCAACTCACCAGAGAATCATGTCGCGTGGAAACTTCACTCAACCAGGGAGCTCGTCGAATTGGATTCATGCCGAACTTCATTATGGTTTAAAAGTTATTCAACTTCTAAACCGAAGGATCCCCAACTTGACTTATTTGGAAGCTTTCAGGATTATTCATTTACTAAGCAAACTTTGGCGACCAGGAGAGTATATCAATCATCTAGAAGCTACCCAAGATGCCTTACCATGCTCCAGCATCCAGAGGATTAGGCGAATCCTTGCTCATTCCCACTTTCCTAATCAAGACGTGTTCACACTTGGAGCATTCATTTCCCGACAGCTCTCTTCCTTTTCAAAACTTGGCAAGCACGACTATTGGAGATTCTACACAATAAAGAGGCCATCCCTACATGGTTATATAAAGTTAATATCAAGATATAAGACGATCTCCAAGTTCCCAAGTTTGGCCAAGCATTTAAGCCTAACAACCATAATATCTTTGGGAGCATTTTCCCTTTGATCTTTCACATTTATTTTAAAGTAATTAGCTGTCTTAATATGTATATGACCGTTTCCTTTTGCACAAGGTCGAGCCCCTATATAAGCTGACCTCTTTGTATCATTTTATTTACCTTTCAATCAACCAAAGAATATACAAAGTATTATTTTCGTTTCTCAAAGAAGTGTCTTTGAAAATCGTTTGTCTTTAGATTCATTTGAGCGATTCATTTGTTTCTATTGATTAAAGGATTGGGTTTGTTTGTGTGATTCAAACAAGTATAGTTCTCCAAGGATTGAGAGAGTCAATCAAACCCCACCGATTGAGAGAGTCAATCACACTTTCACCACCACTTCTACCTTCAGCCCCTTCCGCTCCACACAATCTTCTAACACATGGTGATCAAGAACTGATCAACAAGCTTGGCGCGGAAGGGGCTGAAGGTAGAAGTGATGGTGAAAATGTGATTGACTCTCTCAATCGGTGGGCTTTAATTGACTCTCTCAATCCTTGGAGAACTAGACTTGTTTGAATCACACAAACAAATACAATCCTTTAATCAATAGAAACAAATGAATCGCTCCTTGGAGAACTAGACTTGTTTGAATCACACAAACAAATACAATCCTTTAATCAATAGAAACAAATGAATCGCTCAAATGAATCGCTCAAATGAATCTAAAGACAAACGATTTTCAAAGACACTTCTTTGAGAAACGAAAATAATACTTTGTATATTCTTTGGTTGATTGAAAGGTAACTAAAATGATACAAAGAGGTCAGCTTATATAGGGGCTCGGCCTTGTGCAAAAGGAAACGGTCATATACATATAAGACAGCTAATTACTTTAAAATAAATGTGAAAGATCAAAGGGAAAATGCTCCCAAAGATATTATGGCTGTTAGGCTTAAATGCTTGGCCAAACTTGTGAACTTGGAGATCGTCTTATATCTTGATATTAACTTTATATAACCATGTAAGGATGGCCTCTTTATTGTGTAGAATCTCCAATAGTCGTGCTTGCCAAGTTTTGAAAAGGAAGAGAGCTGTCGGGAAATGAATGCTCCAAGTGTGAACACGTCTTGATTAGGAAAGTGGGAATGAGCAAGGATTCGCCTAATCCTCTGGATGCTGGAGCATGGTAAGGCATCTTGGGTAGCTTCTAGATGATTGATATACTCTTCTGGTCGCCAAATTTTGCTTAGTAAATGAATAATCCTGAAAGCTTCCAAATAAGTCAAGTTGGGGATCCTTCGATTTAGAAGTTGAATAACTTTTAAACCATAATGAAGTTCGGTATGAATCCAATTCGACGAGCTCCCTGGTTGAGTGAAGTTTCCACGCCAAGTCGGTTTGTAGCTTAATTTCTTCTGGTTCGGCCGGAAACCTTCAATTAGTGCACGTATATCCGAATCGGATAAGTTCGGCATCACCCATTTTGGAAGTTGGATAACTTCGTCATATGAGTTCGGCATGAGCTGATTCCACTTCGGCATGATTCTCTGGTGAGTTGAGTTTCCAAAACAATTGGATTTGTTGCTTGGATCATCTTGGTTTGGCCGGTATGACTCGATGAATGATCGCAGGTCTTCATCGGGTCCATTGGAGCTCTGAATGGGTTTAAGACATGTGAACCAATTTGCCTCGTTAAAACCTTTCCTGGAAAATCCATTGGGATAAAACCAAGGATAAGGAAAAAGAGTACAAATGGTCACAACCCATTTATAAGCCTTAGCTTCACGTTCATATGCAAGCTCATTAACTGGTGCAGCTTCGGCAACATGTTCTAGCATTGCTTCGGTTTGATGAACTTCAGTGCTGGCCACGATCATACTCTGCTCCATGGTTGATGACGTCCATGATCTTGTATCACACAGTGAGAAAGACAAGGAACTTTTCAGTTTGAGGGATATCCATGAGACTCATCAGAGAGAATCATCCACTCATCTAAGTGATTTAGAAGCGCAGCTGAAGTCATATGAACAGCGGGTTTCAGACTTGAGCAAAAGTCTAAAAATTGCAGAAGAAGAAAACAAAACCATGTCAACTAAAATCTCAGAAACTTCAAGCGAGCTCAGAGAGATACATATCATGTTACAGGAATTCACAACTGAGTCAAGCAAACTGAAAGAGCTTCTCGCTGAGAAAGAAGGATAAGTTTTACATTTGACAGAGAAGGAAAGCAAACCACCGGTGCAAATAAAAGAACTACAAGCAATAGTAGCGACCCTTGAGTTGGAGTTACAGTCAGTTCGTACCCGTACAATAGATCTTGAGACAGAGATTGCCGGCAAGACCACTGAAGTTGAGCAACTGGAAGCGAAAAATAGAGAAATTGGAACTTGAGAAGACAATGGACGAGAGATAAACTGAACTCTCTGTTTTAACCCAAAAAACTCGAGGATAATGAGAACCAATCAGCGTCCACAATTGAGAGTTTGACAGCTGAGCTTGACGGCCTATGAGCAGTATTAGATGCAATGTCTACCGAAAAGGAAGAGTTGGAGAAATTACTGGTGAGGAAAGGCGATGAAGCTTTGATGAAGATAAAGGGTTTGGCGGATGAGATCAATGGTGTCGGCCCGCAAGTGGTCTCACTTGAGAGCAAGAAAGCAGAACTCGAATCCAACTTGAGAAGAAGTCTGGGGAGATCTCTGAATATACGAGTCAGATTACATATCTAAAAGAGGAGATCACAGACAAGGTCAGAGATCACGAGAATATTATAGAAGAAATAAATGGTTTATCTAAGAAGATCAAGGGTCTTGAAGTTGAGCTAGAGACTCTACAGAAACAGAGAAGTGAACTCGACGAGGAGCTGAGAACGTTCAAATGCGCGACTACTGAAACAATAGCCTTAACATATCAGATTAACAATCTGCAGCAGGAGCTTGATTCTCTACAGGTAAAGAAGAGCGTAACCGAAGCAGAGCTTGATAGAGAGAAGCAAGAGAAATCAGAATTATCTCAGATCATCGATGTCAAGACTCAAGAGAGCATGGAGAGAGCAAGAAGCTGCTTACAATACGCTGGGAGGGAACAAAAACAGATCAACAAACTGTTCAAAGAACACGAGGAAGCACTCAATAAGCTAACAGAGGAGCACAAAGAAGCCCAGAGATTGTTATAGGAGACATGTAAGGAAGTAACATCTGATTCTGCAGTCGTAGGTCATGAAGAGACGATGGAGAGTTTACGTAACGAGCTGGAAATGAAAGGAGAGGAGATAAAAACTCTTATGGAGAAGATTAGTAACATCGAGGTTAAGCTATGTTTATAGAACCAGAGTAACCGAACATGTACTAACGGAGAAAGCTTTCAGGAGAGAAGAAGCTTAAGCACTTAGAGTAGCAAGCGTTGCTTGAGAAAAGTCTGACAGTGACACAAAAGACTAGATGGGTTTCAATCAATGTCGGGAAAACTCACAAAGAAATAGGGGATGTATGAGAAAACCATAATGGAGGCTTTGAAAATATTATGGACAGTGACGAATTGGATTATAGAGAGGAACCACAAGAAGGAGAAGATGAAGAAAGAGATGGAGAAGAAAGAGGAGAAAATAAAGAAGCTTGGAGAGAAAGTAAGAGAAGAGGAAAAGGAGAAGGAGACAATGAAGGAGTCTTTGATGGGACTTGGAGAAGATAAATGAGAAGCAATAAGGCAATTATGTGTGTGGATCGATCACCACAGAGGTCGTTGTGAATATCTTGAAGAAGTTTTTTCAAAGACTGTTGTGGCTCGAGGCCAGAGACTAAAGGAGATGGTGATAGCAAGCAAGATAGCATGAGTAACAACTAGAGAAAACGAAGTAGAGAGGGAAGAGTTTATGGAAGCTGGCCTTAATGACTTTCAAAAGAAACCTCTCATCATCTCTAAGCTTCTCTCTATTCTAATTAAACTTGATTTTTTACGTCCAAAGCCTCCTAATTAATCTCCATTGTTAATGATTTTTGTAATCTTCACTTATTTGCTATACATAATTATAGTTTTGAATTTCATACTTGAAATTGTAATGCCAATTATACCAATCAAGTCAGGTTTAATCTAAGTAATAATTGTTGAGAGATTTTAGTCTTTTTTTTTGGTGCAATTTCTTTTTTGGTGCAATAGAGAGATTTCAGGTTTATGATTCAAAATTAAGTCAGGTTTATGATGATTTATCACGACAATCAAGTATTATGAAAGTCTCAAACTTTCCGTTCACATTATTGATAGTTCTAGAAACTTTAATGTTGGCTCTGTACAATGACATTATATAATAGTCTCTATGAACTCTACTCCTTAGTAAACGGGGTTGGTAATGATTACTCGCGTAATGGTAACTATTGCATCCAAGACATGGGTTTCAGTCACTGTAACAATTCGTAGTTGTTTTTCAATTCTGGTCTATAAGGTTTTATCACCTTTTGAAAAATGAAAATTAAATAAAAATGTTGGGCAATGACTAATGAGTCGATTATGTGAAAAATATTTTAAGTTTTTTCTTAGTTCTTTGAACGATTTCGAAATCTGCATATTGAAATTGTTTCATGAAAGATTCAAGGTTTGTGGTTGTTGCAATTGATAAGCGCATAAGAGAGATTGTTTTTGGAGAAATCAAAATACGACAAAGAGACCCAAGATGAAAAGTATGGGTACAAACGATTAATTCTTAGTAGTTTATAGTTTCTTGCTCTATAACAAAAAGACCATTAGGTAACTTTTGTGTTAAGTACCAATATTAATTTAAAGTATAATAAGTAGAAGATGAGGAAGAATACAAAAAAAACAGGAGAATAAAATGTCGAAGGCGAATATAATGAAGAAAGATAAAGAAGAAGAAAGGGAAGAATAAGAAAAAACTTTGTTAAAGCATTTAGATTAGGGTAGAATAAGAGAAAACTAAAATAAAAAAAATAGAAAATAACATGAAGTTAAAGCATAATAAGTAGAAGATGAGGAAGAATAAAAAAAAATCAGGAGAATAAAATGTCAAAGAAGACGAATATAATGAAGAAAGATAAAGAAGAAGAAAAACAAGAAAGGGAAAACCAACATACACTATTAGAAAGAGAAAATGAATAATCTGTATCGCAAATCTCATTTTGTTTATAAGTTTAGAAAATATGAATATTTATTTGTGTATGGTCTTTTTGGGTGGCTTCCCTTACGGACAAATGAATATTTAAATATTTTTACAAAAAATTTAAACCATTATTATTTAATTTATTTTTGGTGTCTATTTGGTTTACATATGTACTTTATAATAATTTAAAAATGACGAAGATAAATACGAATAACAATTGAAAAAAATTCTTTTAGGAGAAGAAAAACAACAAGAAAAATGGAACATTAAGAAAACAAATTAGAAAAAAAAAACAGAAGTTGAATAAAAAAAATAAGATGATGAAGACGAGACAAATAAATAGTGGAATAATAATATGGTTGGGGAAGACAAAGATGATGAATAATGAGTTTTGGTTTGCTAGGTATATTTCAGCTTGTGAGTCTACATGGCGGCTTTTGTCTTTCTCGACGCACTACCGAACGATTTCTGTTGTGAAACTTCCGTTTCATTTACCAAACCAGCAGCAGATTATATTTAACGAAGATGATCCGGCAGAGGATGTGGTTCAGCATCGTTCGGTTGGTCATTCTAAGTTCATCGCTTGGATGGAATGCAACAAGAAATATGAGTGTGCTAGGGATCTAACGTACGCGGAACTCCCTTCGAAGTTTAGTTGGATTGGGCCTTCCCGAATGTGGAAGCCAAGGGTTCGATCGCACTTCTCCTTGGGCAGAGTAACGTACATCCCTTTTTCCGTTGGTGAGGCCTATTATTTGAGACTTCTCTTAAACATAGTGAGGGGACCAAAGAGTTTTGAGGATATAAAAACCGTGAAAGATACTCAATATCAAAACTTCAAAGAGGCTTGCTATGCATATGGTTTGTTGGATGATGACAAAGAATACATTGATGCAATTAACGAGGCCGATCATCGGGCGTCTCAAAAATATATTCGTAGGTTATTTGTAATCATGCTGATTATTTGTAATACCATTGAGGGTTTGGGAGGCAACTTGGCATATCCTAGCCGGAGATGTTCTGTACTATCGGAGGAAAGAAACCGGGACTGAGGTACAATAATTCTTAAGAGTTATACCTTTATACAATAATTTATCTATTATAGTTTGTTGCACCACCTAATATCTGCTAAAATTAATGTAGAGCTGACGCTATCGGATGATCAAATCAAAAACTATGCCTTGGTTTAGATAGAGAAATTGCTACTTACCAGTGGGAGTTCGCTTGCAAATTTCTCCACTATGCCGTTCCCAAACAACATGGTCATTGAAACGCACCGTAATCCACTTATTAGAGACGAGGAAAGCTATGATCACGAGGTTTTGCGAAGTAAACATGACGAGTTGTTAGCAACTATAACGGATGAGCAGAAAGGAATTTATGCTAAAATATTTAACGCTGTGCATCAAGATAGTGGAGGGATGTTTTTTTATGTATGGTTCTGGTGGTACTGGAAAAACGTATCTCTGGAGTTTGCTTGGTGCTGCTCTACGTTCAAAATGACTTATTGTTCTTAACGTTGCGTCGAGTGGCATCGCCGCGTTGTTATTACAAGGAGAAAGAACCGCTCATTCTAGGTTTGGAATACCTATTGTGGTCAACAAGTTTACGACGTGTTGCATGAAGACTGATTCTAATATAGCGGAATTGGTTAGGAAGACCAAGTTGATAATATGGGATGAAGTATTGATGATGAACAAAGATTGCTTCGAAATTCTAGATAGAACGCTACGCGATGTCATAAAATGTGCTAAGCCATTTGGTGGTAAGGTAATCGTCTTTGGTGGAGATTTTAGGCAAATTTTGCCGGTTATACCTAATGTTGGGAGGATAGAAGTTGTCATGGCAACTTTAAATTCGTCACCTCTTTGGAATCAATGTGAATTGTTAAAGCTTACAAAGAATATGCGGCTCATACGAGGAGATAGTAGTGAGGAGATGCATGAGCTAGCGGAATTTTTGAAATGGATATTAGATATTGGTGATGGTAAGATAAATGGGAAAAGTCTAGGCGAATCCGAGGTTGGCATTCTTGAAGATATGTTGATTATGGATGATGGAGATCCAATTAAAGCAATCATTATTGAGGTTTATAGATCGTATGTAGGGAAAACATATCCAAAGTTTTTTTAAAAAAGTGCGATTTTAAGTCCAAGGAACGATGATGTCGAGGTCGTAAATAACTACATGTTATCGCAGCTACAATGTAATTTTATTGTATTATTTTTTCAATTCGAGTTTTTAGTTGCGACCGTTAATACTAGGTTTATAGCGTGTTTAATACCGATTGTTTTGCATACATCAGGTGATGAAAGGACCTATCTAAGTTGTGAGAGTATTGATACAACTGATCGAGATATTGATAGTAACGAGACATCCGAAGTACAGTCCCTGACATCGGGGCCAAAAGTCGAAGGTGTACCTGGTAATATGATTTATACTGATGAGTTTCTTAATTCAGTGAAGTTGTCTGGATTGCCAAACCATGAGATACATTTGAAAGTTGGAACACCAATAATGCTTCTCTGAAACATTGACCCTAAGAATGGTATGTGCAATGGAACGAGATTGCTTATAACCCAGCTGGCTAATTATGTTATCGAAGTTAAAGTCATTACGGGTGATAAGGTTGGAGAAAAGGTTCTTATAACCCGGATTTTCGTTTCTCTACCAGAAACAAGGCTTCTTTCAAGATGAGACGTAAACAGTTTCCAATCACTCTGACTTTTGCGATGAAGGTCAGACTCTTGCAAAAGAAGGAGTGTTTCTGCCAAGACCGGTTTTTACGCATGGCCAATTATATGTGGCTTTATCAAGGGTAACAACGAGGTCAGGGTTGAAGATCTTGATAATGGATAAAGACAATAAACCGCAACGGAAGACTTTGAATGTTGTTTACGAGGAAGTTTTTCCGATAACTAAATAAATTGGTATTTATGAGTTGGTTAACTACCAATAGATATTGTTTACGCTCTTCTTAATGATATCTATACTATATTGTTTTTGCATGTATTTTCTCTTCGTTACTTGGATGTTATAACTTTGGTTCGTTTATTCAGTCACAATATTGTGTCCTTTGTTCAAATTCTTGCATGTATCTTTTTTTTTTTTGTCAACATTATTGCATGTATCTACAAATTGTTATTACATTACAAAGTATATCGTTATTGGATTTGCTTCATGTGTTCAAATTTCTAGCATAATTTTTTTAAAAATGTTTACAGTTTATTTATTACAACTTCCACTAGAAAATTTTAAATTCGTTTTGAAGTCAACATTATCGTAGGATATGTGTTTAACATCATTGAACTCAAGTAGCCCGCGCATTTGCGCGGGCCCAGCCTTAGTACATCTTTATTTTTGTATGTCAAATTGTGCCTAAACTACCCCAAAATCATATATTTTAATATTTAATTTATTTTAAAATTTTGTTTTTAAAGAAAAAATATTTACTTAAGGAAACAGAAAATATCTAGCATTCCAAAAACGTAACAAAAAATATTTACAAAATCTAATTCGATATGTTATGTGAAATTCTGAAGGTTTTTTTTGCGGATTCTCTATAATTTGCAAGTTTTAGAACGTGTCTTCTGCAGTTTCTATATGTTTTGCGATTTCGTAGAATATATATTCGGCATAATGTACGTGTTCTGTTATTCCGTAAAATATACATCTGCAAATTGTATGTGTTCTGCGAAGTCTAGAACATGTCTTTTGCGGGTTTTGGAATTAGGAACATAATTTTCTTCATCTATTTCATACCGTCTTCATAACTATACTCTATGTTTTTGATTCTTTCATATCTTTGCGAAAATCAATGGTGTAAACTAAAAACTATTAGATATATTTCACATAAATCTGGTGAGTTTATTGAATTTGTTGTTTGCTTTACAACAAATTGATCTGTGCAAATTCTATTTGGAAGAATTTATCAAAAACAATTTGTTTATCATAGATAAATATGCTGAAAATTTATGTGACGTGAGTATATGGAGATCATTTAGCAACAACAAGTGAAAATTTTTTGTTGATCAAGAAAAACATGTTAAATTACGGACTTTGGAATTGACTACTACTCTAAGAGAGAAATAATAAGTGTTGATTTTTAGGGTTTTTAAAGTTAAATGATGTGTTATAATTTTTTAATAATTATATTAAAAATAAAATTAGTAATTTAAAAGGTATAATCGGATTTAGATTAATATAAGATATAGAGGCACGAGATTTAGTTAAAAAGGTGTATATGGACAAGAGGGTATAAAAATATCATTTATTTCTAATTTTTCCAATATTCTTTTTGATATTTGACAACTTATTTAACATATATCATAATGTGTATGTTGACCTTATTCTCTCCACACACTTATTCAACATTTGATAATTTATAACTTTTTCAACATACATGTATGTTGACCTTATCTACACACCTATTCAATACTCATAATTATTATTATTATTTATAGTACCAAGCCTTATGAATATTACATGAAATATTCTCTTTGATATTATACAACTTATTCAACATACATCATCATGTATATATTGACTTTATTCTCTCCACACAAGTAAGTTTTGAAACACAAAACCAACTGAAATTTCAGTGTATAGTTGTAGAAGGTTTTTTTTTTAATGATATATGATATAAATAAAAATAAATTATTGTACGCAAATGGTTATAATAAAGTAGATAAATGTGAGCATGATAAAATCAATGATGAGATATGTTGGAAATAATCAAGTCTGTAAATCATACATAGTGCAAAAGTAAAAATCTAATAAGTTGTGATACACGAAGGTAGGCATGAAACATAATGCTGTTGCTTCTGCTTTTCACACGGCTTGGTCATTGAGTTAATTGGACCTGGGCTTTTAATCATTGGTCCGACTAAAACCCAGCCCACTTCTTATTTTTAGCCTAAAAAAAACCGGTAAACCCTAGTTTATCTAGCCCAAATCTAACTCTCTCTCGCTCAAATCTTACTCTCTCTTTCTCTCTCGCCGCGGTTAAGCCGATGGCATCTCCGCCGGATGAGTCCACAGACCGCATCAAACGGGGTAGATCTGAAAGTGAATTTCCTGACACTGGATCTAACATTGTAAAATTTCGTTTTTCTTTGGAAAACAGACGACATATGTGTTTCGAACATATGGTTGCTACTTTTTTTTATGACAGCTGGCCAAAATTCCAAATATTATCACACGGTAGACACTTTTAAGAGATCAAAATTCACAGCAAATATGAATTTTCATAAAGTTCTCAGAGGTTTAAACACGCTTGCACAAAGTTTGATGACCAAGCCAACTCATTTAGTGCTCGCTAAAATCAGCAAAATCAAAAGATTTTATCCTTACTTCAAGGTATATATCTATTATGTTTGAATATTATCTCTTTTAACTATATATTATAACAATTTAAAATTTATTTTAGGATTGTATAGGAGCTATTGATGGCACTCATATTACTGCAATTGTAAAAGGTTCTGAAAAAGCAAGTTACCGTAATAAAAAAGGAGTCATTTCGCAAAATGTACTAGCTGCTTGCAACTTTGATCTTGAGTTCATATATGTTCTAAGTAGATGGGAAGGCTCGGCTCACAATTCAAAAGTTTTACAAGATGCCTTAACAACAAGAACTAACAGAATGCAAATTCCATAAGATAATAATAATCAATATAATATTTACTAAATCAACTGAGTTAATATAATGTGTTTTGATGTTTCAGGAAAATATTATTTAGTTGATTGTGGGTTTGCAAACCGACATAAATTCTTAGCTCCACTACGGAGTACTCGGTATCATCTCCAAGAATTTCGTGGTGAAGGACGTGATCCAGTAAATCAAAATGAATTGTTTAACCTTCGTCATATGTGTGTCAAAGAGATGGTTGCAAATTTTTTGATGTTATTGATTTCAATTCTATTGTAAAATCACATGATAAATCAAATGACATTATATTGATTTGATAATATATTTTCTATTAATTTCAATTCTATTGTAAAATCATTTCTATTGTAAAATCAACTGACATCATGATACATTGTAAATGAATAAAAGAAATTTAATGATATACTTATACATTGAATAACATCCCCTTAAGTAAGTTTTGAAACACAAAACCAACTGAAATTTCAGTGTATAGTTGTAGAAGGTTTTTTAATGATATATGATATAAATAAGAATAAATTATTGTACGCAAATGGTTATAATAAAGTAGATAAATGTGAGCATGATAAAATCAATGATGAGATATGTTGCAAATAATCAAGTCCGTAAATCATACATAGTGCAAAAGTCAAAATCTAATAAGTTGTGATACACGGAGGTAGGCATGAAACAGAATGATGTTGCTTCGCCTTTTCATACTGCTTGATCATTGAGTTAATTGGACATAGGCTTTTAATCATTGGTCTGACTAAAACCCAGCCCACTTCTTATTTTTAGCCTAAAAAATCGGTAAATCCTAGTTTCTCTCGCTCAAATCTAACTCTCTCTCTCTTAAATCTTTCTCTCTTTCTCTCTCTTTCTCTCTCTAGCCGCGGTTAAGCCGATGGCATCTCCGCCTGATGTGTCCACAGACCGCATCCAACGAGATATATCTGACAGTGAAGTTCCGGACACTAGATCTAACATTGTAAGATTTCGTTTTTTTTTTTGTTATTCCATAAATTTTATGTTTTCATTTCTTATGATGTTTCTTTTTTTACCTTACACTCTCCTTCTCCTTCTCAATGTCTAAGTCCAAACGGGCTAGATATGACAGCTCTAGACCGAAACACTTAGAAGAGCAGAAATCCGAGTCTAATACTGAAGTAATATTTCTCTTTCTCGATTTTGTTTTTCTTTGTTTTTTCTTCTCATTTCTTAATTTGGCCTCACACTCTTTTTTTTTTGCAGGCATTCAAAGAGATTACATCCAGTTTCGAAGCAGCCTTTTCACTGCTAAAGAAAATGTCGGCTATTAATTCGCAATATACCATTATAAAACATTCTTGGATGGATCTAAGAGCGGATACTTTTTCCCCATCAATTGCATAATTAATAGGTATAGTTATTATTGTATTTGATTTATTTATTCTCAATTCAAAACCATTTTTGATAACAATATTAAAATCTTTATTGTATGTTTTAATTATATTCAATTCATTTATTTTCGTTTTAGTTCATATCAGCGTTACTTCACCTTTTCATCAACGTCACTCCAGAAAAAGGTATGCTCCATTAACCAAATCAGTTATCTCCACGACCAATTATCAACGTCACTCATAAAAGTACATCACTTTTTTTTCATCTTCCTCTACTTTTATCTTCATCTCTTTTTTTTTCCTTAATTTTTCATAGTAATAATAACAAATCTATTTTTTTCCCCCTACTTTTAATCTCCATCTCTTTTTTTTTTCCTTCATTTTCATAGTAATAAAAGCATTCTATTATATGACACTATCAATATTTTTGATTTCTGTTGCTATTTAACTGTTAATTTTTGGTTGGATAGTTTGTATTGGTGGTGATCTTGTGACATTATTTTTTGTAGGTTTTTGAATAATGGAACAAAACTCTTCCGAGAAAGATGATTGATATGTAGAAATTATGTTATTGATGTTTGTGGGATCTTTTGATGCATATGAGAATCAAATTGCACGCCCGATTAGGCAGCAAATCACTTGAGAGGGACATGATTATATACAAAAAGCTTTGAAAGAGTATTCTATTCATTTTTGACAATTATATCGTATGTATCCTGAAGTGGTTGCGGATTTATGCTATCTTATCAGAACACAAATAGCATTGGAAAACACACAACATATGTGTGACGAAGATATGGTTGCTATTTTTTATGAAAGTTTGCCAAAATTCCAAATATTGTCAAACGATAAACACTTTTAAGAGATCAAAATTCACAGCAAGTATGAATTTTCATAAAGTTCCCAGAGCTTTAAACACGCCTGCACCAAGTTTGATGGCCAAGCCAACTCATATAGTGCTCGCTAAAATCAGCAAAATCACAAGATTTTATCCTTACTTCAAGGTATATATCTATTATGTTTGAATATTGTCTCTTTTAACTTTATATTTTAACAATTTTAAATTTATTTTAGGATTGTATAGGAGCTATTGATGGCACTCATATTACTGCAATGGTAAAAGATACTAAAAAGCAAGTTACCGTAATCGAAAAGGAGTCATTTCGAAAAATGTACTAGCTGCTTGCAACTTTGATCTTGAGTTCATATATGTTCTAAGTAGATGGGAAGGCTCGGCTCACGATTCAAAAGTTTTACAAGATGCCTTAACAACAAGAACTAACAGAATGCAAATTCCATAAGATAATAATAATCAATATAATATTTACTAAATCAATTGAGTTAATATAATGTGTTTTGATGTTTCAGGAAAATATTATTTAGTTGATTGTGGGTTTGCAAACCGACATAAATTCTTAGCTCCACTACGGAGTACTCGGTATCATCTCCAAGAATTTCGTGGTGAAGGACGTGATCCAGTAAATCAAAATGAATTGTTTAACCTTCGTCATATGTGTGTCAAAGAGATGGTTGCAAATTTTTTGATGTTATTGATTTCAATTCTATTGTAAAATCACATGATAAATCAAATGACATTATATTGATTTGATAATATATTTTCTATTAATTTCAATTCTATTGTAAAATCATTTCTATTGTAAAATCAACTGACATCATGATACATTGTAAATGAATAAAAGAAATTTAATGATATACTTATACATTGAATAACATCCCCTTAAGTAAGTTTTGAAACACAAAACCAACTGAAATTTCAGTGTATAGTTGTAGAAGGTTTTTTAATGATATATGATATAAATAAGAATAAATTATTGTACGCAAATGGTTATAATAAAGTAGATAAATGTGAGCATGATAAAATCAATGATGAGATATGTTGCAAATAATCAAGTCCGTAAATCATACATAGTGCAAAAGTCAAAATCTAATAAGTTGTGATACACGGAGGTAGGCATGAAACATAATGATGTTGCTTCTGCTTTTCACACGGCTTGATCATTGAGTTAATTGGACATGGGCTTTTAATCATTGGTCAGACTAAAGCCCAACCCACTTCTTATTTTTAACCTAAAAAAACCGGTAAACCCTAGTTTCTCTCGCTCAAATCTAACTCTCTCTCCCTCAAATCTTACTCTCTTACTCTCTCCCTCTCTCTCTCTCTCTCTCTAGCCGCGGTTAAGCCGATGGCATCTCCGCCGGATGAGTCCACAGACCGCATCAAACGAGATAGATCTAATAGTGAAGTTCCTAACACTAGATCTAACATTGTAAGGTTTCGTTTTTTTTTTGTTTTTCCATAAATTTTATGTTTTCATTTCTTATGATGTTTCTTTTTTTGCCTTACATTCTCCTTCTCCTTCTCAATGTCTAAGTCCAAACGGGCTAGATATGACAGCTCTAGACTGAAACACTTAGAAGAGCAGAAATCTGAGCCTAATACTGAAGTAATATTTCTCTTTCTCCATTTTATTTTTCTTTCTTTTTTCTTTTCATTTCTTATTTTGGCCTCACACTCTCTTTTTTTGACAGGCATTCAAAGAGATTACATCCATTTTCAAGGCAGCCTATTCACTGCTAAAGAAAACGACGGCTATTAATTCGCAAAATACCATTAAAAGACATTATTGGATGGATCTAAGAGCGGATACTCTTGTGCCACCGATTGCACAAACAATAGGTATAGCTATTATTGTATTTTATTTATTTATTTTTAATTCAAAACTATATTTGACAACAATATCAAAATCTTTAATGTATGTTTTAATAATATTCAATTCATTTGTTTTCGTTTTAGTTCATCAGCGTTGCTTCACCTTTTCATCAACGTCACTCTAGAAAAAGGTATACTCCATTAACCAAATCAGTTATCTCCATGACCAATTATCAACGTCACTCATAAAAGTACATCACTTTTTTTCATCTTCCTCTGCTTTTATCTTCATCTCTTTTTTTCTTTTGTTTTTCAAAGTAATAAAAACAAATCTATTTTTTCTTCTTCCTCTACTTTTAATCTCCATCTCTTTTTTTCCCCTTCATTTTTATAGTAATAAAAACATTCTATTATACGACACTATCAATATTTTTGATTTATGTTGCTATTTAACTGTTTATTTTTGGTTGGATAATTTGTATTAGTGGTGATCTTGTGACATTATTGTTTGTAAGTTTTTGAATAATGGAACAAAACTCTTTCGAGAAAGATGATTCAAATGTAGATATTATGTTATTGATGTTTGTGGGATCTTTTGCCGCATATGAGAATCAAATTGCACGCCTAATTAGGCGGCAAATCGCTAGAGCGGTACATGATTATATACAAAAAACTTTGAAAGAGTATTCTATTCATTTTCGGCGATTATATCGTATGTATCCTGAAGTGTTTGCGGATTTATGCTATCTTATCAGAACACAAACAGTGTTGGAAAACACACGACATATGTGTTTTGAAGATATGGTTGCTACTTTTTTTATGACAGTTGGCCAAAATTCCAAATATTATCACACGGTAGACACTTTTAAGAGATCAAAATTCACAGCAAGTATGAATTTTCATAAAGTTCTCAGAGCTTTAAACACGCTTGCACCAAGTTTGATGGCCAAGCCTACTCATATAGTGGCCGCTAAAATCAGCAAAAGTACAAGATTGTATCCTTACTTCAAGGTATATATCTATTATGTTTGAATATTATCTCTTTTAACTTTATATTTTAACAATTTTAAATTTATTTTAGGATTGTATCAGAGCTATTGATGGCACTCATATTACTGCAATGGTAAGAGGTCTTGAAAAAGCAAGTTACCGTAATCGAAAAGGAATGATTTCGCAAAACGTACTAGATGCTTGCAACTTTGATCTTGAGTTCATATATGTTCTAAGTATATGGGAAGGCTCGGCTCACGACTCAAAAGTTTTACAAGATGCCTTAACAAGAAAAACCAACAAACTGCAAATTCCATAAGGTAATAATAATCAATATAATATTTTCTAAATCAACTAAGTTAATATGATGTGTTTTGATGTTTCAGAAAAATAATATTTAGTTGATTGTGGTTTTGCAAACCGACGTAATTTCTTAGCTCCACCACATGGTACTCGGTATCATCTCTAAGAATTTCATGGTGAAGGACGTGATCCAGCAAATCAAAATAAATTGTTTAACTTTCGCCATATGTGTATCAAAGAGATGGTTGCAAATTTTTTGATGTTATTGATTTCAATTCTATTGTTAAATCAAATGATAAATCAAATGACATATATTGATTTGATAATATATTTTCTATTGATTTCAATTCTATTGTTAAATCTTTTCTATTGTAAAATCAACTGACATTATGATTCATTTTAAATGAAATAAAAAAAAACTTAAAATATGGTCTATTTTAACTCTAACGGAGTTGATTTAAACTTATACATTGAATAACACCCCCTTATTCAACACTTAATAAATTACAACTTTTTCAACATACATCATAATGTGTATGTTGATCTTATCCACACACTTATTCAACATTCATAATTAGTATTATTTAACTGGTTTAGTCATGGTTATGAGTATTGAGCTAGTTTAGTCAATAATTGTAAAGTGATTAAAGTGATTAATATAAGTTTTCATCAACTTCTTCCTTTCTCTCTGGTCTCTTTCACTATTGAACCGAGTATTAATATGGTATCAAAGCAGAAATTATTCACTTCTGCTATCATCAATTCGTCATGAGTTGTCTGATTCCTCTTCCCTCAGGTTTTGCAACATTATTGTTTGCCGCGATTTGGGAATTGTTTGTCGGATCATTTTTTGTTTTTCAGTTCATTTTCTTTAAATTTCTCTTTGAATGACCTTGCACATACATATTTCTCGTTCTTCTACATCAAATTTAATAGCATTTTCTTTGTTTTTCATCGTTTCTCAAATCGAGTATGGTGTCTCACACGCCTACTTCGAATCCGGCAAAACTTTCTTCAACAACTCCTAATTTATATGATTTTTCACGCTATTCAAGTGACCAGTACGAAAATCCATATTATCTTCATAACAATGACCATGCCGGTCTTGTTCGGGTTTCCAATCGCTTGACCACATCCTCCGATTTTCACTCTTGCAGAAGATCTATACGGATGGCTTTAAATGTTCAAAACAAACTCGGATTCATCGACAGTACAATATCTAAACCTCTTTCTAACCATCACGATTTTGGTGTGTGGTCTCATTGGAATGATATTGTCGCTACATTGTTGATGAATTCAATATCATATAAAATAGGTCAGAGTCTATTGTTCATTTCTATTGCTGAAGGAATATGGAAAAATTTATTATCTAGGTTTAAGCAAGATGATACTCTTAGGGTGTATGACATAGAAGAAATGTTAAGTAAGATTGAACAGGGTTGTATGGATATATCAACCAATTATACTGAACTTGTTACATTATAGAAAGAACACAAAAATTATGTTGAACTTCATGTGTGTACATGTGACAAATGTGAGTGTGATGCAGCTACTTTATGGAAAAACTGCAACATAGAAGGCGTGCAACTAAGTTCTTGATGGGGTTGAATGAGTCATACAAGCAAATTAGGAGTCACATTATAATGTTGAAACCGATTCCTACAATTGAAGTTGCATATATCTCCTAAACCGAATTATGTTCAACAAGCAAATGCTATTACCAATGTCTATTTTGATGATGGTGATAAACAGGATTTTAACCGGTTTGATAATCAAAACCTAAAGGTCTTTTTGCAGTTTTAGTACTTTAGATGTCAATCCAACCTTGGGGTGAAAGCTACTAAGATTACAAAAGTTATATGAAGCTAAGCAGAATTCGAGTTAAATGGGTGAAGAATTCTAAATTAATTACTTGCGGTTTGTAAATAGACACGAAAACTATTTTACAATCCCTACAGAAGGGTTATATAAGTACTAGATGACTCTAGAATAATAAAACAACAGATCTACTAATTTAATAAAATACAAATCTAAAACCGGATTTATTATACAGATTTGATGGTGAGTAGCAAGATAATAAGAAAAACTATTTCTAAAATTCAAACAATTACCAAATCAACAACAGGTAATAATACAAGACTCTAAGCAATTCCTAAAAATAATAGAATGATAAAAACACAATTTTACAAATTTATAAAACTATATTGCATAATTAAACTATTTAATGGAAATTTAATCAAGATAAACAAACATAAAACTAGAGGAAAATGGTTTTTTGGTTGTAAATTATTAAAAACAGATTCTAGGTTGGGAATCATGCTTAGGGAAGTTGAAGATTCGAACTTGGGGTTTAAAAACATAAATTCTTACTCTTTTAGTTATTTCTCTAAACCTTAAGAAACCAAATTAGATTTATCCATGATGTGTGGCATAAATCCTTTCTTCACCCTTTCCTCCTAACCCATGATGTTTGGTGGAAAGAAAAGGTGAAGAACATTAAGAATGGATCTTAAAAAAAATGGTTTAACTAGCTCCCTAAGCATCCATGATGTGTGGGAAAGGATGAGCTAGTCTCTTGGATTTGGTTTTAAGGGATTTCCTAAGTCTTGTTAGGATAAGGAAATCCCTAGATTAAAGAGATCTCGTTAGAGAGTCTCTAGACCTTAAAACCCCCAAATCCAAGAAGAGAATTAAAATGAAGTACATGATGAAAACAAACCAAGTTTTTAGTCTCCAACTTCCTTAATCATCCCAACCTTAAATCTTAGGCGGTTTACTCACAAATCATGTTCTTATCTCCTTTAAACTTAAGTTTAGAGTTAAGGAACATGACCAATGAGGTTTTTAAGAAAGATTGAAATTTAATTAAATACTTGTGGAAGATAATAAAATACAAGGATTTTCAAAAGATCTAAATAAAAACTAAGAAGAAGGATTTGACTTTAGAATAATTTAAACACTTGCTATCTATAAAATAAGAGTTCTTAACAAAAGATTTAAACAAGAATTAAGAAGAAAGACTTAACTTTAGAATATGTTGAATACGAAATCTATATAATAAAAATACAAGTTTTAAAGAACTAAAATAAGAAGAACTATAAAACTCAAGAACAAGGGAAAGCTTATAAGAACACTTAAGAAGACTTTGAAAGAGAGAATATAAAGACTTGATTGTTTACTTGATGAAAAACTGAATGAATATTACAAACACATAAACACTCCTTATATAGAGTTTTAAATATGGCTCTTGGCCTTAAAAGAGGGGTTAAGGGGCAAGAGACAAGGGGCAAGAGACAAGGGACCTATCTAATCCCACTTACTTAAAGCATAAAAACTTTTATGACTCAGCTTCCTTTTTGGTCCGCGTGGTTGGGTCGATCGGTCACTCGATCGTGTCGTCAGATCGGGTCACTTGGTCGATTGTCTAGTCGATCACTCTTTGATCGACTCATTTTGCACGATCGTCCAGTCGATCACACCTTGATCGAGTCATTTCGCTCGATCTTCCTCTCGATCTTGATTGAATCGACTGGCCTTAGTCGATCTACCAGTCGATCTCGGCTCCTTTTCTTTTGTCCGAGTTTTCTTTTTTTTTTTCCTGCCAACTCTTATGTTCTTCTTTCATCTTCTTGTTAATGCTCAACATCCATCACAGCTCCAAGTACTCAAAACAGCCTGAAAAAGATGCAAATATGCAAGAAACCATGCAAATGCTAATGCAAAGTTCTCTAGGACTTAAAATGGTACAAATGATGCAAAATAGTCTATTATGAATGATGTATGCATAAAAAACCTATTCTAAATGTAAGCTAAATATGCGAAATATATGAGTATATCAGATGGTTCGTATTAGTATTTGTATTCTCAGCGTATGACTCAACCGGCAATTCCACATATTACAAGTGGTGGTAATAATTTTACTCTCAAAGATTCTACTCCACAACAGATTCAGAATATGATATCTCAATTTAATATTCAAGTTCGAGTTCAAGAGCCGCTAGCTCCTTCCTCACGTGCTCCTACTACTATCATCACTGAGCATGGTGTCATGGCTCCTACATCTTCCTCTGGTACATTCGCTTGCTCTTCTACTATTTTTAAGTATGAGAATAATAATCTCACTTGCTCTCCTAGATAGTGGTGCCTCTAGTCATATTTGTTCTAGCATAGAAATATTTACGAACTAATTCTGGTATCTTGTGTAACAGTGTTATTGAAGTCTCCAGTGATTATCCAGGGTTCTTCACATTCTAATCCGATCGTAAACATCTTCTCCCCAAAAGCTCTTTTGTTTTCATGGTTTGGGCACCATAGACAAAGGTAATAAACGAGAAGAATTTCTTAAACGAGATTAATAGAGTTAGCAAAAGACTGCAAAATAGTAATCGAGACATTGTCTTTCCAAAATAGAGCCAAATCTCCTCAAATTCCTTGAGGAGGTATGGTAAAATGGTTTGAATAATCCTTACAACCAAATGTATTAAGAACTACATCATATTTGTTCTTTGTCTCCATGAGAAACAAAATATCCGGAAAAATCTTATTTTGAAATTCCCTAAGTCGCTGGACTGTCAAAGTGCTTCCTATTCTTTGATAGTTCTAGCTCCAAGTGACTAAGGAAGAGGATTTCTTAGGGACCGGAAATCCTCTGAACCCTTGTATCCCCTAGGAGCTTGTGCAGAGGAAGGTTCTGCTTCGAAAGCCTCAACCGAGATATACACCAAATCAGAGTTGTTTTTTGAAGACCGTCTCGATAGGATTGTGATTGTAGTATGTATGTCCATGCATTAACTTTTTCATTGTTAAACAAAAAACTCTTCGTATTCTTATATATTTATATATAGAATTTGTTTTTTATCAAAAAAAATATTTTATAAAATAGAATTTATTTAATATAATTATTGATAATAGAAAAATTACCTTCAAAAATATATTGCAAGATTCTCATTGATCAGTTCGAATGAAGTACATTAGGTTATCACATCATCAATCTATGTAAAAATATACATATGTAGGCATCGCTCCTTCAGGTTTGTCGATTCAA
This sequence comes from Alliaria petiolata, assembly GCA_020283515.1. Classification (NCBI taxonomy): domain Eukaryota; kingdom Viridiplantae; phylum Streptophyta; class Magnoliopsida; order Brassicales; family Brassicaceae; genus Alliaria; species Alliaria petiolata. The sequence goes on along the minus strand of JAHZTW010000003.1, from coordinate 19,933,037 downwards.
TTTCATCAAAAGAGAACAATGAAACAGCTCATTGTTTGGAAAGTCTGATTGATTCCAATTTTTATTCAAGTTGTTATAATCTGGTTTTATGGTTTACTATTTTTTTGCTTAAAGACTTTGTGATGTCACATTTAAATTATAAATAAAATAGTAAATTTGTCCCAAAAAAAATTATCTTTATGTAAAAAAATATCTAAAATTTGAACTAAAATAAAAAATCTTAATAATTCCGAATCCTGATTTAAAAATTAAGAAATCCAAATAATGAAAAAAAAAGTAATTCTAGATTCGAAACATCTTAATTGTTCGAATGGATCGATTCGGAGTCGCATCTACGATAGTACGATATCTTTATCACCCCACAAAAATTAACCAATAATATCTCCAATTGAGATAACCTTATCTATCCAAATCAGCCACTGGAAAGCTCAGAATCTGCCACGTAAGACTCACATCCTCCTATCTCCTACCTCACTTTCCCCAACCTCTCCCTTCTCAAACACCATCCTCCCAAGAAACTTCACACATTTCGAAAGAGAGAGAGAGACCAAAGACTCGGAAGATCATGGCTTCTACCTCCACAATGTCGTTGTTCACACCACTTAACCAGACCCGCTCATCGACCTTCTTCAACCCATTACCGCTGAAACCATCCCAGGCCATGGCTGCACCTGGAGGCAGGACACAGAGGCTCCAAGTTAAGGCTTCTAAGCTCAAGATCGACAAGGCTTTAACCGGAATCTCTGCGGCTGCTCTCACCGCTTCGATGGTGATCCCGGAGATGGCTGAAGCCGCCGGTCCCGGAATCTCTCCTTCCCTCAAGAATTTCTTGCTCAGTATTGCTTCCGGTGGCGTCGTTCTCACCGTCATCATTGGTGCCGTCGTCGGTGTCTCCAACTTTGACCCTGTCAAGAGAACCTAAGAAGCTATACTTATCTTTCTTACACCATTGTTGTTGTCATGTGTCTCCTTCTGTGTATTCGCTTAATGTTCCAGTAATGAAACTTTGGTGTGTACTATGCTCAAAGTAAAAAACTCCCTTGTTTCTTGATTTCTTAGTGTCGTTGAATCCGAAAACAAATGGGATTTGAAAAAGCGTAAAGCTCGAATTCATCATATAGTAGTGTACCAAGACCGAAAACTAAACTCGAGTTTGCATAATCCGAGTTAATCGAGAGTTTATGAGATCTCTCTTGTTATACCTATAGAGACCTTACGAGCAAATCGAGCAAGTATTTACTCTCGGATGTGTAATTAACCATATCTACCTTCACCACAGTCATCTTCACTCTCTGTTCGTCCGCATAAGATTCCTCTTTGATCTTCAGCTTTAACAAGTACTGATGAAACAGTCTATTCTTAACAATCTCTGCGAATTCTTCATCGTTCTGCAATTCGTATTTCAACGTGTAAAGCTGCTTAGCCGGACATCCCATGATTTCTTCACCGGATTCTTGAAACGCGGTTACCCAAGTCAACCCAGTGTGGTCCTGAATCTGCACTTGAAGAAGGTATCTGTAGTCGCATTCCTCAGACTCTTGGTTGCACCGGTCACAGAGCCACATGTTTGTTCCGGTCCGTGTCACCTTCTTGTTGCATTGTTTATCTCCAATCATCAAAGGGCAAGCTGTGTAACAGAAGCTATCGGTTTTGATGAATGATATGGTTGCTTTCACAGTGACCCAGTCAGGCTTATCCGATCTTCCAAGACCTTCCTCTTTGATCTGAGAAACAGCTTTTCGTATCTCGTTCCTCGAACCTCCACCAGGCATATTGTCTCTAGAAATGGAGAAAGACGCAGTATCTCTCCCCCCGTGATCAAACCAGTTCCTCAGTTTCTGAGCTTCGGGAAAATCTGGATTTATGAATAGCTGCGTCGACGATATTGTCCCGACTGATTTTCCACTGAAGTCGCTTACTTTTCCAGCTTTTATTCCTAAAACCGGGTAAAAGGCTGACTCAATCATCTCTTCGAGTTGCCGACCATCTCGGTTACAGAATTCTCCCCATAGTGTAACTTCTACGGCCTTACCCGATTCATCCTTCAGATTCAGGATTCTCCTATGGGTTTCCATCCCATTCTTTCTCAGGATTGGCACTGAGGGATTCACAGAAGTCACAACCCCGATGATGTCGAGTATCGTATTGTTCTCAGCGTTCTCAATGTTACTTATAGGACGGAAGGAGAACTGCTGCCTTGGTATGGAGCCATCTTCATCAGGGCAAAGCTCCACTGTCGATGTTGACTCCAAGAAAATCTCCCATTCGTTCTTCAAGTGGTTAAAATTCTTCTGTGCAGGCTTCAAACTTCCTTTTGAAATCAAATATACCTTACCAACCTCAATAACATCATAGAATCGGTCAACAACAGCATTAAAGCAAGTAATACGAATCTCCCCTCCATCAGAGTCAAGCAGATCAAAGGAGAATACTTTCCCGTCTCCTTTCGCATTATTATACCTTCTCATATCTCCTTTTGCAGTTACTCTAGCCTTAATAGCCCACCGACCTTGGTATGGATTGAGAGCAGCAATAGGGATGATTCGAGCTGGAGCCTCGTTCTTCATTATGGGTCCATGATTTCTGTAGCTTGGAGGTGGTTGGTATGAAGGTTGAACAGATGGCCTGAAACTTGGAGTGGTGTTGGCTTGACTTTGAATGTTTACGCCCCTGGGAGGTGCTTTGTTTACAGAATGCTGAAACGCCGGTTCATTAAAAGCAACCCTATTTGTAGGCGGGATATTGCCCGGAGCTGAAAGTGGATTTTGGGGTTCTGTATCTGATTCTGCAGACATTGTAGGGTTCCCAATGGTTTCAGAAAGTGGTACTATCGTCTCCATGTTCAGCACCACAATAAGCCTGCACACAATATGCATAGAAGCATAAGAAAATTACAATCAAAGAGAGCCAAACTCCTTCATACATGTCATGCTCACTCAAGAAAATGTGTAACTATATTATTTACAAACACAATCAACATAATCGTTCTCCCCTGGAAGTTTTCCAAAACATCTGCCAAACTACAATAAAATTTCTATGAACTACAAAGGCAACAGCACAAATCTTTGGCACCAGGAAAAAATTAATCCAATCCTCAAACAAAGCTATCATTGCTTTTTGAACCTCATTGTAACAAATGTCTTACACATACACTAAACCATGGAACTAGGAATGCTCAAAAACATCACCGGACACTCAACTAAGCGAGAAATTAAGTACCTCACAGAAACTAAAAGCCGTATACGAAGGCAAAATTGGTGTACAGATTACGTTCTCATACAAAGATAAAGATGGAATTGCCAAACACAAGCCTCCAACAATAATCACATGGCTTAACTTTTCCCCCAGAATCAGTAACACCTAGCAAGCCTCCAAAGTCGCACTTAATAAACTACAAACCCAAAATACTATTCCGGCAAACAAGAAATCAGAAATCACTGGAAAAAAATCCACCAAAACTATGCAACTCAACACAATGGTGAAACTAGATCTAACCAGAGAGAAAACGATTTAAGAGGAAAACGGAAATTACTTGCGGCCTTTGGCGTCGCTACAAATGTAATCGATCAGCTGAATGATAGATCCCTTCTGAAGCTGTCCTGACTTAACTCGATCATTGAGCTGAACCGCGAGCATCGCATGTTGAGCTGAGACACCATCTGAAACCAGCAAACGGTACCTCTCTTGGCTTCTCTCCTGAATTTTTCCAATCAATTTGACATCTAAAACCTGTAACAGCGGCTTCAAATTGACGTCGCCTGCGTGAATCGCCGTGATGGCGTTCGGAGTCAAGCTCACCGGCATGATATGATATCCAGAAACCCTAGAAATGGAGAATCGATTAAAACCGATAAGGAATCAGGAACGGAGAAATAGAGCGAGAGGAAGAGTAGATCGCCGACCTTAAGACGGTGGTAAATGGTGAGAGATTACTCTGAAGCTTCTTTTGCTTGGATGGATTTTGCGGGAGAAGGAGAAATTGAAGATGGAGCGCTTCGCAACAGTTTATGGGTTTCCCTAATTTTGAATTTTCACGTTGACGATTCAATTAAATTACTAATATAACCTCTACTCGTGGTTTCCCAAGGCCGAGAGAGAAGTAGTTTTTTTTTTTGGAAAATTGGAATTTTGTTTTTGTTTTATAAAAAAAAGTCACTATATATTTTTAATATAATTTTTGAAACAAATATTCAGTTTTAATTTTTTATATTGATATATTAATTAAAAAGATAAATTTATTTAATATATTAATAAGAAATAGAAAAAAACTATTAATTTTTTAATTTGTTTAAAAAATGTATAATGACAATTTTTGTAAAATATAAAAAGTATGATTTGTAAAATTATCCACATGTTGGGATGAATTTTTTAATTTACGTGGCCATCTCTTGGAAGCGTGCTACACAAAAACTATTTTAACTTTTTTAACACATCAAAAAAAATATAGATAAGATCCACATCCGAAAACTACAAAATCTAAGGTATTCTTCTATAACTATTTTCTCTCAATTGTTAAAGAGACTTCTCTTCTCTTCAAAAAAACACACTTATGGAGAAAACTCTTTCTCTTCTCTAAACCATACATTCTCTTGGATCTTTTCACCTCCCTTCAAAAGAAGATCTTATATGTCATCCACTCCCTTTCTAAGCTCATAAACAACATATTAACCCAGTATTACTTTCTAGTTCAGGTTAAAACCAACCATTTTTTAACATTCTGTTTTCTAAGTCCCCGACCAGTCACATGATCTTGTTCTGACTTGAGCGTCGGAGAATCTTCGGGATGATAATTCATAGTCATCTCGAAGTTATCATGACCGTTCATTTGTATCACAGATGTAGGAGACCAATGTTCCAGTCGTTTCCCTGAAGGAAGCAATGTCCTCTCCAAAGACAGCAATCCTCCCTATCGAGTTGCATATGTCCCATCAAACACAAGTCTTTCATGTCATATTGTATCCGTTCCATCAAACAACTCCTCTTGTCAGGTTGCTTCAATCCCATCAGACATCTTTCCCCGTCAGTCTTTATCTGTCCAATCAGACAGCAGGAAGGACGCCTGTCAGACTGTATCCGTTCCATCAGACATCTCCTCTCATCACGCTGCATCCATCCCGTCGAACATCTTTCCCCGTCAGACTTCATTTGTCACGTCAAACAGTTCCTCCTGTCAGGTTGCATTCGTCCCATCGGATAGCCCCCCCCCCCCCCCGTCAAGCTTCATCCGTTTCGTCTGATAACTCCTCCCATCAAGAATGCATCCATCCCGTCGGACAGCTCTTCCCAAACTATATCCAAAGCTATAAAGCCAGACGTGAAGGAGATATTTGACAAATGAAATGACAATGATCGACAAATGCCGGTTCCCTTGACCGTGACACCATTGCCGAGTAAAATGTCTAGGCTAGTGTCTGCACAAACTTTCAACTTTAGCCTTTGCAGTACTTTAGGAGTTATGAAGCTATGCGATGCTCCGCTATCAAGCAATACAATCACATATATTTTGTCAATTCTTCCATACAATTTAGTAGTTTTCGGTGAATGGATTCCTAAGAAAGAATTCAAGGATAACACTTAGCTCATGAACTTCTTCATATACATTTCTTCGTATGTACACTCATCGCAATCATCTAACACTTCCATCTCGAGACCATTGATCACTATGATGATTCCCAATTCTATATTTGGGCATCTGTGAGCTCTAGACCAGCTTGGTGCTTTATATTTAAAACATATTGCATCTTTGTGCATCCTGTCTAGCTCAACGTCTGTAAACTTCTGTCTTGGACGCCAATTAGCTTGATTTGGTCGCATATTTTTCTTATTGGCCTTTTCATTTTCAACTGCTTTAATCTGTAATCTCCTTTGGTTATGCCCATTCCAGCTGCCCTGGATTCCACCACTACAAAAATTACTCACTATATGTTTCACTATGTGATAACCCTTCTGATTTTGAACCTCAGTTAAAGGAGTTTCACTTAACATCCTACAGAAATCACTGTTTTTCATTTGTAATACTGCAACAATGTGATTATCCAGCCCCTTTGGTTCTTTCATTCTAATAACCTTCTTCATTTCCCGACTTAAACCATTGTAAAATATCTTGCCAAATGCTCTTCATCTACCCCTGAAACCAACTCAGACAGCTCCTCAAATTCAGATATATAATCAGCAATTGACCTTTTTTTGTTTGATAGATAACAATCAGATAATGGGATCTTCTTCAATCGATTCAGCAAACCGCAAAGCTAGCTTGTTCTTGAAATCAGTCAACTTTGAAAACCTCTCCTCTTTAACTCTCAGGCAAACAATTTCTTAACTTTGCCTTCAACACTAAGGAAACCAATTCAAGTTTCTCATCATCAGTATATCTCCCAATTGTGAAGAACCGTTCCACCTCTTGAATCCAAACGTACGGTTGTTTACCGGCAAAACCTTGCATCTCAATTTTTTTGCAACATACTTTCTCTATTTGCAACATTCAAATTCCCATATCGATAGCCTAATTGTGGACCATCCCGGTTTTGTTCCAGATTAGGAGTATTCACCTGAAATTTTCCGTTGGAAGATTCTGGAGCTGTTTGTGGTCGCACATCGCTGTCGCGTCTCTATGAACTACCATTCTCCATGAATTTGAGCATCGTGTTCATCTTCATATCCAGATCCATAAGTTTCTCATCAGTTTCGTTTCGGTTTCTTTCCTCGCTACATTCGATCGCACATATTCTCCTTCAGAAACGTCATATCCATGTCCGCCTCTTCTATATTGAATGCTTATTCATCGTTGTACTGTGAATGGCAGTATGATCGCAAGGTTACTTATGATGGATTTACCAACAAGCATTCATTCGAAATGAAGAGTCTCATGAGAAAGAGGTTTATACCTAGTCATTATCACAGGGAGCTACATCAGAAGCTGAGAAGGCACACTCAAAGGTTTCAAACTGTAGAAGAATACTTTCAAGAGATGGAGTTGTTGATGCTGCGAGCTGACATAGCAGAAGATCAAGAAGCTACAATGTCACGGTTTCTTGGAGGATTGAATCAGGAAATTCAAGACAGATTAGAGACTGAGCATTACGTGGAAATAGAGGATATGCTACACAAAGCTATTCTGTTTGAGCAACAGATTAAGAGAAAGAGAACCTCACGTTCTAGTTATGGTCAGAATTCTTCCTACACACGTCCAAAGGAGGACATGAGCTTTTCTGCTAAAGAATTCAAGCCTACAGCGTATTCAAAGCCTTCTGATTCATCTAAAGCTATTACTCCAGCACCTGTAGACTACAAAGGAAAGGCAAAAGATGGTGTTGTGCGTTCCAGAGATGTCAGTTGTTTCAAATGTCATGGAAAAAGACATTATGCAAGTGAATGTTCGAACAAGCGTGTGATGATTCTGTTAGAAAGTGGTGAAGTAGAATCTGCTGATGAGTATCCAGAGACTTCTAGTGATGATGAGCAAGAGCTTGTGCATGTCAAAGGGGACTTGTTAGTAGCCAGAAGAATTCTAAGTATGCAGAACAAGACTCAAGAACAAGAACAAAGGGAAAATCTGTTTCATACAAGATGCCATGTTCAGGGAAAAGTCTGTAGTCTAATCATTGATGGTGGTAGCTGTACAAACGTGGCTAGTGATACAATGGTTAAGAAGCTTGGCTTAAAGACTACCAAACACCCATCACCTTATAAGCTTCAGTGGCTTAATGACAGTGGTGAAATGAGTGTAAGCAAGCAAGTTTTGGTATATATGTCTATTGGCAAGTATAAGGACGAGATTCTTTGTGATGTTCTGCCTTTGGAGGCAAGTCATATACTGCTAGGACGTCCTTGGCAATCAGACAGAAAGGTTCTACATGATGGATTCACAAATCGCCATACTTTTGAGGATAAAGGAAAGAAGACCACACTGGTTCCTATGACTCCACATGAAGTTTATCTTGATCAGAAGAAGGACTCTTCTCAGCCTAAGCGTTCAAACTTCTTTGCTAAGTCCAGTGAAGTTAAGAAAGCTCTCTATTCTAATCAATCTATGCTTCTGTTTATATATAAAGAGTCATTGCTTAATCTGTCTAACCTTACACCGGTGCTGCCGAGTGAAATGACTAATCTCTTGCAGGAATACATTGATGTTTTCCCTGAAGAAACTCCACAAGGCTTGTCAGCGATCAGAGGGATTGAGCATCAGATTGATTTTGTACTAGGATCTTCTCTTCCAAATATACCAGCTTATAGAACTAACCCCGTGGAAACAAAGAAACTACAAGAACAGATTAGTGAGCTGATGAAGAAGGGTCATATTCGTGAGAGTATGCGTCCCTGTGATGTGCCAGTCTTACTTGTGCCAAAGAAAGATGGAAGCTGGCGAATGTGTGTTGATTGTAGAGCAATCAACAATATTACAGTGAAGTATCGCCACCTTATTCCTAGATTAGATGATATGCTTGATGAATTGCATGGTTCTAGCATATTCTCTAAGATTGATCTTAAAAGTGGGTATCACCAGATTAGGATGAAAGAGGGTGATGAGTGGAAAACAGCCTTTAAGACTAAGCATGGGTCATATGAGTGGTTAGTTATGCCGTTTGGATTGACTAATGCTCCTAGTACTTTTATGCGTTTGATAAATCATGTGCTTAGAGCTTACATAGGCCTGTTTGTTGTTGTTTATTTCGATGATATCCTTATTCACAGTAAGAGTCTAGATGAGCATACTGAACATGTTAGGAAAGTGTTGGAAGCACTAAGGAAAGAAGCTTTGTTTGCTAATTATAAGAAATGCACTTTATGCACAGATAATGTGGTTTTATAGGCTTTGTTGTGAGTGCAGATGGAATCAAAGTAGATGAAGAAAAGGTGAAAGCTATCAAGGAATGGCCAAGTCCTAAGACAGTGGGAGAAGTCCGAAGCTTTCATGGCCTTGCTGGCTTCTACAGACGCTTTGTAAAGGATTTCAACACTTTAGCAGCCCCCTTAACCGAAGTCATTAGGAAGGATGTGGGATTCAAATGGGAGAAAGCTCAGGAGACAGCATTTCAATGCCTAAAAGAGAAGCTTATTCATGCTCATGTTTTATCTTTACCTGATTTTGTAAAGACTTTTGAGATTGAATGTGATGCTTCTGGTGTAGGAATTGGAGCAGTCTTGTTGCAAGACAAGAAGCCCATTGTGTTCTTCAGTGAGAAACTTGGAGGAGCAACTCTCACCTATCCAACATATGACAAGGAGTTGTACGCCTTGGTTAGAGCTCTCCAAACGTGGCAACACTATCTCTGGCCAAAGGAATTTGTGATTCACACAGACCATTAGGGTTGAGTTCACACAGACCAAAGGTCAGCAGAAACTCAACAAAAGATGCCATGTGGGTTGAGTTCATAGAAACATTTCCCTATGTCATCAAATACAAAAAAGGTAAGGATAATGTAGTAGCCGATGCATTATCCAGAAGGTACTAGACTGTTGGGATTTGAACAGATTAAAGAACTCTATCCTACTGATTCTGACTTTCAAGAAATCTATAAATCTTGTGAGAAGTTTGCTTCTGATAACTATTTTAAACAAGATGGATTTCTCTTTTATAAAAATATGTTTTGTATTCCTAACTGTTCTCTTCGAGATTTGTTTACTAAGGAAGCACATGGAGGAGCTTTAATGGGTCATTTTGGCGTTACTAAAACTCTAGAAGTGATGAAAGCTCATTTCCATTGGCCACACATGAAACGTGATGTTGAAAGAATCTGTAACAGGTGTAGTGTTTGTAAACATGCCAAATCTAAGGTCCAGCCTCACGGTTTGTATACACCTCTCCCTATTCCTACTCATCCTTGGAATGATATATCTATGGATTTTGTGATGGGATTGCCTAGAACTAGGACAGGAAAGGATTCTATATTTGTTGTGGTTGATAGGTTCTCTAAAATGGCGCATTTCATTGCTTGCAATAAGACTGATGATGTATTGCATGTGCCTAACTTGTTCTTTAAAGAGATTGTGCGTTTACATGGCATGCCTAAGTCTATTGTGTCTGATAGAGATACTAAGTTCCTTAGCTATTTTTGGAAAACATTATGGTCTAAGCTAGGAACTAAACTTCTGTTTTCTATTACTTGTCATCCTCAGACTGATGGTCAGACTGAAGTAGTTAATAGAACTCTTGATACTGCGTGCATTAGTTAAGAAAAATCTTAAGAGTTGGGAAGACTGTTTGCCTCACTTAGAGCTTGCATATAATCATGTTGTTCATTCTGCATCTAAGTATTCCCCTTTTCAAATTGTCTATGGCTTTAATCCTTTATCTCCCTTGGATCTAATTCCTCTGCCTTTAAGTGAAAGATCTAGTATAGATGGACAAAAAAAGGCAGAAATGGTGAAACAGATTCATGAGAAGGATAGACAGAACTTGGAGGAAAAGACTAAGCTCTATGAGAAGCAGGCAAACAAAGAAAAACGTGAAATGATCTTTGAAGTTGGAGACAAAGTTTGGGTACATCTAAGGAAGGAACGATTCCCAGCAGAAAGAAAATCCAAGCTCATGCCTAGGAACGATGGCCCATTCACGATCACAAGGAGAATTAATGACAATGCATATCAAGTGGATCTCCAAGGTAAGTACAATGTGAGTTCTAGTTTTAATGTTGCTAATCTCTCCCCTTTTCTTGCAGATGAAGCAGATTTGAGGACAAATCCTTTTCAAGAGGGAGGGGATGATATGATCATGCCAACGGTTCCGGAGTTAAATCCCATGCGTGCACCTGAGCTTGAACCTGAGGATGCTCTAGCTATTTCTAGTGGGCCAATGACGCGTGCTAGGACCAGGGAGCTCAAGGAGACTATCCGTTCTGTACTTCTACACTTAGAGAATTCAAGAGGAGAAAGAGATGCTTATCAAACCTTTCTGGTTTTGTTTCAAGCTAATTGATTTCATCATTTGGGTAAGGTGATCAATTGTGCTCTTTTTCCCTTGACAAGTTTTGTCCCACTGGGTTTTCTTGTCAAGGTTTTTAATGAGGCTTTTGTTCACCTCCTTAACCCCATTTGATGAACCGAAGATCAAGCCCAAGAAGCTTCTATTCCAGCCGCTTCTTTTATCTTTTATACTTATGTTATTTCTTAGCTTATGTTATATCTTAAGTTGTACTTTTATTTCATGTCTTAGGCGTGTATTTAGGGCTTCCCTCTGAAGTTCCCTATATATACTCCTTGTAAATCCTCAGTTTATTTTATCTAGCTTTTTATTCTCAAACTCTTTCTAAGAACTAGATCAAATCGGTAAATCAAAGGCCTTCTCATCTTCTTTGTGTGACCCATCGATCCATTGGTATATCTAAGGATTTCCGTAGCCTTAGCGTGACCACAACACTCTCCTGTTACTTAAATCCATTCGTTCAAAACCATCTAAACATAATTCCCACTCTACTTGTTTCTAAAGTGACGATTTTGACAAAGCATCTCACAAGGATCATATTAAAGTTCGTCTCCAAGCTCATAGCGCTATGAATTTCTATGTTCATAAACTTAATTCTCGATGTAAACGAGAGCAGTATATTTATATGAGCAACAATGTAAACGAGTGAATAAAATCAATTGTTGACTCTTTGACTTCTTATTCCAGCTCAACATGAGCTCCGTTCACACTATTATTCTTTGTTTCATCTCTTTTCTTCAATTTCTTTTTGGAATAATATGTTTTATGGATCCTATCAGATTGTTCGTGACCATCTTGGAGTGGCAAAATACTAGGGTTCAGCAGCTTTGCGAAACGCAATTTCTCCATTGGAGGCAGGGGGTAAAGCTTTGTAAATGGCTATACAGAGTATTCTGTTCATGGGATTCCAAAAAGTTATATTTGAAGGGGATTGTCAACTTCTGATTCGACAAATCGGTGACTTCCTTCTATGAAGCACATGCTTTTGAGGCAACAAAAATATGTTTTAACGAACCAGCTCATTGTTTAGCAAAACAAAACTATGTTAAACTATGTTTACTATTCCAGTTGTATTCATCCACGATCATGGTTTTCTTTCGTTGTATAAGGATTATGTATTGTCACGTTATAATTAATGAAATATGAGTCAGAAAATAAAAAATTATCAGTCATACGACAATCTTCGTCAGTTGAAACAGAAAATGATAAGACAGCATTGTGGCATCAACGTCTTGAGCACATGAGTATCGTTTGTGCTCTGTTATTGTTCTGTTCTTTGTTTTCATTTTCAAGATCTCAACTTTGTTCTCTAGTTGCTAAGCGCTTTCTCAAATCAAACAAAACTTTTAGTCTGAAGTCTTAACAACTTGAAAAACGAGATAATGGTGATGAGGAATACAACGGTTGACAAAAGAGCAAACGAGATATATATTAGAACTCTGCTTTCTATCCCGTCAACTCTTACTTTCTTTGCATTTAACCCAAATAAAAACTAATGATGCAGAAATAACCCCCAATCTCTAGCTTAACTATAAAATCTTTAATTTTGTTCATGCCTGATTCTCTCCTGGCCTCCTCTTCCCGCTGAGTCTGCCTCCGACGAAGCTTCCATGGATTTGGAGAAGTTGCTGGAGAGATCAATATAGATATGAGCGACCCTCCTCACGTTATTGTTCAATTCTCGGATCAAACCAACGTTTCGTCCGAGGTTGTCTGGGATTTTGGACTCATGGTTCTGGTTTATCTCGTTTATCAGCAATCTGTTGTGGTCCAATATGTTCTGCACCTGAACAAAGCTATTTTGAAACTTCTGCAAAATCTTCCCGTCGATCTGAAGTCCGTTTCCCATTAACTCAGAAATTGTGTCTCCCTCCATAATAACAAATTCAAGGGTTAAGTTGTGTATATTGTGTGACTGGAAGAAGAGGTTTTATATTTTCAGGAACTGATGATGCAAATCACGTGATCTTGAAAAGGGTTTTTATCATGATGTTTGGTATCATCACTTTGGCGTTGTTATACACATATGTATGATTGTCATGTGCAGACACACAAAAAACGCATTAGACTATTTCTATATAGAGCAACTTTTTCTTGTGTTTTGTAACAAATTTATAAAAATGATTATTTGCTTGATAAGCAAAATTAGCAATAAAAATATTGTGACAAAACGGTAAGTGAGTAGTGTATTTTCTTGTACGTGCTTTAAACAAATATTATAATAACATGTAAAATATTGTTTTGTTGGATAAAATAATATGATATTTGTTAAAAATTTGCAAAAAAAAACTGTAGTATTTTTTAAAAATATGCAATAAATAAACCAAAGAATGCTATTAACATTTGGTTGTAAAATGTAATTGTATGTATCAGCCTACTTAAACCCATATGAACCCAAAATGATGTTTGTTAGTTTTTTTGGGGGCAATTGGCAAACTACACTAATTAACATTTGTAATTTGAAAAATACACTGCTTTAAATTTTTTATTACTAAATTTATTGATATATAAAAAGACTATTTTGATCAGGATTTAATAATACATATTTTTATAAATAAAAATTAAAATCAAAAATTAAATATATTAGATATATTTAATTAGATAAATCTTAGGATTTTCTCTAAAATTTATATTTATATAAATATTTTAATTAGATAATCTTATATCAGATAAAACTTAATATTTGAGAAATATCTATACAAATTTAAAACTAGTTTTAGTAGAATAATTTATAGATAAGTATAAAATATATAAAAATCTTAGGATTTATTTTTTCGTTTTTCCTATGAAAAATATATTTTAGTAGAATATTCTATAGATTAGTATAAAATTAAGATTTTGGAATTTATAAATAAAGTAAAATCTAAAAAGATATTATTTAGTTTCAAAATGTTATTTTATTTTGATTTTATTAAATAATTTATAATTTATTAGAATTCAAAATAAGGTTAATTTAGTCATTTCATATATTATTAATTATAAGTTTTTAAAAAAAAAAATAAAGGTATAGTTTTCAAATTATAAACTAGTTTTGATGTATTTTCCCAAATTTTCTCTTTTTTTTGGCCAAATAAAATGAAAATTTTTATTTAAATTTACTATCCACAAAACCGTGACAGAAGTTATAATATCATTTTATATAAAATAAATTGATTGATGAAAAAAATGGTGGACCATTTGGGACTATACAGAAAATAGTAGCATAAGGCTCTGCGATTTTAATATTTGGGACCAAAAGAAGAATCTGATGACCCTGGCAATGAATGTATCCCTTACTCGTGAGGTTTCCACCGCGGAAATTAAGCGGGCTCTATTCTCTCTTCATCCAGAAAAAACTCCAGGCCCAGACGGAATGACAGCCCTCTTCTTCCAAAGATTTTAAGATACTATTGGGGCGGCTCTTGTGCATATGGTCAATAATTTTTTTATCTCGGGATTTTTCGATGAAAAGATAAATGAGACTAATATATGCCTTATTCCAAAAGGAGAAAGGCCAAGAGAAATGTCAGGCTTCCGGCCAATTAGCCTTTGTAATGTAACTTACAAGGTGATATCTAAAGTCTTAAGCTTGCGCCTCAATAAATTTCTTCCGGAATTGATTTCCGAGACCCAAACTGCTTTCGTAGCAGGACGGCAAATAACAGACAATATCCTCATTGCGCAAGAAAACTTCCACGCGCTTCGCTCTAATTCATCCTGTCGAAAGAAATTTATGGCAATTAAGACGGATATGAGTAAAGCTTATGACAGAGTGGAATGGTCCTTCCTTAGAGCCCTTATGGAAAAAATGGGTATTGACCACCGGTGGATTGGATGGATCATGCAATGCATCACCACCGTGTCCTATCGCGTTCTCCTCAATGGAGTGCCAAAAGGTCACATAAAACCAACCTGTGGGATTCGCCAGGGCGATCCCATGTCTCCATACCTCTTTATACTATGCACAGAGGCCCTCGTTGCTCAACTACGACGTGCAGAAGAATGTGATCGACTACAAGGACTAAGGGTCGCCAGAGCTAGTCCTTCTACATCACATCTTCTCTTTGCATATGACAATCTTTTCTTCTGTAAAGCAGACTTACAACAGAGTAAGGAGCTTATTGATATTATCCGTCTTTATGGCGAGGCCTCCGGGCAGCAGATAAATTTTAACAAATCCTCCATCATGTTTGGGAATGATATTCCAAGTCCTCTGAGAAGTGAGATTAAAGTTTTGATGGAAATAACCCAAGAAGGAGGAATGGGAACATATCTAGGGCTCCCAGAAAAGATTCATGGCTCAAAAACCCAAGTCTTCGCCTTTGTCCGGGATAGGTTACAAAATCGAGTTAGTTCATGGCCTTCAAAACTCCTATCAAAAGGCGAGAAAGAGGTTTTGATTAAATCTCAAGCTCAAGCCCTTCCGACATATGTTATGTCGTGTTTTCTTCTCCCAAAAGCAATTTGCTCAAAATTGAGTAGTGCGATTGCAAACTTTTGGTGGAACTCTAAAGCGGATTCCAAAGGAATTCACTGGATGGCTTGGGAGAAGTTATGTACCCAATTATCTGATGATGGCCTCGGATTCAGAACTTTGGAAGAATTCAATATTGCACTCCTTGGCAAACAATTCTGGCGGCTTTTACGATTCTCAGACTCCTTGCTTAGCGTGTACTTAAAGGAAGATATTGCAAATATTGTAACCCTTTGGAAATCCAAGTATCAAATCGTCCCTCATATGGATGGAGGAGTATAATGGCGGCAAAGCCTCTAATATTATCAGGTATTCAGAAGACGATTGGTTCGGGATTTGGGACTCAAGTTTGGTCCGAACCATGGATTCCCGACAAACCGGCTCGCGCTCCTAAAAGTCTAAATGCGGTGACAAATCCAACTGTATTTGTCAACTCGTTGATTGATTTTACCACCAAACAATGGAAGATGGACCGTCTACGTACCTATTTCCGCCGGAAGAAATTACCTTAATATTAGGGATACGTCCGAACCGCTCAGGTTCGAGAGATGGATATAGTTGGTCTTTGACTAAATCTGGTTATTACACAGTGAAATCTGGATATTGGGCCGCGAGAGCTCTCACTCGTCGTATTTGTGACCTCCCTTTTCAGAAACCTAGTACTAAGATACATAAGGCACAAGTATGGAAATTGAACACTACGCGAAAAATAAAACATTTCGTGTGGCAATGTCTCTCGGGGTGTTTGGCTTCATGCCAAAATCTCTATTATCGTCACATCAGTCGAGATAAGGAATGCCCTCGCTGTGGAGCGGAGGAGGAAACTATTAATCATGTGATATTAGAATGTCCTCCAGCTAGACAAGTTTGGGCTTTGTCGGCAATCCTCTCTGCTCCGGACTGTTTCCCTTCTCCGGTTCTTTTCACCAACCTCGACTTTCTTTTCTGGCGAGCCAAAGAAAGGGGTGCAAGGGAGGAGTCAATCCGGGCTTTCCCGTGGATTATGTGGTTCATTTGAAAAGCGAGAAATAGGAAGATTTTTGAGAATGTGGTCGAAGATCCCCTGGACACTCTTGCACATGCAATAAAGGAGGCAGAAGAGTGGAGGATTGCTAATTCTAGAGATGAGTCTACTGAAGCGGGTCAGGCTATTCGTATTGACACAAGCCCTCCGAGTCCGTCTGTTCTGATTTGCCAAATTGATGGCTCTTGGCTTGACTCCGACACTCGAAGTGGACATGGCTGGATTGTGATCTTTGAAGAAAAGCTCGTAAGACTAGGATTGAAGGGGTCAAGGAGAAGTTTATCGCCACTACATGCTGAGCTTGATACTCTTCTATGGGCAATGAAGTGTCTAATCTCATAATCCATGACAAGTACTATCTTTGCAACATATTGCACAGACTTGATCATTATGCTCGCAAACCCAGTGGAATGGCCTACTTTTGCGTCAGAGTTAGAAGATTTTAGACTTCTTAAGGAATCTTTTGTATCTTTCTATATCTTTTATATTTCTAGATCTGAAAATGTCCGTGCGGATTCCCTTGCAAAATGTGCAAGAGCACATGGTTACTGTTTCTCCCATGTAAGTTCGGCGGTTCCTTCTTGGCTTTCCCTAGAGGATAGTCTATTTCCGCAAACTTAATAAAATGGTGCTTTTGATGTCAAAAAAAAAGAAAAGAAGAATCTGATGACCCAAAATTAGCAGTCAAAATGTGCAGAGAGGATCAGACATTTGTGGGTTCTGCTACTTATTTCAGACGAACCTCATTACTATTTGTGAGTTCTGCTACTTACTTCAGACATTTGTGGGTTCTGCTACTTTTAATTTTTTATTGTTGAAGAAGAGGAATTTTTTATTTTACTATATTACCGTTGTATCATAAATTACACCAATTAAAATTTGTAAATATAAATAATTTAACGTTAACAAAAAAATTAAAAACTTATAGAGCAATTCTCAAGAAATTTCCGACATAATTAAAGAGCAGGATAAAACAAGAATGAAAGTAAATGGTTCTTGTTATTGACGATTTAGAGTATTTACTAAAAGATAACAGAGAAAACAAGTATAAATAACAAATATAAAGAAGTGTATAATGTATGAAAATAGGATTCGGTCCATTTATCTCTGCTCATGTTCTTGTTTTTTATAGCTCTAAAACAGTGTTTAACGTTTTCATTTACTTTGCTTGATTCTGTAATGATTGTATTTATTTTAGTAAATTTAGTTGTTTTTAGTCAAAGCATTAAATTACCCTGTTTCAATAATTCATTTACTCCGCTTGATTCTGTAATGATTGTATTTCTTTCAGTAAATTCAGCTGTTTCTAGTCAAAGCATTGAATTACTCTGTTTCTGATGCGAAATTCTCAAGGAAGCTTCTCTCTAAGGGGAATTCAAAGAACTCGTGTAGCACAAACCTAAGGCTTGATCCTTAGACCCAATACTATCTTAAAACGCTTCTGTGAAACTAGGCGGTGGAACCTCCGAAACTAGAATCCGTGTAGCACAAACCTAAGGTTTGATCCTTAGACCCAATACTATCTTAAAACACAACTACAGACTTTGGTCAGCGAATGGTCACACAAGTGTTATGGAAAACACTTGATAAACCGGTTGATCTCGGATATTACACACCGAAGTTTGAAAAGTTCACAAGGAACTAAATAAGAATCACTTTCACAAAATAAAAGGTTTTGATTAAAAAGTTAGATGTTGGATGTCTTCTCCAAATGGACATTACAAGCATATATATAGGACAAGAAACTTTGAAAATACAACCAAGTTGAATTCTCATTCAACTTTTGAAACTCAAATGTGACTTTTGATATTAATTTTGGTCACTTTTATTGACCACAAAAGGAGAATTCAATTTTGAAATTCAAATATGACTTTTGATCTTTATTTTCGTCACTTTTTTTTACCACAAAATTAAGTGATTAATTTTGGGTTTTCTGGGCTTGTATTAGGCAAAAAAATGGCTGGTCTTGATCTCCAATGGATTTCTAAATTGTCTCCTTGTCCATAACTTCAAAATCAGCCCATTAAGTGCATCTGTAAGCTTCTTTAAACGTGCCCTTGTCAACAGTCCAGCAGGTACAAGCAACGCATCCTCATTTTCATCCTTGCAGTTCATGATATTCGTATCATCCTCCTCCTTTTAAAAAGGATTTGACCTCAAATCCAGCGGATCTCCTACATCGAAAAGAGTCAAGTCAGAAACATTGAAGCTTATACTTATATTATACTCACCAGGCAAGTTTAGCTTGTAAGCTTTGCCATTGATTCACTCTAAGACTTGAAAGCGACCATCTGCTCTTGACATTAGTTTGGACTTCCTTTGAACTGGAAAATGTTCCTTTCTCATATGAACCCAAATCAAATCACCAGGCTCAAAGACCACTTTGCGTCGCCCTTTGTTTGGTTGCTTTTCGTATTGTTTAGTCCTCTTCTCAATGTTCAGTTTTGATTTCTCATGAACCTGCTTAACAAGTTCATCTTTTCTTTTTCTATCTAAATTCACGTGTTCATTGAAAGGTAATGGTGATAAATCCACTGGAGTCAAGGGACTAAAACCATAAACAATCTCAAAATGTGAAAACTTAGTAGCAGAATGCGTAGAGTGATTATAAGCGAACTCAACATGTGACAAACAATCTTTCCAAGTTTTGATGTTCTTTTTAATGACAGCACACAACAAAGTAGACAAAATTCTATTCACTACTTCAGTTTGACCATCAGTTTGTGGATGGCAAGTAGTTGAAAACAATAGCTTAGTTCCTAACTTAGCCCACAAAGTCTTCCAAAAGTAGCTTAAAATTTTAACATCTCTATCAGAAACAATGGTTCTAGGCATGCCATGCAATCGAACAACTTCTCTAAAGAACAAATTAGCAACATGCGAAGCATCATCAGTTTTATGACATGGAATGAAATGTGCCATCTTAGAGAATCTATCAACAACCACAAAGACATCTCTACCATACTTAGATCGAGGCAATCCCGAGATAAAATCCATAGAGATATGAGTTCAAGGTTCAGCAGGAATGGACAAAGGAGAATACATACCATGCGGCTGCACTTTTGACTTAGCTTGTTTGCAAGTACACACCTGCCACAAATTCTTTCCACGTCTCTCTTCATGTGTGGCTAATAGAAATGATCCTGCAAGATTATCAACGTTTTGGCAACTCCAAAATGTCCCATTAGTCCTCCTCCATGTGATTTCGTAATCAAAAGGTCTCTCAAGGAAGAATTAGCCACACAAAGTTTATTCTCATGAAACAGAAAACCTTCACGTTGGAAGAACTTCCCATGCGCAAACTTTTCACAAGATTGAAATACATCTTTAAAGTCAAGATCTGAAGCATAAAGCTCTTTAATGTGTTCAAAACCAAGTAGCTTAGCATTAAAAGTAGAAAGTAAAGCGTACCTTCTGGATAGCGCATCAGCCACAATATTTTCTTTACCTTGTTTGTACCGAATGACATAAGGAAATGTCTCAATGAATTCAACCCAACGTGCATGTCGTTTGTTAATCTTCTGTTGGGCCTTCAAGTGCTTCAAGGCATGATCAGTGTGAATCACAAATTCCTTTGGCCATAGATAGTGTTGCCATGTCTGCAAAGCCCAAACTAAAGCGTACAACTCTTTGTCATATGTAGGATAGTTCAAAGTTGCTCCACCAATCTTTTCACTAAAGTAAGCGATTGGTCTTTTCTCATGCATCAGCACAGAGCCAATTCCAACTCCCGAAGCATCACATTCAATCTTAAAAGTCTTAAAAAAGTCAGGCAAAGACAAAAGAGGAGCGTTTGTTAATCTCTCTTTCAGCAACTAAAATGTTTCTTCTTGAGTTTCTTTCCATTTGAATCCTACATCTTTCTTGACCTCCTCAGTGAGTGGGGCAGCAATGGTGCTAAAGTCTCTAACAAATCTTCGGTAGAAACCAACAAGTCCATGAAAACTTTGCACTTCACCAACAGTCTTTGGACTAAGCCACTATCGAATAACCCTCACTTTCTCTTCATCAACCTGTATACCCTGTGTACTCACAACAAAGCCTAGAAACACAAGATTATCTGTGCAAAAAGTACACTTCTTCAGATTAACAAACAACTTCTCTTCTCTTAGAACATCTACAACAGATTTCAAATGCTCAGCATGCTCATCTAAGTTTTTGCTACAGATCAGAATGTCATCAAAGTAAACAACAACAATATTCCAATATATGATCTCAAAACATGATTCATCAATCTCATCAAAGTGCTCGGTGCATTAGTTAAATCAAAAGGCATTACTAACCACTCAAATAAACCAATATTTGTTTTAAAAGCAGTTTTCCACTCATCACCCTCTTTCATTCTAATCTGGTGATAACCACTCTTAAGATCAATCTTAGAAAACACACATGAACCATGCAACTCATCAAGCATATCATCCAAACGAGGAATGGGATATCGATATTTTACCATGATGTTATTGATGGCTCTGCAATCAACGCACATTCTCCAAGTCCCATCCTTCTTAGGAACTAGTAAAACTGGAACAACACATGGACTCATGCTTTCTCGGATGTACCCTTTCTCCATTAGTTCACTAACTTGCCTCTGAAAGTCCTTTGTTTCCTCTGGATTCGTCCTATAGGCTGGCTGTTAGTAATGGAAGCTCCTGGTACAAAGTCAATCTGATGCTCAATCCCACGAATTGGTGGTAAACCACTGGGTGTATTTTCTGGAAAGACATCATCAAAATCATGCAGCAATGAAACAACACAACTAGGCAAAACAGATTCAAGATCATTAGAGTTTAAAAGTGCCTCTTTTTACAGAAGTACAATCATAGGCTGTTTTGAAAACACTGCTCTCTTTATCCCACATGATCTCACAACGAAATTTGTGTGTTTCCTCACGGGTTTGCTCTCACAGGCCTTTTTCTGGGTTTTCCTCAAACTCTCTCTTTTTTTGGTGGTAAGTGTTTGGGTCACTTAAAGCTCTTTGATCCTCTTTTTGTTTCAGTAGCAACTGATCTTGGTAAACTTCTTGTGGTGTCAAAGGAATAAGAGTAACGTTTCTGCCTTTGTATCCAAATGTGTGTTTGTTGGTAAAACCATCATGATGGACTCTGCGATCGAATTGCCAAGGCCTTCCCAACAATATATGTCATGCTTGCATTGGTACTACATCACACAATACCTCATCGTCATATTTTCTAATGCAAAACAAAACCAGAACCTGTCTTGTAACCTTCACTTCACCGCTATCATTCAACCATTGCAGTTTTTATGGCTTTTTGATGCTTCTTGGTTTTCAAACTCATTTTTTCACCAAAGTAGTGCTTGCCACATTTGTACAACTCCCTCCATCAATGTTCAGACTACACTCCTTGTTCTGAACATGGCATCCATTATGAAACAGATTCTCACGCTGCACATTCTCTTCTTCTTTGGCTTGCATACTCAATGATCTTCTTGTAACCAATAAATCCCCTTTGACAACAAATTCCTCACAATCCGATGGCATAGAATCAGAAACTACTTCTTTTTCAGTTTCTATCTCTCCATCATCTCTAAGTTTGTTCTCCGATTTGGGCATTCATTCGCATAATGTCCCCTGCCATTGCACTTAAAGCATTAGACATCACGATTACGTGCACTAGAAGACTCAGTTTTACCTCTGATTTCGTGGCTGGTAGTGGTTGACTTCATTTCAAACTTTTGTTTAGGGGTTGTCTTCTACTCCTTAGAATAGCTCAGTTTCATGGTGGATGAACTCGAACCATAAATATGACGTGTAGTACCCCTCCTCTTGAGCTGCTGCTTAACCAGAATAACCTTATGCAACCACTCCACATAATGTTGCATTTTTACTCTATCTTGAATCTCTCTATTCAAGCCATTTAGATATCTCGCCATGGTAGCTTCTCTGTCTTCTTGAATATTAGCTCTCAACATAAGGAGTTCCATCTCCTGGAAATAATCCTCTACACTTCGATTGCCTTTGAATCAGCCTTCTCATCTTTTGGTGTAGTTCTCGGTGATAATGACTAGGCACAAAACGTCTCGTCCACTACAAGAAAAACTGTTTTTAGCAACAAATTAGCTACGGAAATTCCGTAGCTATGCTATTTTAGCCACAAAATAGACAAAACTTTGAAAATATAAATTTTGTAGCTATTTTGTAGCAAATTTGTGTCAATTTAGTCACAATATAATTTTTGTGACTATATGTGACAATATAGCAATAAATAGCCACAAAAAGTTTAGAGGCTAAAAAGCTACGAAATCATTCATGGCTACTCGTGTCTATGTTTATTTTGTAGCTAATTTGTAGCTATTTGTGGCTTTACATCTATTCTCTAAGCCCTAAACTCAGAGCCGTGCCTATGAATCTGAGTGACGTAGGCCAAAAATATGTAATATAAACAGATATATTATACAATAATATATAAGATAATCATTTTTGTTTGTGAGACAAAATGTTCATTAAAAATATACTTTAAATTATTGTTTGATATAAAAATATAAAAAGTTGTAATATATAAGAGACAACGTTGTATATAACATATTTTAAAACTGTAAATTAAACTTAAAGAAAAATAAAGAGAATAATAATTAAAAAGACAAAGATAGTTAAAATTTAAAGAAAAACAATAGCTAACCTGGTGAAAAAATGAAAGAAAGGAAAAATAAATGCGTGGATATAAATACAAAGAACAAAAATTAAGAGATTAAAAAAAACATGAACGTAATAGCTTATGTGTTAGTTCATTTCAGATTTTTAAATTTTGTTTACAAAAAGAGCCTTAAAAAAACAAAAACAAAAAGAGCCTTGAGATACTACACAGATAGAACATATTTTAAATTTGCTTCTTAAATTCTACATAAAAATGAGTGACGTAGGCAAAACCATAAATTTACTTTCTAAGTTCAATATAAAAATTGAGTGACATAGGCGAAGGTTTCTTTATTTGTTAAGTAGGCACGGCCCTGCCTAAACTCTAAACCAAAAATACAAACCCTAAATTCTAAACTCAAACTATAAACTGTAAATCATAAACGTTAAACTTGAAACTTTAAATTCTTCAACATAAAAATTAAATCATTATTAACCAAACCTTTAAAAAACTACTACAAACCTTTATATCTAAATCCTTACATACAAAAATGCAACACTTATAAAAAATCATACATTTTTTTGTCATTATTTACCTTATATTTGTCCAAACTTGTATAGAATCAACATATTCTCCAACTGTTATAACAAATTTCAAAAGTTTCAAATATTTATTATATTCTAAATCTTAAATTCTAAACACTAAACATAATCAATAACTATATATATCCAAAATTAAAAATTCACACTTATAAAAATTTCAAAAATATTCAAATCTAATCATTTTCTAAATCACAAATCCCAAATCTCAAATCCCAAATCCTAAACCCAAATCTCAAATCTTAAAACTTAATTTCAAACCCTAAATTATGAACTCAAACCCTTGAAGCTTACACTCAAATATAAAACCTAAATCCAATATTATAAAACCAAAATATAAAATTTTACTAATAAAACTAATGATGAATTATGTCATCAAATAACTTTGCAAATAATATTTAAAAACATAAATGTTTATACAAACATAATATTTAAATCCCAATATTTAAACTTAGTTCTTTTAAACTTCATTGCATAAAAAAGTGGTTTCTCATTGATTAATTTATAAAGATGAAGATCACACTTTACTTTTATCCTCAACCATTCATAAAACGTAATCAAACGGCCACAAATCTTCCCTTCCTCTTTTTCTCTTTCTTCCTATTGTTCTCCTTCGACGGTAAATCACTTTTGTTTCTCTCTCCTTCCTCCACTTCTTCTTCTCCTCTTATTTTTCTCCTCTTCGTCTCCTTCCTCCTCTTCTCCCTCTTTCACTTCTTCTTCTTTTTCTTCTTCTCTTTTTCTTTCCTCTTTGTCTCCTTCCTCCTCTTCTCCCTCTTTCACTTCTTCTTCTTTTTCTTCTTCTCTTTTTCTTTCCTCTTTGTCTCCTTCCTCCTCTTCTCCTTCTCCCTCTCGTCTTTCAGATTGCCCCGCCGGTGATCCTCTTCCGCGCCTCCTTCGCTCGATCCACCGTAAGTCTTCTCTGCTCCTTCTTCCTCTGATTCTTCTCTCCTTCGTCTCTTTTCTTCTCTTCTTCTCCTCCTCATCTTCTCAGATCTAACCCTCTCTTTTTTTTTTTTTCAGATCTCGTCTCCTCCGATGCACACCGGCGGTTCCGTGCTAGCCGCTCTCGTCCTTGCTCATCCACCTCGCTGCACCGTGGTCACGATCACTGACGGCCAGTGCCATCTACCACACCATCGTTGACATCCACCGCCGATATAATATTTAGTTTTAGTATTTGATTAAGTTTGCGGTGGTTCAGAACCATTTTGGTTAGTTTTAGATATTAATAGGTAGATCTATGAAGTTTGCGGTGGTTCAGAACCTAGATTGAGTCGACGATGGTGGAAGAATCTGGAGGAATCGCCGCACACGTGTACCTTTTGCTTTATTTTGATTTCTCGATATGTACACGTTTTGATGTTAGGTAAATGGGTTTACTTGGACCCCGATAGAATTGTAAGCTGCTCTGCCCTTAATGGGCTTCAATATAATAAGAAGAAGACGACTAAAAAAAGATTAATTAATTTTAATTATATCGAAAGTTTTTTCGTTTTTTTTTTAAAACTTTTTTTTTCAAATAGCCACAACTACATACAGTAAAACCTCTATAAATTAATAACGTTGGGACCGTGAGGTTTTATAAAAATTTATTAATTTATAGTGATTATTAATTTATAGATATATTATTTAGTTAAAAAACTAATTTTGGGACTGCAAAAAAATATTAATTTAGCGAGGTATTAATGAATCGAGTATTAATTTATAGAGGTTCTACTGTATGTGGCTATTCGTATCCAAAATAACTATATAAAAACAATAAAAACTAAATAGCTATAAAGCTATAGCTATGATATTGTTTGAAGCAAATTGTGGTAAATTTAGATATAAATAATGTTCTGTCTATTTATGGCTATTAGTCACAGATTTAGGCGTGGCTATGCTGTGGCAAGCTAGCTACGAATAGTAACGTGAGGCAGATAGCTATGAGTTCAATGCTACAAATTTTTGTTGTGTCAAGTCGTGGCTAATTGCAAAATGACCACGAAATATGAACTATAACTACAAATAATTTTGTAGCTAAAAACAGTTTTTCTTGTAGTGGTCATCACAGACTTCATCTCAGCCCATATATCAATAAGATACTTTCCATTTTGTCTCCTGCTTGTCACCAACTGATCCCACTAATTAATAGCATAGTCACAAAATTCAGTTGCTGCAACTCGTACCTTCTTTAGCTCAGAATAGTTTTGGCAAGCAAAAACGAGCTCAATCTTCTTCTCCCACTGTAGATATGCATTTGGATCGTTCTGCCCTTGAAATGATGGAATTTTCAACTTAATACCACCTAAGTTGTCATCAGCTCGATCCCTGCCTTCTCTAGCATATCGTGGTCTCCTATGACTTTCTCTGGATGAATTACTATCACAGCTGTAATAATCAACTTCTTCTTCAGCCTTTACTTGCCTAGGTTGATTTTCTTCTCTTCTATTAGGAAAATTTCGTGGATGCCTCTGCAGTGCTTCTGCTCGCACTTCTTCTAATCTCTCATAGATATTATTTATTTCAACCGTCATCAAACGCTGCATCTCTTCCCACATGTTGTAGATTTGTAGATTTAGAACCGCATGTTGTTCTTCTACATGAGTATTGTTGTCACTGTTGTCTCTATTGTTAGACATGTTTGTACCAGTAAAAGAATGTTAGAAAATAATTCTCCTCACAAACTCTTAAGTGTTTCGCTCAAAATGTTTCACTTAATTGGCTACCCTCTGATATTCTCACACACTCTGCCTTTATTTTTATTTTTTCTCTCGTGATCCTCAAAAGGCTCTTATAGAGCTAACTAATACTTCAAAGTGCAATCCCCAAATAATCCAAAAGAATAACCAAAGAGATTGTAGTCTCAGAATAAGTATATGTAGAACTTCCAAAGAATATATATATATTTTTTTTTGGGGATAAGGACTTCCAAAGAATAGATTGTACACAAGCTCTTTCACAACACAAATAATAGAATAAGAAATTTTAGAATGTAAAATCAATCAATAACTTCTTAGATCCTTTTTACCTTTTTTTTTCGATTTTTCGTTTTTTTTTCAAAATTTTTTTTTTGTTTTTTTTTTAATATTCTCTTTTTTTGTTACTGGATGACGAAAGTAAATAAATAAAACTGAATTTAGCAAAAATATAGAAAAGAAGATAAAAATGTGGAAGATGAATGAAAGAAGATGAAAATATAAGAAGATGAATAAAATGATAAAATGATAAACCAAACTTAGAGATATGCTCTGATACGAGATGATGCGGAATCTCCTAGGAAGCTTCTCTCTAAGGTGGTAAAAGGGATAATCCTCGCCTTCAAAGAACTCGCGTAGCACAAACCTAACGCTTGATCCTTAGACCCAATACTATCTTAAAATGCTTCCGTGAAACTAGGCGGTGGAACCTCCGAAAGTAGAATCCATGCAGCACAAACCTAAGTTTTGATCCTTAGACCCAATACTATCTTAAAATGCAACTATTGACTTTGGTCAGCGAATGGTCACACAAATGTGATGGAAAACACTTGATAGACCGGTTGATCTCGGATATTACACACCGAAGATCGAAAATTCACAAAGAACCAAATGAAAATCACTCTCACAAAATAAAAGGTTTTGATTAAACAGTTACATGTTGGATGTCTTCTCCAAATGGAGATTACAAGCATATATATAGGACAATAAACTTTGAAAATACAATCAAGTTGAATGAGAATTCAACTTTTGAAAC
This sequence comes from Alliaria petiolata, assembly GCA_020283515.1. Taxonomy (NCBI): domain Eukaryota; kingdom Viridiplantae; phylum Streptophyta; class Magnoliopsida; order Brassicales; family Brassicaceae; genus Alliaria; species Alliaria petiolata. The sequence goes on along the minus strand of JAHZTW010000003.1, from coordinate 19,905,730 downwards.
TCAAATGTGACTTTTGATCTTAATTTTCGTCACTTTTGTTGACCACAAAAGGAGAATTCAATTTTGAACTTCAAATATGACTTTTGATCTTCATTTTCGTCACATTTTTTTACCACAAAATTAAGTGATTAATTTTAGATTTTCTTGGGCTTGTATTAGGCTCAAAAATGGCTGATCTTGATAGTTAACACCTCCAATGGATTTCTGAATGCTCTCTTTGTCCATAACTTCACAAATCAGCCCATTAAGTGCATCCTTAACCTACTTTGAACGTGCCCTTGTCAACGGTCCAACATGTATAAGCAACGCATCCTCCTTTTCATCCTTGCTGCTCATGATATTCATATCAGTTTCAATAATTCTCCAGTCCGTCCTTGAAGTCGACTTTTAATTTGACCCGTAGATTTGACTTTCGTTGCTTCTATTCAGACTGGATGAGTTCTACGCATGACTTCGATTTGAGCCCTTTCACTTCGGTAAGCAAGGTAATCTCACGCTGGGCCTTGGATTTTGCCGTTTAGTGGGCCTAAAATTCTAGATCGGGATTTGTATGCAAACAATTAGCCCCCTTAATTCTTTAAATCAGATTTTAATCCATTTAAGCAATTTACTTTTTTTTCTTTTCGATAAAATTATAATCCCGACAAAAACGATTGATTTTCTTTTTCTTTCTCTTCGTATTTCTTCAAACTGATCATCTTCTCTTTTGTCGATTGCTCCATTTAACGAATGGGAAAAACTACTTTCCTTGGCTGATTTCTTAAGGTCGCTCCGAACTTCTTGTAGAATCCCCAATTCGGTCGAGTTCATTCTTCCAAGTGACGGCGATTCTCTCGAAAATGTTCCTCATGGATGTTGCTCTGTTTACGAATCTTACTTCGGTGGATGCGGACTTCGATTTCCTATCCCAAAGCTCTTGCTGAAATTTCTTGCTAGCGCCAAGCTTTGTCTATCTCAGTTGTCGCCGAATTGCCTTTGACAACTCCTGGGGTTAATTGCGCTTGCTCGGGATGCCAAATATTCCTTCCATGCTCGTGATTTCTATCGTCTCGGAGATATAAAGAAGCCAAAACTTTTTGAAACTATTAGTTTTTCTGCCAAATCCACAATGAAGATTATGATGAGATTCCTGAGAGGGAAGAAATTTAGTGTCACCCTTACTTCTTCTCCAAGCTTAATGATGCTTCAATTTGCCATGGGTCTGTTGCTCCCTTGTTTGTCTGGACAAAGACGATTGGTAGAAGTCTATGTTGCTCTTCTCTCAGTGTTCATTTTTTATGGTCTACAATTTCACTTCTTGTTTCTGTTGTTGTGTAGATGTGAACAAGCAATTTCCGCAGAGCGACCAGTTCAAACGTTTGTTTGAAAATTTGAAGGAACTGGAATTAGTTTGGGGTGATGACCTCTTAACGTTGATTGTTGCCATGTTTCCTGATTGGTCTCGCTCGAACGGTAACCTTGTAACTCTCATAAGGTTTTGTGGTCATTTCTTATATGGATTTCCTATGATTTTTATCATGTCTCATAGATGTGCCTTATGACACGGGCGAAGTTCCTAAGAAGAAGAAGAGGTCGGTGGCGAATACCTCTCCTAACATCGGGAAAACTCCGAAGAGGACATGATCTTCTAAGAGAGGTATTGTGAGATCCTTGGCCCGACCGTTGAGGTGTCGGCGATGGTTGTACTGGCTGAATATCCTCTTACATATCTTTCTATAGTCTCTCACGTCTCCATACCTTGCTTGTTTTGGGATCGGGCACTGCTAACAAGGAACATGAGAATGATTCTAATATTGCTGGTCATGCTACCGATGAGCAGGGTGAAACTTATGTTCCGTCAGGGGGATCCCCTATGGTGGAAATCCTTCTGATCAAAGGCCTGCAACTTGTGTTGATCTTTTCTTGGATCCAGAGACGTTGGCTTTAATTACGAGACAATACTTAACCAAAGGTTCGACTCCCCTCAATCTTGGATCCTACTATGAGGGCGGGTTGGAGCATTATATTATCGTCGCTAGTCATTTTGGGAAGGTAATCACTACGTTGTTTCTTCTCTTTTATGTGTGTATGATCATGTTTTGTCCATTTGCAGACTATCACTGAGGTAGTGGCTTTGTATGAGGGTCCGGAGATGGACTTCGATCGTTTGGACGAAGACTTCATATTCCGAAATGAGCATGAAAAGGAAGTTGGCCAACCTCCAAGCTCAGATTACACTACAAGAAAACAAGGGTTTAGCGACCCCTTAAATCGTCATTAAATAGTCGCAAAGAAGCAGTTTGCGACTCAATTAAGACGCCATAACTTAGTCGCAAAAATTTGGTCGCAAAATATTTATGTCTCAAATTAGTCGCTAAAGACCGACAAATTTGTGACTGATTTCTGGCGTCGTAATATAGCGACGACACTGAGACCGAATATGTGAGTCGTATTTTAACGACTAGATAGTAACGACGACTACTTAGCGTTTATTTTGTGACATTGTTTTGTAGTCATTAATTGAAGACTAAGTTGTGACTGAAGTAGTAGTCGCAAAATCCGACTAATTTGTGACTGATGTTGGAGTCGTATAGCAACGACAGTAAGACCAAATACGGGCGTCGTATATTAACGACTATATCAATATATATGTCACGTTTTTCAGACATTATGAGAGTGTAAATTCATGTCCGAAAGTGGTAATTAAGAATATTTTTAGTCATAAAATAATAGAGAAAATTATATAAAACCGAATTTTAATTATTTTACAGCCAAAAAAGTTCTTAACATCATCCTAAAACATCTTAAACATAACATGTTCCTAAAATAAACAACAAGCAAAAAAAAAAAACTGAATAAGCTAGGCATTGTTTTAAGACAACATTTATGTGTTAAGCTGCTGCGGTTTGGTGTGGTTGCGTTTCCATAAATGCAGCAATCCCAGGATCATTAGTTTTCAGGTAGGAGACGAGCATCTCCAAGCTTGCGATCCGAGCTTGTGAGAGGCGTAGCTCCTCATCACGTCTCACATTTTCTGCTTCTTGTTGAGCAATCTTAAGATGAGCAGTTTGTAGTTGTTCATGCATCTCTGTAATTGATGAGGAAGAAGAGCTTGCATAACTTTCTTTTCTTTTCCTTTTGTTGACCGTCTCTCCAAGTCGACCAAGTCCAAAAGGATTTCCTTTGCCATCTGTTTCAGTACACTAAAACACACAAAAACAGAATGTACAAGTTCAATCAATTCGCAAGACACCCAAATAGATTTACAAGAAGCTAAACATCAAGGTTATGTGGCTTAAACTGTGGAATAAAACACACAAAAACAGAATGTACAAGTTCAATCTAATTCGCAAGACACCCAAATAGATTTACAAGAAGCTAGACATCAAGATGTGGCTTAAACTGTGTAATTAAACATGATTGACAGTTAGGAAATTTTTGTAATTAAAAAGAGAAATGAAGCAAATACAAAATCAAACAGAAGTAGTCGATCCATTTAAAGTCTACAATCTTTGAATCACTCAATCTGCAAGAAGTATGAAAGCTACACTAAGAAATCGTGCTTAAACAAGCAACAAGTATTATTAAAGCGCATAAAGAAACTGAAGAGAAACTGAATAATCAAGACCAAAAGAAAAGCAGAAGATGAAACACAAACGGAAACCAGACGGCTCAATTCAAAACTCAAAACCAAACAATCCTCATCAAGTATGCTCAACAAACAAAGACAAACAAAAACTCAAAACCAGAGGGTCCAATTCGAAAACTCAAAAGCAGACAATCAACATCAAGTACTTATGCTCAGCAAAATAAAGACAATCCTAGGCTAAGAAGAGGAAGACAAAAACGAGATTACCTTAAGAAATATCTCATTCTTTTCTTCAATGGTGAGGGTCCGATGAGTAGATTGTTCAGACGAATTCTCTGAACCTTCAGGACCATCGACATCCAAATCAGCCATTACTTCTTCTAGGTTCTTCTCATAAGCCTCAGCTACTTGTTTGGCCTTTTGATCAACAAAAGTTCCATCCGGCTTTGTATGTGTTTTCATAAACACTTCGCCAAGCGATACTGGACGTCCAAATTCAGCCTCCTATAATGATAAGAAAACATATTAATTATCTAAGTGAAAATTTTAAAATAAATGAAAACGTTTTACCATTTCTTGTTGAACTTGCAAGTGCGACTTTTGACCGGATACATGTTTGGCGATCCCAAGACCGCCACGGTCAGAGTTACGGCACTGAGAAGCATTAGAGCTCCTATCCATTGCATATGGAGTGTTCCAATGAACCCACATTTGAGCCCAAAGCGTTGACGCAATCCAAGGAGGTCTCTCACCCTTGGTCTTTGCTTGACTAACGATTCCTTTCATCCGTTTTTTGGCGATCTTCTTGAATCCTTCTCTCACAAGCTCGATACTCCCAAGATCCCAATTATACTTCCAATACATAATACAATATTGTTAAGTATAGATGATACTAATTCATTACTATGTAACTACAAAAAAAAACAACTAAATCAAATATTACCGCAAATGTTCTGAAATATCGTTCTTGAATGTCTATTGGCGTTTTCTTCCAGCTAAAGTATAGACCATCAAACTTCCTTCGAAATATTCCAGAAACTACTCGAGACAATTTTCCTTTGTCCCGGTCAAACCTTATATGAATAACAAAAGAGGTTAATAACATCAACAACAAAATGACAATTAATTTAAGATCCAACAAAACTAAAACAAAATTTGTTAGTGAATTTAGAAAGTAGACCAGATACTCTCGATGCCAAGAATTTCATGGTCACTCAAGTGGTAACGCTCTCGGCCAGGAAGAGCCAGCAAAGCATCTAATAATTGTTGGTAGTCTTGCGGTGGCTCGGGAGCATTTGGAGGAGGAGGTTGATGCTCTGGAAATGGTGGTTGTGGTTGGGGATTTTGATGCGCATGTGGCTGGGGAATTTGATGAGGAGGAACATGTTGAGGAGGCGGTTGTGGCTGAGCAGGAGGAGAATGAGGAGGATGAAATTGGGTCCCCGGTGGATATTGAGATGTTGTAGAGACCGAACCTGATGCTGTGGTGTTCATGGATGGATTGGAAGAGTGAGAAGACGATCCTGGTACTCCGTTAGATCTCCCACCGTCGAAAAATGGGCGCCACCGCCGGATCTAGCACCGCGGCCTCTAGCCGATCTTCCCTTTGGAGGCATTTTTAGAACCTAAAGGAGACAATATCTAGGGAGAGAAGAAGAAATTGAGAGAGAGTAAAAGAGAAAGATTTTGGGGAGAGAAGAAGAAAGTGAGAGAGTGTAGAAGAGAAAAGGTTTGAGGGAAAGAAGAAGTTTCGCGAATAACAAAGCAAGGGAAAAGTGAAAGATTTTCTTGTACATAACGAAAAGAGTCACAAAGTAGTCACAAAGTAGTCCTAAATGAAAAATGGGAGGCACGAATTACCGCCTAATATTTCAGCGAATCGCTTAAATTTTTTTAATAGTTTAACCGAAAAATCAATTGGTCGCACATGTATACAGTAGCAAAGATGTCGTCGCAAAGTGTAACTATTTTGTGACTGTTTTTATTTGTCACAAACCTATACCCTAAATCATAAACATTAACATGAAAAATATTCCATTAGAGTTTACAATCATTTTTAGTCTAATCTAAAGTCTAACAGTCAGTTTAAAAAGTAAACTAACAAGTGGTAAGTGAATTTTAGAAACAAAATCATCTTTCTCCAACATTAGAAGTATGTTTACATATAACACTTAATAGATGTTTTTGGTAGATAGAATCATAAGTTAAAAAATATTAGAATTTCATCATTTCTTAATTGTTAAAAGATTTGGTTTATATAGTAGTTCAAATCTATTTATAAATATATAAATTAACATAATTGTTAATTTTTAATTTTCTAAAAATGATTCGGGAGAGTTGCTAAAGAGAAGCAAATCAGTCACAAACTCTGGATTTAGTCACAGGGTAGTCGCAAAATGTAATTCTTTTGTGACCGATAGTTTTAGTCACAATCCTATACCCTAAACCACAAACATTAATAGGAAAAAAAATTTGATTTAGAGTTTACAATCATTCTTAGCCTAATCTAAAGTGTAACGGTCTGTTTAAAAAGTAAACTAACATGTGTTATTGAATCTTAGAAACAAAATCATCTTTCTCCAACATTAAAAGTATGTTTACATATCACTTAATAGATGTTTTTGGTAGATAAAATTATAAATCTAAAAATATTAGAATTTTTTTTTTTTTTAATTTGTTTAAAGATTCGCTTTATATATATAGTAGTTCAAATCTATTTATAACGTATAGATTAACATATTTTGCAACTGTTAATTATTAATTTTCGAAAATAAATCGACGCATGTTGCTAAAGAGAAACAAATCAGTCACAAATCCAGTTGTTAGTCACAATATCGTAGCAAAGTTGTCGCAAAGTGTAACTCTTTTGTCACGTTTTGTTTTAGTAACAAACATATGCCCTAAACCTCAAACATTAATAATGTTGGATAAGCAAATCAGTCACAAAGACGTGGGTATTTTAAGACGCTTTAGTGGCTACTACTACAATTCTTAAAAATTGGGAAAAGCGGTAACTAGAGTTCGAACCCGTTACATCTTGTCTATAATCAAGGTGCTTAGCCAAATTGCTGTTATAGACATTCGGTTTTTGATACTCTAGTTTCTTTATATAGGACACATACAGACGGTTTATTTTGTAAAAGTCTCAAAATTCATTTCTCAAAGTTTATTTTGTTAATATATAAATGACTTTCTCTAAACCATATATAACCATTAATAAAAACAAAACAAACATATAGTAAGTGAATTTTATAAACAAAATCAAAAATTCATATCAAAGTTAGTCGCAAAAATTATATTACAAAACGCAAAGGTGTGTCTACAATTTCAAGATTATATTACAAACCTTAAAACTCGAGAATCATTATTAAAATTCCTCATCTTCATCATCTGAAGATGATAAGTTACAAAGAAATTCATCTTCTGCTTCAGCGTCTTCGATTTCATAATCAATTGGTTCAACATGATGATTTCCATCTACTAAACTATCAATTATGATATCTTCAATCATATCCGTCATTCCATCATCAGTTGTTTGCTGCAATATAACAACCTCTTTTTCGTTAAAATTTCCTTGAACAATATGTCTTGGATTTACTTTCACGACCGTGAGGCACACTTTCCGAGGTCGTTTAGTGTGTGGGTATGAAAGATAACAAACTTGATCAACTTGAGACCCTGCACGTGGATTTAAATTTAAATTTAGAACTAAACATATATATACAACACACATATACATACTCAATTAAAACCAAAAATACCTAAAATAAATGGTTCGTAATTTTGATATCTCCTTGATGAGAGCACGTCAACAATGCCTCCATCTCGCTTTCGAGTGCCTTTTCCAATTGTAGGGTCAAACCATTCACAGTAGATAAGCGTGACCTTTAAATTCACAAATCTAGGATATTCGAGCTCTATGATATTTTGCACGGTCCCATAAAAATCATCCTCGTCAGATGCTTCTGAGTAGTTTTGTCCTCGGACACATACTCCATAATTCATAGTTTTTTTCGTGAGCCCGTGATCTCGCGTATGAAACAAATATCCTTTTGTAAAATACATTGGCCACGACCTGACCTTATTTTCAGGACCTTCCACTAGTTCATGAACCCAAGGAGGAAAATTTTCCTGACTTTTCGTTGCACTAACCTATATATATATGGAAATATTAAAAAAATTAAGAAAACGAAAAATAATTTTTTTAATAATATATATGGAAATATTTAAAAAAATAAGAAAATAATACGTACGTATTGGCGAACCCAGATATGAAAATCTTCATCTCTTTTCAAAGTCACCTCTTCATCAGAGAGTTCCGGATATTCCAATCGAATTTGTGCGTCCAATAATCTGTTTTGCCAACAACATGATATATTTTACTGAACAAAAAAATAAAAGAATCCAGTTAAGTGAATAATGAACCGCAAAGTACGTACCTCTCAAGCGGGCGAAAATAGTCACAATTATGTAAGACATATGCATGTGCACATTTATAATCTTTCTCATTTAACCAAAATTCACTACTTTTGCCACTTGGACGACCTAATTGAGTGAATATATCCGGCACCGGTATAGGATATACAGGTAATTCAGCTTCGACATAACGACTTGACCTGAAAAATTATGATTTTAGCTCATATATTTTGAAGTAATATATTAAATAACTTAATCAATATTTAAGTTATACCTTCTTCTACTAGCTGTAGATATATGTGAAGGAAAGTAGTGTTCTGAGAAATGAGATATCTCATCATTCATGTATGCCTGAATTATTGATCCCGCTGGATATCTTTTGTTCTTCGCCTTGCCTTTTAATTGTTTAAAAAACCTTTCGAAGGGATACATCCACCTATATTGCACAGGACCACCAAGCTCCGCTTCGTAGGGTAGGTGTACAGGTAAATGCTCCATCACATCAAAGAAAGAAGGTGGGAAGATTTTTTCCAAATTACACAAAATCATGACAATGTTATCCTTCAGAATTTGGAGGCGATTTTGATCCAGTGATCTACTACTTAAGTCACGAAAAAATGATCCAATCCCTACAATATTAAAACATTATGTTGTTATTTATATCAAAAATATTAATTAATAATATAAATATATATATAATATTTCATATATATACCTGATAATGCAAGGTGCACGTTACGCGGTAGAAGTTCTGCAAAGATAAACGGAAGCAATCGTTCCATAAATACATGACAGTCATGACTTTTCATTCCAGAAAACTTCCCACCAGTGATGTCTGCACAACTAGCTAAATCTGCTACATAGCCGTCTGGGAATTTAACCTCATGTTTGACCCATTCAAGTAAGCATTCTTTCGCTTTTGAAGTCAATCTCCAAACAGGAAACGGAGCTCTCCCTCGATCATCTACATGCAATTCTGTTCGAGAACAAAATCGTGCAATATCTAATCTTGACTTCACTGTGTCTTTTGATCTGTCTTTAACATTCATAACAGCATACATGATGTTATCGAAAAAATTCTTCTCGATATGCATCACATCAAGATTGTGTCGAACCGTCAGATCAACCCAGTATGGTAGCTCCCAAAATATGCTTTCTTTATGACAATTGTGCCAGTTCCCGTAGCCATCTACTTTTTTTTCATGGCCATTCCCACCGCATACCGATGTTTTAGGTGGGTTCGCATGCCTTATACGCTCATATAAAACTTGTTCACCAGTCAGAGATTGAGGTGGGTAGTCTTTCAATGCGTGCTTTCCCTTCAAAAAGTTTATCTTATTCTTCCTTAACGGATGACTTATAGGAAGAAATCTTCTGTGACAGTCAAACCAACATGTCTTCCTTCCAGCCGTCAATTGAAAAGCTTTTGTATCATCCATACAAATGGGACACGACAATCTTCCATGTGTCGTCCATCCCGACAACATACCATATGCCGGAAAATCGCTTATAGTCCACAAAAGAACGGCTTTCATGTTGAAATTTTGATCTAATGATATATCATATGCCTCAGCTCCGTTATTCCATAACTCCTTTAACTCGTCGATCAATGGCTGAAGGAAAACATCAAGACTGGCTCGTGGATGATTTGGTCCAGAATTCAAAACCGTAAGAAACAAATACTCACTTTTCATGCACATATCTGGCGGTAAGTTGTATGGAGTCATGATCACTGGCCACAACGAATGATTTTTTGACATCCCAAAAGGATTAAAACCGTCTGTACATAATCCAAGATAAACATTTCGTGATTCTTCTGCAAATGTAGGATGCAAACATTGGAAATTCTTCCACTCTGCCGCATCAGATGGATGACACATTACTCCGTCTTCTGATTCATGCTCAGCATGCCATCTCATCGACGATGCAGTTTTTTTTTACTGGTACATTCTCTTTAATCTGTCAGTAATAGATAAATACCACATACGACTGAACAGTATTTTAGTTCGTCCCTCACTAGCCTTAAATCTTGGTTTTGCACAGAACTTGCAATGCTCCAAATTCTCATCTTCTTTCCAGAAGAGCATACAATTATCTATACATACATCATATGTATAGTACGGCAATCCTAGCTTTCGCATCAAAGTTTATGTCTCGTAGTATGAACCAGTTGCCTGATTTCCCTCTGGTAAATACTCCGTAAACAATTCCGACCACGAATCCATGCAACTTTCAGCCATATTATGGTCTGAATTGATGTTCATGAACCGCGCAGCCAAAGATAACTTTGAATGACCTTCATGACAACCATTATAAAGTGGAGTATTTGCAGCATCTAACATATCATAAAACCGTTTTGCCTCTTGAGTGGGTTCTTCATGAATATTATCATATCCACTTTCATGTTCATGATACTCATGATGATTAAATGGCGTGGAACCATGAAATGCATCATTCACCATCTCAGCATACATATTCCCCCCATCATATTCTGGTTGTTGACTACCACTAGTAGAATCTACATTTGCATAATGACTACTTGTCCCTCTCCCAAGCACATCATAATCTTCACCATGTTCACACCATACATAATATCCAGGCATAAATCCTCTACTATGCAAATGCTTCGAAATTGTATTTCCTTGTAAAAATTTTGAATTTTGACATTTTATACAAGGACAGTAAAATTTACCTCCACTACTTTGCGCTATTGATTGGCTACTTGCAAAATTCATGAACTGATCCACCCCCGCCAAGAATTCGTCGGAAATATTATTAGTTTGTGGATCGATTCTATTATACATCCACTCTTGTGATGAATTCCACTTTATTTTTTTTCTCTCTTTTCATTTTTTTCTGGTTTTTTTTTCTCTTTTTTTCTTCCTCACATTTGTATTGATTGGATAACTGAAACCGGCGACACTTATATATAGTCAATAAATATGTGACGATTTTGCGACTCCACCAAAAACGTCACAAATAAACAACGCTTTTGCCACCGTTTCCCGACTACTTTCTGACAACATTTAGAGTCGTAAAAGTTCGGTACGCCAACTAACTTCCTTATTTTCCACGTTTTTACCAACTTATTGTCCGACTAAAATGCGACGATGTTGTAACTATACATGTCGGTCGCAGAATGGTCACAAATTACCGACGCGTTTTGTGACCAAAGTTTCCGACTAAAATTGTAATCGCTAATGTGTCTTAACTTGTGATTGTTTTGCGACTAAAACTTTATAGTCGCAACAGAGTCCGCAAATCGTCATTAATACGCAACTGATTTCCGACTACTCCCTTTAGTCATAAATTTACGGCTATTGAGACTCGGTCCTTTTGTTAGTCGCTAATTAATCCGAAATTCGTCACATTCGCGTCACACATTTTTGCGACCAAAATTGGAGTCGCAAAATGTAGTCACAAAATCGCTGTTTTCTTGTAGTGTTACCTACCTTGGGGCTGACAAGGAATCCCTTTCTGGTGAGGTATTCGGGCTTTAGAAAAATCTTTAGTTGAGTGGTGACAAGATGGAAGCATTTCACAGAAAGGGACTCCTTTGCCAAAAGGTTAGAGAAGTCGGAGGTTGAAATTTAAGGTCTACAATACTCTATTGCCGTCAGCGTTAGCCATGCAGTTTTGGATGAGATGAATGCTCTTCATGCCTCGCGAAAAAAGGAATTCTCCAGGCTACTGATCGACTCGAGGATAACATAAATTTATTGTTTAAAGTTCTCCAAACTTTTTCTTTGGAAGCAAAGTCGCTTGCCATGGTATTTTCCAAACCAATCCGATATTCTTTTTTCCCGCCTTGTGATTCTTCCAGACAATTGAATCCCGAAAGCAGTCTTTGAGATGCTCTCGAGGGAGGCGTTTTTGCCCTAAGGAATATTTTGAATTCATCGCTGTAGTTTGTCCTTTGTTTTGGATTTTTGTATGTATATTGATTTTCTTGGCCTCAAGTGATCAGATGATTTTCTTTTTAGTTTGATGTACCCGGTGTTTCCCTTTTTCGGTCTGAAAGTTTGATCAAAAAGCGTTTTGACCCCGATTGTCCTTTTTATGGTAGTTATAAGATGGGGTTTTTCACTCCGAGTTTTCATTTATCCATTTTAAGATGTTGATCAAAGTATCTAGATTGAATGAGAATTTTGTCTTGCTTGGGTTTTTGCTCGAGTATGGTATGAATTTTTGTCCATGACATTTTCGTTCGAGAAAACTGTAAACCTTTCTTTTCCCTGTCCAAACACCGTTGGGTATTTAATATTTGCAGTTATGGAGATTTGTATTACTTGTTGATTTAAATATTGTGATTTACGGTAGTTAATATGCATTTGCTCTGGGTATTTAGACGTTTGTCTTCCATTAAGTCTTTCTGATCTCCTCTCGATGAATCCGATTTGAGTTCTGCCGTGCAGTCTGTTCTAGCTAACTATCCTTCGGTTAATCATGGGTCAAGATCTTGTAGGAGAAATAGGAGGCCTCAAAATATCGTTTGTTCATGACGACTTTGATATACTACATATTTTACTACTTTTTAATAGTATTTTTTATATATTTTTGATAAATAAATGGTTGGTATTTGATTATAAACCAATGTTTTTAGCATTTATGGAGTTTATAAGGGTTTGACAGGTAATCGTGAGAATTTGAGCAAAAAGAGGTATTTTTGGACACTTTGGAGATTGGACAGCTTATGAGCATCAAAATTTTGACATTAGATGGAGGACTTTTCACCATCAGATAATTCCCGAAGTTGGACACACGATAGTCATGGATGTTAGCTTTCATTTTCAATTGGTTTGAAGGCAATAATATAGCTAGATCAAAAGTTATGCTCAAATTATTTAAGACTGAGGCGTTTGGTGACGAAATTTAGCAAACATAAGAAATTGACTTTTATCAATCCAGTCTAATCGACCTGATCTGATAGAACGGTGGATTGATTCAACCCGAGCAGGAGCCCTTGGAATGCCTGATAAGACTGACACAAGATCACAGGCGCGATCCGTGTATGGATGGTGGTATTTGGGCCGCTGGTTGTTCAACGCTCTCGGCTACAATCGGTGGGTGGCGTATGGACGGCGGTGGATCGAGTGTGGGATCTAAGCAGCTGGTTGTTCAACGCTTTCTGATTTGATGAAGGGATGGGAACGCGGTCTAGTAACAAGGGTGGATCGATGGTCGCCACAAAGTTTATGGATGAACTTTGATAAGACAAACTCACAAGCGCTATTGAATCGCACAAGAGAGGCTGAGAGAGTTTAGCCGACGGCTAGGATTTCTTTTGCAAGAAGTTTGGTTCTTTATTTATATGTTGTAAAAGATACACGGCTGTGAGGGGACTTTATAAACAGTCCGAACAGCTGTGCCCTTCTAGGGGACTTGAAGCAAATACAAAGCCCTTAGGCTAAACAAACTCGGCCAACAAAGCCTTAAATGAAATTTAAATAAAATGTGGCCAACATACCTTAGACTAAAGTTTTAAATGAAATAAAACAGAACCAAAAATAACCAGAGAAAGAGTTTTATTAGTTGAATAAACCGTATGGAAATATTGAAATGTCTTACCTCGGCCAAATACGGTTTAGGGGGATGGCCGAGCTCTGTCTGATCACTTGAGTCGATTAATACTGAACAAGGAAACCCCTTTCCTCTCTTGTATAACCGGCCATTCCTTGATATAACCCATGCTTTTAATAATTGGACCGTGGCTGGTGTAGATAACAGCTTCTTGGCCATGATCCTCGAGCTCGGCGTGCATAAGGCCATGATCCTCGAGCTCGGCGTTTGCTATAGCTGCTTCTCTCGAGATGCTTAGCTTATCGAGCTGGAACGTAATGTCTTTTAACTCTTTGTTGGTGAGAAGTGCTTCTACGGCTTGATTAAAGCTCTCGGCCAAGTCCTTGGTTCCGGACCTCGTCCTTGGTGCTTGTCTCATGACAGGAACTAGGCTATCTTGATCGGTGCTGGTATCTAGGTTTATATCATCCTCTCCCTCTTGTGGAGGTTCTGTCCTCAGAACTGATTCTCCAGCATCAAAAGGCAATAAATCAGAAACAATGAAAGCGCTAGAGATGTTAAACTCACCTGGAAGTTCTATCTCATAGGCGTTGTCATTGATCTTCTTGAGGACTTTGAAAGGGCCATCTCCCCTCGGTGCAAGCTTGGACTTCCTTTGGCTTGGAAACCTCTCCGTCCTAATGTGTAAACAGACCCAATCTCCGGGCTCAAGGTTACTTCCTTGCGTCCTTTGTCAGCATTCTTCTTGTAATGCTCATTTCTCTTCTCTATGTTCTCCTTGACCTTCTGGAACATCTTTTTCATTAGCTCGACCTTGCTAACTCCATCTTGATTCACTTGTTCTCTCGGTGGCAGGGGTGCAAGGTGTATTGGAGCTATGGGCCTGAAACCATACATAATCTCAAATGGCGAGATCTTAGTAGCACACGATTATAAGCAAATTCAATAAACGGTAAACAATCAAGCCAGTTCCTAAGATTTTTACCAACCGTGGCCCTTAAAAGGGTTGAGAGATTGCGGTTTACAACCTCAGTTTGTCCATCCGTCTGTGGATGTCAAGTCGTGGAAAAGAGAAGCTTGGTCCCTAGCTTCCTCCACAAGGTTCTCCAAAAATGACTTAAGAATTTGGTGTCTCTGTCCGAGAAAATTGTCCTTGGGAGTCCATGAATCCTCACTATCTCTTTAAAGAGAAGATCAGCAATCTGAGTAGCATCATTTGTCTTAGCACAAGGATGAAATGCGCCATCTTTGAGAACCTGTCTACTACTATAAAGATCGAGTCCTTGTTCCTGATATTTGGCAAACCTAAGACAAAATCCATAGAAATGTCTACCCATGGTAGGTCAGGAATAGGTAAGCGAATGTATAATCCGTGAGGATGTGACATGGATTTTACTTTGAGGCAGATGATGCATTTGGAACAGAAGCGCTCCACATCTCGTTTGAGATGAGGCCAAAAGAAGTGCTCGGCCACAATGCTCAAAGTCTTGTCTATGCCGAAATGCCCCATGAGTCCTCCTCCATGTGCTTCTCGGATGATCAGATCACGCATAGAACTTTGAGGGATGCACAATCTCTTGTCTTTAAACAGGAACTCCTCATGTTTAAAAAATGATCCGAATGCTCCTCTTGTGCATTGCTTGTATAGCTCGCCAAAGTCCGGGTCTTCTCCATATAACTCCTTTAGATGCTCAAAGCCCATGATCTTTGCCTCCATTGTAGAGATCAATGCATGCCTCCTGGACAATGCGTCAACTACAACGTTCTCCTTTCCTTTCTTGTATTTGATGACATAAGGGAAGGTCTCCACAAATTCAAGCCATCTAGCATGCCTTTTCTTCAAAGTCGTTTTTCCTCTCAAGTACTTAAGAGTCTCATGATCTGTATGAATAACAAACTCTTTAGTTAAAAGCTAATGCTGCCAAATTTCTAGTGATCTTACCAGGGCATATAGCTCTTTGTCGTAGGTAGGGTAGTTAAGCGTAGCTCCATTGAGTTTCTCACTGAAGAATGCTACTGGCTTCCCTCCTTGAGTTAGTACAGCGCCAATGCCAGTCTCTGATATCACATTCCACCTCGAATGTCTTGTCAAAGTTCGGCATAACTAAGACATGAGCATGCGTGAGGCTGTCCTTAAGCTTTTGGAAGGCTTTATCTTGTTCTGGTCCCCAAGCAAAAGTAACGCTCTTCTTGATGATGGATGTCAAAGGAGCGTCAATGGTGCTGAAATCCTTGACAAACCTCCGGTAGAAGCTTGCTAAGCCATGGAAACTCCGGACGTGATCAATGGTGGTGGGCGTGGGCCAATCCTGGATGGCCTTAATCTTGTCCTCATCCACCTTTAGACCCTGTGAACTTACAACAAAGCCTAAAAATACCAATTGATCAGTGCATAAAGTACATTTGCTAAGGTTCGCATATAATCCCTCTAGTCTTAACGTTTCTAGAACCCTTTCAAGATGCACAGTATGATCAGATAAGGTTGAGCTGTAAATCAATATGTCATCAAAATAAACAACCACAAACTTACAGAGATACACTCTTAGAACATGGTTCATAAGGCGCATGAAGGTGCTGGGGGATTGGTGAGACCGAACGGCATGACTAGCCATTCGTATAGACCTCTCTTGGTCTTGAATGCAGTCTTCCACTCGTCGCCCTCCTTCATTTTGACCTGATGATATCAGCTTTTCAAGTCGATTTAGAGAAGATGGTGGCGCCGCTCAACTTATCCAGCATATCATCTAATCGTGGGATTGGATGTCTATACTTGATGGTGATGTTGTGGATGGTCCGGCAGTCCACACACATTCTCCAAGTACCGTCCTTCTTGGGTACTAGAAAGACCGGTACAGCGCAGGGGCTTAAGCTCTCTCGGATATAACCTTTGGCCATCAGCTCCTGGACTTGTTTCTCTAGCTCATTCGCCTCCTCCGGATTCACCCTATAGGATGGCCTATTAGGTAAGGGAGCTCCTGGAATGAGGTCGATCTATGCTCAATGCCTCGGATGGGAGGTAGTCCGGCTGGTATCTCATCCGGGAAGACGTCCTAGAAGCCGTCAAGCAGCGTGCTAACTTCTGGTGGCAAGGCTTTCTCTCCTTGTCCTGAAATCATACCTTTCTTAAAGATCATTAGTAGCACCTGCGTTTTATGATCTAAAGCCTTTAAAACAGTGCTAGATGATACGTAAAGGCTAGTTTTACTTACCTTGGATCCTTTGTCCATGGCCTTTTGCAAGTCAAAGACCTCATGTGGGGTAAGTGGAGTAAGGTTGTGCGTGCGCTTGTAATGCGTGAAGCTGTAGAAGTTGGTACGGCCATTGTGTTGAGTCTCCTTGTCGAATTGCCATGGCCTGCCAAGCAAGATATGGCCGACTTGCATAGGCACTACATCGCAGAGACTTGATCCGCATACTTCCCTATGCTGAATGGCACACGGACTTATTCTCCTATTTTCAACTCCGTCTTGTCATTCAGCCACTTGAGTCTATAGGGCCGGGGATGCTTTGTCTTCTTCAGTTCAAGCTTGTCTACCAAGTATTTGCTCGCCACATTGGTACACGATCCTCCATCTATGATCAGGCTGCATATCTTGGAGTTGATAGTACACCGTGAGTGAAAGATGTTCTCCCGTTGCAATGTCTCTGGATCAAAGAACGTACTGAGTGATCTCCTGGTGACTAGTATCTCTCCCTCATCCGGATAATCAGTAACTTCGTCTTCAAACTCCATTGGCTCGGCTTCGGCTTGAGATTCATACTCGCCGCTGTCCTTGAGGATCATCACACGCTGATTAGGGCAATCCCGTGCATAGTGACCATTGCCTTGACATTTGAAACAAGTAATGTCTCTGGTGCGCTGAGTTTGAGGCTTGCTAGCCTCCGGCTTTGCTCCTTTAGATGCCTCGACAATAGGCTTCTTGTACTTAAAAGCAACGTCTATGGCCTTTCCCTTGTCCATGCTTCTCGGCTGGGAACTCCAAGTTGGCTTTGTGCGTGCCGTAGAGGCTGTCTTACTCTTGATATACTGATCCGCCTGAACAACTAAGTGTAGAAGCTTATCTAGGTCACGGTACGTTTGTCTCTCCACCTTTCTAGTAATCAGGTCATGTAGTCCATCCAGGAACTGGGCCATAAGAGTCTCCTCTGTATCTCCAGTCTCCAAACGGTTCTTCAATGTCTCGAATTCCTCAAAGTATTCCTCGACGGACTTAGTTTCTTGAGTGAGCTTCCGGAACCGCTTATGTAGCTCGCGGTGATAGTAGGCAGGGATGTATCTCTTTCTCATTTGATATCTCATCTCCTCCCACGTGTTAACTTGGCCATGTTGGTGGCGTCTCCTCTTGGACACTTCTCTGTCCCACCAGGACAGTGCGTTCTCGGTGAGCTGAGCTGCGGCCAAGGAGATCTTCCTCGCATTTGAGTAGTTGTAGTACTCAAATATGTACTCCATTCGTCTCTCCCAGTCAATGTAAGCCTCGGGATTGACTCTTCCAGCGAATGTGGGGGCTTTCAGCTTGAGGTCCTTGCCTCCAAGTCAAGGCTGGTTCTCCGCTATGTCTCGGCCTCCACGGTTTCTCCCTCGGTCGCTGTCTCTTTCCCGCTCATTCCTCCTGGCGTGACGATCACGATTAGCTGGAGGTGGGGCGTCGTCTTCTAGGCTCGGCATGTCACTGTCCGAATCGCCTTCTCCTCTAGGCTGAGGGGTGTGGTCACGGTGCCTAGGATCATTACGTGGGTCCGGCTGTCCTGCTGGTGGCGCGGGTGGTATTGGTGCTGCGACTGGTACTCGCTGCTCCAGCAAGGTCATCCGCTCACTAATGCCTCTCATGGCATCCAGTAGTTGTGCCATAGAATTAGGCTGATCGACGTTCTCCATGTGTACCTGAAAGCGTAAGCAAAGTATTAAAGCTCGAAAGAAAGTTTTAAAGTAACTTGCAAGTAAAGCTAATGATAAGCCTAGCAATTTCGGTTATGACTTAAACGAATGCTCAACAATCCAATCTTAGCCGCACAAACAAGAGATGTAAACACGGTTTGATTAAATGCGAGAATAATTCGGTCTTAAGGCAATTATGGTAAAGTCGAGCGGCCAAAGCAAAGGCTAAAACGAATATGGAAATATGCAGTTACGCGGATAACTAAAACAGGAAACAACTTAATGCTAACAAATATTTTTGGCTTTTTGGTTTTAACATGAATCAAAAGCAGAATAAACTAAGAACACGAGATGAACATGATGCACGGCTAAATGAGACGCAAACAAACCGAAACAAGTAAATGCGGCAAGCAAACAAATTCAATGACCTTTTTATATTTTTTTTTTGAATAGGGATGCACACAAGAAACAAATATGCAAGCAGCAGATATTTTTATGATTTTTATGGTGATTATGAGATGCAGAAATAAGAACACGAAACACAGAAGCAAAGTGAACGAACGGATGCGAAAACAAGCAATGGAAAACAAAGGTAAAAAGGATAGAGTACACCTGATTTGGAGCTTTTCGGCTCTGATACCAGATGACACAAGATCACAGGCGCGATCCGTGTATGGATGGTGGGATTGGGCCGCTCGTTGTTCAACGCTCTCGGCTACAATCGGTGGGTGGCGTATGGGCGGCGGTGGATCGTGTGTGGGATCTAAGCAGCTGGTTGTTCAACGCTTTTTGATTAGATCAAGGGATGGGAACGCGGTCTAGTAACAAGGGAGGATCGATGGTCGCCACAAAGTTTATGGATGAACTTTGATAAGACAAAGCTCTATTGAATCGCACAAGAGAGGCTGAGAGGGTTTAGCCGACGGCTAGGGTTTGTTTTGCAAGAAGTTCGATTCTTTATTGATATGTTGTCAAAGATACACGGCTGTGAGGGGACTTTATAAACAGTCCAAACAGCTTTGCCCTTCTAGGGGACTTGAAGCAAATACAAAGCCCTTAGGCTAAACAAACTCGGCCAACAAAGCCTTAAACGAAATGTAAATAAAATGTGGCCAACATGCCTTAGATTGAAGTTTTAAATGAAATAAAGCTGAACCAAAAATAACCAAAGAAAGAGTTTTATTAGTTGAATAAAGCGTATGGAAATATTGAAATGTCTTACCTCGGCCAAATATGGTTTAGGAGGATGGCCGCGCTCGGTTTGATCACTTGAGTCGATTAATGCTGAACAAGGAAACCCCTTTCCTCTCTTGTAAAACCAGCCATTCCTTGATATAACCCATGCTTTTAATATTTGGACCGTGGATGGTGTAGATAACAGCTTCTTGGCCATGATCCTCGAGCTCGGCGTGCATAAGGCCATGATCCTCGAGCTTGGCGTTTGCTATAGCTGCTTCTCTCGAGATGCTTAGCTTGTCGAGCTGGAACGTAATGTCTTGTAACTCTTTGTTGGTGAGAAGTGCTTTTACGGCTTGATTAAAGTTCTCGGCCAAGTTCTTGGTTACGGACCTCGTCCTTGGTGCTTGTCTCATGACAGGAACTCGGCAAGCTTGATCGGTGCTGGTGTCTAGGTTTGTATCACAGAACAACAGAGGAGATGGAGGCTGCGTATCGACCAAACGTGTCGAGCTACCAAGCTCGATACAGAGCTATTAGGGATTTTGGAGGAAGCACATCAACCAAAGGTATTGATATATCGTTTTTACCCATTTTTAAACCATGATATAAGTGTTTTTATAGAGTCTTTTGGCTATTTTCGAGTCTATATAGAGTCTTTACAGGTTCAGGTACAATTGGAGATAAATTGGAGATTTGGATACATTTTGGAGCTTAATGGAATGAAGTCACGAATTGTAACACGATGAGTGTCGATCGACACCAGGTTTTCCAATTTGCAGAATCAAGAAGTTTCCATATTTTGAAGAAAAGGAAATCTCCAAGACTTTTCCTAATCCTTTTGGGAATTGAAGACTCGTAC
>JAHZTW010000003.1:19853206-19883827 GCA_020283515.1 Alliaria petiolata | reverse complement strand
TTTAATGCTTATTCTAGCTTCGCGACCTAGAATCTGATCTTAGGTTGATTAATAGATGCGAGAGTATTATTAATTGCCTGAACTAATGTTAGATGAGCAAAATACCTATTCGCAAAGAGATTTGGTTTAGGGTTTTGTGAACAATCGAACCTGAAATTAATGCTTGTCTGAATTGTTTGAATTTGCAAAGAGATTTGGAATTCTAGCGTTTAGACATAGATAATCTTCGCAGCGAGAGTTGGGTGATTTTACATTAGTGTTTCGAGTTCAAGAACAGTTCTTAATATTTCCTAACATTCTGTCTAGACCTGCAATATAGATCACCTGAGAACTTCCCTGAGCCTAGCGTTTCGTCTCCTGAACTTACATCGCTTTTAATTGCTCACTGTCTTTTACTTTTAATTATTTCTTCTTAACTTAATTTGAATTTAGAAAACTGCTGTGTGACTATCCCTTCTCTGTGGATTCGATCCCTAAGTACTACAACTGATCTCTTAATTTTAGAGAGTTGCTTAGGGTAAATTTGACCCTTATCAGGTATCGAGCTACCAAGCTCGATACAAACCACTAGGGAAGCGGAAGTCTATGTATCGAGCAAACGTATCGAGCTACCTAGCTCGATACAGCCTATGAAGAAAGTTTTTAGCAGCGTATCGAGCTGCATGTCGACCTAGCAAGCTCGATACGCTTCTCGATCCATGACCGAAAACTGGGTCAATACCCGGTTTGTTCCGGGTTGACCCGGTTTGACCTCCTTCCCTATAAATACTTAAAACCTATTTTTTTACGGATCTTTTCTTGTGCTTAAACATAAAAAACCGCCCATTTGTGGTTTTGAGGAGATTTGAAAGATTTCTTTTAAGTTTAATGCAATTTGATTCTTGTTTCTTATAATTTTTCTTTCCCTATTCATCTAATCATGTTTTCTAACACTTCTTGCATGAGACTTGTTAGTTTAGCTATGATTAGTGAGTAGTCTTTTTAAGATTTAGGGATGAGGTAGATTAGAGTGATTAGAGAGTTGATCTTTGATGTTTAGGAATTAGAATGGTTATATCCTTTCATATTTAGTGTTCTTAATGCTACATTACCTTTGAGAGAAGTGATTTAGATATTAGAGAATTTCCCACCCACAAAGTGTTTGATGAAATTCCCCAGAGAATTAAATATGAGATTTACATGCTTAGCCTATGGAAGTAGATGTCTAAGGTGTTTATTGGTAGATTAGGACTGAATCTTAATGCTTATTGATTATATCTTCACTAATGATGATTAACTCTTGATTATATAATTAGCAAAGGGATTAGTGCCATGAGAGTGGATTAGTCTTATTTAGAGTTCTAGACCCAGGGATTAACATTTATGTGATTGTTTGAACATCATAGTTTAGCTCTAGGCTCACCCAAAGTCAATAACCTCATCCTTGGATTCGATTTTTTCTTTGTTTATATTGAGTTTCTAGTTTTGCTTAGTTTCTTATTTTGATTTCTTAAGTTGTTTGCTTTGTTTGCTTTCATTTTATTTAGGTTGTTAGATAAAAAGCTTCCCTTATTTGATTTTGCTTAGCTTAGGGAATTTTGTATATTTCTAGTGGTTAGGTCTCTAGTTCCTTGTGGATTCGATATCTAAAATACTACAATGATATGAGTAGTTGGGATTAATTAAAAGTGGTAAAAATCCCGCTATCAACGCACCACGCGACCAAAAGACGCGATCCAGATTGCTCGCGTCAAACCTCATTCCTTTCATCTTTTTCTTTTTATTCTTTACTATAAATACTCTAACGACCACATGTTGTGGGCACGCTTTCTTTTCTTTTTGCCAGCCATTTTATTTTCTGCTTTAGTATTTTTGTCATCTTCTTTCTTTGAAGAAAATCAAGCCACCATTTTTGGTGTTCTTGGTTCTTCAAGATCGAACCTTTATTTTCAATATTGCAATTTATTTTCTTGTCTTAAATTTCTTACACTTTAATATTCTGTTTTGAGGATGGGTTAGATTAGGATGTTTTCAAGTGTTAATCTTTGTTGTTCAAGAACAAAGCTTGAAACTTTCTTTCATCCTTAGCGATTTGATGCTAGAATGGCATACACAATGCGTTCAATGATGCAAAGAAACTCACCATCCCTTAGATGTTCTTAATGTTTCTCGTTAAGGGTAAAGATCGAATCTTTAACTCTTGTTTGGCGAATGAAACGCTTGAGCGTATACACCATGCGTTCATGGATCTTAGGGAATCCTCCATCCCTTAGATGTTCTTGAATTCCTTGAAACCCCAAAGGTAGAGACTTTCCTACCCTTTTGGCGTATTAAATGCTTGGATCGTATACACCATGTATGAACCATGATCTTATGGGATCCTCCAGTACACCAATGTTCTTGGATCCGAGGATCCCTTGAAAGTGCTAAAGGAGGAGACTTGTCAGCAAGGCGCACGCTTAGTGGCGGACCTATGGGGCTTGTTAGGTCACAGTTAAGGCTAGATTTATTTGCTTGAAAAGCTTGTTGTCACTAACGAGAGTTAGATTGGACTTGAGGTGATTCGAAGAGGTCATTACAATGAGAGTGGGCTGATCTATTTTCGAGCCTTAGACTTAGGATTCTATAGACTTCATGTATAAAGAATATCAAAGAGTGATACTTGATTCGTCCCAAATCAATAAACCCATTCAAGGACCCATCTTTTATATCATAGTTTCAAACCGTCTACTGTTCATTGTAGTTTAAGTTTCTCTATATCATATTGCTTGGAATTAGTTCATTGTGTCATAATTTATTTCTTTCATTTTATATTTAAAGTTTCGATATTTACACTTTTGAATTTAAGATTGCATTTTTATGCTCTCTTGGGTTTAAAGGTTAGACCTTTACCACAACCACTCGATTCTACCTAGCTTAACATAAGTCCCCTGCAATCCTATTGCTACTAGACATCCCAAATTGGATTGATCCTTAAGTATTGCAATGACATGAGCAACCTTGAGTAATTGCTCAAATGGTACAAACCTTTGTATCAGGAACAATGAAAAATGCAAAGCAAGATGAAATAAGCAAACTTTAACTAAATGTGAATAGTAGACGGTTTGAAAATATGAAATCAAGTACCAACCCTTGATGTTCTTTATGCAAGAAAACTATACAATCCTAAGTCTAAGGCTCAAAAATTGATCAGCCCACTTTCGTGGTGAAAACCCCTTTGATGAATCTCAAATCCAACCTAACTCTCGTAAGTGACAATATATTCATCAAGCAAAAATAACTAGCCTTAACATGAATTAACAAGCCCCATAGGTCCGCCATTCTCGTGCGCCTTGCTAGCAAGTCGCTTCCTTTAGTCTTTTCAAGGAATCCAAGAACATTGGTATGATGGAGGATTCCCTAAGCTCATAGAACGCATGGTGTATGCCATTCAAGCATTTAGACCACTAAAGGAGAAGAAAAGTCTCTATCTTTATCTCTTTCAAAGAAACCAAAAACATTGATGTGATGGAGGATTCCCTAAAATCAATGAACGCATGGTGTATGTCGTTCAAGCTATAAGATCGCTAAAGAAGAGAAAAAGGTTTGAGCTTTATGTATGAACATCAAAGATTAATACTCAAAACACCCTAATCTAACCCATCCTCAAATCCACAAAAGAACTACTCACTAACCATGTTCGGTATCATCAAATCAATAAGAAAGAGATGAGTAAACATGATTAGAGGTTTGATAACTAAAGGTGAAAGATTAAAATGCAATAATATGAAGACAATAAGCGAAATAATATAAAAAAGTTCAATCCTTAAGAACTAAGAACACCAAAAATGGTGGCTTGATTTTCAAAGGAAGAAGATAACAAAAAGCATAAAGAACGCAAAAACAATAAAAATAAATCGGTCGTCTAAAGTCAAAAATAGCTGGCCAAAGCAAGTGGTTCATAGTGTATTTATAGCAAAGAGGAAAAAGACAAAAGGAGGAAAGGAAGGAGGTATGACGCGAACATTTGGTCGCGTGGTACATGGCACGTCACTCGTCCTTATCTGTAAGCCTTATCCACAAGCTTTTGTCCTTATCCGCGAGACATCGTCTGTCATCTGTCTACGCGATCAGTCCTGCCCGCGTTAGTTGGTCGTTTTTAACTCATTTAACCTACATTCGACTCATTTGCTTGCATAAGCTCTCTTGCTCCGATCCTTGACTTCCTCAATTCCTCGTCCAACCTGGTCTTCATACTCCAATCTCCAGTTTAGCCTCTAAATCACCTAATAGAAAGCAAAATGGGACAAAATATGCAAAGTTCTATCCTAGATGCACATAATACCTAAAGTGAATGAAACTAATGCAAAGCTATCAAATGACAATAGTATAAATGCAAAAGTTATGCTAAATGGATGCCAAACAGTGTAAAATATGCACACATCAATTTCCTCAAACTTGCCTTTTGCTTGCACTCAAACAAACAACATGACAAACCGAGAGAAGAGGCATAAAGACGGGGGCTCAAATCCAAGAGTTCAACAAAAGAGATCAACCGAAAGTTCTAACTCCTAGTTAATGGTGCTTTCTCATTCTTTTTACTCCAAAAGAGTTAGCCATGCTCATTTCAACAATCAAATGCACATAAAGCTCAATCTAGACAAGTCTCCCTATCAAACCAACTCTTTAACATTTATTAAGCTCAAAACCGTGAATCTTGACAATGCAAAGCAAGTAAACTCATTTGGCTAAGGGATTGGGCTTTTGAGATGAAACTGATCTCAACTTATGCGGTTTTACTCCAAGCGTGGCTTTCACTAAAAAAAGATTGAACTTATTCATAATGCTAAAGGTAAAAGAAAAGTGATGCATACAAGACTAGACTCTCAGCTACCTGAGTGCTACAAATGATCTTAAACCCTTCTCTTTTCATTCTTTTAAGCTCACTCAACCCTCTAAAGCTACCATTTTCCTGAAGGCATAATCACGCCTTGCTTAACTCGCAAAAATTTCATCAATCAATTTCCTTCTTTTTAAGCTCTAAAGGGGAACCTCTTCAACCTTTAACTCATAGCGAATGATATGAATTCTAGCAACTTAGCTCTTTTATTTCTTTAACACTAGATAGCCCTCATCTTTCTCTGGTCTTTTGGCTCTTTTTGGTTTCTTTTTCTCTTTTGAGGACTATCGTGAACTTTTCAAAACTAGAGCTATTCTTTTAACACCATAGTAAACAACCATTTGAAACTATGCTTCCCTGATACAAGCACGGGATTCCACTCGGCTTACACAAAGTCCAGTAAGAGAACTTGACTCGATCCTCCTCGGGTATTGATCTGAATAGATGAGAAACTCAAATCTAAACTGACCAGGACAAGAACACGGTGGAGATGGAAGCGTTGGTGAAACAATAACTGAGAAACTCGAAGCTATTGATTCGGTGTATAGATGAACGTTGATGGGAATGAATTGGGGTGCACCACAAAGGCTGTGAAAGGCCAATGATAGAACACAAGGGTTTTCTCAAGCTATGGAGGTACTGGTCTCAACAAAGCTTTAGAAAGAACAAGATTTTGCCAGAAATCTTAAGGTTTAGAAGAACTGACGTCTTTATTAAAAATCAAGGTGAAACAATTACAAGGCTGCAGGGGAACTTTATATATGGTTCTTCAGTTAGGTAAAATAAAAATGCAAAATACAAAAGTGCATTAAAGAAAATACAAGAGTGCATTTAAAATAAAAACTAATCTTATGCAAAATAAAACAAAGAAAGGAAACAGAAAACCGTTAGCCCAAATCATATGGAAATAATTTAAACACTTACCTCGGTTAGCTTAGGGGTTTAAATGCTTGTAGGATCGGTTTTGACTATCTGAATGTAGACTCCTTTTATGCGTCTGGTTCTTTGCTTGAAACCGTGTAGATGTTGAAATGGGCTTGGTTAGATAGCAATGGCCATTAAGTATGCATCTTTGGGCTTGGTTTCTTGGTTTCTTGAAGTTCTTCACAAAGTTTACTCTAATGGTTTTCTTGAGGCTTGTCTCGATCAGCTTCTTGAATGACTTGAGTGATGGCTTGATCATACTTGTGCTGTAAAGCTCTAGCTCTCTGTCTAGTAACTACTCCAGTGTGCATGGTTGGCAGCTCCACTTCTTGAGTATCTTGAAGTTGTGGTTCAGTGAAGCAGAATTCACCAGGTGTTGGATTGTTCACCCACCAATAGGGAACATGAGTTGGGTTTAGACCGTCGTGAGACAGGTTAGTTTTACCCTACTGATGCCCGCGGCGCGATAATAACTCAAAACTGGATCATCTGCAAAACGCAAACCTGCGAAGCGACGTGAACGTTTATGAACTTGATCTGATATCGGGTGTTTGTTTAGAACCCCATAGATTTCCCCGAAGAGATCCCCAACGTGTTTTCCTCATCTGCTTTTTAACTCGAGATTTACGCACTTCAATATTTACTTTTCCTGCATTGCTCACCTGATTTCCGTTTTACAAGTTTTTAAGTCGATTTTCATTTTCCCGTTGGTTATAGAGTTGGTTGACACCCTTCTCTATATAAGACGTGGCTGCCTTTCTTTCTTTTCTACAGAAACCGTGACACAAACTCTCCAACCCCCAATTCTATGCGTCTTTCGTTGCCCTGATTTTCTGTTTTGCAGTTGACATCCTTCATGTTGATCGATACCCTAAGTACTACAACGCATGATGTGCACTTGCAACTTGGTTCTTACAAATTTATAGCTCGACAAGTCCCTAAGAAGCAATCTGATTTTGGATCTTACAAATGTGTGATTTCTGATACTCAATCGGTAAATATTTTTAACCTTAGATTATGTCTCGGATGTCTGGATTCGTTTCTTGTGATACGATTATTCATGCTTTCTTTTGGGTGGAAGTAAAGTTTAGGATTGGTGATTCATATTTTCTTTTGGTTAGAAGTAATAGCAAATACGACGAAAGCTGGCTTGTTATCTCTTTTTCATATTAGGTGTAGTGTGAAAATAACTTTTTTAATGTATCTTATTTAATTTATTTATATTTTTGTAATTTTCTTGAATGTTTAATAGTAAAAAATCATATATATATTGAAAGTTTTTGTACATATTTAAGATAATATATTTATGATTTCATTTACAATGAAAGCAGCCTTGTTATTTTCCTTTTTGTCTAGAATGAGTAATGTGAAAACAGGTTTTCTTAATGCATCTCATTTTTTTTTTTAAATTTATGTAATCTTCTTGAACATATAACAGCAAAATTTTTATTTATATACTGAAAATTTATGTACGTATTTATGATAATATATTTTTGATTTACGTGATATCTTTTTATTTGTTATGATGAAAGGAATCGTGTTATTTCTTTTTTTCTATAAGGTAAATGGTGAAAACAAGTTTTTTTATTGTACTTCATTAAAAAATTTCATACTTTTGTAATTTTCTTTAACATTTAATATCAAAACATTCATTTATATAATGAAAGTTTATGTACGTATTAAAGGTAATGTATAATTGATTCACGTGATACTTTTTCATTTCCTATGAAAGCAGCGTTATTTTTTTTCTTTTTTTCCTAGGAGGTGTAATGTGAAAACAACTTTGTTAATGCATCTCATTTAAATTTTTCATATTTTTGTAATCTTCTTGAACGTATAATAGCAAAACATTCATTTATCTATTAAAAGTTTATGTATATATATATGGTAATGATTTATTTATTTACGTAATACTTTTATTATTTCCTATTAAAACAAAGTTGTTATTTCTTTCTTTTCAGAGAATATGTAGTGTGAAAATAACTTTTCCTAATGCATCTCATTTAATTTTTTTTTCATATTTTTGTAATCTTTTTGAACGTAAAAGTGTATGTACGTATTTATGTTAATGTATTATTGATTTACGTGATACTTTTTCATTTGTTATGATGAAATAATACTTGTTATCTCTTCTTTTCCTATACATTTTCTTAATATATCTCATTTAATTTTTTTCTTAGAAATCTTATTTTTTTTTCTTTTCCTAGAATATGTAGTGTGAAAACAACTTTTTCTTAATGTATCTCATTTAATTTTTTTTTCTTTATTTTTTTAATATTCTATAGCAAAAAATTCATTATTAAATTGAAAGTTTATAAATATTTCAGGTAATGTATTATTGAATCACGTGATATTTTTTTCATTTCTTTTGAAAGCAACATTGTTATTTCCTTCTTTTCCTAGGAGGTGTAAAGAGAAAACAACTTTTCTTAATGCATCTCATTTAAATTTTTCTTTCATTTATATACTGAAAGCTTATGTACGTATTTATTGTAATATATTATTGATTCACATGACACTTTTGTCATTTCCTGTTAAGACAACCTTATTATTTCTTTATTTCCCTAGAATGTGTAGTGTGAAAACAACTTTTCTTAATGCATCTCATTTAATTTTTTCGTATTTTTATAATTTTCTTTAATGCTTAATAGCAAAACATTTATTTATATACTAAATGTGTATGTAAGTATTTACGGTAATGTATTACTAAATCACATTATACTTTTTTATTTTCTATGAAAGCGATCTTGTTATTTTATTCTTTTTCTATAAGGTATAGTGTGTGAACAAAATGCATCTCATTTAAATTTTGTAATCTTTTTGAATGTATAATAGCAAAACATTCATTTATATACTAAAAGTTTATGTGCTTATTTATGGTAATGTATTATTGATTTACGTGATACTTTTTCATTTAGTATTATTAAAACAGCACTGTTACCTCTTTTTCTATAAGGAGTAGGGTGGAAACAAGTTTTTTAAATATATCTTTTTAAATTTTTTCATGTTTTTATAATTCTCTTAAACTTTTATTAGCAAAACATTCATTCATAGCGTGAAAATTTATATATATATTTAAAATAATGTATTATTGATTCATGTGATATTTTTTTATCATTTCTTATGAAAGCAGCATTGTTATTTCCCTCTTTTCCTAAAAGGTGTAACGTAGAAATAACTTTAGACATAAACGGAAAAAAAAAATTGGAATCAGTCACATACTTATATCTCCACCTACAGACTAACCTCGATGGGATAGTTCTTTTTCGGTATGGAGTATTCTTCTGTGGATGAATATGGGTATAAGTACTTTAAGTTACCTTCTTTTACTGATTTTGGTGTGTGTCTATAGAAATTTAAACATTGCAAGCCTGATCAAACTTTACTCTTTTATGAACTTGTATAACGAGGCTCAGAAAACGAGGCTTAGACAACGTTTGTGACTGGACATGCTATACTTAACCAACAGGGTATAATATATGTACTTACTCGCCATCCATACCATAACAAATCCCTTTTGAGTAGAGCTATTTCCTTGGAAATCGAGCAGCAGTTTCAAGAGGCTGCAGATGCCACCGGCAAAGCCTTGTACATATTTGAGCAAGCATGGCAGCTTTTCCTTTAAAACCATATTACAATGAAATTTTTCCTAAATTTATCCTAATGCTGGTCCATTTTATCTATAAATACACCTTAATCTTTTTTTGTTTTCCACATAATTCATAACCTCACACATATATTATTCAACATTTCACAATTTTTTTGAAAAATCCGATCCAGATATTGTCTTTTGTAAGAAACAAAAAAAATATTTTGTATCTTGTAGAGGACAATATTGGATTTGATTTTTTAGAAAATAAAAATATGAGTATTAACTGCGAATTAAAGAGGAAAAAGTGAAGTCGTAAATTATGATGAACTATGGATGATTCCGCCTAAATTTGTCTCAAAATTTGGGAGGAATTTAAAAAGATGCGTCATAAATTATTTGTAAAAAAAAAAGAATATTCGCGCCTGCGGGAAAATGAAAACAAAAATTTAAGATTTATGACGAATTTGCGACATTTCCTCGTAAATTCCTCCCAAATTTACGAGGAATTACCGATGCCACGTAATCCTATATATCCCACTTCACTTTCTTCACTCCCTCAACTCTCTCATTATCTTCTAACTCTCTATCTTCTCTTCAATTCTATCAATCTCGAGAACATATCTAAAGATACGAACATATAAGAGGTTACTGATTTTACTCATTAAAAAGTTTCATACTTTTGTAATTTTCTTTACCTTTTAATATCGAAGAATGGCTTCCTCGTTTACAAATTCGAAAAGGAGGAGAACAAGGAGGCATATGTAGCACTTCCAAACACAAATCTCACTTCCATTACTTCCCTCGAGAATATCTTATTTTCACCTCCAATTGCACGGTAAACCACTATCAATCAAAGATGGTCAATGGGCATATATGTTTCCCAAAAACAATGAAGCTGCCCTTGAGAAAGTTGGCATATCACTCCTGAAACTGAAATATCAAGTGCTCCTCATGATTTTGCTCTACCGCTGTTGGATGTCCCGCTTAAAAGAGCAACCGATAAATGGTTTTATGAAGTGGCTAGAAAACAACAAGAACAACATGCACTGCTACAAGAGCAACATGCACATCTACGAGAGAAACTAGCACAATTATGAGAGGAACTAGCACATATACAAGAACAACATGCACATCTACAAGAGGACCTAGCACAGCTACGATATGAACTAGCATATCTACGTGAGCGACGAGATCAACTGACACAACAACAGAGAAGAAGAAGCTTGGAAGCTTGCAAGCTCGAGTTCTGAGCTTAGTTCCATGTGATGAAATTGTTTGTCGTGAGCTTTGTTATGTTGGATATGTTGAGAGAGATCAGAGTAGATTTTGGATCCGTGATGTTGAAAATGGGGGCTGATTTTAAAGTTTATGGCAACTGTTTGTGAGATTTTTAACGTTGATTAATATAACCGGTTTAAACTCACACATTCTTAGTGCCAGGTGATGAAATTGTTTGGCGTGAGTTTTGTTATGTCGGACATGTTGAGAGAGATGAGAGTAGATTTTGGATACGTGATGTTGAACGTGTAACAGGAAAATATTCATTTATATACTGAAAGTATATGTATGTATTTATCGTAATAAATTATTGATTTACGTGATCCTTTTTACATTTGCTATGATCAAAGGATACTTGTTATCTCTTCTTTTCCTATATAAGGTGTAGGGTGGAAAAAAAAACACCACAGTTTTCCCGAGTCATTGAAAGTGTAACAGGAAAATATGCATTTATATATTGAAAGTATATGTATGTATTTATGGTAATGTATTATTGATTTACGTGATGCTTTTTACATTTGTTATGATCAAAGGATACTTGTTATCTCTTCTTTTCCTACATAAGGTGTAGGGTGAAAAAAACCTTTTCTTAATGTATCTCATTTAATTTTTCAAATTTTTTGTAATTTTCTTTAATGTTTTGTTGCAAAACATTCATTTATAGATTGAAAGTTTATGTACGTATTTAAGGTAATGAATTATTAATCGACATGATACTTTTTTTTCATTTCCTATGAAAAAAAGCATTGTTATTTCATTATTTACTTAGAAGGTGTAAAGTGAAAACAACTTTTCATAATGCATCTCATTTAAATTTTTCATATTTTTTTAATCTTCGTGAACATTTAATATCAAAACATTCATTTATATACTGAGAGTTTAGGTAAATATTTATGATAATGTATTATTTGTTTACGTGACACTTTTTCATTTCTATTGAAGCAGCCTTATTATTTTATGTTTTTCCTAGAATGTGTAGTGTGAAAAAGACTTTTTCTTAATGTAGCTCATTTAATTTTTTCATATTTTATCTACTTTCTTTAATGATTTATAGCAAAACATTCATTTATAAATTGAAAGTTTATATACGTATTTCAGGTAATGTATTATTGATTCACGTGATACTTTTTTCATTTACTTTGAAAGTAGCATTGTTATTTCCTTCTTTTCCTAGGAGGTGTAAAGAGAAAACAACTTTTCTTAATGCATCTCATTTAAAATTTTCATTCATTTATACACTGAAAGTTTATGTACGTATTTATGGTAATGTATTATTGATTCACATGACACTTTTGTCATTTCCTGTTAAGACAGCCTTATTATTTCTTTATTTTTCTTGAAGGTGTAGTGTGAAAACAACTTTTTGTAATGCATCTTATTTAAATTTTTCATATTTTTGTAATCTTCTTGAACGTGTAATAGCAAAATATTTATTTATACACTAAAAATGTATGTACGTAGTTACGGTAATGTATTTCTAAATCACATTATACTTTTTTATTTTATATGAAAGCAATCTTGTTATTTCATTCTTTTCCTATAAGGTATAGTGTGAAAACAACTTTTTTAATGCATTTCATTTAATTTTTTTTATATTTTTGTAATCTTTTTGAACGTATAATAGTAAAATATTATTTATATACTAAAAGTTTATGTACGTATTTATGATAATGTATTATTGATTTACGTGATACTTTTTTCATTTACTAATATTAAAGCAGCATTGTTACCTTTTTGTTTCTATAAGTTGTAGAGTGAAAACAAATTTTTTTAATATATCTCTTTTAAATTTTTCATATTTTTTTAATTTTTTGAACGTTTATTATCAAAACATTCATTCGTAGCCTGAAAGTTTATATACATATTTAAAGTAATGTATTATTGATTCATATAATATTTTTTTCATTTTCTATGAAAGCAAAATTGTTATTTCCCTCTTTTCTTAGAAATGTGTAACGTAAAAACAACGTTTCTTAATGTATTCTCAACCTCGGACATACCTTCTGAGCTTTGGGAAATGGTTGGTAAAGGAGAATTCAAATCGGAAACCTCCAAGCAGCAAAGATATGCAGTCACGTCCTCCGTTACGCACACAAGGTTTTGGCAAATACATTTTTTGCAAGGAAAAAAATGAGCGCAGTGAAAAAAGGAGAGTACTACCTCCTTATGGAAAGTGTTTCAGAATTCTTTCGGGCAAGGGATTGTTCGAGTCTCCAAGGCCGCTCTTCTCCTAATTTTGGGGCAGTTCTTGCTAAGGAACTAGTGGAGCATAAGAGTTTGGTGCGTAAGTACTGGGAGTCCTACGTGAAGGATAAAGAAAAGCCAGTTATATGCATTGGCGGAATCTTGAACCATTGCAATGTTAATCTTGATACCCACCCTCCAATGGAGGGTAACCCTACGATTGATGGACCTTATCACTACGGCTGCCAATTCATGGCTGGAATATCGAAGAATGGCCTCCTCGTTTACAAATTCGAAAAGGAGGAAAACAAGGATGCATGCGTAGCACTTCCAAACAAAATTCTCACTTCCATTGCTTCCCTCGAGAATATCTTATTTTCACCCCCAATTGAGCGACAGTACTTTCCAGCTCTGCACGGTAAACCACTATCAATCAAAGAGGGTCAATGGGCAGATATGGTTCCCAAAACAAATGAAGCCGCAATTGAAAAAGTTGGCATATCACCTCCTGAAACTGAAATCTCAAGTGCTCCTCATGATTTTGCTCTACCGCTGTTGGATGTCCCGCTTAAAAGAGCAACCGATAAATGGTTTTATGAAGTGGCTAGAAAACAACAAGAACAACATGCACTGCTACAAGAGCAACATGCACAGCTACGAGAGAAACTCTGTCTCTTATACACATCTAGATGTGTATAAGAGACAGGGCTAATCTACGTGAGCGACGAGATCAACTGACACAACAACAGAGAAGAAGAAGCTTGGAAGCTTGCAAGCTCGAGTTCTGAGCTTAGTTCCATGTGATGAAATTGTTTGTCGTGAGCTTTGTTATGTTGGATATGTTGAGAGAGATCAGAGTAGATTTTGGATCCGTGATGTTGAAAATGGGGGCTGATTTTAAAGTTTATGGCAACTGTTTGTGAGATTTTTAACGTTGATTAATATAACCGGTTTAAACTCACACAATCTTTGAATCGGTAGAAAGTTATCATTCTCTTCCTCTTCCCAACGTTTCTCTTAGTATATTATAATTTTACTTTTATGACACAAAAAAAAAACAAAAAACAAAGAAAAATCTGACTTGAATGCCAAAACATGTTAGATTCTAGGACTTGTCAAAATTTGGAAAAAGCATAAGAAAAAGAACATGTGTAATTCTAAGTTTGCCTTTCACACAACATGTTCTTCATCAACCCTTCTTTACTATAAAGCCACTTACAAGGTTAGTCCGTGTATGTGAAGCGAATCTTGAGCTTTTCTTCTCAGCAAAAGCAAAAGTTGTAGAGTCTTGTAACACAGTGTCAACCTCACAATAAAACACCACAGTTTCCCCCAGTCATTGAATGTGTAACAGCAAAACATTCATTTATATACTAAAAGTTTATGTATGTATTTATGGTAATGTATTAATGATTTACATGATACTTTTTACATTTGCTATGATAAATGGATAGTTGTTATCTCTTCTTTTCGTATATTAGGTGTAGGGTGAAAAAAAACATTTTCTTAATGTATCTCATTTAATTTTTCATATTTTTGTAATTTTCTTTAATGTTTATTGCAAAACATTCATTTATAGATTGAAAGTTTATGTACGTACTTAAGGTAATGAATTATTAATTCACACGGTACTTTTTTTTCATTTCCTATGAAAAAGCATTGTTATTTCATTATTTACTTAGAAGGTGTAAAGTGAAAAAAACTTTTAATAATGCATCTCATTTAAATTTTTGATAATTTTGTAATATTCGTGAACTTTTATTATAAAAACATTCATATATATAATGAAAGTTTAGGTACGTATTTGTGATAATGTATTATTTATTTATGTGACACTTTTTCATTTCCTATAAAAGCAGCCTTATTATTTTATTTTATTTCCTAGAAGGTGTAGTGTGAAAAGAACTTTTTCTTAATGTATCTCATTTAAATTTTTCATATTTAATTTTTTTTTAATGTTTTATAGCAAAACATTCATTTATAGATTGAACGTTTATATAAGTATTTCAGGTAATGTATTATTGATTCAGGTGATACTTTTTTCATTTCCTTTGAAAGCATCATTTTTATTTCCTTCTTTTTCTAGGAGGTGTAAAGAGAAAACAACTTTTCTTAATGCATCTCATTTAAATTTTTCATTCATTTATATACATAAAGTTTATGTACGTATTTATGGTAAAGTATTATTGATTCACATGATACTTTTGTCATTTCCTATTAAAACAACCTTATTATTTCTTTATTTTCCTAGAAGGTGTAGTGTGAAAACAACTTTTCATAATGCATCTCATTTAAAGTTTTCATATTTTTGTAATCTTCTTGAACGTTTAATAGCAAAACAATTATTTATACATTAAAAGTGTATGTACGTTATTACGGTAATGTATTACTGAATCACATTATACTTTTTAATTTTCTATGAAAGCAATCTTGTTATTTCATTCTTTTCCTATAAGATATAGTGTGAAAATAACTTTTTTAATGCATTTCATTTAATTATTTTATATTTTTTTAATCTTTTTGAACGTATAATAGAAAAATATTATTTATATACTAAAAGTTTATGTACGTATTTATGATAATGTATTATTGATTTACGTGATACTTTTTTCATTTGCTAATATTAAAGCAACATTGTTACCTTTTTTGTTTCTATAAGGTCTAGGATGAAAACAACTTTTCTTAATATATTTTTTTTAAATTTTTCACATTTTTTTAATTTTTTTGAACGTTTATTATCAAAACATTCATTTATAGCCTGAAAGTTTATATACATATTTAAAGTAATGTATTCTTGATTTATATGATATTTTTTTCATTTCCTATGAAAGGAAAATTGTTCCTAGAAGGTGTAAGGTAAAAACAACTTTTCTTAATGCATCTCATTTATATTTTTAATACTTTTGTAATTTTCTCGAACGTTTAATTAATAGCAAAACATTCATTTATATACTGAAAGTTAATGTATGTAATTATGTTAATATATGATTGTTATCTCTTTTTGTATAAAGTATAAAGTTAATGTATGTATTTATGTTAATACATAGTTTTGTAATTTTCTGGAACGTTGATAGCAAAACATTCATTTTTAGGCTGAAAGTTTCTATACATATTTAAGGTAAAATATTATTGGCTCACGTGGTTCTTTTCCTAGTAGGTGTAGTGTGAAAACAACTTTTTTTAATGTATCTAATTTAAAATTTTCCTATTTTTTGTAATCTTCTTGAACGTGTAATATCAAAACATTCATTTATATACAAAAAGTTATGTATGTATTTACGCTAATGTATTATCGATTCACGTGACACTTTTTCATTTCCTATAAAAGCAACTTTGTTATTTTTTCTTATTCTAGAAGATGTAGTGTGAAAATAACTTTTCTTAATGTATCTCATTATGATAGTTGTAACGCTTTTTCTACAATGGCGATGGCGATCGAGATTTAGATCTTAGATCATGCACCAAGATTCTCAGATCTATGAAGGCTTTTACCGGTTAATTGTTTTGGGTTATCGGAGGAATCATGAGTTTTGTTTCCTCGCTGAACAGATTTTTCGGTCAACAATCGGTATAATTTCGGGTATATCTCATCAGATCCCATTATTAATTCGGGTCGATCGGCGTTGAGTTTCGTTTTGGAAATCACGAGTTTCACTCGTCTTCTAAAGGCAAGAATCCACAAGGAATGGAATTGGGTTATTTGCGGATATCATAAGCGGATTTTCTACTCATTTAGAGATCGGAGCTTTATTGGTTTCAGGGGAGCAGAGCTATATCAGCGACAAGTCATATCGGATCAAATAAATGGAATTGATACGGGACTAGCTGCGAATCAATGGATTGGAGGAAAGTTTCCATCTTCGCACCAAGCAGACTCCGCGATTTACACAATGTTTTGTGTCAAATATCATTCTACCCGCCAATCACGATGCAAGTATCTCGGGCGAATAATGCAAAAGATCCTTAAGGAAACTAACGGTGATTCAGTAGTCACATACGTATAAGGCAGGACGGATTATAAAGACCAACAAGAGGGTCAGCCAACATCACAAACTCATCAAATCAAATCAGTAAACTCAAGAAAGGGTATTCTTTACTCGGAAAACAACACCATAATATCTCAGAGTGTGTGTCTTCAGGGTATCGGAAAGCAAAGTGTGGTGGTTACTCATGGCCTAAAGATCCAGATTCTGAAGTTCGACAATGCTTTGCTCATTGCAGGGTATTCTAAAACACTCATCGGTCAGTGTATGAATCCAAGCAAACAATACGTAGAATCCTTGGTGTACATGATGCCACGAATCTGGAAGCTAGAAGAGAAGATCGCTGGTGCGGATTTGGGCTTGGGAAGATTTCAGTTTGATTTTGATGAGGAAGAAGACATCATTGAGGTATTGAAAATGGAACCTTTCCATTTCAATTACTGGATGGTGTCATTGGTTCGGTGGAAGCCGGTGGTGGATCCTCAATATCCCTGTGCCATTACTTTTTGGATTCGAGTAATGGGAATACCACTTCACTTCTGGGCAGAGCCGACCTTTGCAAGCATTGGTGGTGCATTAGGAGAGGTACAATCGGTGGATTTAGACAATGGAAGAGTTCAAGTGGTTCTTGACGGTTTTAAGCCACTGGTTTTCGAAACCATGGTGGAGTTCCATAGTGGGGAGGAAACATTGGTTTCACTAAGATATGAGAGGTTATTTGGTTGCTGCCGGGTCTGTCATAGCCTCTGCCATGACCAGAGTGGCTGCCCCATGACTACGGAGCGAATCTGAGATGCACAAAAAGGAGAAGACTCGCGAGATGGGCCTGGAGTAGAAATGACAAGCTTTAAAGGGGCTGTGATAGGGGCCTCAAGTGGGATTCGATCAACGGAGGAGAGGGATAGATCACAAGATCAATCGGGGAGGAATAAAGGGAAAGGAAAAGTAGAGGATTCACTTGGTGGGGAAGGTGGCAAGATGACACATCAGACCTACCACCGAAGAAATGACCGCCGAACCGGAGATCCCTCATTACTGGTGATACCGTCTGGTTATCGTCCTCCAAGTCACATGCGAAGACATAATGGAGAGACTCAAAGAAAGGAAACTGGGAGTGGTTCGACAAGGCAGGGGATTGACTCCGGAAAAGCGATGGTGGAAAATGTCGAAAGGCAAATTGAGATCGCGCAAATGATCACGCATAGTGATTCAACCCGAAAAATTGCATCAATCCTTTCCAATCAGCGAAAAAGGTCAGGAAATCTTTGGTGTTTCAGGAGGGCACATCGGATATGGATGTGGGAATGAACACCAAGGTGGTGACACTTGCTGTGGAAAATGTACAGAAAACGGGGACAGAGATCGTGGTACAGGATTTGGAGAAGAGTCATGAAAACGGGGTTGAACATACAGAGATGCCGATCAACAACTTGCAAATGGTTAAAACGGAACAAGTTCCAAAACGATTGCCAGCACTCACAGACAATCTGCTGATCATGAAAGAGGCAATTCCGGAGGATGTGGAGATGCATGTTTTGGCTCTTGAGGATGAATCGGATTTGGAGGTAATGGATGAACAATTTGATGTTGCTGAAAATAATGAAGTTGAGGTACCCACAAGTGTCTCGTCTGATAAGGCTCAGCAAGGGGAGGAAAAGAAAAATGGAATCAGGAAAAAACTTGCTAGGCTTGATACTGGGCTTAGGGGTGCGGGTGCTAAGAAGAGGCTTGTTCAAGCTTTGATCTCACCACGGAAGCGGGGCCCGATAAAGCTGACTAACCGTCCAGGGGCAGAGATTCAAGCAGATCCCGGAAAGAGGATTCCTAAACCGAATCCAGATTCCGGAACGTCGACCAAGGATTAATAATGCGGGTACTTAGCTGGAATTGCCAAGAAATTGGGAACCGGTACACAATAAGCTATTCGCAGGAGGTTTGGAAGAAATTTGAACCAGAGTTCCTTTATGCAACAATTTCAATTTTATTTCGGTTATAATAAAATGTACACGATTAAACCGTGTGGATCTAGTGGCGGAATTGCCCTTTTTATAATAATGATTATGATGTTAAAATTATATTCTCAAATAAACGCATAATCGATATTGAGGCTACATTCGAGAGGAAAACGATTAATTTATCTTTTATCTAGGGTGATCCAATTCAAAAAAATCGGAATCAAGTATGGAAAGGTTAACAAGAATCGGAATTGCCAGAACATACACATGGTTCTTGATTGGTGATTTTAATGAGACTACGGGTAATCACGAAAAACAAGGAGGGACACTTCGCCAACCAGCTACTTTTGTAGATTTTAACGGTAGGATTGCTAATTGTGGTTTAATGGACTTTCTGAACCGGAGAAATAAATTATCGTGGCGGGGGCGCCGAGCGGGTGGACAGACTGTCTGGTGTAGGTTAGATAGGGCATTGGCAAAAGAAGAATGGCACGATACATTCCCGCACTAGTATGTGGAATATCTACGCTTAGTGGGCTCTAATTACAGACCAATTGTGGCTACAATACAAGCGAAAATCCAAAAATATCGTAAACAATTTCGGTTTGACAAACGGTGGATTGGAAAAGATGGTTTAATGGACACAATTACAAATGGTTGGCAGCAAACAAGTGGTAATAATATTCCAAATATAGTAGATAGAATTGGTAATTGTAAACACGAGATATCAAAATGGCAAAAGGAAAATCAACCATACGTGAAAGAAAAAATTTCAGAGCTACAAAAAGCACTCGAGGAGATTCAATGTGATGACTCTCGTTCTCAGGAGAAACTAAACGAGATAACTCGGAAACTATAAGAAGCTTATTTAGATGAGGAACAGTTCTGGCAGCAAAAAAGTAGGAATTTATGGCACACAAGTGGTGACCTAAATACAAAATTCTATCATGCAACCACAAAGCAAAGAAGAACTATAAATCGAATAGTGGGGTTACATAACAAAAAGGTATATGGGTGGTAGGGGAAGACAAAGTGGAAGGAATTGCGGTGAAATATTTTGAAGACCTATTCACTTCTATTAACCCTACATCCTTTGAGGAGGCTCTTGCAGCAATAACGTCGGATATTACAGAGGATGACAATACGGAATTAACAAGACAGGCGACAGAGGAAGAAATTCGATGTGCCCTATTTATGATGCATCCGGAAAAATCTCTGGGGCCGGATGGGATGACGGCATTATTTTTTCAACGCTCTTGGCAAATAATAAAAAACGATGTGGTTCAGATGGTTAATGATTTTTTCACGACGGCGTTTTTTGATAAATATGACAAACATTTGTCTAATCCCGAAAATGGAACGACCAACTCGAATGACAGAATTAAGACCAATAAGTTTATGCAACGTGGGGTATAAAATTATCTCGAAAGTTTGTGTCAAAGATTACGCACGGTTCTACCTAGGCTCATCTCAAAAACACAGTCCGCTTTTGTAGCCGGTAGATTGATTTCGGATAATATTTTAATCGCTCAAGAGATGTTTCATGATCTTTGCACAAACAATTCCTACAAGCGTGAATATATGGCAGTCAAAACGGACATGAGCAAGGATTATGATCGGGTGTAATGGACATTCATCGAGCACCTATTACGGAAAATGGGTTTTGCGGAAAAATGGATCACATGGATGATGTGGTGTATTCAGTCGGTCCAGTATAAGGTTCTTATTAACGGACAACCAAGGGGCATTATAACCCCACACAGAGGACTACGTCAAGGTGATCCGCTATCACCTTATCTTTTTATTCTTTGCACGGAAGTACTTATAGCAAATCTAAAAAAGGCGGAACAGAACAGATTGATCACGGGGTTGAAAGTGGCGCGGGCTGCTCCACCAATATCTCATATGCTTTTTGCGGATGATAGTCTCTTTTTCTGTAAGGCAAATAAGGAAGAGGCCCATACCCTACTCATATTATGAAAACAATATGAGTTAGTGTCGTGACAACAAATAAATTTTGAAAAGTCGTCGGTGCAGTTCAGACATACTATGGATAACATGAGAGCAGAAATCCACGACATACTTGGAATATTGAATGTGGGTGGAATGGACACGTATCTCGGTATACCCGAAAGTCTTGGAGGAGCGAAAACCAAGATTTTTAACTTCCTTATTGAACGTCAACAAAAAAGGGTTAATTTGTGGACCTCCCGACTACTCTCAAAAGGTCGAAAGGAGGTATTAATCAAATCAGTAGCAACAGCGATGCCGACTTTTGCAATGTCGTGCTTTCGGCTGCCAAAGACGATTACCACAAAATTAACAAGTATGGTTGCGCAATTTTGGTGGAGTACTAATGGACAAACACGCGGAATGCATTGGATGGCCTGGTCAAAATTATGTAAACCAAAATCGAATGGCGGCCTTGGCTTCCGAGTAATTAAATATTGTAATACGGCATTACTGGCTAAACAACTATGGCGTTTAATTGACTGTCTGGAGTCTCTTTTCGTGAGGGTATTTAAAGGCCGATACTTTAGAAACGGAGGACCATTGGATCATATTCGATCATATTCTCCCTCCTATGGGTGGAGGAGTATGATATCTGCTCGCTCTCTGGTAAACAAAGGACTCATCAAAAGAGTTGGATCGGGCCATTCTATCTCGGTATGGAATGACCCTTGGATTCCAGACTCACGCCCGAGATCAGCAATTTGCAAAGGGTACAATATGTACCCCGAGCTAACGGTTAATCAATTGATTGATTCGACAATATCAACGTGGAATCTTCCACTACTTAATCAATGTATTGCAAAAAAGGATATACCCTCGATTCGCGGTTTACCAACGACGAGGAACAATAGGCCAGATGTACTAAGTTGGCATTTCACAAAGACAGGTCGGTATGCGATGAAGTCGCGGTATGCGATGAAGTCGGGGTATACGGTTGAACAACTTTACCCTACAAAGGAGACATCACCAACTTTCTATGGGCCAGATATAAGTGCTCTACAAGAAAAAGGGTGGAAGATCAAAGCCCCACCAAAGATCAAACATTTCTTATGGCAGATTTTATCGGGATGTGTTTCGGTAATGGACCGACTTCATAATAGAGGTATTAGTGGTGATCCACAATGTGGAAGATGTGGTGCGGAACGGGAAACGATAAATCACATACTCTTTCAGTGTCCCCCGGCTCTCCAATTTTGGGCTTTATCCCTTATTCCATCAGCCCTACATCGGTTCCCAACAGACGCGCTTTACTCAAATATGGCGTACCTTTTATGGGACTTACCTCAAAATACGGATCATTTAATGTACCCATGGTTCCTTTGGTATATATGGAAAGCGCGAAATGATAAACTATTCTCAAACTTGGATCGGGATCCAAGGAATGTTCTCCGGCTAGCGCATGCTGAGGCGACGGCGTGGGAACAGGCGCAATCAGAAGATGCCGCCTCTCTCCCGTCAGCAGCACCACAATTACTAACTCCCCAGATTATTGGGGGCTTACTGTGTCAAATGGATGGATCTTGGAAACAAACGTCGGCAAATGCGTGATTAGGATGGTATTGCGAGGGAATGGGAATGGAGGAAACATTAATGGGAGCACGAAACGTCCGACGAAGTATTTCCCTTTACATACGGAGTTGGAGGCTCTGATATGGGCCATGCATTGCATGCTTGATGCTGGAAGAATGTCGGTGGCCTTCGTCACCGATTGTTCCGATCTAGTGAAGATGGTGTCCAATCAATCAGAATGGCCGGCTTTTGCACTACACCTAGAGGAATATGAGCGAAGCAGGAGGGAGTTCTCGACCTTCTCAATCTCGCATATCCTACGAGCTCGAAATACAAAGGCAGACAACCTTGCACGGAGTGCTCGAGACTACATTTATTGTTTAAATTATGTAAATTCAACCCCACCGAGTTGGATTTCCAATTCGTTCTAGGAGTGGAGGCTGTTGAAAAAAAACAAATGTATCTCATTTAAAAATTTTATATTTTTGTAATATTTCTTGAACGTATAATAGCAAAAAATTCATTTATACACCTAAAATTTATGTACATATTTATGGTAAGATATTATAGATTTACGTAATAATTTTTTCATTTCTTATTAAACTAGCCTTGTTATTTTCTTCTTTTCCTAAAAATGTAGTATGAGAATAAATTTTCCTAATGCATCTTATTTAAAAAAATTATATTTTTGTAATCTTTTTAGACGTTTAATAGCAAAACTTTCATTTATACACTAAAAGTGTTTGTCTGTACTTATGGTAATATATTAATTATTTGTAAGATACTTTTTTATTTTCTATGAAAGCAATCTTCTTATTTCATTCTTTTCTTATAAGATGTAGTGTGAAAACAACTTTTTTTAATGCATCCCATTTAATTTTTTTAATTTTTTGTAATCTTCTTAAATGTATAATAGCAAAACATTAATTTATTTACAAAAAGTTTATGTATGTATTTTTTGTAATGTATTATTGATTTGCGTGATACTTTTTCATTTGTTGTGATGAAAACATTATTGTTATCTCTCCTTTTTGCTTCAAGGTGTAGGGTGAAAAACAACTTTTCTTAATGTATATCACTTAAAATTTTCATATTTTTATATTTTTCTTAAAGTTTAATATCAAAACATTCATTGATAGACTGAAATTTATTGTATCTATTTATTAATGTATGATTGATTGACATATACTTTTTTCATTTCTTATAAGATGTTGGGTGAAAACAATATTTTTCAGGTCGTCATCTTCGACTGAAATGTCGTGGCCGTGCGAAGGGGAGTTGTAGCCACAGCGGAAATAACGTTGGACGGGCCATCTAGTTTTATGGCCCGATGATGGGCTTGCTGGCCGCGTGAGGAGAGATCGCGGTTGCGGCCAGTTTTCGTAGTCCCGGTCTTCGCCTCTTTGCTTGTTTTTCGTTCTTTGTTTCTTTTTTTCTTTAAAAACTTGAGGTTAAGGTAAAACTAAAACCAAAATAGAATAGATTATTCCATAAAATAAAAATTTGAAAATAGATATAGATAATATACCAAATGGGTTGCCTTCCCAGTGAAGCTCTTCTTTAATGTCATTATCTTTATGTTTGGTAGGGGTTAGCTATTAGGTGCGTCGGCCAAGTACATTATCTCCCTCGAGTCTTCGCCATACTCAGTTAGATGATGTTTGAGTCATTGGCCTTTGACCGTGAAGAAGTTCCCATCTTTACCCCAAAGTGTGACACCTCCGTATGATTTTGAAGGGTCTGCACCATCTTGAACTTAATTTCCCGGGAAAGAATTTCAAACGAGAGTTGAAAAG
Source organism: Alliaria petiolata (assembly GCA_020283515.1). Lineage (NCBI taxonomy): Eukaryota > Viridiplantae > Streptophyta > Magnoliopsida > Brassicales > Brassicaceae > Alliaria > Alliaria petiolata. Next base: position 19,859,735 of record JAHZTW010000003.1, on the reverse strand, counting down.
GAGAACCTGGTCATTTGCTGCAAATGAGCGTGGTATGATCTTCTTGTCATGGTAGGCTTTTGTCTTTTTCTTTTTAGAGTTTGGAGTTTTCGTATGCGTTGTGACGGATTTCGTCTACCTCATGTATTTGAAGCAAACGCCTCTCTTTAGTTGTCTTTAAGTCATAGTTCAGCTTCTTAATCGCCCATTGTGCTTTGTACTCGATCTCTACGGGTAGGTGGCACGTCTTTCCATACACAAGATTGAATGATGTGGTTCCCAAAGGTATCTTGAAAGCTGTACGATAGGCCCATAGCGCATCATCTAGCTTTGCCGACAATCTTTTCGGTGTAATCCCGTGGTCTTTTGTAAGATTGTTTTATTTCTCTGTTGAATATCTCCACTTGACCGCTTGTTTTGAGGGTGGTAAGGGGATGCTAGCTTGTGTTTTACTCCATTCTTCCTTAGGAGATTAGCAAAGATTTGATTGATGAAATGAGATCCTCCATCACTTGTCACGATTTGCAGGACTCCGAAATGCGGGAAAATTTTAGTCTTCAACATCTTGACGACTATGCTAGCGTCATTAGTTGGGATAGCTATCGCCCCTACCCACTTCGAGACATAGTTGACTGCCACGAGAATGTATTGATTCCCAAACGAAGTCGGGAATGGTCCTATAAAGTCAATTCTCCAAATGGAAAATACCTCAACTTCGAAGATAAAATTTTGAGCCATCTCGTTCCTCTTACTTATGTTGCCCATTCTTTGGCATGAGTCGCACTTTGAGATGAAAATTTGTGCGTCTTTGAACATTGTTGGGCACCAAAATTCAGCTTGTAAAACGTTTGAAACCGTCTCGAAGTTGGCGAAATGTCTCCTTGAAAGCGCATCAGCTACAACGTTTCCCTTCTTGTACTTGATTACGTATGGGAAGGTCTCTATAAACACTAACCACTTAGCATGCCTCCTCTTGAGTGAAGTCTGGCCTCTCAAATGCTTAAGGGTCTCGTGATCAGTATGGATAATGAACCTTTTTGACAGCAAGTAATGCTGCCATGTCTCTAATGCCCGGACCAATGCATAGAGTTCCTTGTCGTAGGTAGGATAGTTTAGTGTAGTCCACTAAGCTTTTCACTAAAGAACGCCACTGGCCTCTTCCTCTGATGTAGCACAGCTCCAATTCCTAGACCGGATGCATCACACTCTACCTCAAACATTTCTTCAAAGTCTGGTAGAGCTAAGACAAGTGCTTGTGTGAGTCTTTCCTTCAGGGCATTGAAAGCTGTCTCTTGAGCTGCTCCCCACGAGAATGGTGTGTTCTTCTTGATCACAGCCGTGAGTGGTGCAGCTACTGTATTGAAATCTTTCACAAACCGTCTATAGAAACTCGACAGGCCATGATAGCTTACATGGCCGATGGTAGTCGGTGTTGGCCATTCCCTGATTGCTTTGATCTTCTCCTCATCCATTTGTAGTCCCTGTTCACTTACTACAAAGCCTAAGAAAACAAGCTGATTAGTATAAAAGGTGCACTTCTTAAGGTTATCATAAAGACCTTCCTTGCAAAGTGATTTAAGCACTAGTTCGAGCTGCTTGAGATGATCAGTGAGGTTCTTGCTATAAAAAAGTATATCATCAAAATAAACAACTACGAATATACTTATATAAGCACGTAGAACCTGGTTCATGAGACGCATGAATGTACTTGGGGCATTGGTCAGGCCGAAAGGCATAACAAACCACTCGTACAAGCCTTACTTGGTCTTGAATGCGGTTTTCCAGTCGTCTCCTTTTCGCAATCTGACTTGATGGTAGCCACTCTTCAAGAAGAAAATGGTAGAACCACTTAACTCGTCCAGCATGTCATCTAGCCGCGGTATGGGATGTCTATACTTTATGGTAATGTTGTTTATGGCTCGACAGTCCACACACATCCTCCAGGTACCGTCTTTCTTTGGAAATAGAAGCACAGGTACGACACAGGGGCTGAGGCTCTCTCGGATATATCCCTTGTCCATCAAGTCTCGTACTTGCTTCTCCAATTCCTTAGTCTCCTCCGGATTCATCCTATAGGCTGGCTTATTAGGTAATGCCGAACCGGGGACAAGATCTATTTGGTGCTCTATGCCTCGGATTGGTGGCAATCCAGATGATATCTCCTCAGGGAACACGTCCTTGAACTTGTTTAGAACGGCTATGACCCCGGCTGGAAGCTCTAACTCAACTGTTCCTGAACTTAGCCATTCTCTAAACAGCATTAGTAGCATGGTGCTCTTGGTAAAAAAGGGTCTTATGAATCATTTTTGCCCTTGGTAAAAAAGGGTCTTATGAATCATTTTTTCCCTTGGTAAAAAAGGGTCTTATGAATCATTTTTGTTGATACCTCAGCCTCTTTACTCATACGGACTTGTAACTCATGTACCTCGGATGGAGTGAGAGGTGCAAGGTTGTACTTTCTGTCTTGGTACGTAAATGAGTAATGATTGGTGCGGCCATGGTGGGGGGAAGCTCGGTCAAACTGCCACAGTCTACCCAACAGTATGTGTCCAGCTTGCATCGGTACGACGTCACAAGTGACTTGGTCTTGGTACTTGCCCACGCTGAATGGCACATAAACTTGCTCCACGATCTTTAACTCCGTTTGATCGTTTAGCCACCTTAGCTTGTATGGTCTCGGATGCTTAGTCCTCTCAAGTCCTAGCTTATCCACCATATACTTGCTAGCCACGTTAGTACAAGAGCCACCATCTATAATCAGATTACATACCTTTCCCTTGATGGTATTAATAAGAGGATTTTTCCTTGTACTTAAACAATTACTCAAACCCCACTCATGTTGATGTAAGACTCGGAATCCACCAAATCTTATGACATACGGTTTCAAGACTTGCAGCTTGATGGATGATGAGTGAAGGTAGAGATGAGGGTGAAAAGTTGCTGTTTGATTCCACAAACAACAGATCGAACAGGAAGCTTGATTCCACAAGCAAACTGGACGAGATGGATTGAACTAGAAAGCTTGATTCCACAAGCAATCTGAACAAGATGGATCGAATTCACCACAGAGATTGTGAGGGGATCTCTGATACTGAACAAACTCGGACTTAGGTGATTCCACACACTAAGAACAGAGCATATTTTCTTAACAAGAACACAGCTTGTAGAAGAAGAGAATACGGCGTCTTTATTAATATCAAAAAGGGTCTAAAGATTACAAGGCTGCAGGGGGACCTTATAAACTGGTCCTATCAGCTACTGACCTAATTTGGTCGACTCAAGAAATAGAAAAAGACTCAAAACAACAGGACTTGTAAAAAGGAAAAACAACAAAACGTTTAAAATACAAGAAAAGGAAAGTTTTCTAAAATAAAATAAAACTATCTAAACTAATTACGCCTTTTCTGGGGCTTGAACCTTGGCTTCTTGAAGCTCTAAATACCACAGAGACACCGTGGTTTATCTGCACAAATTCATAATAAATAGAACTTACCCGGTTTGTGCTCGGATAGGCTGGTTTTGAAGCTGGGGTGTTCAAGGCGAGTACTGGTCCGTCCAGGTTGAAGTCTCTGATGAATTCTTCCTCTTGAAGTCCCTTGAAGTCGAAATAGTTGAGATCTTCAAGTGTTTCCTCGTCCTTAGCTTCAGAATCCTCTTCTTGCTCCATTTGTGCACTATTGGCTTCACAGCTTGTTCTGGCGATATCTTGAGGCTCCGATATGATCTCTGGAAGATTCTTGATGTTCTGAGCTTTAATTCCTGCCAAGTAAACAGTAATACCTTGGTTTGGTCGAGGCTGATGTTCCTGGAGGCTAAAATGTGTGAATTCCATCATTAGGTCTGATTTGAGTGCATTGGAGTTCTCTTGAAGGTTGTTGCTTTGGGAAGGGTTTCTGATCGTATCTCCAAGTTCCATGGTGTTTATGAGGGCCTCTACTGGTGTCGTGAGCCCTTCTCTTAGCCTCCTTACATTGGGACATGCCATTGGTGATTTATTTAGCTTGGCTACATGCTCTAGGTCTAAGCTCGGGTTGATGTCCGCATCACATGTCATTGTAGTGTTTGAGGATCAATCCATTTGGAAGTGGTTAAGACAATAGGAATGCATAAAACTTCTTAATCTAAGCTAGCAATAGAGTTTTGAGGTTTAACTAACAACCTAAGTGATCAAATAAACCCAACAAAAGTTACTAACACATTAATTAAGCAATAAATGAACTAATCAAGCAAATTAAAAGCTAATTAACTACTAATCAAGATTATCAAATGACTAAAAGGAATCCAAGGATGGGGTTGTCAATCTAAGGCATTCCAAGAATCAATCTTTGATGTCAATCAATAACATAATATGCTAATCCCTAAGCTTAGAACTCAAAAGCTAGACTAATCCACTTTTATGGCACTAATCCTTTCATTAATCATCCTAATCAAGAACAAACTTTTATTTGTGAAAAGGAAGCTAACGAGCATTATGAAACAGTTCTAAATTGCTAATAAACACCCTAGACAATCACTTTCATGAGCTAGGAATGTAAATCCCTTGTTTAGTTGGTTGGGGAATTTCAACAAACACCTTGTGGGTGGGAAATTCCCTAAGGCCTAGTTTTAGCTTGATCATGGCTAAACTAGCATTTAGGACACTAAACAAGAAGGGAAATGAGAAGATCTAATCCTAGATATCAAGATTAACCCTTAAAACACCCTAGATCTAACACATCCTTAGACCCTAATGAAACTACTCACTTATCATGATTAGACCCTCAAATCCTATGAAAAAAGTGGAGATAAATATGATTACAGAGATAGAGAATGAAAGATTAATAAATACAAGTACTAAATTGCATAAACTCAAATGAATTGTCTTACAAAATCACTTAAAAACCAAAAGGGAAGGTTTTCTAAGCAAGAACAAAAGATTAAAAGATACTTAGGAAAAATTAGGTCATTTCCTATCTATAGTGAACAGTGGACGAACCGGGTCAACCCGGAACAAACTGGGTATTGACCCGGTTTTAGGCTGAAATCAGGCAGCGTATCGAGCTTGCTAGGTCGACATGCAGCTCGATACGCTGTTAAAAGTTTTCTTCAAGGACCGTGTCGAGCTTAGTAGCTCGACACAAATGCTCGATACGCCAGGCTTGATCTCCGGCTGGGGTCTGTATCGAGCTTGTTAGCTTGATACAAACGTCTGATACGCTTGCGACTTTTCTCCTGGTGGCCCTTGTATCGAGCTTGCTAGCTCGATACCAACGTCCCACACGCGCCTTTCGTCACTCATCCCAGTCCGTATCGACCTTGGAAAGCTCGACACCAAGGTCGATACACTTCTAAAAGTCGTCTGCTTCTTATTTGACCACCTTCTCTTCTTCCTCCAAATCATCCAACTCTCCATAGAGGTCCTTCAAGCCTCCAAAGCACCTAATAAAGACTCAATATGTACAAATATGCAACAACCTAGGCGAAAACGCACTAAACTCTAATATGGATGCAATTTGGACTAAAAGTAAATAAATTAATGCATAAATGGATGCAAAGCCATCTAAAAAGAATGCTAAAATATGCTAAATTGTAAGTATATCAGGTACATCTTGTATGAAAGATGTTTTCTCTTTGTACTTTCTCCTCGAGGTTGATGAGAACACTTAGAACTCTTCTGGTCACTAGCATCTCGCCGGTGTCACTGAATGTCATCACCGTGTTCACTAGCATCGTCATCTTCCTCATCTTGAGACTCATAGTCTCCACTCGGTGTGAGAATCATCACTCGCTGGTTTGGGCATTCTCTTGCCATGTGTCCTCTGCCTTGACACTTAAAACATGTTATATCACGAGTTATTTGATTAGTACTAGGGAACTTACATTGCTCTGGTCAGTTGAACTTAGGAGGATCAGTATTTTTCCCTTTGAACCTTGAATCAATCTCCACGGCCTTGCCTTTGTCTAGCGGTCTAGCACTACTTGAGACCCACGGTTGAGATGATTTGTTGCGGCTGGTGCTAGTTATCTTGCGTTTGATCTGCTAATCCACTTGTACAAAGAGATGCAACAGCTCGTGCATTCCACTGTATTGGAGTCGCTCCACCTTTCTTGCAATTCTCTCTTGCAAGCCGTCTATGAACTGAGCCATCAAGGCTTCCTCGGATTCTTCAAACTCCAAGGAGTTCATCAGCTTCTCAAACTCCTCAAAGTACTCATCTACGCTCCGGGTTCCCTGAGATAATTTGCAAAAACGTTTCTGCAAATCTCTATGATAGTGTTTAGGGACATACGTTTTTCGTAGGAGGAATTTCATGTCACTCCATGTGGCTACTAGTCCAAAACATTGCCTTCTCCTCTCGGCTATGCTTCTGTCCCACCATGCAAGTGCATTCTCTGTGAGGTTTGCTGCAGCTACAACCACTTTTTTGCGCTCCACGTACCCATAGCACTCAAAGATGTGCTTGATATGTCTATATTTTGCATCATTTTAGCATCCATTTAGTATAAGTTTCTCATCATTTAGGAGTCTAATATAGCATCATTGTGTTGCATTGTATCATTTAGAGTCCTA
>JAHZTW010000003.1:19763121-19840084 GCA_020283515.1 Alliaria petiolata | reverse complement strand
TTTCATATTATTGAATTTGTAGTGTCTCTCTTAGGTTGTAGTTGCTTTTTAATTGCTCCTTGTCACCTTAAACCTTTTAATTTAGCTTAGCTTAAACCAAACTTTGCATTCTTATTGAATCATCTCCCAAAATGGATTGATACCTCAAATATTGCAATGACATGAGCAATTGAGGAATTGCTAGCAAGACTAAAAAGTCTTGTTTCAGTGCTCGAGACGTCTCTCCCAATCCAGATAGATCTCCGGAATTGATTTCCCTGCAAAGGTAGGTGTCTTAGCTTAAGCTCATGGTTCTGCTCACGGAAATCTACTTCCCTTGCTGGATTTCTCCTTAGAGGATCTTGTCTCCTCTGGTGGCGGTGAATGAGAGGGTCCTGGACATCATCTTCCAAATCCGGCATTTCTTCCTCCGACCCGTTCTGATGCCCAGGTTCTCCCCTGACCGGGGCTCTCCTCGTGGAACCTCTATCCGGTCAATCCTAGCGTCGAACTCTTGGCGCATGGTGCCCATTTGCTGGCCCATGTTTCATAGCTCTTCTCTCAAGGCTGCCATCATTTTTACCATGGCTTCTTGGGGAATTCCTTCTCCGTCAGTCATGGTGTTGGTAGTGCTTGTAAAACCTTGTAAGACTTACAAACAGATCAACGTACCACAGCAAAACAGAAAGAAACAACTCCACTCAAAACACAAAGCAAAAACAACTAGCTTCTTCAAACAATCAAGCCGAAACACTAATTGCTTAAACAAGACTAACTAATCGGCAATAACTTCAAACACAAATGAAACTAATGCAACAGAAACACAGAAAACTAACAACTTAAACAAACGGCAACTTTTTATAGGTTTTAAGGTTTTATAAAAACAACTTAAACAAAATTAGCAAGCAAAACAGATTCAGTTCTTTTGAGGTTTTCTTTTCGGACTAAACAGAAACTAAACAATCTAATGAAACAAGTAAGCACGATTTTTATGAGTTTTCTTTTAATGAAACAATTCAAAAACTCAACACGATAAAACAGAAACAATGAATCGTAAAGGATAAGGGTAAGAAAAACCAAAGGTAGAACCTTTGGCTCTGATACCAGATGATATAAGACTCGGTGGTGAGTCTTAAGGCAGGCTGATAGTAGGATTTTTCCACTTCAATTAATCTCTACTACTCATGTCATTGTAGTATTTGAGATGTCAATCCATATGGGGTTAAGATTAACAACACTAGAAATACATGAAACTATTTAATCTAAGGCAAATTCGATATTCAAGTGACAAATGGCTATTAAAACCAAGCTACAACCTAAAAGAGACACTATAAGACTAATTAGATGATCTAAAACCTTAAATATCACTAATAAAGCACTAATCAAGCGATTAACTACTAATCAAGATTAACAAATTACTAAAAACGAAACCTAGGGATGGAATCATTGATTTGGGCATCTAAATGGCCAACCTTGCAATCATTTAAGCAACTCAAACAAGCTTTCTCTATGCCTAGAACACTAATTAAGACTAATCCATGATGTGTGGCAATAATCCCTTTCCTAATCACCCTAATGAACTAATGATGTTTTAGCATTAAAAAGATTAGCAAGCATTAAACACAAGTCTAAATGGCATGATAAACACCCTAGGCAACTAATGATGTTTTAGGCTAGGTATGTAAATCTCTTATTAAGTTGGTTCAAGCATTTCATCAAACACTTGGTGGGTGTGTGAAATGCTTATGATCCAAAATAGCAAAAGATTAGCTATTTGGCATTAAGAACACCTTAATAAGAAGAGAGATGAAAGAATCTATCCTAGATTGCAAGATTAAACCATTAGAGAACCCTAAATCTAACCCATCCCCAAGTTTCTAAGAGACTACTCACTAAACATGGATAAACCAACAAATCTCATGCAAGAAGTGTTAATAAACATGATTAGATGAATAGAAAAATAAAGATTAGAAGAAACAAGAATCTAGTTGCGTTAATCTTAAAAGAAATCTCAAAATCTCCTCAAAACCCCAAAGGGGCGTTTTTTCTGTTTAAACCCAAGAGAAGATACATAAAAATTAGGTTTTTAAGTTTTTTCTGTTTAAACCCATACATTTCGCACCTCCAAATGCTTGATATGCTTCTAAAGAGACTTCTGCTTCTCATTTGGCTACTTCTCATGCTCCTCTTGGCTATCCATGAAACTCCATATGGTCCTCCAAGCCTCCAAAACACCTAATAAGGACTCAATATGTACAAATATGCAACAACCTAAGCTAACACTCACTAAACTCTAATATGTATGCAAATGGGACTAAAAGTGGCTAAATGAATGCAAAAGTACATGCAAAACTATCTAATATGGATGCTAAAATATGCTAAATTATGAGTCTATCACAGGCTGGCTTTCACGCTCTCTCTTTTAGATAAGTGGATGAGAATGATAGAACAAAGGCTTGAATCCACAAGTCTTGTTGGACGATTAAAGGGGAAGTGATGGTGGATCGAATGGCACCATGGAGGGATGAAAGATCTCTGATACTGCACGAACACTTGGCCTTGGTGAATCGCACACACAAGAACACAAGCAAAGGACAAATACAAACGGCGGCTTGAGCTTTAGAGAAGAACTGCGTTATTTTATTAATGAAAAAGGGTGACCAAACATACAACTCTGCAGGGGAGCTTTATAAGAGCTCGTCAGCTAGCCCTAAGGCCGAAATAAAAGCAAAGAAACGACAATACAAAGCTTACGAAAACTAACAAAACGCAAAAGGCAAAAATACATCAAAAATGGAAAGTTCACTTAACTAAAAAGAAAATAAAAAGTAAGCCTATCTCTTCTGGGGCTCGAACCTGGGGCTCTTGGACGTACTAAGAACCACTGGGACAAGCCATCTTACCTGCACAGCTTGTATAAATTGAATATACCTGGTTTTGGCGCAAAATGGTCGTGAATGCTTTAGTCGTGGTTGTGTCTGGTCCTGGTCTGTTCCATGCTGCTTCCTTGGTGAATCCATCTTCTTGATGTCCAGTGAAGTCAAGATGGTAGAAGTCTTCCAGTGTCTTCCCGTGGTTAGCTCCCAAAACGTGTTTTGCTCCATTTGTCCTCTCTCGGCTTCAAGGCTTATTCTCGCGGTATCTTGAGACTCGGATGTGATCTCCACGAGATTCTTGGTGTTTTGGACTACATTTCCTACCAAATAAATAGACTTACCTTGGGATGTACGGGGCTGATCTTCCTCGAGGCTCGGCCTTGCAAAATTCTCCAATATGTCTATATCGGGTGCTTTGGAGTTCTCTTTGAGGTTGGCTGGTGGTGGTGGGGTTGTGAACCCGGCTCTGAGTTCCATTGTGTTCAGGAGGGTTTCCACAGCTGCATTGAACCCTTCTCTAAGTCTCCTGGTCTTAGACCGTGTCATTGGTGTAGACTTGACCACCGGTACATGCTCAATGCTCTCGGCTGGATCGATGTCCTCATCACTTGTACTCCTTGGACTCCTTGTGGACTTTGGGGTCCTTGTTTTCCTTGCTAGCCTTGAGAACCATCTGCTCCCTCAGGTCTTTGACGGCCTTGTGGTTGTTCCATCTCCTCACGGTCTACGATAACGGCTTGTTCCCGATGTCGTATGGCTAATCTTTCAAGCAAGTGAATATCGTCTATTAAGGGAACAAGGTTTGTTGTACCGTGAGACCTTAGGTTCATGTACCTATCAAGACAATGGTTTTAAAGAAATTGAGTTAATAACAAGAAAAGAAAAACTTTTCTTTGTAACGATCAAGAACCGAAATGACCAAACTTTAACCCCCAATAGCAACGGCGCCAATTGAAAACAATAAGAAAGAAAGAATCAAACTTTATGTTCTAACTAAACAAGAAATACAAATCCGAGGGTCTCTTGATTCTTTTAACCCATCAAAATTCTATAAAGTACGACTCACACGCCATTAGAGAAGCTTCAAAATCCATGAGGATAAGAAGGCAACTCATAGCTCGAAAGATTGCCTAAAACAAGAAAAGAGATCTCGTGGAACCTTCACTTCGGGGTTAAGCCGTGGAAGAAGTCTACTCTCCTCGCAGAATTCGTAGAAAAGTCCACTCTCCTCGCAGGCTTCTAAACAAAGTCTACTAATTAATTAATTCAATGTTTGGTCAACCCCAAAACTAACCCATTGTAGACTTAGTTTGGAGTGGAGAAGTCTACTTGAAAAGTCAAACTTGCTCAATTGCAAAACTAACCTCCGAGAAGTCTACTTTTCACCAAGAAATCTACTATGTTAAAGAACTCTGTCTACTCCGAAAAAGTCAATATTTTGTCAATTGCAAAACTAACCTTTTTTTAGCAGACTTCTTGAGTAGACTTCTTCACGTGGGGTAGACTCCTCCATGAAGTCTCATCTTTTGGCAATTGCAAAAGTAATCTAAAATGGAGACTTCATATGTTGGCTACTATAGTAAACTTAATTGGTAGACTACTATCGTAGACTTCGTGATAAAGTCTGCTTTTACAAATTTTTTTAAAAACGCATTTTTATCAAATTTATAACGAATTTTAAAGATTCTTTTCTGTCTTGAGCTTGTGTTAGTAAGTGTACTTGCTTCTGTATGAGTTTTACATGCTAATGTTTTATAGGTGTGGTGGAATCAATTTTTTTTGTATTCATTGGAAGTGAAAAAATTGTCCAACCGCATGGGCATGACAATTTTGCAGGTCGTAGTGGATCACGCACAATCATTCTATGGATATGACATGCTTTTTTGGTATGCCAGGCAGCAAAACGATATTAATGTTTTGAAATCATCGGATTTTTTTTCAAAGCTTGCTCAAGGTACCACTCCTCCAGCTAATTACATTATTCAAGGAAAAGAATATAACATTGGTTATTATTTAGCTGATGGTATTTATCCGAAATGGTCAACGATTGTTCAAACTATAAGCAATCCCCAAAGTCGAAAAAATTTGTTTGCAGCAAGACAAGAAGCATGTTGAAAAGATGTTGAGCGTGCATTTGGAGTTCTACAATCCAAAATTGCTATCATGACAGGATCATCACGTTATTGGAAGAAAGAAGTATTGCATAATATAATGATATCATGCATTATAATGCATAACATGATTATTGAGGCTGAACGTGATATCAACGCACCGATTAGAGATGCAAGATCAGCGCCAAAGGCAACACTTGAAATAATAAATGAAAATGCCCGATTTCAGCAATTTTTAGCTCGTAAACTACATATACATAATAAAAAACTTATTTATCACTTCGAAATGCATTGATTGATCATATATGAGAGCACTCAAAAATAGTTTTATTGAGTAATTTGATATTTTATTTGTAAATTATAATTTCGTTTGTATTTGTTAATATTATTTGATATGTATTTTTATATTATAATGTAATGTTTATTGATTAATATTGCTTGTAATATTTTTAATGTATGTTTAGTTATTTAAAAAAGTTTTATGATGTTAATTAATTAATATCAATACTGAGAATTATAATGTAAAATATAAATATTGAGATTTTTTTGGATTTACCTTTGGAGAGTAACACCTTGAAACATTAAATTTGAGGTTTCTCATACCTTAAACTAGAGGAAGGCCCGCGCATTGCGCGAGTTTGTGTGCTATTTTGACTGTTTTAATTTTACAATCTATTTAATTATATTTGTTAGTAAATGTTTGTAGGTAAATATTAGTTTTAAAGTTGTGAATACCATGCATATTAAAAACAAATTGTATGAAAAATAGGCAGAATAATAATATATATAGAGAATAAGGTTTGACCCTATTAGGGCGGAGAAACTGTCACCATTCCGAGAAAGAACATGGCCATAATCAGAAAGAATGTCTCAGAGAGTAGAATCCATATTGCAACAGTGGTGGTGGTTTGAGTTTCGATGGATTAGGAAAGTAAGGAGTGATCCATTAATCTACAAATATTTTACGAAAGCAAACAATGCATCATTTTCATTCCTAATAAATGAATATATATTTTGCGTGGCCACAAAGAAAACACAAAGAAATAAATATATTTTTGTGCATAAACAATGTCACATTCATCTCTTAAAAGTTAAAAAATCTCCTAAAATAATGTGAAGTAGGGACAATAACCAAAAAAAAAAAAGAGAATACCGATTGGATATGATAATAGATAAGAGATAAGCAACGAAAAACATGCCTAGGGGAATCAGAACTTGTTCCTCCTGCTGAGCCGCTATTGTTGCTATTACATCCGAATTGTGATGGCCGAGGATCCAAATACCATATGATGGCAGTAATGAAATTTGTATTCGGCAAATTGACTTTCCTTTGATGAGATTCATGAACTGATCGAGAAGTAATCAAAAGTGTTGGGACCTTAATCAAGAACAACGATTACCGAATAAAGTACAATTACAGAGAACGATTCCTCAAACTGATGCGTCTTCTTATTATCGAAGGAGGAAAAAGAGAGCCTCTTAGCATTTGAAAGATTGGTAGAATAATAATATATATAGTGAATGAGAACCAAAAAAAGGAAGAAAATACCGAATGGATATGATAATAGATAAGAGATAAGTAGTGAAGTACATGCCTAGGGGAATCAGAACTTGTTCCTCCTGCTGAGCAGCTATTGTTGCTATTGCATCCGAATTTTTGATGGCAGAGGATCCAAATACCATATGTTGGCAGTACTAAAATTGGTATTCGGTAAATTGTCTTTCCTTTGATGAGATTCATGAACTGATCGAAAGTAATCAAAAGTGTTGTGATCTTAATCAAGAACAACGATTACAGAATAAAGTACGATTACTGTGAACGATTTCTCAAACTGATGCGTCTTCTTATTATCGAAGGAGGAAAAAGAGAGCCTCTTAGCATTTGAAAGATTGGTGGAATAATAATATATATAGTGGATGAGAATTTTGTTTTATTCATCGTAAGCATATATATATCAAATTATTTCTCTTTGAGAATAAGAACATGGTGTTTTGTAATATAACTAATTTGAAATACATTTGTGGTAAAATTTATGAATTGATGGGTTGTACAAAGGATGTGCGATTCTATTTTATACATATCTATAGAGAATACTGTATTGTTTACTACCATTACTATTCATCATGTTAAAAAAATTATGTCCGTTTTTTAAAATCTAAGCATGTTATATAGATTAAAAACCAATCTATATTTTTCAGTTTGATTTCAACTTTTAATTAATTGTTTATGAAGAAATATATGACAAATAAGATTGAAAAGAGAAAAAAATTGTATCACAAAATGAGAAATAGAAAGAGTGTAAGAGGAGAAGACACATAAACAAACGATTATTGTATATATTGTAGATTATACAAACAATATTACATCTGTTTTTTCAATAGTTATGTAGTTAATACGTGACAGCATTTCAAAACTCACTTAAAAAAATCCTTACTATATTAGAATATATTTTTTTGGGTTATTCATCCATATAACCTTATCATTAAATTAAGAACAACAAAATAAAGATATAAAACAATTAAGTACATATCAATTTTGTATGTGTATTTTTTTTAAATGTATTTGACACATGACAATGTCTGAAATGCCAAATGGCAGCATTTCAAATCTCACTCCAAAGCCAGGCAGCATTTCAAACCTCATTATAAAAAAAGATCTTACTATATTAGAATAGATTTGTAGTATCTCTTGGAGATGCTCACTATAAAAAAAAACCCTTATTATATTAGAATAGATTTGAAGTATATCTTGGAGATGCTCTTATAAGTTTAAAACTTAAAAAATTAATAAAAAAATTAGGTTTGTGGTATTTTTGAAAAAGTATATTATTTTAGTGATATTTTGGAACAAAAGCTTAATGTTTAATGATGATATTTTTGGGAAGAAAACAAAATTGGTGGTATTTTTGAGAATTTTCTAAAACTAAATTATAATTGTAATTATTTGCAAACAAAAAAACGAACATCTGACTCGTTTGTGACAAAAAAGCTTTGTTAACTACATAAACTAAAATAATATGTAAATGGAGTAGGAAAAAAAAGTGTACTTACAATGTCAAATTCGGACGCATCACATTGATGCATCTTCTCCCCTTGGGCTATGCAACTCCTCAAATTCCTAACAGCATATGTAGTAGTATTCATCCTACCCTATGAAGATCTAGTGCATTAATTTCCTAACCCTCATTTTTTTCCGCTGTAACTTTTATTTATTTTTTCCTATAATTTCCCCAAAGATTGGTTATTACTACCAATTGGATCTTGTGATATTTTTAGATATACCCTACATAACAACTCATCTTCATATTGAGTGACTGATGAGCCTCTATTTTCATCCATATTTTTTCTTTAGAAAACAAGAAGTTGGTTGAAGTGTGATTTTTTCATTGATTGAAGTCTATTATTTATAGGGGTTCTTTCACAAATAACCTAAAATTGTTGGACAAATACAAATCTAACCCACCATTTTATCCTCTTCAGCATTAACCACTTTCTTCTAAAACCACCACTCTCAGTTCCACTTATTCCGAAAGGGGTTCTTTCACAAATAACCTAAAATTGTTGGTCAAATGTAACCCACAATTTTACCCTCTTCAACATTAACCACTTTTTTCCAAAACCACCACTCTCAGTTCCACTTATTCACGAAATTACCATCGGTTTTTTTTTCAAAAATCCAAATGACAAAACAATCCTCATCTTCCTCACTTATTCACAAAAGTGCAATCATCATCAATTCACCCAACCACCATTTTCAACCAATTTGAAGCTTGTAAGGCTTTTACAACCATTTTTGAGCTCGTTAAGCTCATTATCTCCTCTCATAACCTTATATTCTTCAATTTTTTCTCCATTTTCATCCTCAAAACTCTCTAATTTACCTTTTCCAAACTTGAAGTTCTAAGATATTGCCATATCCTGTGATTTGGTCATGCATAGCGATTGGGCTTCTTTGGTGGTGGCTAGAATCGAAGTTCTCGGCGGTCCAAGAAGTTAAAGACCATTGCTAGGTAATTTATAGTTGGTATTTTCGTGAATTTTCTGATCGGTGCCGCGAAATCAGACTTCTTGGAGAAGTCTACTCTGGAGAAGTCTGGTGGTCAACGCACAGGTTACTTTTGCAATTGAATGCGTGTTCCGATTTCTGATAGTAGCCTTCAGGTTGAAGTATGCACCTTTCTTTGATAACAAAAAAAATGGCGTAGACTTCAAAAGAAGACTTCTTTAAAAAAGGTTAGTTTTGCAATAGACCAAGGCGAATACTTTTTTAACAAAGTCTACTTTGGAAGTCTGTAGAAAAGAGAGGTTAGTTTTGCAATTGAAAAATGTTTGACTTTTCTGCAGACTTCTTTCGCAGACTTTAGAGGTTATTTTTGGGTGATAAAAATATTATTTAAATAGCAGACTTCGTAAAGTAGTATACTCTCCTCCCAGACTTTGTAGATAAGTCTACTCTCCTCGCAGGCTTCCAAACAAAGTCTACTAATTAATTAATTCAATGTTTGGTCAACCCCAAAACTAACTCATTGTAGACTTAGTTTTGAGTGGAGAAGTCTACTTGAAAAGTCAAACTTGGTCAATTGCAAAACTAACCTCCAAGAAGTCTACTCTTCATAGTAGACTTCTCCAAGAAATCTACTATGTTAAAGAAGTCTACTCCGAAAAAGTCAATATTTGGTCAATTGCAAAACTTATCTTTTTTTAGCAGACTTCTTGAGTAGACTTCTTCACGTGGGGTAGACTCCTCCATGAAGTCTACTATCTTTTGGCAATTGCAAAAGTAATCTAAAATGGAGACTTCATATGTTGGCTACTATAGTAGACTTCACTGGTAGACTACTATAGTAGACTTCGTGATGAAGTCTGCTTTTACAAGTTTTTTAAAAAATGCATTTTTATCAAATTTATAACGAATTTTAAAGATTTTTTTGGTCTTGAGCTTGTGTCAGTAAGTGTACTTGCTTATATATCCATTTTACATGATAATTTTTTTTAGGTATGATGGAATCAGTTTTGTTTTGTTTTGTAAGACACTCAACTTATTTGTCGCAGACTTTGTTAAGAAGTCTACTCAAGTAGTCTTCTTTGTTAGTCTGCGACTTGAATTTTTATAAATTCATTTATCTAAAATTTTTAAAATAAAAAATATTATTTGACTCTTGAGTTTGTGTTATTTATTGGTCTTGCTTATGTATGAGTTTGACATGTTTTTTTATAGTTAAGTTTGAATTAATTTTCTTGTGTTATTAGACATTTAACTTATTAGTAGCAGACTTCGTATAGAAGTATACTTATTCGACATTGATTTCTAATGTGGTTTAAATTTGGTTTTCTTACATAGAATGGTTCACATACCCGCTGTTTTTGGAGAATGGGTGAGGAAGGAAATGTTGTGGCATTTCAAGTTAGTTGCACACATGGTGAGCTTCTTATATGCCGGAAAAAGAAGTCTGCAAAAGAAGTCTGAAAAAGAAGTTTGAAAAAGAAGTCTGCAAAAGAAGTCTATGTGTACGCCTTTAGTTAAATCTTGTTATATGGGTAATGTACCTATAATATTGTTGTGTTTTATCTGTTTAAGAAGTCAATTTAAGAAGTTTGAAAAAAAAAGTCTATGTGTACGCCTTTAGTTAAACCCCATGTTCAAAATATCGATAGGCGTTAATCGGGCGCTCGACATGGGCCTAGCGCATAATGAATTAATCGAGATTTAATCGAAAATTAATTGGGGATTAGTTTTAAACTTTCATCAGTACAATTATACATAAATAACAGATAGCGTACATTATTTATTTAAATTCACAATGGCTCATGTGGTAAAATCTTATTAGGAAACTATCATGTAATAAGTTTGATACTTAGAGTTTACTTTTCTGTCTTATTTTTATGATTTTCCTTTTAATGACGGGTAAATCTGTAATATGATTTATCTTCTTCCTCTTACCTTGCGACACCAAACCATAAAAGTCGCCGCTCTGTTTTCTTTTTGGCTTACTTCACCATTTTTACTCTTTTTAATGCTTTTCTGTACCAAAATTTTATAGATCTAACATATTGAGAAGAAACCAAATCAACTAAACAAATCGGAATTTCAATGGAAACTTGGCGAATAAGATGTAAAATCGGAGTTTAATCGATTAAACGATTAGTACAGGCGATTTGGGGTTATTCCCGACGGAGGTTCACTGTTGAATGCCTTATCGGACGCGTAAGCGGCTAGCCGCCCGCGTTTTCGAACACGGGTTAAACCTTCTTATATGGGTACCGAACCTGTAATGTTATTGTGTTTATCTGTTTAAGAATCTATTTAAGAAGTCTGCAAAAGAAGTCTCCATATAATACTTTAGTTAATACGCGTTATAATGAAAGCCAAAGATGAATCCGATGACTCAGATGTGGATTACAGTGAGTACGGAAAAATAAAAAATGAGGATAAAGCGGATATGTCTTTTGTTTGTGATGGTTTGATAGCGCCAGAGTAGACATTTTCAAATTTGGAAATATTGTAACCAATACATTTTCATTTAAATGGCCGAAAAATACAAAAATATTTCAGGTTCATAGTCTCAATGAGAAAAGGGAGAAATTATAAACTTCCAAAAAAAGAAACTACTCTGAAACCAAAAAAAAAATTGAAACCAAAAGCAACATTCCACATTCTCAGCAAAACCTTTCGTTTCAAAGTTTATTACAGCATCTGAGCAGCTGTGTTTAGCTTCTCCGCTAGATTCAACAATGTCTTTGTTATGCTTGATAAGGTACAACAGAAGTAAATGGTCCTGTAAGAAATGTGTCCTTGTTATGCTTGATAGATTCAACTGTGTCCTCGTCCTATATTGTTGTATGGAGGTGTTTGACCTTCCTGATCGACGGTGGATAAATTGGCCGTTTATTTTAGCTTAAAGGATATAATAAGCTCACCACGACACCGTCAACATATTTGTGGACATCATTGATTAAAGTCAAGAGCCTCTCCATTGTTAGCTCCATTCCTTCCAAGTCGTTTAGGAGTTTGTCAACAGCTGTTGCCTTGAGGACATCGGCTACAAAATCAAAATGTTGTTTTCTTAATCAGTCAGAATTAAGAAACAATAAAACAATAAATGGTTCAGGGATGAAAAATCATAAACTGCAGAGACACAAGCTACGATAATCAATTCAGTATCAAGCATGCAGAAACTCATGACGAGAACTATACAATATAGAACTGGTTACTAATAAATTATGATAGGGAAATAAAGAAAGTTGGAATACTCACATCCAACTCTCTCAGTTGCTAATGCAACAGTTTATGATTTGTAGACTGGTTCAGGAATCAATAATCCAAAGTTGATCCAGTCGATTGATGTTTTGTAGACTGATTCAGGAATATGAGATAACGGAACTTGGTAATTAGAAAAGATAAATCAATCAGCTTCATCAACCTTATCCTAGACATTGATTCCAACATCTCACAAAAAACGCCAAGGGAATATATCTCACAACGATCAATTTGGACAAAGGAGACTCTTTGAACATCTCCACCCATGGAAATTGCACAGATGATACTCCGGAGAGTGCTCTCCCAAAGTAATCTGCAAATCTCATCAGCTGAATATCTGGTTGAGTCGCATACAATTCCTATTAACAAAACAACAACAAACAAAATTGAATTTTTATTTGTGGGTTATCGATTTAGATCGAGCTTTATTTCAAATGGCATGCACATACCGATGCTTCGACGAGGAAAGCTGCGAGATTTGAAGGATCGATCTTCATCTCAGCTTCAGGCAGAGACACTTTCGGCTTCTTCTCCCTCTTGGGTTTCGGCTTTTTTGTTGCCTCCGCCTTCAGATTCTGCTCATTAGGTTTGACAGCAGGATCCATAGGTTTGACAACAGGATCGAGAAACTCACGCCAAAGAAAGAGAGATATTAGATATAAAAGGAGACAGACTACACGAAGAAGTGAAAGAGATGCCGGTGGCTAACCTTGGTGGAGACGGCGGCGAGAGCTCGACGGAGGTCGTGTGCAGATGTGAAGGAGAGAGAAGGCGATTATACGATAAGAAAGGAGGCGGAGAAAAAGAAGAGGCCTCTTAGGCTTGTTTGGATCTTTCATCGTTTCTTCCCAGACTTCCTTACTTTGATTTTTAGTCAAAAAATCAAATACAAAAACAGATGAGAAAATCATATGGAGAATGAGGATGCAAAAAAACTTATGGATTTTAGATGCAAACAAAAAATTAGAAGTAGAACGAAAAAAAAGAAATAAAGTACAACAAAACATGCCTTGCCAAGAAGAAAAAGTACAACAAAATCTGCCTTGCCAAGATCTTTGGTATCTATAAAGTATTAATTCTAGTCACAGTTGTTTCTCTTGCTGTTTCGCTTTGCTTTTGTGCCTTGAGTGTTTTGTTTTGCTCAATCACAGGTGAGCTTGGATCCCCCAAAGCATCTGATGTTATGGAAAAATATGAACACAAAAGAAAAGGAAAATCATAAGGAGAAAGAAAAAAAAAAAGAGATAAAGAAAGAGAAGAAAAAGTACAACAACAGACGCCTTACCACTACCACAACCGGTAAGAGAGATGAGGCTAACGGCGAGAGAGAGAGAGACAAGGAAGATGAGATTGACGGCTAAAGAGGAAGGAGAGGAGATCCACGGCGAGAGAGGAGGGAGAGGAGAGGGAGGCGCCGTTTTAGAGAGAGAGACAGATTTTATTTTAACACAATTAGATTAAACTCTCCTTATATATGAGGGTAAATTTTCCGAAATAGTTAAAAATTTGGGTTAAGTAGACTTCATTTGAAATCTACACAAGAAGTCTACAGAAGAAGTCTCCATATCCGGTTCCCGCCCATTTAGTTTTAAAAAATAGATTTTTCGCTAGGTTTAATTAGAACTCCAGACTTCTTTTTGAAGTCTACAAACAAAGTCTTCCAATAAAGTCTCCTTAACCTTAAACCCTAAATCGAATATTTTAGATTAAAATTTATATGATACATTAATTTTGTTAGCATAATCACAATTTAAAGTTAAATTAACAAAGATATGAACGCTAAATCATTAACCAAACCATAAACTATGATTCATATAGAATTTGACCCATTACCCTAACAATCACTCTCTTATGCCTTAAACTTTAAACCTCAAACCCTAACCCTTTTGAACCGTATACTCAACGAGTAGACTTTGTAAGCAGACTTCCGCGGGTTAAAACTGTCATTGTGGCGAACGTTTTTTGTTTAGTCATAAAAGAGGGAGTTATAATTTCACTACCCCTATGGATTACTTTTGCCAACATGCAATATGGGGTTTGCTTTTGCAAACAAGACCAACTTTTAAGTCATTTTCAGCAATTCCCCATTTTTTATACACATAGTGGGTGAATAAGATTTAAATCCCATGGTTGATGACAAATGAGATCTAATGAATGGTTAAGATTAATTTCTCAAGGTTTTTTATATGATAGTGTTGGATAAGTTGGATAGACAATCCAATGGTTGATAATAGATAAGATTTAATGAATGGCTAAGATTAATTTCTCAAGATTTTCTACAATAATAATGTTGGATAAGTTGAATAGGTTGTATAAGATTTCAATCCGATGGTTGATAATATATGAGATATAATGAATGGCTAAGACTAAATTTTCAATATTTTCTTATCTTCTTAAATAGTAAAATTTATATCTATAAAATACACATATGTATGATAGAAAAATATCACAATATCACCCCAAAAAAATGAATTTTAATTTTGGAGGTCCATCTTCTTTTCAAAATTCATCTTCCTCTTCCGGCTCATCTGAGTTTGATGAATGGTTGATAAATGACATTGCAACCATGGATAGAGATGAACAAATTGCAGCCAATATGATTGTTAACAACAACCGCCTTATTTACCAACTCACTCAAGAAAGCGATAAAGTAAGTCATCGAGGCTCTGTTCCTGTTCACACAGTTATACACCATGATAGAGAAAATGTTCATTGTAATTTGATCAATGATTAATTTTCTAATAATCATGTGTATGGTGAAAGAGAGTTCCATCGTCGGTTCCGAATTGTCATAAAGGTTATTTTTCACATTGTTGATGCTGTTAAACAACTACTTCAATCAACGACGTGGTGTGTCCGATAGAATGGGCTTATCAACCCTGCAAAAAGTTACAGTTGCTATTCGGATTTTTACATATGGTATACATGCTGATGCCACAGACGAATACATCAAAATAGGAGAGTCTACAGCAATTGAATGCATAAAAAGATTTTGTCGTGCAGTCGTAGAAGTGTTTTCGAAGTGGTATTTCAGGTCACCAGCATCAGAAGACGTTGCCAAGCTCCTCAATATCGGTCAACAGTGTGGATATCTTGGAATGCTCGGTAGTCTAGATTGTGTTCATTGGAAGTGGAAAAATTGTCCAACCGCATGGGCATGCCAATTTGCAGGTCGTAGTGGATCACCCACAATCATTCTATGGATATGACATGCTTTTTTGGTATGCCAGGCAGCACAATGATATTAATGTTTTGAAATCATCGGATTTATTTTCAAAACTTGCTCAAGGTACCACTCCTCCATCTAATTACATTATTCAAGGAAAATAGTATAACATTGGTTATTATTTAGCTGATGGTATTTATCCGAAATGGTCAACAATTGTTCAAACTATGAGCAATCCCCAAAGTCCAAAAAAAAATTGTTTGCAGCAAGACAAGAAGCATGTTGAAAAGATGTTGAGCGTGCATTTGGAGTTCTACAATCCAAGTTTGCTATCATGGCAGGATCATCACGTTATTGGAAGAAAGAAGTATTGCATAATATAACGACATCATGCATTATAATGCATAACATGATTATTGAGGATGAACGTGATATCAACACACCGATTAGATATGCAAGATCAGCGCCAGAGGCAACAGTTGAAATGGCAATAAATGAAAATGCTCGATTTCTGAAATTTTTAACTCGTAATTGATAAACTTATAATTTAACATGTTTTAACACTCATTTTAGATAGTTTTGCATTCATTTATGCAATCATTTAGTCATTTTTAGTCTTGTTTGCATCCATATTAGAGTTAGTAAGTCCTAACTTTAGGTTTTGCATTTCTTGGATATCCTTGCATTTGGAGTGTTATTTCAGGTGATTTGGATCCTATGGAGACTTGCTGAACCTTGGAGGGTGAGCAATGAAGAAGGAAGAGTCAAAAGAGCTACATGCAGAAACTGTTTGCCAGCATATCGAGCTACATATCGAGCTACCAAGCTCCATACAGACTGATAGGGAAGACGCAGGCTGCGTATCGGGCAAACATATCTAGCTACCTAGCTTGATACTACGTCTGGCACCATATCGAGATGCGTATCGAGCTACCTAGCTCGATACAGATCCATGCAGGGTAAATATCGGGTCCGAAGAAAGCTTTCCATTCCGATTCAACCTTCACACTCTTCATGAAAGTTGTAGGTAATTTAATCAGCTTTCATTTGGAGGTTGTTTCATGTCATTACAAGTAGCGGTTAGGGAGATACTGCGATTTCAGCAAGACTGCTCAGCCCGGTCAAAACCCGGTTTGACCTCCTTCCCTATAAATACTTAAAAACCTAATTTTTATACATCTTCTCTTGGGTTTAAACCTAAAAACGCCCATTTGGGGTTTTGAGGAGATTTTGAGATTTTTTTTAAGTTTAATGCAATATCTTTCTTGTTTCTTCTAATCTTCATCTTCCTCTTATCATCTAATCATGCTTACTAGCATTTCTTTCATGAGATTTGTTAGTTTAGCTATGATTAGTGAGTAGTCTTTTTAGGATCTAGGGATGAGGTAGATTAGGGTGATTAGAGATTTGATCTTTGATGTTTAGGGATTAGAATGTTTATATCCTTTCATATTTAGTGTTCTTAATGCTAGATTAGCTTTGAGAGAAGTGATTTTGATCTTATGGAATTTCTCACCCACAAGGTTTTTGATGAAATTCCCCAAAAAACTAAATATGAGATTTACTTGCTTAGCCTATGGAAGTAGATGTCTAAGGTGTTTATTGGTAGATTAGAACTGAATCCTAATGCTTGTTGATTATCTTTTCACTAACGATTAAGTAATTAGCAAATAGATTAGTGCCATGAGAGTGGATTAGTCTTGTTTAGAGTTCTAAACCTAAGGATTAGCATTTATTGTGATTGTTTGAATATCATAGGTTAGCTCTAGGATCACCCAAAGTCAATAACCTCATCCTTGGATTCAATTTTAGTGTTTGTTTATCTTGATTAGTAGTTTTCCTTAGTTTATTGTCTTGCTTTAGTTTCGTATTTTGATTTCTTAAGTTGTTAGCTTTGTTTAATTTTATTTCATTTAGCTAGTTAGATTAAAACTCCACTTATTTGATTTTGCTTAGCTTAGGAAATTTTGTGTATTCCTAGTGTTTAGGTCTCTAGTTCCTTGTGGATTCGATATCTCAAATACTACAATGATATGAGTAGTAAGGATTAATTGAAAGTGGTAAAAATCTTGCTATCAATTTGGCGCCGTTGCTGGGGAACTAAGTAGATTTATCATTAGGATTTCAAATTTTCTTGAGACTAAGCTTTCTTTTGTTTTTGTTTGTTTGGTTACTAACTTTCTTTCAAGTGTTGGTTCTTTTTGCAAGGCACAATCACAAGGGAGAAAGCATGGATTCGGATATAGCTTCAATGTTGAAGGCTATATTAGAGAATCGAGACAGATGGATGGCTTGGGATCCCACAAGACACCATGGTTTTGAAAGCTCATCCACTTATCAAGGAAGACTTATGGATGAAAACTTTGCTCAAAGGTAACCAATGTTGATATGGTGAGAGATACCAATCTTGGGACATGGAGTATGATCAAGGAGCAACCTATTCTTCCCAAATCTCTAATGAAGAAGAAAATCTCAACTTGATGAAGTTGATTTTGCAAGAGCAAGAGAAGCATAATGAGAGCATTCACATGCTTGACTTCACAATAGGCTCTCCTAGTCCATGTTTAAGAGTTGCTGCAACATCACATGTGTAGTCCATCAACACCAAAATTACCCAATGGAATGAGGAACAAGGGGATAAAGCTCAAATCAATGATGAACTCCAACAAGAAGCTGAAGGGTCTATAGAAGAACTTGAAGCTCTTCTGATATACTCATAATTTAGCACTCATTTATGATAGTTTTATGTAATCTTTTGCATTCATTTAGCCACTTTTAGTCCCATTTACATTCATATTAGAGTAAATTGAGTTTTAGCATAGGTTGTTGCATATTGTGCATATTGAGTCTTTATTAGGTGTTTTGGAGGCTTGGAGAACCAAATGGAGACTATGGATGATCAAGAGGAGACAGAGAAGTGGCCAAATGGAGAGAAGAGATCTTTTAAAAGTGTATCGAGCTTAGTGTCGAGCTACTAAGCTCGATATGGCCTGGCAGAGAAAATGGAGTGCGCGTATCGACCATTTGTATCGAGCTAGCAAGCTCGATACAAAGTCCACCCGGAGAAATGGCGTGAGCGTATCGAGCATTTGTATCGAGATGCTAAGCTCGATACGAAACCCAACCGAGGATAGGAAGAGGGTGTGTCGAGCATTTGTGTCGAGCTACCAAACTCGACACAGCCTTGAAGAAACTTTTTAGCAGCGTATCGAGCTGCATATCGACCTAGCAAGCTCGATACGCCGCACGATTTTCAGCCTTTAACTAGGTCAAAACCCGGTTTGTTCCGGGTTGATCCGGTTCGTGCACTGTTCACTATAAAAACAAAAAGACCTAAATTTTCCTAAGTATCTTTTAATCTTTTGTTCTTGCTTAGAAAACTTTCCTCTTTGGTTTCTAAGTGATTTTGTAAGACATTTATTTAAGCTTATGCAATTTAGTACTTATCTTTCTTAATCTTTCATTCTCTATCTCTCTAATCATGTTTATCTTCATCCCTTTCATAGGATTTGAGGGTCTAATCATGATTAGTGAGTAGTTTCATTATGATCTAGGGTGTTTTAAGGGTTAATCTTGATGTCTAGGGTTAGATCTTCTCATTTCCCTCTTTGTTTAGTGTTCTAAATGCTAGTTTAGCCATGATCAAGCTAAAACTAGGCCTTAAGGAATTTCCCACCCACAAGGTGTTTGCTGAAATTCTCCAACAAACTAAACAAGGGATTTACATTCCTACCTCATGAAAGTGATTGTCTAGGGTGTTTATTAGAAATTTAGAACTGTTTCATAATGCTTGTTAGCTTCCTTTTCACAAATGAGAGTTTGTTCTTGATTAGGATGATTAATGAAGGGATTAGTGCCATGAAAGTGGATTAGTCTTGTTTTTGAGTTCTAACCTTAGGGATTAGCATATATTGTGATTGATTGACATCAAAAATTGATTCTTGGAACACCTTAGATTGGTAACCCCATCCTTGGATTCGTTTTAGTCATTTGATAATCTTGATTAGTAGTTAATTAGCTTTTAATTTGCTTGATTAGTGCATTTATTGCTTAATTAAGGTGTTAGTCACTTTTGTTTGGTTTGTTTGATCACTTATGTTGTTAATTAAACCTCAAACTTTATTGCTTGCTTAGATTAAGGAGTTTTATGCATTCCTATTGTCCAAACCATCCCCATATGGATTGATCCTCAAACACTACAATGCATGAGTGTGGTTTGAGTAATTGTTTATGAAGATCCTTGTGAAAGTGGTTTGGTCGTTGAATGCATAGAGAATGCAAGTGAGAGCTCAATTGTTGAGAAAGAGCTCTCAACCAAGGAGGAAACACATGTGCAACCCATTTCCAAGAAGGAGGAAAAGGAGAGTCACATTGAAGAAGCCCCGAAGGAGGGTGAAGAAGAAGAATCTCCAATGGCACAACCCTTTGCCAAGTATCTTGGTTTAATCTCCACTAATGAAGAGAGCGTTGATGATCCATGGAAGTTACCCTTTGAGGAGGTTAGGATGCAAGATTTTAGGGGATGGTTCTATGATGAATATGATCCTGGTGATCCGAGCTTCAACATGTCGAGCTAGAGACTTAAAACAAGCGCACTTGGTAGGCATTCTCATGTTTATCCTAGTAAAAAGGATGTTGGAGGTCATGGAGCATGGTACAAGGTCAAAATTGCCCAAGGAAAAGTCTCCAAAGCTTCCTCTTACTCCACACACTCCAAAACTCCAAGGAAACATTCCACCTCCATTGTATATATCATTTAGATTTTCGTTTTGATATTTTGTCATGTTGATTGAGGTCTCCCTTGGATTTTTATTACAGAAGAGACTGTGTAATTTAAGTTTGGGGGAGAGGTTGAGAGATTTGACATTGTGTTTTGTGGTTCTTATTTTATTTTTATGCATACTTGAGTCTCGTGCATTCATGCATTCATCTATGACATAGAAAAAAAAACCAAACAAATCGAAAAATTTGAAACTTTTCCAAAAAGAAAGTCATTTAGATGTTGCATTTGCATTATAGGATTGAGTCTAGTTGCATTTCATATAGGTTTGCACTCATTTGCATTGGGAGCAATGATGAGTTTTTCCTTGTAGAATGTCAACTCATGTAATCAATTCAATGCCCTAGTTAGTAGTTCTTTGATGCTTTTGAATAAGTCTTGAAAGTAAGGAAGAACCATGTTTGGATCACTCCACTTGTCACTTAGATCTTGGTCGAAATAGGGTCTTGAATTTGATAACCAACTCTACACACTTGAACCGAATTTGGACATCTAATTATCATGCCTTGCAATGAAATTGAATTCATGGATTACATACATATTTGAGCTTTCTTACTCACTTTACCACTCTCTTGCTAGGTCAAGTAGTCACACCCACCTTACATTACCTCCTTTGAAGCCAATTGTTCTTGTGTGAATGCTTGTGAGGCCTATTTTTGATTGAACTTACCATAAAGTGTTAGGTTTGAGACGACAAGTTTATTCTCTCATGTAGATTCTAGCTCATGCATTTTGGGGCTAGTAATAGGCTTAGGATTTGGGTTTTGGGGCTAGGTGTTGCTTGGTGTTTTGAAAAGGGATTTTATGCATGCATTTAAAAGTATGATGAGTTGTGGGAAATGAGTAGAAAGAAAGGGAAGCATAGTTTGAAATGGTGGGTCTTATGTGTTTAAAAAGTATAGCTCTAAGTTTGAAAAGTATTTGGTAGTCTTAAGAAAAAAAGAAAATAAAATCAAAAGAACCAAAAAGGCCAAGGAAAAGAAAGACTACCTAGAAATAAAAGGAAGAGCTAATTTGTTAAAATACCACACCATTCACTATGAGTTAGAGGTTGAAAGACCACACCATTCACTATGAATTAAAGGTTGAAGAAGTTTCCCCTTGGAGCTTTAAAAGGGAGAAGTGGTTTATGATATTTGTGGGTTTGGCAAGGCACAAAGAGCTTTGAGGAAGAAAGGGTAGGTTTAGAGGATTGAGTGAGCTTGAAAAGAATGGAAGAGAGGGGTTTAAGATCATTGATAGCATTCTGGGTAGATGAGAGTCTAGTCTTTTATGCATCACTTGTCTTTTACCTTTAGTATTATGCATAAAGTTCAATTCTCTTTGAGTGAAACCCATGTTTCAAATGAAAGCCACATGAATTGAGATCATTTTTATCTCAAAGCCTAGTCCCTTAGCCAAATGAATTCATTTGCTTTGCATTGTCATGATTCACGGTTTGCACTTAATAAATGTTAAAGAGTTGGTTTGATAGGGAGACTTATCTAGATTGAGGTTTAGGTGCATTTGATTGTTGAGATGAAAATGGCTAAGTCTTTTGGAGTAGGATGAATTCAAATGCATCTTAGAATTAAGAACTAGGACATTGAGTTGATTGTTTTTATTGGCATTCTTGGATATTGAGCTCCCACTTTCACACCTCTCTCTTGGATTTGTCATGTTTGTTTGCTTGAGGGCAAGTAAAAAGCAAGTTTGGGGGAGTTGATAGACTCATAATTTAGCATGTTTTAGCACTCATTTTAGATAGTTTTGCATTCATTTATACATTCATTTAGTCATTTTAGTCTTGTTTGCATTCATATTAGAGTTAGTGAGTCATTGCTTTAGGTTTTGCATTTTCTTGGATATCCTTACATTTGGAGTGTTATTTCAGGTGATTTGGATCCTATGGAGAATTGCTGAAGCTTGGAGGGTGAGCAATGAAGAAGGAAGAGCCAAAAGAACAACATGCAGAAACTGTCTGGCAGCATATCGAGCTACATATCGAGCTATGTAGCCAGATACAGCCAAGAAGAAGCTGTCTGGCAGCATATCGAGCTGCGTATCGAGCTACCAAGCTCGATACAGACTGAAGCTCCATACAGACTGATAAGGAAGACGAAGGCTGCGTATCGGGCAAACATATCGAGCTACCTAGCTCGGTACTACGTATGGCACCAATCGAGCTGCGTATCGAGCTACCTAGCTCGATACAGATCCATGCAGGGTAAAGATCGGGTCCGAATAAAGCTTTCCATTCCGATTCATCCTTCATGCTCTTCATGAAAGTTGTAGGTAATTGAATCAGATTTTGTTTGGATATGGTTTTATGTCATTACGAGCAGCGGTTAGGGAGATACGGCGATTTATGCAAGACTGCTCAACCGGGTCAAAACTCGGTTTGTTCCGGGTTGACCCGGTTTGACCTCATCCCCTATAAATACTTAAAACCTTAATTTGTATGCATCTTCTCCTGAGCTTAAACCTAAAAAACGCCCCTTTGGGGTTTTGAGGAGATTTTGAGATTTCTTTTTGTTTCTTCTAATCATCATCTTCCTCTTATAATCTAATCATGCTTACTAGCATTTTTTTCATGAGATTTGTTAGTTTAGATATGATTAGTGAGTAGTTTTTTTAGGATCTAGGGATGAGGTAGATTAGGGTAATTAGAGAGTTGATCTTTTATGTTTAGGGATTAGAATATTTATATCCTTTCATATTTAGTGTTCTTAATGCTAGATTAGCTTTGAGAGAAGTGATTTTGATCTTAGGGAATTTTCCACCCACAAGGTGTTTGATGAAATTCCTCAAAGAACTAAATATGAGATTTACTTGCTTAGCCTATGGAAGTAGATGTGTAAGGTGTTTATTGGTAGATTAGAACTGAATCTCAATACTTGTTGATTATCTTTTCACTAATGATGATTAGCTTTTGATTAAGTAATTAGCAAATGGATTAGTACCATTAGAGTGTATTAGTCTTATTTAGAGTTCTAAACCTAAGGATTAGCATTTATTGTGATTGTTTGAACATCATAGGTTAGTTCTAGGATCACCCAAAGTCAATAACCTCATCCTTGGATTCGATTTTAGTTTTTATTTATCTTAATTAGTAGTTTTGCTTAGTTTCTTGTCTTGCTTTAGTTTCTTATTTTGATTTCTTAAGTTGTTAGCTTTGTTTGATTTTATTTCATTTAGGTTGTTAGATTAAAACTCGACTTATTTGATTTTGCTTAGCTTAGGAAATTTTGTGTATTTTTAGTGTTTAGGTCTCTAGTTCCTTCTGGATTTGATATCTCAAATACTACAATGATATGAGTAGTTGAGATTAATTGAAAGTGGTAAAAGTCCCGCTATCAGTAATCTACATATAAAGAATAAAGAAACTCATTTGTCACTTCGAAATGCATGGATTGATCATATGTGAGAGCACTCAAAATAAAAAAATGACATATACAAGAGTATTGGTGATGAAAAAGACGATGGGGATCTAGGGTTGGATGGGGGCTTCGAAGACCCAGATTCGCTGGGATGATACGACAAATATCCTCCTCATCAAGCGGATTGATGGGGAGAGCTGTGCAGATTTAATCTTTGAGGGGATTCTATTACTGGTTAATTGGGATTATTATGGATATCATTGGTATGATCTTACGCGGATCAAGATTCGGGTGCAGATCGTTATGTATCCGGCTCCACATCCGTCTGGATCTAAGGTTTCGACTATGGAAGGTAATTGAAGCACGGGACCATTACTGTGGTGGGTTTTTATTTCAATTGACGATTCGGGATCACAAATGTCAATTAGATTTGGGGGATATGGATTATTTGGAAAGGAAAAAAAGGGATTTTTATCGCAGGGAAGATATTGGGGAGGAACTCAATATCTTGATTGGATTTTGGATATCAATGAGAGTGACGAATGAATATTTGCGTGCAGGAAGGAATATTACGGATGGTAATGGTCTTTATGGAGAAGTTTGGTTTATGGCATCCAGTATCTGCCCCACCAACTTTCACGATTCTAAAAGGATACGATTTATTTATGCATCCCCAGCTACGGAGATAAAATGCCAGAAGCTGCAAGTCATGAATCATCATTCTCTCTGGCAATTATCTCGGCTATTATTCACTATTTTCATCAAACTCCTAAATAAGAGAATGTCTCAAAGTGTGGCTCTCACAATGGGTGGTTCCGGAAAGAAGAAGGAGGTAATGGTTCACAACATGAAGATTCAGATTCCAAGGTTTGACAACTCGCTCCTGATTGAAGGATACTCGAAGACCTTAATAGGACGTTGTATGAATCCTGTTAAGCAGGACATGAAGTTCCTCCTTGCCATGCTTCCCCGCATCTGGAAAGTTGAAGACAGAGTGGCAGGGGCCGATTTGGGACTCGGGCGTTTCCAATTTGATTTTGACAATGAAGAAGACATCACTGAAGTTCTAAATATGGAGCCATTCCGTTTTGACTTCTGGATGCTTTCGGTGGTACGGTGGGAACCAATTGTTGATGCTAAGTATCCCTCGGCAATAACATTTTGGGTTTGTGTCATGGGGATCCCGCTACATTTCTGGGCACACCCGACATTTACTGGTATAGGTGCGGCTTTGGGAGAGGTCAAGGAGGTGGATCTTGATAATGGCAAGGTCAAAGTGGTTCTTGATGGCAACAAACCACTGGTGTTCCAAACGATTGTCGAATTCCATAGTGGAGAGGAAACGGTGGTGCATTTGAGCTACGATAGGCTTTTCGGGGTCTGCAAGCTTTGCTGCAGTCTCTGCCACGAGGAGAGTCTTTGTCCCCAAAATGTCAAAAAAGATGAAAGTGGCGGAGACAGAGGGACCACGCAAAAACCATATCGACGGGATGAGGGAAATGAGACTGGGATGATGAGTTACCGAGGTGCTGTGGTGGATGATCCATCTATGCGAAGGGGTAATGAGATTGAGGCTGAGGGATACAAATCCCAATGGCAAAGTCAACACAAGGGCAAAGGAAAACAAGCCGATATGCGGGAAGATGGAGGACGAATAAAATAGGAAGAACGCTATGGTCAAAGACCACAAGAGAAGCGATATGGAGAGGGATCATCACGAGCATACAAGGTCTCGGGATACAGAGCCCCTCCGGAACTGAGGAAATTGGAATCTGGTCATCACCGAGGTCCCTACACAACGGGCAGGAGGCAGGAAAGGGGTCACATTGGACAGAAAGTTGTGCCACTGAATGAGGACCAAGATAAGAGTGGCATAGCGAAGGATTTTGCTACGGTACAATTATCGTCCAACAATGTCAAAACAGGTTCTGACTTTGACGTGGCTGTAGCTACGATGGATGAATCTTGCAACAACAAGCTGGACTGTACTGTGGAAGAACGGGCAATTGAGACCATCAAGGGAGTCCAGGAGAGGGATCACTTGGACGTGGCAAATCAATTTTTGCTTCAGGCTACCGAGGCAAATCAATTTTTGCTTCAGGCTACCGAGGCAAATGAAGGGATGGAGTTTGAAGGCTATGCGGTGGAGAAAGATGAATCATTGTTGGCTGAGGACCCTATGGTGAATGAATTGGGGCTAACCACATCTGAAATTATGGGGACACATGACGAAATTGAAATCCAAGAGCACACGAGTGAGACCGAGACGATGCAGAGTTTGGAAATCGTTGGGGTGAAACAGAATGATGATGGGGCGGGTGGTGTTAAACACTCACGTGCACAGAAGAAAGTTGAAAGAAAACAGGTGGTGAGAAAGAATCTGTTTAATGCAATCTCGGGAACTGGCGGTGGAACTACAAAGAAGCGTATGGTGCAAGCCCTTCTTTCACCAAGGAAGAAAACGGGGGCTCGTATGGGGACACGCACGGGGAACAACATCCAGACGGAGGATGACAAGGGAGACCCAAACCCGGAGACAAATATGGGTATGCCAAATAATATTAATATATGACGATTTTAAGTTGGAATTGTCAGGGGTTAGGAAATCGGACCACAATAAGTTACCTTCGGGAAGTATGGAATAAATTTAAGCCTGAGTTTCTCTTTCTTCAGGAAACAAAGAATTGTTTTTCTTTTGTTCAACAGTTTCAGTTGCATTTTGGTTACAATAAGTTGTACACGGTTGAGCCGTGCGGATTAAGTGGCGGACTTGCTTTATTTTATAATGATTATTTGGATGTTAAAGTTTTATATGCTAGTAAACGCATTATCAATATCGAGGCAACCTATGATGGAAAAACCATTTTTTTATCGTTTATATATGGGGAACCCGTTCAAAAATTAAGGAATCAATTTTGGGAACGACTCACAAGGATGGGAATAATTCGAACAGATCCTTGGTTTTTGATTGGGGATTTTAATGAGTTAACAGATAACCATGAAAAACAAGGGGGCTCGGTTAGATCGGCCGCAACTTTTCTTGACTTTAATGGTATGATTAGTAACTGTGGTTTATTGGAATTTCAAAGCAAGGGAAATAAATTATCTTGGCGAGGGCGACGAAATGGACAAATTGTTCGGTGTAGATTGGATCGGGCTTTATCCACAGAAGATTGGCATGACATGTTTCCGCATTCCTACGTAGAATATCTTCGAATGATAGGCTCGGGCCATAGACCGATAGTGGCAACCATTGATGCAAAAATCTCAAGGAGACGAAAACAATTTCGGTTTGATAAGCGATGGATTGGACAAGAGGGATTAATGGATTCAATAACAAATGGGTGGACACAGACAAATGGAAATGGAACAATTTCCCTGGTATATAGAATAAGCAATTGTAGGCATGAGATATCGAAATGGAGAATGGAACATCGACCGTATGGGAAAGATAAAATTTCGGAACTTCAACAATCACTAGAAGAAATACAGGGGGATGATTCTCGTACTCAGGAAGAATTAAACGAGGTAACACAGAAACTCAAAGAGGCATATATCGATGAAGAACAATTCTGGCAACAGAAAAGTCGGAATCTATGGCATAAAAATGGGGATCTCAATACAAAGTTCTACCATGCTACAACAAGGCAACGTAGGACTATCAACAGAATGGTGGGGATGTACAATAACGAGGGGATATGGGTGGTTGGGGATAATAGGGTGGGGAAAGTGGCCGTTGAATATTTCGATGAATTATTTACATCCACAATACCAACGGAATTTGACGAGGCGTTAGGGGAGATTACGACAGAAATAACAGAGGTGGATAATGAGATTATAACGAGGGCGGCAACGGAGGATGAAGTAAGGAATGCATTATTTATGATGCACCCTGAAAAAGCTCCAGGACCAGATGGAATGACGGCCTTATTTTTTCAACGCTCGTGGGACATAATTAAAACAGATGTGGTACAAATGGTAAATAATTTTTTAACAACTGGGGTTTTCGATAAGAGACTTAATATGACAAATATATGTCTCATTCCGAAGACAGAGAGACCTACCAAAATGACAGAATTACGTCCGATAAGCTTGTGTAATGTAGGTTATAAAATCATTTCGAAGGTGTTATGCCAAAAACT
This sequence comes from Alliaria petiolata, assembly GCA_020283515.1. Taxonomy (NCBI): domain Eukaryota; kingdom Viridiplantae; phylum Streptophyta; class Magnoliopsida; order Brassicales; family Brassicaceae; genus Alliaria; species Alliaria petiolata. Next base: position 19,812,413 of record JAHZTW010000003.1, on the reverse strand, counting down.
GCGAGGGTTACTACCACGACTTATCTCAGAAACACAATCTGCCTTTGTGCAGGGAAGACTTATTTCAAATAATATTCTGATCGCCCAGGAAATGTTTCATGGTTTAAGAACAAATAATTCTTGCAAAAAGGAATATATGGCGGTAAAAACAGATATGAGTAAGGCGTATGATCGAGTCGAATGGCCGTTGATTGAACATCTGCTACGGAAGATGGGTTTCTCGGAGAAATGGATTGGGTGGATGATGGAATGTATTACGACGGTTCAATATAAAGTCTTGATTAATGGCCAGCCGAGGGGTATTATAAATCCCAAGCGTGGCCTCATACAAGGGGATCCTTTATCCCCGTAACTTTTTATTCTCTGTACGGAGGTCCTCATATCGAATCTGAGGAAAGCAGAGAGAGGAAAGGAAATTACTCCTACTATCTCCCATTTACTCTTTGCAGATGATAGTCTGTTTTTCTGTAAAGCAAAAAAGGAGGAAGCTCAGATATTACTGAATATTTTGAAGCAATATGAAACAGTATCAAGACAACAAATAAATTTTATGAAGTCATCGGTACAATTCGGACATACGGTGGATACGACAGCCAAGGCTGAGGTCCACCAGACTTTGGGAATAATGAACGTAGGTGGCGTAGGCACATATTTGGGGATTCTAGAAAGTATGGGAGGGCCAAAACGAAGATCTTTAATTTTTTAATAGAACGTCAACAACAACGGGTAAACGGATGGACGTCGAGACTATTATCTAAAGGAGGTAAAGAAGTACTGATAAAATCGGTGGCAACTGCAATGTCAACATATGCGATGTCGTGCTTCCGACTGCCAAAAACGATCACGTCAAAACTGACTAGTACGGTTGCACAGTTCTGGTGGAGTACTAATGGCCAAACATGAGGTATGCATTGGATGGCATGGATGAATTTATGTAAACATAAGTCAGAGGGAGGACTCGGCTTTCGAGCTATTGAGGATTTCAATACGGCTTTATTAGCAAAACAACTTTGGCGGCTTATAGATTTTTCGGACTCTCTTTTTGCAAAAGTTTTCAAGGGAAGATACTTTCGGAATGGAGGACCTTTGGATCCTATTCGGTCGTACTCTCCATCATATGGGTGGAGAAGTATAAGTTCAGCTCGATCTCTGGTACACAAATGGCTCATCAAAAGAGTTGGATCAGGTCATTCTACCTCAGTCTGGAATGATCCTTGGATTCCAGCTTCTCGCCCGAGATCAGCTACATGCAAGGGGTACAATTTATATCCTGAGCTAACGGTCAATCAATTGATTGATCCGGCAACATCAACGTGGAATTTACCACTAATAAATCAGCTTGTGGTTCCGGAGGATGTCTTATTGATTCTTGGAATTCCAACCACAAGAAACTCTCGACCCGATAAATTGACGTGGCACTATACGAAATCAGGTAGGTATACAGTAAAATCAGGATATGCTATTGAACAGGAATATCCATCGAGCGGCAGTTCCCAGAGGAGTTATGGGCCAGACATAAGTAATTTACAAAGTTTTACATGGAAGGTTAAATGTCCCCCAAAGATTAAACACTTCATGTGGCAGATATTATCAGGTTGTATTTCAGTTATGGATCGATTATGCAGTAGGGGCATCAACTGTGATCCACAATGTGGACGATGTGGAGCAGCACGTGAAACGATAAACCATACACTTTTTGAGTGTCCCCCAGCCCTCCAAGTCTGGGCGTTATCTCCTATTCCCACACCTCTACGTGGATTCCCTTCGGATGCTTTGTACTCGAATATGGCATACTTATTTTGGAGTCTTCCCCAAAATGAGATTATGAATGTTTACCCATGGATTTTGTGGTACATTTGGAAGTCAAGAAATGACAAGGTTTTTTCAAACATTGATAGAGATCCGAGGGAGGTACTTAGGATGGCGCAAGCAGAAGCAATAGCTTGGAATTCGGCTAATATTAATGTGCACGAAATACATAGGCAACCCCAAAGTATTTTGTCCGAAGAACTGGCATATGATGGAATTAGATGTTATGTAGATGGGTCCTGGAAAGAAACGTCGGTCACTACGGGTTTAGGCTGGTATTGTCCAGCATTGGGAACGGAAAGAACTCTACTGGGAGCACGAAATGTCCGACGAAGCATTTCCCCATTACACTCAGAACTGGAAGCATTGATTTGGGCCATGCATTGCATGCTTGATGCTCGACGCTATGCGGTGGCTTTCGTTACAGACTGTTCGGAATTGGTGAAGATGGTGTCTAACCCAGAAGAATGACCGGCTTTCGCAACACATCTGGAGGAGTACGAGAGAAGCAAGGAGGAGTTTGTGACTTTCTCAATCTCGCATATCCCACGCGCTCAAAATGAAAAGGCAGACAAATTGGCACGCAGTGTCCGCGACTACCTTTATTCTATTGTTTATGTAAACTCAATTCTACCGGTTTGGATCTTTGAACTGTTCTAGGGATTGAGCCTGTCGACCAAAAAAAAAATGAATATATAATTTGGTGGCCACAAAGAAAACACAAAGAAATAAATATATTTTTTGCATAAACAATGCCACATTCATCTCTTAAAAGTTAAAAAAATATCCTAAAATAATGTGAAGTAAGGACAATAAGGTAGAGAATATCGATTGGATATGATAATAGATAAGAGATAAGCAACGAAGAACATGCCTAGGGGAATCAGAACTTGTTCCTCCTGCTGAGAAGCTATTGTTGCTATTTCATCCGAATTGTGATGGCCGAGGATCCAAATACCATATCATGGCAGTAATGAAAGCCCTAAATCTAGATTGAAATCAAGTTTGCAAGCGACAAACTTGAGAAATAAAACTCTGGAATCCACTAGAAAAGAGAAAAGCTTTAAAAGCTCTCAAATTTTGATTAATAAATAATAAGATGTGTCTTACAAATAACCTAGGATCTCTCTATTTATAGAGAAGAAACCCAAACATAAAAAGGAAATATCAAAAATAAAGGAAAAAACCATAATAAAGAAAAAAGAATATAACATAATTATTGAAAAAGAAAAATTATTAAAAGTCTTCTAAATGTCTCATGCATCAGACTCCTCTACGTCTGAAGAACTCGACCTCGAGTTCTCTTATGGATAAAGAACCCTATTTTGAAAGAATAACATAAGCATTATCATCGATCTTCGGCAACACCTTGAATGGACAACATAAGCATTATCATTGAACTTATTGCTCGATATTGGCCAAACAAGGAAAACGCAAGTTTCCTTGTATCTAGACAATTTGGGCATGAAACCATGAATCTTTGGAAGTCTCTTGAAGGTTTGGACGATCTCCATCTCAGACTGGTCGAATAAATCAAGAAGATTCACCCTTTTAACATTAGTTGCTCGATTTGGTTCCGGATATGGAAAGTGTGAGCACAAGGAAATCCGTCTGGTCTTCTTCATGGCAGGGCACTTGAATGACTTCTCAAGAGTCTCTATATGATTGAAAAAGTCTCATGGATGCCACACATAAGCCTGCATAGTTCCAATTATAGAAAATTCACAAATAGACCCGTTTAAAGTCAACCGAGCTTGTATGGCGGTTCTTGTCAGGTATGAACCAGAATGGGTCGGGCATTGGTTCTTTGTTGGTCTTTGATTGCTCAATAATAAAGGCCAAGTTGGCTCTCGGGTTAACTCCTCATGGTTCGGCCAGAATCCCTCAAGATATGCACATATGTCCTTATCGGGCCATTGGAAGGATTGTAAGTTTGTGGGCTTGTATAGGCTCATTCTTCTTGGGTCTCCACATGTATGGACTCTTGAGAGGCTGACAAATACATGCCAAGGTGGCTTGGAGCGTGGTTGATTCATCTTGGGCTCGTGGAATTCAGTTTTTAGACAATACTAGAAAATGGTCAGAATTACGCCCGGATATGAAAAAAATGGTATTATAGTAATTTTTATAATTTTATGGATCAAAAAACAATTATATGTTTATCAAATATAAAAATAGAGAAATAATAAGTTGATCTTTTTAAAGAGTTTGACTTGTTAAAATCTAAAATTATTTATGTTAAATATTCAATATATGTACACAGTTTTTATTCTTGGCCATATATATTTTAAATTATCTCTTACCTAAATCATCATCAATTATTTAAAAATATAAACTGAGTAAAATTGTTTGCAGTTTCCAAATACATTTTGATTCATTGACTTGTTTGTATCTAATTGAGCTAAAAATTATGTATAGTATAAATTTAGTTATTTTTTCTTTAATGTATATGCGTCACTATAAAAAAAAGCTTCAATATAATTAAAACCATATATTACACTATTTGGAATTTGATAGCTCGGAAAAAAAATAATTTTTTTAGCTTAAATATGAATTTTTAAAAAATTAGAATTTCCTATTTTTTCATTTAGTAGTTACGTTGTCCATTTTCTCTATCTTTTTATCTTCATATGAATTTAAAATTTCTATGTTTAAAATGTGTGACTACATTTTTTTGGGAAAACATAAAGATGCTTAATTATAACGTCTTCAGCAAATCCAGTTCTAAATTTGAATAGCATTATGTGATCAAACATGAAATTAGGCGGAAAGTTTTGTTTTCTTTCTTTTAAAAAAAAAACCAGAAAATGAACACACAAAAAACAATTGTAGAAGTAATTAAATTTGCAAGTGTGAAAAAATACCTTTTACACACGAAACACAACCATTCAAAGAAACTATTTTTTTGGATAAAAAAATACCATGGTACACATATTCCTTGCTTTATGTACATCGAGAATCGAGATCACTGACTAAGAGTATATGAACTTGAGGTATTGAACAATATGACAGAAAAAACTGCAGACCTATTTACCAGTCTTGACGTTCTCTTCTTCTCCACCTCATGCTACTTCATACAACTCCATTCTCCAAATCCTTTCACGTTTATGGTGGGAAGTTGATGTATTACAGAGCAATGTTGTTGCAAGCTATCGTGAATGTGATTTTTTTAAAAGAGATTGCGAGGACAGTAAAACGTATGTAGCAAGTGATTTGAATTTGCAGCCTTGTTAAACATAGAGCGGCAAAAGTTCTAAATAGATTTAAAATTTGTTTAGAATTTGAATGATGATATAACACCAACAAATAGAAAGAAGAGAAAGAGTTTAATTTTCAACGACATATTTTCTATCTACATATTGATATATCATGGTTTTTACCCATTTTTGGACCATGATATAAGTGTTTTTATAGAGTCTTTTGGTCTTTTTAGAGTCCTATTAGAGTCTTTACAGGTTCAGGTACGTTTTGAGCATAATTGGAGATTTTGGAGCATTTTGGAGCATAGTGAAAGAAGCTGCTGAAAAGATGAAGTTGAATTGAAGAATTGGATGAACAGTGTCGATTTCTACAAGTTTTGAAGAAAAGGAAATTGCCCAAAAAGATTTCCTTATTTGCAAGAATGCCCAATTCGTGTTTTGGACCTTATATATAGTTGTCAAAACCATTGTTTAGGCAGAATCTCATACTTTAAGAATCATAGAAGTTTAGGGTTTTTGGAGAGAAAAATCATACTCCTTTAGAGTTGATTTGGAACTCCTTTATTTCTTCTATTGAATCCTTTTATGCTTTCTATTCAAATTATGATTTCTGTTTCATTAATCATGTCTAAGTAGTTTGCTTGTTAGGTTTAGGGTTTTTCAAAGGTGATTAATGAATTGTTAGGTCGAATTAAATTGTTAGGATAAAATCATTAGAGTTCTTCATCTGGATTTGTGTTTAATGCTTATTCTAGCTTCATGACCTAGAATCTGATCTTAGGTTGATTAATAGATGCGAGAGTATTATTAATTGCCTGAACTAATGTTAGATGAGCAAAATACCTATTCGCAAAGAGATTTGGTTTAGGATTTTGTGAACAATCGAACCTGATATTAATGCTTGTCTGAATTGTTTGAATTTGCAAAGAGATTTGGAATTCTAGGGTTTAGACATAGATAATCTTCGCAGCGAGAGTTGGTTGATTTTACATTAGTGTTTCGAGTTCAAGAACAGTTCTTCATAATTCCTAACATCCTGTCTAGACCTGCAATTTAGATCACCTGAGAATTTCCCTAAACCTAGCGTTTCGTCTCCTGAATTTACATCGTTTTTAATTGCTTTCTGTCTTTACTTTTAATTCTATTTACTTAGCTTAATTCGAATTTAGAAAATTGCTGTTTGACTATCTCTTCTCTGTGGATTCGATCCCTAAGTACTAGAACTGATCTCTTAATTTGAGAGAGTTGCTTTAGAGTAAATTTGACCCATATCACATATTTTATTCCTGTCATCACTTTTCAAAATCTGAAACTTATAAATTTTGGGAAATATATGTGTAATGAGGTTACTGTGTGAAGTTAAATATCTAATTTTTCTATAAACTCACCTAGAATTTATAGAAATGCTATTGGTACATGAAGGAGTTGAGGAAGAAGTATGCGATGCCAGATTATCATAGTAGATGTCACGCGGCTCTGCAGCCCACTCGGTTAGCCACTATGTTGGGTCTCTTAACTAACTGTTATGTTTGAGCACAAACCGCTGCTCCCAAACGGCTCTTGAAAGACACAAACGCTCCAGGCACTATCGCCTTTGTCCTGGTCCTTAATCTCTGTTTCTCCTCAGATATCTGAAACATGCCAAGTAAGTTTGATTAAACGTTTCAAATGAGAATGGAGAGTAGAAGCAATAGCTTAGAGTAGTTGAGATGAAAGCTTTACTTCTCTCGTTAGACTCTGGACTATGGACGTGTAGTACTTGATTCCATCAACTTCTTCACAGCAACAGCCAAGATATCCCATCTGCTTGCAGACATTGAGATGAGTCTTAAAGAGAAACAAAAAAGGAGAAACTTAAGCTTTTGCGAATGTGCGTTTACCTTTACTGTTGGCCTTATAGATTGCGCTCTCATGTGTTTGTTGTTATTATAGTCTACCAGATTCTACATTTGTTTCCTCGTCTGAACCAATTCTAAGAGTTTGGTTGCATCGTGGACTGCCTGAGTTTAAAGCAGATCAAGAATCGTCAACCCAAAAATGAAGTCAGTATGGATATATCAGAAAATTGAAAGATGATTTTACCTGGTAAGTGAGGTAGTGATCTGGATGGTTGACTTTGAAGAAATGTTCACCAAGTTCACAGATTGATTCATGAGGATCTGTAGAAATGTTTCTTACCAGCACCTAACATTAATATATAAAAAACAGGTTTTCAGCTATGAAGTGAATGATTCTATCAGAAAGCAAACTTATGAGGATCAGAAGATTTAAAGTTTTCATTACAGTCAACTGGTTCGGTCTCATTTGGTCTTTTGGTAGAAACCGTAGCCTCATTAAAGCTATTTTCTCGTACTCTCTTTTCACTCTTTTCAGTATGAAGCATGTCGAGAAGGTGATTGCATAAGCCATATACAAATGCACTCAGAATCTACTGGAACATGAAGGCCAATGAATTATCATATTTAACATTACACTATTGGAACAAAGAAACAAAACGTGGAGAAGTATCTCTCACCTGATTGATCCATTTGGTATATTTGATAAAGAGAGTGTATCAATATCACTGTGAGTTATATTAGAGTGCTTTGACCGATCCAACCCCTTGTTTGTCCAATTAACAGGCAAAATTGTTGTAAAAGCAATAGAAGATGGGGAAAAAGAACTTGGGTCTGCAAATTTTCCATCAAAACAATGGCGTAAAAACTCTTAAACCAAAAGAAAAAGAAAAGAGCTTTGAAGATTATATATATACCTCAGAAAGTAGATCCTTAAATTGGAATGTGAAGAGAGTTTAATTTATTGAATGGTGAACGCTGAGATCTGAAAGAGAAAAATAAAATACATAAACAGTAACAAAACAGAAGGAGACAAATATTCTAGTATTTCGTCGATACCTTTCTATGGTACGATGATTCTGCATAGAACAACTCACCTTCAGTGTTGTACGGTGCATTTGGTTCTATCTTTTTCCTCATCGTGCTTGTTTGATTTATGTGCTTCAATTTTCCATTTTTTTTGGATTACTCGTAAATTATGCCCAAGTTTTTCAATTTCGTTATTTAAAAGTTACATTTAAAGTGCATTGGGAGAGAGAAGGAAACGTGGAGAAGATGAAGCGCTAATTAAATGCGTAATAGAGGGGAGGTGAAGAATCTAGAGGGAAAGGGAAGAGTTGATCCTTGATTTATGCTACCTGGCGCAATCTAATCCGTTGCATGCATTTTTTTGCTGACCGAAATGTAAGTGACGTGGCAGCTTTAGAAGATGTTAGAAATTGCTGATGTGGAGCCTCTCAGGAGCCCCAAACTGTCCCTTTTATTAGTATAGATTTGCATTCGGGTGGATCTGGTAGTTTGTCTTTGATGTTGTTGATCTTCTTATTAATTGAGCTAGTTATTTGATGAGTATTTGGTGTGTCCAGCAGGTAAGAAGCGCGTGTCACTTTGTCTTCAACCTTTTGAATGGACTTCGATTTGATGATCTCATCATATCCTTCTTTTTCAAAACGTTTTGTCCACAAAACTTGTTCCAACGGTTTAGTATTGTTGTTTGATTCTCGTTGGACACCTTGTGTTGGTTTCACGTTGTCAACTGCAAGTGATGGAAGACACTTGAACTCCTCTGGTGGATCAGGTGGCTCTCGCTCCTTGTCTTCGTGGTATGGTTCATCTAGTAAACCATTTTCTTCCACCCATCTTATTTCAAGTTTGTGCACCCTTTTGTTCACTACTTCACTGCATTATTTTCCTTTTCGCCTGCTGATTCGAAATTGTTCTGAGGTGTGTACCTCTTGAATGATATCTTGTAGAGAATCCGCTCATACTCTTCTGGTAAGAATCGTTCCAACATCAGCTGTTTCATTCGGCGCCTAGTCTTGACTGGTCTTTTTCCTTGTATTTGCCTTTGCAAAGCAAGTTTATCCCACCACACAGCAGCAGTCTTCTGCAATCTGATTGTTACCATTTCAACTTGTTTATTCTCAGGGACACCCATGACATCGAAGAATCTATCAACATTGATCTGCTAATCCAGAAACTCCTCTACTCTCATAGTTCCGTAGAACAATGGAATATGAGGCTTTACTTGATAATCATGATTTAACTGTCGATTTTCTTCATCAACTATCTCTTCTTCCACAAGCTCTTCATCATCATAACTAGAATTTTTGACAATAATAGCACGGTTGTTTCCACCCTGTTGAACCCTAATTGGTTCCACAACACGATTGTTTCTACCATGTTGAACGCTAATTGGTTCTCCTCGCATATCTCTTTGCTCGGCAGTAATAACCTGATTGGTGAAAGCTGCCATCTGATTTGTTAAAGCCGCCATCTAACTAGCCATATGATTGGTTAAAGCCGTCATCTGATTAGTCATATGATTTATCAAAGCAGCGAGGTTCGTGGTTAAAGCTTCCGTGAAACACTCAAGATCTGCCTTGGGCAATGGTTGATCTCATAGCTAATCAAGCTTCGAAAAGAGAAGGAGAAAACCTGGCTCTGATACCACTTGACGATGTCGGAAACCCCTAGGAATTGCAAGCGCTAAACCTATATTGAATTCAAGTTTGCAAGCGACAAACTTGAGAAATAAAACTCTAGAATCCACCAGAAAAGAGAAAAGCTTTAAAAGCTCTCAAAGTTTGATTAATAAATAATAAGATGTGTCTTACAAATAATCTAAGATCTCTCTATTTATAGAGAAGAAACTCAAACATAAAAAAAAATGTCAAAAATAAAAGAAAAAACCATAATAAAGAAAAAAAGGAAATAACATAATTATTGAAAAAATAAACTATTAAAAGTCTTCTAAATGTCTCATGCATCACAAATTGACTCTCCTTTGATAGATTCATAAACTGATCGAGAAGTAATCAAAAGTGTTGTGACCTTAATCAAGAACAATGATTACAGAATAAAGTACGATTACAGAGAACGATTCCTCAAACTGATACGTCTTCTTATTATCGAAGGAGGAAAAAGAGAGCCTCTTAGCATTTGAATTCTTCTTATTATCGAAGGAGGAAAAAGAGAGCCTCTTAGCATTTGAAAGATTGGTGGAATAATAATATATATAGTGAATGAGAACCAAAAAAAAGGAAGAGAATACCGATTGGATATGATAATAGATAAGAGATAAGTAGCGAAGAACATGCCTAGGGGAATCAGAACTTGTTCCTCCTGCTGAGTAGCTATTGTTGCTATTGCATCCGAATTTGTGATGGCCGAGGATCTAAATACCATATGCTGGCAGTAATGAAACTGATATTCGGTAAATTGTCTTTCCTTTGATGAGATTCATGAACTGATTCGAAAGTAATCAAAAGTGTTGTGACCTTAATCAAGAACAACGATTACATAATAAAGTACGATTACAGAGAACGATTCCTCAAACTGATGTGTCTTCTTATTATCAAAGGTGGAAAAAGAGAGCCTCTTAGCATTTGAAAGATTGGTGGAATAATAATATATATAGTGAATGAAAATTTTGTTTTATTCATCGTAAGCATATAAAATATCAAATTATTTGCTTTGACAATAAGAACATGATGTTTTGTAGTATAACTAATTTGAAATACATTTGTGATAAAATTGATGGGTTGTAAAAAGGATGTGTAATTCTATTTTATGCATATCTATATAGAATAGTGTATTGTTTACTACCATTACTATTCATCATGTTAAAAAAATTATGTCTGCTTTTTTTTTTAACTCTAATCATGTGATATAGATAAAAAAATCTATATTTTTCAGTTTGATTTCAACTTTTAATGAATTGTTTATGAAGAAATGTAAAACAAATAAGATTGAAAAGAGAAAAAAATTGTATCACAAAATAAGAAAGAGAAAGAGTGTAATAGGATTAAATTGTATATATTGTAGATTATACACACAATATCGCACCTGTTTTTTCAATAGTTATCTAGTTAATACGTGAGAGCATTTCAAAGCTCACTTTAAAAAAAAATCCTTAATATATTAGAATATATTTTTTTGGGGTTATTCATCCATATAATCTTATCATTAAATTAAGAACGACAAAATAAAGATATAAAACAATTAAGTACATATCAATTTTTATGTGTATTTTTTTTTAAAATGTAGTTGACACATGTCAATGTCTGCCACATGTCAATGTCTGCCACATTACAGCATTTCAAAGCTCACTCCAAAAGCCAACCAGCATTTCAAAACTCACTATAAAAAAACCTTACTATATTTATATTTGAAGTATCTCTTGAAAATGCTCACTATAAAAAAAAATCTTACTATATTAGAATATATTTGAAGTATCTCTTGCAAATGCTCTTATAAGTTCAAAACTCAAAAATGTTTAATAAAATATTACATTGTATTAAAAATTACTCTCCGATTATTCTCCGATTTATTTCTGAGTTTTGAAAAAATCGTTAGATGTAGACCGAACACTCAAGTAACGCCTAGCAAGTTTTTTGAACTAGGATATTAGGTTTGTGGTATTTTTGAAAACATATATATTATTTTAGTGATATTTTGGAACAAAAGCTTAATGTTTAGTGATTATATTTTTGGGAAAAAAAATTGGTTGTATTTTTGAGATTTTTCTAAAAACTATATTATAATTGTAATTATTTGAAAAAAAAAACGAATATCTGACTCGTTTTCGTTTTTAGGAAGATGGATGAACAAAAACAGTGTATATAAGGTCCAAATGGTAACGTATAAATTTTCCTGAATGTGGAATATGGCTGAATATTTTTGTACTTTTTGGCAGAATCTGGCTGAATAACTACGAATTCAAATGGTAACCGAGGAATCCAGCTGAATAACTAAAAAAATATTTATAAGTTAAATGGTCTAAATGATTACGAAATAAATAAAAATATATTGACAAAAGTTTAAATTTTCGACTTAAGTGTTTACTTATCATGTTGTAAATTTGAATTTAAAATTTATAAAGTTATTAGTATTCTATTTTTAAAAATAACAAAGAATTTTTTATTTATTTAAAACTAGCAGTTATTTTCGAATACTTAGATTCTTTAACTATTCCATCGTGTTTTCGAAATATCACATTTATCTTTAGTATATTTTATCATATAAAGAAATAAAAATACCTTGAATACAAAGTTTAAAATCAATATATTTGGTCTCATATTAAAAGGAGTTGAAATTCCTATGTGGAACTTAGATCCCAACAAAGTTAAAAAAAAATCTTAGATCCTAATAGTCATTTGCTCAAACAAAGTAGCATACAAATTCACTCGGACAAAACGTGATACCCATCTTATACAGTTATTATCATATAATAAGAATATTCAATTTATATATAAGCTATAACAAAATAAAGTTTAAACAAAGATTTGAGTCTAATTAGGAGGACTGAAAAAGAGATAATGATTTCCCCAAAATTACGTAAAAAAAAGACAAATTGATTTTTTCCAAATATACCCAAATATAGAAATCAAAAAAATATTTTTAAGGAAAAAAAAATATCTTTAACGATCAATAAAAATATAAAATAACACAAAAATAACAAAATGCAACAAAAAAAAAGAGTATGTGAAATTCTTCAATTCAGCTAGATTCCACAAAATAAGAAAATGCAACAAAATAGTCAAATTCCTCAATTCAAATTTTTTTCTCAACTGGTGTCTATTTATTTTTTCAGCCACAATTTAGCTAGATTCCACAAAAATGTGAGGAATGATCTGAAATGCCCCTCTTGCTAAAACATTAATCTCAAAAATCCCCCTTCTAATTTTATTTTGTTATGATTTAAATTTAATTGAAAAAAACAATACAATTACGGCGAAACCTACTTAACTAGCAATATTTACAATTTTACCTAGTTTCGGATCTAACTAACCCGCCCATCCAAACACATATCGGATCTACTCTCGGATCTAACTAAGGCTCTAACCTACTAACCTAACCCGACCCATCCTTCGAAATCAAACTCGATCAAACTGTTCGACTCCTCCCTTTTTTTCCCCTTTCCTCTCCTCTTTGCCATCGATTCTCCAAACTCTTGCTCGATCCTTCGAAACTCCATCCATTTCTCAATTTCAAACAAAAATCCTCTCTCTTGAAATCGATCCGCCGATTCAATGGCGAAGACAAAGTGGACAACAAAGAGGAAGAAGAAGAAGACTGTTGCTAAAGAGGCGAATCCGCCGATTGATGAAGTGGAGAAGAATCAAAGCAGTTCGGATCCGCCGAATGAAGAGCTTGGAACTACGGTTCCCATTGGCGAGAGACATGAAGAAGACAATGAAAAGAACGACGAAGAGAATGACGAATATAAGAAGGAGAATGAAGAAGAAGGAGACGAGGATGAGAATGAGAAGGAGAATGAAGAAGAAGGAGACGAGGACGAGAATGAGAAGGAGGACGAGGAGAATGGAGAGAGTGACAATGAAGAAGAAGAAGACAATGAAGAAGACCGAGAGAGAACTCAACCCGGAGAGGTTGAAGAAGATGGAAGTAATCGAAGTACTGTAAGTATTTTGATCTCTTCATAGTTAGGTATAACTAGGGGAAAGTAATAGTAGACAAATATAGCCGAATTGTATTTGTAATACTAGTATAACTTGATATAACTAGTCGAATTTTTGTGGTAATACTAGAATTACTTGGTATAACTAGGAGAAAGTAATAGTAGACTATAGCCGAATTGTAATTGTAATACTAGTATAACTTGATATAACTAGTCGAAGTTTTGTGGTAATACTGGAATTACTTGGTATAACTAGGAGAAAGTAATAGTAGACTATAGCCGAATTGTAATTGTAATACTAGTATAACTTGATATAACTAGTCGAAGTTTTGTGGTAATACTGGAATTACTTGGTATAACTAGAGGAAAGTAATAGTAGACAAATATAGCCGAATTGTATTTGTAATACTAGTATAACTAGTCAAAGTTTTCTGGTAATACTAGAATTACTTGGTATAACTAAATATAACCGGATTATATTAGTAATACTTGAATAGCTTGGTGCAACTGAATAATTTTGTAGGATTCCGAGGATGAATTGACAGCACTGCGACCTTTGAAAATGTACTTCCCACCGACAGAATATAAGAAGAAAATAAAGTTGTCGACAAGGTGTTATATCTACGAAGCTTTGAAAACGCTGGAGAATTTGAACCCTCCACTCACACCTCTAGAGAGGGGATGGTTTGAGAGCCATCCGCAATTCAAACACGTTTTCCACTTGGCAAGGGACAAATCTCACAAGGTTATGGGAATGTGGATGTTACTGCTTCGGCATGCATCGAGAAAGAAAAGGAAGCTTGGTTTGTTGTCAACGGCGTTCCTATCCGTTACGGGCTGAGGGAACACGCCTTGATCTCAGGATTAGACTGCCACAACTATCCAGTGAATTATATGCGCGAGGGCAGTATGAACTTTGTCAAGAGGCATTTTCAGCGACCAACAATCAGACATCAAGACGTGAAGGAAAAGCTAGAGGAAATGGGTTCTGGTCGAGATAGATTGAAGATGGCTGTCCTCTACTTCTTGTCCAGCATTATTATAGGGCAGACAAAGACTGGAGCAGATGCTACTCCGGTGTTGGAATTCTTTCAGAGAGCAGTGCATGATCTTGAGTTGTGTAGGACATTTCCTTGGGGCAGACTGTCCTTTGATCACATGCTAGGTGAGATATCGCACACGATGTCTCATTTTGGAGGAAGCGTCAAAGAGGGTGTATTGTGGCCGATTCCAGGTTTCTGTATTCCTATGGAGGTAACTTACTACCTGTTATAATTGGAATGTGGTATTAGTTATTCTTACTAATTGTTATAACTAAAGCATACTCTAACTGCTCTAACTATATGTGTGTTGTGTAGCTTTTAGCATTTGAGGCAATTCCAGTTTTGCGGAATAGATTCCGAGAAGCTATTCCAGGCGCAGACATGAGTTGCCCAATGATGTGCAAAACAAGGTTCAAGAAAAGCGAGATGAAAGGGTTTCCTCTGGAGAGTATAAATGAACACCTTGGTGGAACTAAGGTTATAATTATTTTGGATTTGCATTATAGCGATTTGCATTATAATTATTTTGGATTGTTTTGTTATGGTTTTTTTTAATTTCATTTATTTTGGATTGTTATGTTTTTACAGGATATTGATAGTATCATAATCGCTACAGAAGAAGAAAGCTCTCTTCTGTCAGAAATCTGGGAAAAAGATGACGATGATGATAAGCATGATGTCGTTGTTGAGAGCTGGATGAGTCGTCTTAACAAAGGATATGCCATACTCTTTGAGGAGATGTACAAGGAAGATGTGGCTTCCAGATTGCAAGAGGAACCTGAGAATCCAGTGACCGGGGTCATTGCCGCCGATGACAGACCGGTGAACACGCCTTTAAATGATTTGGTTGAGATCGTGAACGCTATGAAAAATGACTTTGGAGAAAGGATGAATAAACTTGAGAAGAAGGTTGATGGGTTGGTGGAAAGAGTCGCACCTCTGGAAGCTTTTGTGCAGGAGCATGGAGGAGAGACGTCTAAGAAAAGAAGGTTGAGTGGGGTGAAGACAAGGTCGACGAAGCAGAAAGTATAGTTTCTATAAGACTTTTTTTATGGCTCGGTATTAAACTGACTCGTAGTACTGGTATTACTACGTCGAACTTGGTTGTTGGTTTTGAAATTCTGAACTATGTTGCTTGTTTTAATTCAACTTTGTTGCTCGGATGGATATGTATTGTTCCAACTTTGTTGAATTTCTGAACTATGTTGAATTTCTGAATTAGGTTGACATTCTGAGCTATGTTGCTCGGATCCTTGGATATGTATTACTAGGTATTACTATGTAGAGTTGAGTTGTTTTATTTGGATATGTATTACTAGGTATTACTACGTAGAATTGTGTTATGTGTTTTCGTAATACTGGTACTACTACGTATAACTGTGTAGTTTGTTTTCGTACTACTGACTGATGTTACTACTGCGACATAAGTCTTGGAAAATAACAAGTCTTAGGAAAACAAAGGAGACAAAGAAACAAACAAACAGAGAAACATGAGATACAAACAAGAGAAACTTTAAGGACAAATATATAAGTTAAACATCACGACCCACAACACTCGCCACTAACTCCTTCAGCTTTGCAATCTCTTCAGCATTCTTTTGTAGCTCATAACGCATTTGTCTGTTTTCAACTTCATGGTCAGCAACCTTGTCCTTTAAGGTAGAAATTTCATCTTCAATAGCCTGAGTCCATCTTTGCCTAATGTGGTAACCATCATTCTATAGAACAAGGCAAATATAAGATCAAGAAACCAATTATTTGAAACAAAAAAGAACTTTGAAAGCATAAATTATAGAGTCTACCTCAAACTCACTGCAGGTCAAATATCTCGTTCCTAGGTCGGCTGCATTTTCAGAGGTCTCCTCTATAATTTTTCCACCACATGGACACTTTTTCGGTATGCCATAGTGAGAATCGGCGACGTAAAAAAGCCTGTCGTATAGCAACTTGTTCTTCTTCGCGTCACTATAGCTCGGATCCATAATCAAGAGCTCGAGAAGACAGATAAGAAATCAGGGAGTGAGAGAGGTGAGGAGAGATCTCGGTGAGTAGTGGATAAGATCGAAAAGAAATCAGGGAGTGAGAGAGGTGAGGAGAGATCTCGGTGAGTAGAGGATAAGATCGAAAAGAAATCATGTAATGTTGTGTATTTTAGGTCCAATAAAAATTGGGAATTTTGGGTTTTGGCGCAAGTCAAAAAGAAGGAAATTTTGGGAATTGGCGCCTAAAAGGGGTTGGAAATTTTGGGTATTGGCGCCAAACATTACCTCGTAGTTGTACGAAATATAGTAGTTGCACGAAAGTTTCAAATAGTTATACTTTTGGTGTTTTCCAATTTATTTAGTATCACATACTCTTAAAATGTGTTT
This sequence comes from Alliaria petiolata, assembly GCA_020283515.1. Lineage (NCBI taxonomy): Eukaryota > Viridiplantae > Streptophyta > Magnoliopsida > Brassicales > Brassicaceae > Alliaria > Alliaria petiolata. The sequence continues at coordinate 19,795,514 of JAHZTW010000003.1, read as the reverse complement.
CTTCAGTTTTACAGTCTATATAAAACGATTACCATATAATTCTGATTGATTTATGTATTCATATGATTAAAATCAATATTTCTTTAACTTTGTCATTGTAAGTTGGGTATTATTTAGAAAATGATCTTAGAAGTATAAGGAATATGGTGTAAGAGTAAAGCTTCTCCACTATGTAGAATATAATATAATTTCACAATGCCCTAATTAATTAACACACATTATGAAGGTCATACACAATAATTAATATAATTTCACAATAACCTAATTTTAAGTGCCCTAATTAATATAATTTCCATTATTATCAACTATAATTAGTAATACTAGTAATACCAGTAATACCAGTAAATTTAGTATTACCAGTAATACCAGTAAAATTAATAATTCCAGTAATACCAGTAATACCAGTAAAATTAGTATTACCAGTAATACCAGTAAAATTAGTATTACCAGTAATACCAGTAAAATTAGTAATACCAGTAAAAGACAGTTTTATATAGTTGTACACAATATCCAAATAGTTCTACATAGTTTAAATCATACACTATTGCGATTTCCAAATAACAACCATTCTAATCCTTGTCTTGGTCGCCTTTTATTTTGAGTCCTAGGACGCCTTTCCCCAGCGGATGGAAACCTTTTTACTCTCTTCCTTCCCTTCTTTTTGAGGCGATTTGGAGGCTTGATCTGCACTTCTTTGATGTAATCAGGGACATTCCACTCAGACTGATGAGGCACTAAATAAATTGTCCTGCGATACGCCAATACCCACTCGTCCACCCAATGATATGTTGAACACAATTCATGTAGTTGGATATCACGAACTCTATCTTCATCAGACTGGAATGTAATGAAAGCAGCTAGTCCGTGTATACAAGGATACTTCTCAATGTCAAACACCCTGCAGCTGCAACTTTTCGAGAGTAAATTCACCAAATAAGACTTCCCATCAGAACCAATGACATTGTATTCAAGTCCGAAATTGTTTAGCTCATCCACATGTAATTTCTTAGCATCCTTCCACATATCATGCAACAAGTTCTCCACTAAAGGCACCAATTTATGTTCAACCGGTCCTGCAACGGCATCCTTTCTGTGAGAAACAAACCAATCACAAATTGTTTTCATGATCGCATCAACCATAGGTATTAAGGAGTACGTCCTTGCGATCCTGAAAGTACTGTTCAAGGATTCCACAATGTTGCTTGTATCTAAGTTGTATCTATCTTCAGGAAAGTAACACCTTGCCCATTTTTCTTTCTCAGTAGTTTGCTCTAGATAATTTGCCGCATAAGGATATCTCATCTGGAAATGACTATAAGCACCCTCAAACTCAGCCACCGTGTATAACCTACTACACTCCATGAATCTCCAAGCGACCACATCTTTATTGACGTTAGAAGCATGACCTTTCACATTTTGGGACAAATGCCATACGCAATAACCATGATGAGAGCTCGGATACACATTAGCTATGGCGCTGATGAGGCTTACATTTCTGTCACTCATAAATACCAATTCGGAAGTGTCCGGCACAACACATTTCAGCTTCTCGAAAAACCAAGTCCAACTAGCATTATTCTCACCATCGAGTACAGCAAAGGCTATAGGGTAATTATGACGATTAGGATCCTAAGCTGAAGCAAAAACAAGTACACCACCATATCCGTTTTTCAAAAACGTTGCATCGACAACTATCACTTTTCTCATACATTTAAACCCTTCTATGCTAGCTCCCAAAGCAATGAATAGATACTTGAATTTTTCCTCTTCATCCAACTTCACACTTGTTATTGTACCTGGATTGGCGTTTTCGAGCATGTACAAATAAGAATACAACATCTTGTAGCTTTCTTCTGGATTACCACGCAAATCTGAAACTGCTTGATTTTTCCCTCGCAACGCAGTGGAGTATGATATCCTCACGCCAATTTTTGACTGAACAAGATGCATGATACTTTTAGGAGATGGAGTGTCCATTAGGCCTGGATAATCATCATGCAAAAGAGATGCAACTAATCGTGGTGTGCCTTTCCTCCTCTGTTTGCTTGAGCTTGAACTCTGACTAGCCCGAGAGCATGTATGCATCTTAAAATAACTTCTAATCGAGAAAACATCTGTACCTTTAATCTTTGCAGCTCGTAAACCCCAACTACAGCTTCCTTGACGACATTTCAACACTAACCGGACCCTATCTGACTTCTCTATAGCAAAATCAAAACAATTCACAAATGAGCCTCTATCCACCAAATCCTGCACTGACTTCTTATTTGGAAATTCTTGATGTAAATATAGACCCAAACCGTCTTCCCATGCCTCAATAAACTGAGTAACTTCTATGACAGATTGCAACGCACCATATTCATTGAGCATATCCACATATTCATCACCTGATATATTTCCACCCTCTCTACTCTCATCATCCTTCTCTATCGCCTCATGTTGTTGTTCTGCTTGTTGGTCGTACACAATCATGGCATTATCTTCAACTTCATCATCCTTCGAATGCAACTCCTCATAGTTCACACCACCAAAACTTGTTTCCCTCGCTTTCGAAAGCTTATCTGCCAATTCTTCTGAAATACTGATGACCTCCACATGTAGAAGACATCTACGATTCTCATTATCAATGGACGCCAGATAAACACGAAGATCCTCATCATCAAAAATAATCCACTCTTCCTCATGTGCCACAAGCAGTGGAGTGTACCTCAATTTCAACTTCACCATACTTTCATCTAAATTAACCTTTTTACATATTCTAGATTCTATCCCCGCCAAAGTTACCTCCGTCGTTGGTGTCTCCAAGAATATACTATATAGCCGACCTTTGCATTTAAAATGTATGATGCTGTTGTTGCTCATTGTATCCTGCCAAAACAAAACAAAAAACTTTATTAATGAGTGATAGTAATACTAGTAATCCACAGTTATACAGTCAGTAATACTCACTTGTACCTAGTTCTACGTTATTAATTAGTGATACTAATACTAGTTATACACAGCTATACTATCAGCAACACCCATTTTTACCAAGTTATACTTTCTGAACCATTGATAGTAGTGACTAGTTATCCATAGTTATACATTCATCAGTAATACCCAGTTATACCAAGTAGTTTTTTCCAGGAAGCTCCCCGGAATCAAAATCTCATTCCGTGTGAATTGTTCAAATTCATTCTAATCGAATACGATTCAACTCAATTCAACCAATATAGTCTATTTATTATCAATTTATAGTCTTAATCAACCCATAAATCATGGTAAAACACACAATGTAGAACATTCAGATTGAGAAGAATTGATTTTGAGATTTTAATTCTTTTGAAATCAAAATTCATATTTACCTTGATAACGAGATCGGCGAAACCTCCTAGATGGTGACGGCGGAAGAACGAGCTCGTACAAAGTCTCGACGGCGTCAATGGAGGGTCTCGTCTCCGGACGAGTGAGTGAAAGAGGAGGAGGCGCGTCGCGGCGAGGAGGAGGAGGCGAGAGAGATTCGGCGAGAGCTCGATGAGGATGTCGGGTTTTTTCTTTTTTTTTTTAAACTTTTTATTAAATTATTTTTATTTTTGATTAAAATCAGTAAGGGTAAAATCGTCACATCACTTATATGAAGGGTATGTAGATTATTGAGGGATATAGGAGATTATTGTTTTATTAAGAGGGGCATTTGAGATTTTGATTCCAAAAATGTTGTTACCATTTAGTGTAAATGGTAACAGAGCAATTTAGGAATTGCTGAAAATTTATTTTTAAATAATTAAGAAATATGAATTCAGTTAATAAATATGTGAAAAAGTAAATGTATTATTAAAGTATTAAATAATATAAAAATGCGGAAAAACAATTAAGAACTAAAATAATAAAAATCGAACTATAACCAAACCAAGAATCGAATGGATATCCAAAATATCTGAAATACAATTATATACCTAAAAATATTAGTTATATTAAAATATACCATAAACGAAATAAAATTACAATTATAAAACCGAATATATTAACATAGATCTAAATAACTAAAATATCCAAAAATCTATAGTTATGTTTGTCACAATAAATATTTTTAATGCAAAATTTAATCAAATAACTGAAATACACGAAAATCTAAAATTTATTTTGGGTATTTTCCATAAATTTCAGGTAATTCGAGTATATGAAACCGATCCGAACCCAGGCGAAATCAAACCAAACCCGAAAAAAAAAAACCCGAATAGGTTTTATAATCTAAGACCAAAATACTCAAAACCAAAAAAAAATCGATCCGAACTCCAATAGATACCCGAATAATTATGTGTTTTTTTCTATACATAGAAATATGATACACATATAAAATTTAAAAATATATTGTTCTTTGAAATATATTAACATATCAACATTTTTTTATATATTTTCAAAAAAAAAGTAAAAAAAGTCATGACCAAAAAAAAAAAAGAGTAAAAAGGCTTGTTTGAGGAATTTCCTTTGAATTCCTCAATATACTTCGATATGTTCGACTGGTAACATAAATAAAAAATTCAGCCACATTTTCCTCAATTCCTCAATTCAGCATTTACCAGTTAGTGCCAAGATTTGTCCTCGGCCTCGTTTCCCTGTTTTTCTTCTTTTCTTTTTTTAATTTTTTAATTAAGCGGAAGATCGTCGTTTGCTCTCTCTGGACACACTCTGATTCAACAGATTGCCACTGCAAAATTGACTCTCACTTCAATCTAAAATCTAGGGTTTCTTATTTCACGTCTGGGTTAATCCCTCCCTCTCTCCTCGCGTGCCTGCAATGGCGAGTGTGTACATACCCGTTCAGAATTCGGAAGAAGAAGTTAGGGTTGTTCTTGATCAGCTCCCTCGCGACGCCTCTGATATCCTTGATATCCTTAAAGCCGAACAAGCTCCTCTCGATCTCTGGCTCATCATCGCGGTTCGTCCTCTCACTTAATTTTCATCTTTGCTTGAATTTGCTCGAGGTCCTATTTAGGTCTCTCTGGAATTTGGGTTTTCGAGCTTTCATCGAGTTAACGGGTGATGGGATTATTGATACTTCAGAGTCCGATGCTTTTGGGTTATCAAACTCTGCAAATTAGTTTTATGGATAGTTTTTTTTGGTGAAGTTCTCTCGTTTTGTAACTTAGCGCTTTACGAGCATGATTGTCCAGCTTCTACAGCTTGCTCTGTGTCTCAACTTGTTTCTATACGTTCTTATTTTGGCTTCATCTCTTTTAATTTCTCTGGTGAAGAGAGAATACTTCAAGCAAGGAAAAATTGAGCAGTTCCGTCAAATATTGGAGGAAGGGTCAAGTTCTGGTACGCAAATATATGATGCTACTCAATTTGTTAAATTATAGTCTTTTGGTGCTGCAATCATTCAGATATGTTTCTTTGTTGTTTAGATTATCGGTCTGTCGATTTTAAATATTCTGGGAACTGAAAAAAAAATGCATTTTTGTTTCTTCTTGACAAGATATTGACGAGTACTATGCTGATGTTAAGTACGAGAGAATAGCAATCTTGAACGCTCTAGGTGCGTATTACAGCTACCTGGGTAAAACTGAGACAAAACATAAAGAAAAAGAAGATTATTTTATCATGGCAACACAATATTATAACAAAGCGTCAAGAATCGATATGCATGAACCTACCACTTGGGTTGGGAAAGGTAATCACTATCAGATTCTTATTCATTTCATAATGGTCGTAATATTCGTTTATAATGGTCGATAATAGATAGCTATAAACAGGAAGTTGTTTTCACTGATACTTTTCTGTTGCAAGACCTCTAATAGACTTATGATCTTGTATCGTCCACTTATATTCTTTAGAAGGCAAACCCTATACCAATCTTTCTTTTCCAGTTCTCCCTGTACAATATCTTCATTGAGAATTTGAAGGTGGAGGGGCTCTATGTTTATTAGGTAAAAAATCCTGAAATGTAATTGTTTGTTTACAGGTCAGCTCTTACTGGCTAAGGGTGAAATAGATAATGCACTTCAGGCATTTACGATTGTGTTAGGCAATTCACCTGATAACGTTCCTGCTCTTCTGGGTCAGGTATAACTCAGAATGATTTTCATTTTCCGTCACTTTGCCAAAAATTTGTAGGTTGTTGGATTCTATATACATCATCTTCTCTATTCTTGGCAAAAGGAAAGGCATCAAGTTTTCTTAGTCTTTTGAATCACAGTCATGGTTGCCAAGTTTCTTGGAGTATGTTGGAGCATAACTTTGGTTGCTTGAGAAAGCTTTGGCTTAAAATTTTGGGTACAGTTATGTATGTTTAGGAAATTAAAATTTTCTTAGTTTCTTGAAGCACATATACTTACATTTAGGAAACGAGCATTTTGGGTTAGCTGGTATATCAGATTTCTGGGTCATAAGAATTTGATCCCACACTTGCACTCTTACAATCCTAGGCCTTACAATGTATTGACATGTTCTCTACTTCTCTACAAATCAGTAACTTGCCTTATCACATATGCAGGCTTCTGTAGAATTTAGTCGTGGACGTTTTTCTGAGTCATTGCAATTGTACAAGGTATGCTTTTTTTTTATTATCAACTACTATATTTCTGTTTCGTCATTTGGGTTGCAAAATTATTTCTTTGATTTTATACGTGATATAGTCTAGTCTATCTATGGAACAAATTGATAATCTTTTCATTTGTCTCTGTGTTTATTTATTCGTTGACTATCTTAAGAGGGCCTTGCAAGTGTATCCCGGGTGTCCTGCTGCTGTGAGACTGGGAATCGGTCTTTGTCGTTATAAGTTGGGGCAACTAGATAAAGCACGGCAAGCGTTTGATCGTGTTTTGCAGGCAAGTAGGACTGGGATGTTTTATCTTATTTTCTTATGATACAGCCTATTGAATGCTTCTATAAACAGTGCTATTTACCACATTCTATATCTGCAGCTAGATCCTGATAATGTTGAGGCTCTTGTGGCACTTGGGATCATGGATTTGCAAGCAAATGACTGTAAGTGTAACTCAGTTCTAAATCTTCTGATAATACTTGCTGAAGATATTCTATTAGCTAAACTTCTTTTTGGCCTTGGCTGATGATATTTCATATGTGTAGCTTTAGGAATGAGGAAAGGAATGGAGAGAATGCAGCAAGCGTTTGAGATTTATCCCTACTGCGCAGCAGCCCTGAATTATTTGGCCAATCACTTTTTTTTCACCGGCCAGCACTTTCTTGTTGAGCAGCTGACTGAAACTGCATTAGCTGTCTCAACTCATGGGCCAACAAAGTCACATTCTTTTTACAATTTAGCACGGTCATATCATAGCAAGGTTAGACATATTTTTTATCATCTTGCGAATACTCTATTCTTACCTAATCTTGAAAATAAGCTTGGCCTGAAACTTTGTGGTCTACCCTAGTATACGTTAGGGTGAAAAAGCTCTGAACTTGCCAGTAGTGAAAGAAGCGGAGGAAAGCTTTGAGAAAAGCCTGCTTAAAGATTTTATTTGAGTAGAAATATTTCTGATGCGTTTCTTTCTTCTATGGGCAGTTATAGAAGAATGCTTTTTTTTTATGTTACCTTTGCGTAATCTCCCTTTCTGATGTTTGATGATGGTCTTGTTCTAGGGGGACTATGAAAAGGCTGGGATGTACTATATGGCAGCCATCAAAGAAACTAACTCTAAGCCACAAGAATTTGTATTTCCCTACTTTGGTAACCTTTCTCCTCTGTCCTACTGAATTCCCCTTGAGTCTTTATATGTTACCATCTGAGTCGTTAGGAATGATGATACTGCACCTTCGTCATATCTTTCCGTTATAACTAGTAGAATATCCAAAATGAGACTTTCAATATTTAGTTGCAGTCTGTAAAAGTCTGACTATGAACAAATTTCTGTATAACATCTCGTGCTCTCAGTTTCCAGTTTAACTCAGTTTGGGTTGATGATCTGTTATATCTGCAGAATTATCCTGTATGGTCATTTATTTTGGTTTTTGTTGATGTTGCAGGTTTGGGTCAAGTACAACTAAAGTTGGGGGAGCTTAAAGGATCAGTATCTAACTTTGAGAAAGTATTAGAAGTCTATCCTGACAACTGCGAGACTCTGAAGGTTAAATGACTGCATTCGTTTTCCTTATTGATCTTTCATTCTGTATTTTCCTTTGAAATTTTAAATGCTTCATGTTCATGTTTCTTTTCCTTCTTTAGGCTCTCGGACACTTATATACTCAGCTTGGAAAAACTGATAAGGCCCTTGAGTACATGCGGAAGGCCACAAAACTTGATCCACGTGATGCCCAGGTTAGTTTGGCTTACATAATTGTTAAGCCTGATCTTTCAAAGTGTTGATACTTGCATGACTTCTTTGGTAGTAATTGTTTCTTTGTTACCTTACTGTGGATCACATTTGAGTTTCTCTTTTGTTGCCTAAATTGTAACACGAGCACACTTAGCCTACGCACACTTAGCCTACTACGCACACTTAGTTATGCCATATATCATGAAAACACCTTTTGGGTTATTTCATTCACAGTTCTTAACTTCCGAAGGGTTGTTGAAAATTTAATAGGGATATGAATCCATATCTATTGATTGTTGTTCCAAGATTTGTCTTTCTTTACATGGTGCTACATTGGTCTTGTAGGCATTTGTTGGCCTTGGTGAGCTGCTAATATCATCTGACACAGGGGCTGCACTTGACGCCTTCAAAATGGTAAGTCTTATCTAAAGTGTGATTTTGGTATTCGTATCTTTTGAAGTACATTATAGGATTTTGTACATCATCAAAGAAAGAAGACATTTTGTCTGAGAACTAAAATCGAAAACTCCCAGGCACGGACGCTCATGAAAAAGGGAGGGCAAGAAGTGCCTATAGAAGTCCTGAATGATATTGGTGCTTTACATTTTGAGAAAGAAGAATTTGAGGTTTGTAATAAGTTTGTTACTACTTGTTTTTTCTGAAACTTTGGCTATTGGCTTCAGTATTCTTCTTCATTTCAGTCTGCGCTCGACAATTTTAAGGAGGCTCTGGGTGATGGAATATGGATTAGCTTCCTTGATGAAAAAGAAAGTTTAGAACAGACGGGTGTATCTGTTCTAGGAGGGTACAAGGATACTGGAATTTTCCATAGGCTGATTGAAAGTGGTCACTCTGTCGATGTACCTTGGAATAAAGTCACAACTTTGTTTAACCTGGCTAGATTACTTGAGCAGTTGCACAAAACAGAAACAGCGACTTTTCTGTATCGGTTGATACTTTTCAAGGTATAATTACTCCTACTTTCTTTTGATATTATTTGGTATTCCATTTTCTGATGATTAATCCTAGAGGTAGACATGCAGAGACAAGAAGGAAACTATTTGAGGAGCCACTTTTCTGATATTTCGTATCTGATAGATGATTTTGAGTGCTTACTTGGTTTTCACAAAAAAAAAAATTTGTTTCTGTTAAAACCCTTCTTTTGAGGGTTGTTGTTTTCATTTCTTTACTAAAAAGTACAAAAAATGGGAACATTAATTCATGTGGCAGCATGACTTCCTTGGTTATAATTTACTGGTTTTTGCTCTCTTCGGAAGTTCAAAGCTCCATATTTTGGTATAGTTGCTGTATAATTTTGAGGTTTATGTTCCTTCTGTTTCTATAGTTTTTGGATACATTTACAATGTCACATAATTTGTCTGAATGCTTACCCTGATCTATGCTTGATCTTCTCTTGCATACATCGGATGTCTGTCTCTTGATTTCTGTCGACTTACTCTGACAGCCTATTTGGTGCAGTATCCTGGCTACATAGATGCTTATTTGAGGCTTGCTGCGAGTGCCAAAGCTCAGAACAATCTTCCTCTAGCCATTGAACTGGTCTACTACAATTTTCAACATTATTTTTATTTTGTCTCTATTAAGTTGCTTTCTATTTCTGACTGTGTTTTCCTACTTTCCCCTGTAGGTGAATGAAGCGCTGAAGGTGGACGATAAAAATCCAAATGCTTTGTCTCTGCTTGGTGAATTGGAGCTTAAGAATGATGACTGGGTTAAGGCAAAAGAAACCTTTCGAGCTGCTAATGATGCGACTGATGGAAAGGATTCATATGCTATTCTTTCTCTGGTATATATTTTTATGTCAATTTTCTCTTTTGCGGTTTCAGAATATAAGAATCATATTAAGTTCCTTTTGGGTAGTTCAAAGCACATGGCATGCATAATCATTTCATTGAATCGATTAATAGAAGCACCCACCCCACACTGGTCTTCTCCTGCCTAGTCTATGGGTCCAATCTATAGCTATTGCTGCGATCCGGGCTCTCTTGTAGAACACTTAGCCAAGGGGCATGCACAGAAGATACTGTTAGGGTCCTCCGTTGGGTTTTTCTACCAGCAGCCTGGTTAGGGCTGGTTGTCTAGTCAATTTTTTAACTGACGCGGAGTGGAATTCTGTCTTGACCCTCCTGCATTCCCATTGATAATTTAGTGTGGTGGGGACTTAGATGGTTGGAACTTATATGGTTGGAACTGTTCCCCAGACTCACAGAGGTGTTAGCTTCTTCTTCTACTAGCTTTTTTCTTGTGTGTTAACTGTTATATATCTTCTTGGAATGGTGTAGGGGAACTGGAACTACTTTGCAGCAATGCGCAATGAAAAAAGAAATCCAAAATTAGAAGCTACACATCTGGAGAAGGCCAAGGAACTTTATACTAAAGTATGATGTTTCGTTTACTTCCTTTCTCTCTTCTCATTATTGGAAATTTGGAAATATTTCCTGATAGATGTGCTTATGGGGTGTGTTTTGGGTGGAGGGTGGTGGACTTCCAATATTATTTTCATAGAGCTATGAAGTTCCTGCAGTCTGTTATCTTATCATTGCATAGCTGTTTGCAGAGAATGTATTCTTTTCTAATTTACTTCTTTGTTACTATCTGAAATTACACAAGTGTGGTTTCGTTAGTTCTTGAGAATAGGGATTTTTGGGCTAGTAATAGTGAGATCTGAAAAGTAGTGGAACAACCTTTGAATCAAAATTCAGGTGATCATCTGAGTCAAGCAATCTGAATTAGATGGCTATTAATTCAGTTATCTTTTGGATAGATGCCTGGGGCAACCTGAACTTTCTTGTTGGATTTTTCTACGCTAATAGGATTGCATGCTTAAATAGCGATGTTCTCTTTCCATCAATGCTAATCTTTTTACTCATTGTTGATCGCTGGAATTAACAGGTCCTGACTCAACATAATTCCAACATGTTTGCGGCCAACGGCTCTGGCATTATATTAGCAGAGAAAGGACAATTCGATATTGCCAAAGATCTTTTTACTCAGGTCTGCTTTATCCATTAAAAATAAAAAAGTAAAAAAAAGTGATTCTTCAAGTCATTGCAACTTTGTGAACGTTTTAGGTTCAAGAAGCTGCAAGCGGAAGTGTGTTTCTTCAGATGCCTGATGTATGGGTGAATCTGGCGCATGTGTACTTTGCTCAAGGGAATTTTGCCTTAGCCGTGAAAATGGTTTGTCATATTTATATATATTTTTTATCTTCATTGGGTTGATTGCTATGTTTTGATGATGCATTATGTTCATCAACAATGTTGTTTGCAGTATCAAAACTGCTTGCGGAAGTTCTTTTACAACACAGACTCTCAAATTCTTCTTTACTTGGCCCGTACCCATTATGAGGCTGAGCATTGGCAAGAGTGTAAAAAGACACTATTAAGGGCCATTCACTTGTCTCCTTCAAATTACACATTCAGATTTGATTTGGGTGCTGTAATGCAAAAATCATCGTCTTCCACACTACAAAAGAAAAAGAGAACAGCTGATGAGGTTGGCAAACTAAAAATCATCTCTTTCTAAGCGTCTGTTTTTTCCTTTGCTTCTTTCCGACTCTAGCCTTGTCTTTCTTATGCTTCAAAGATAAGCAGATTTTGGTATGGATCAATTGGGAATAGAAAGGGTTATGAGCTTACTTCTACATCTTGTGTATGTAGAACTTTCCACCACGACCCTAGCATAGGAATGTCTAACCTTTAAAATCTTAGTTAGTATGCGTACACCTGATCCTAGGATTTGATGTCTTGTTTTATAAGGTGAAGACATAATTAATTCGTCCAGTGGGGACATAGATATCCATCTGAGAAGGGAATCTTCTTGATATCTACCTGACAAGGGATTCNCCCGGATACGCTTCATGGTCCCTTTGAGTATTTCGAGCTCTCTCTTGTTGACCCCTTTATTCATTTAGGCGTGCGGTCTCTATCGAGGGAGTATTGGTCGACGAGACATTATACTCTTCTCTTCCAAACATCTAGACAAAGACATTTCAGACACAACTCTCCTATTTTCTCTTCCCTTAGTCGATTTCTCCCTACTTTTCTAGGGTATCATTTTATTTTCTCTATCGACTTTCTTTTCTATATTTTTTTTTCTTTTCTTTTTAGTTTGAGAATGATCACTTCTTTGAAATTTTCATGATTGCTGCGAACCTTCTTGGTCCTTTAAGGAACTCGGGTTGCCAGCCTCAAACTAAGACTTTTCTTTCTATTTTTTTTTTCTTTTCTATAACAAGGGAAGATCAAGGAGAGGTTGCACTGCATCTACTTAGTCATGCTAGAGTTTAAAAGAGGAGCAAAGTTCGAAGTACCTCAAGCCCCTTGACGAGATGTTTTGATTCATTAGGTGCGGAGTCAACGCAAGATCCTTCGAGTACTCTAGAGATTAGAACTTTCTCCGTTGGAACGATCCACTCGCAGTGTTCGACTTAGTAAACCTTACCTCTAAAACCGTGAGAATGGTCATTAAGGTTCCTTGTTCGAAATGACTTGTACCTAGCAAAGTTCATAGTTTCCGACTAAAAGAAAAAAAAAAGTTTTGACTCTATAAAACGACTCGATAAATGATGTAAGTATGCATAAGACTCATCAAATCAAAGCATAGTTAGTAATATAAGAAATCCCCCCCAGACTTAAATCAAACTGTCCCCAGTTTGTTTAAATCGAGTTGAGGTGAAAAAGATTGGTTAATTCAAGTACAAGCTTGTGAAGACTTACTTGAAAGTGGCATTGGGTTTGGCATGGGTAGATGGGCGTGTGGTATGATCGAGCTAAGGACTTGTTCATTCTCCTTATGTCACTGCTTAGAATCGATTTAATTGAACAAGAGAAATCGAAAACTTAGCTCGAAAGGAAATGTGTCGCGCGGTTGAGCTTCCTTGCTTCGGATGGTGATGGTGGGCGTGTGATGGTGATGTTGGCGGCTGATGATGATGATTGGGGCACGCCTATGTTTAGGAGAGCAGGTACTCCGGTTGTTGAGTACTCGTCTTTGTTCCTCGACCTTTGTAGAACACCGTGAATGAGAGATGGAAAATCTTCCGTCCTTGCGTCTTGAAGATTGCGTCACCTCAGAAACTTGACTTGAAGTTTGGGTCTATGCTGGCCTATCCAGTGATCTGTTCGGGATCCCAGAAGACAGGTGTTGCTAGTATGAACTTCAATGCCATATGAAATCCTTACTTGGCTTCGGTAAAGGTCTTGGTCGCGGAAGAGAGAAGCTAGTCTTCAGTAACTTTCCTCTTCGAGGTTTGGTGAAGGAAGTTGCATCTTCTTCCTTCTAGAGCTTTCACAATGGTTTTTATCCTCTAGAACCGTTGTATTCTTCTTCTTCTTCATGGATACAGGTCCGTTGAACGTGTTGGAATAACTGAGTAGAGAGATGGATCATTGACTTAACTTGACTTGGATGGAGTCTTGTCTTGTCTCGCCGTTTTTGATGCAACAACAATGTGCCGCGGTTGTGGTAGTGATTTTTGTGGTCTTTAGGACGTGTTCACACCATTGAATCAAGGAGGATGCTTGGAAGGCTTGAGACAGGTTGAAGGAGATCCGGCTTGGTGAAGTTAGGATGGAAAACGTTGCAGAAGAAGGCCGGCCGCGCGACGGGTTGTCACGGCCGCGACCAGGGGTGTCTTCTCCGGCCCATCGTTGGCTCGTGGCGCGGCCCGGCTCCTTCTGGCCGGCCCACGGGCGGTTCGTCGCCTGGTGAGTGTTCTTCTGGTCTCCTTCTTCATATTTTTGGTATTTTCTGATTTTTATGATTTTTTTGTGCTTTTCTTGGTTTTCTGAATTTTTTTTTTTTGCTTTTGGGATTTATGAAAATGCTGTAAATTAAGAAGAAACCAAAACTGAAGATTAGTATGGTTAAGGAGATGAGAAAGAGAGTACCTAAAATGGGTTGTCTCCCATTGAGCCGCTCTTGTTTAGAGTTTTTAGCTAGACTTTGGTAGTTTGGGAGCTTAGTTGGAGGTGGAGTTCGACCTTAGGCAAGGTCTCTTTGCCTTCTGTGCGGCTTCTTCTGCTAAAGGCTCCTCGAGTCTCTCCATGATAGCATCTTCGTCTTTCTCAAAAAGATGTTTCTCCATGGTGTAAGGTATCGCGGGATAAAACTTCTTCCCGTCGATATTGGCGAACGAGACTCGCCTGTTTGGCCAATCCATGATGGCTCCTGCAGTAGCTAAGAACGGCCATCCCAAGATGAGAGGTGCATCTTCTTCTTGGCTAGTTTTGACTACGTAGAAGTCTACCGGGATTCTACAATCGCCAATGATGACCGAGAGATCATAAGTGACTCCTTTCGGGGCTGTAAAGGATTGGTCCGCCAATCCAATCCTGATTTCAGTAGGGAAAACACAACTCACGCCGAGTTTTCGTGCTACACTGGCTGGCATGATGTTTATGCATGACCCCGAATCGCATAGAGCGTTCTTCAAAGTGTTACCTCAGATGCTGCAAGTTGTGAGGTATTGCTCGTGGCCTTGGATCTTGTGGAGGTTTCTAATCTGCCTTCCGGTTCTGGTGAGGTTGAAAATGCTTTGGATGTCAGACACTGTCTCCCTGCTTTCGCAGAAGAAATGTCCGATCAGGTGATCTCTCCAGGCTTCCACGAAATCCATTTCAGGAGGGAGTTCTCGCACCACCTTGTTGAATTCTTCGAGTGCCAACGGCTTTATTCGGTTCTGGTGCCACTCATACTTCTTTGTTGGGGGCATCCTGATAGCGTCCTTGGCAGCTGAATGTCTTACTTGATTAAAGTAGACTTCAATATCGACCTTGTTTTCCAAGCTATCCTGAAAGAAGTCGGCCAAACACTGATTTTTCCAAGCGTCCTCAAATGACATTTCTGTAGGGAGTTTCCTGACTTTGGCATTGAACTCCATAAGCTTCTCCCTCTGAATGTGCATCGAGATTGGTCTTGCGTGGCTGACCTTGTTACTCGTAGTCGAACGGACGGAGGTCTCTTCCTCGAGAAATCCTTGAGACGAATACTTTGACGACCCGGTCGAATATGTCTCTTTGAACCCGTAGTTTGAATCACTCGAGCAACTGGCAGTGAAGCTCGTTTCAGGACTTGAGACCCTTTTTCGGTGATGGGTTCGACCGCATTGCATGGTGCAAACGTGGCTGGGTTCGGGCGGCGGCCTGAAACCTCTCGGCGTGTCTCTCCGGGTTGCTCGGTGGATCGAGACTTCGGAGACCTCTTTAGTCGTTTCCTCGAGGGGGTAGGTAGCCTTCTTGGTTCCGCCAATGTTCATTGCAGAGACTACCTCGCCAAGCCTCTGTTGTTCTTCGATCAGCCTCTCTATTGCCGCCGTCTTCCTTTTCAGGCAGTTGAAGATGCTTTCGAGCCTATCGTCAGTCTCCTCCGCTTTGTCCTCAGATCATCTTTGGTCTTCTATGAGTTGAAGGATGTCAACTTCGGCTCGATCTCTATTGACATAGATAGAGTCGTTGGTCTCTTCAAGCTTTTCACTCAAGGCGCGGATGTCTTCCATGCTCTTCTCGAGGATAGGTCTGCGATGTTCGAGTGCATCAGAGATCTTCTTTAGCTGGATTGCATTGCTGGCTGCTTGCTCTTTATGCAGCCTCATCTCCTCGGAGAGAGCTTCCATTTTAGCGAGAAGTTTGGCTTGTACTTCGTTTATAAGCCCATAGACAGCTTCAGTGCAATCCGCCTGATATACCACCATATCATTGATCGAGTCTATGAGTTTGTCGAGCTGGCGGGCTTGCTCGACCTCTGCGTCCAGGTGATTGACCCTCAGATCTTGTCTTTAGCCAGCAGGTTGCGGGTCGCGTGGGGATCCAGGCTCGTGTTTTTCTTGGTTCGTGGGGACCTCCACGGTTTTAGGGTTTCTGGAACTCATAGAAAGAAATCTAGAAGTTAGAGAAAAAGAATGTCTTTGAGTTGTGATCCTGACCTTTGCTTTGGACAGCGAAACGCAACCTCCCCGGCAACGGCGCCAAAAGCTTGATGGGGTCGAAATAGTCGTCCGAGATTGGAGGATTTCTTTGGGGACTTGTCTATCTTTGAATTTGTAGGACCCTAAGCTGCAAGTGCACAGCGTGCGTTGTAGTACTTAGGGTATCGATCCACAGGGAGGAGGTCAACTGCAAAACAGAAGAATCAGGGCAACCAAAGAAGCATGGAACTGGGGTTTTGGGGTAAGTGTCACGGTTTTTGCAGGAAATAAAGAAAGCAGTATCACGCCTTATATAGAGACGGTTGTCAATCTTTTCTATAACCAACGGGAAAAAGAAAATAAACTTAAAGACTTGTAAAAAGGAAATAAGGTAAGCAGTGCAGGAAAAGTAAATATTGAAGTGCGTAAATCTCGATGTAAAAGTAGATGGGGCGAACACGTTGGGAATCTTCTCGGGAAATATATGGGGTTCTAACTAGAAATCAAACACACAAAAGTCAGGCAAATGAGACTAGGCGATTTTCCTTAAACTGATTCACTGGTTTTAACAACCTAACTCTATCAAGCAAGGTCGATCTGCGATCATCTATTTCGCAGGTATACTCTCGTATCCTGCGTCCTAGACGAATCAATCTCCCTCAAAGAACAAATCAATCTCCCTCAAAGAACAAAGTGGAAACCACGAATCAGAGATTCGCGGCCACCAAAAGAAATCTATAACTTAGAGTATTTCGTGATCCAAAAGTAGATATCTAGAAAAACCCTAAACGACGAGTATATATAGGTCTTCAAGTGCCCTAGGTTGTGGATTAGGTCTTGGCTTGCATAAGACGGCTGCGGGTTTAAGTTGGCCTTCAAATGGGCAGCGCGAGCGACCGGCCGTGGCGCGGCCATTGGTCGTCTGGCTTGGCCGTGGCGCGGCCAGCTCGTCCTTCCGGGTGCTTGACGGACCTTCTTGCTTCTTCCATAACTTGAGATCCAACCGTGGGATTGTTCTCAAACCACTTCGAGGTGAAAAACAGCTGATAAGGCTACCTTGTCTCCAAATATGATCTTGATCTCGTGGTGGAAAGGCCTTCATTAGATGTTGAACTTCTGTCCTCGAGCACTGTTTCCGGAATTATCCATTTTGCTCCAAAATATGCGTCTTTTGCTAAGTTTACCTGAAAAGAGTCTTGAACAACCAAATACTCGAAATCTAGTGTTTATGCATTAAAACCTTAGTGAAATGCTTATTAAAGCACTCACTTATGATAGTAAACACTTGTAAAATATGCATGTTATCAGGGATTGCCCACATCACGGTTTCAGCGAACCGCAGCTTCTCGGTATCTTCTACAGAGGGATCGATTGGAGGTACCATATGGCTTTAGACGCAGCAAGCAATGGCAACTTCAACACCAGATACCCAGATGATGCAATGGTGCTTATAGAGTATTTGGCCTCTTGTAACAGCACCAAGAACGCAGACTTTGAAAGGAGACAACATGCTGGTGCAAATGGAGGAAGTCAAATTGCTGAGGTTAACAGGAAGCTGGATCTTTTGGTGGGGAAGAAGCAAGTCCACTTTGCTAATGAAGTGGAGACATTCAAATCTAGTGAAGAATGCGAAGAAGAGGACGTCAACTACATCAACGGAAGTGGCTTTCAAGGCCAAAGGTTTGGGAACCAGCCAGGGAACAGGAGTTTCAATGGGAATTATCAGAAGAGCTCCCTCACAGGAAATCAAAACTCTTCTGGTTATACTCAAAAGCCCCCATTCCAGAACAACAACAACAATAACACAAGGAGCTATGAAAACTCTTTTTACCAGAAACCTCATGCACAAGACAACAAGATGGAGTCTATGCTAGAGAAAATCTTGGAAGGACAGCAGAAGATGACAGTGGATTTCAATGGGAAGATTGATTCACTGTACCAGGACCTGAATGGAAAGATTGAGAGCTTGAACTCTTATATGAAGAAGCTGGATGTTCAAGTTGCTTAAGGTGCAGGAGCTGTTAACAGACAAGAAGGATTTCTTCCAAGAAAAAATGATACCAATCCCAAACGCCATGTGAACGGCATCACATTGAGGAGTGAAAAGAACCTTCAGCCTGTGCAGAAGAGAGGGCTTAGTGTTGAAGAATTCGAGGAGTTTGAAGACATTGAAGATGCTGCAGAGCCAGTGTCGATCGACACTACTGAAGAGTGTCGATCGACACCAATCGAGATTCACGATAAATCAGACGAACTCGACGCAAAGGACCCGACTTCAAAGACAAGTGTCGATCGACACCAGGAGGGTGTCGATCGACGCTCACCGCAGACAACACCAGATCAGCCTAAGACCACGAAAGCTGCAGCAGAGAAGGTCTACAAACCAAAGATCCCTTTCCCCTTGATACCAAAGAAGTCTAAGAAGGAGCTACTTGATACTAGATGCAAGGCTATCATGGATAGACTAGTGGTTCAAATCCCTTTGATGGATGCCATTAGAACTACTCCAGTGATAAAGAAATACTTGAAGCGGATGATGACAAAGAACATGGATATGAAGGAAGGAGTTATGATGATATCAGAGCAAGTTAGTGCTGTCATCCAGAACAGACTTCCAGAGAAACTCTCCGATCCGGGAAGCTTTGTTCTTGATTGCTCCATCTTTTGAGACAAGTTTGGGAGATCTCTATGCGACTTAGGTTCAAGTGTAAACTTGATGCCTCTTTCAGTTGCTCTTTGATATATCATAGTTTTTACCCATCTTTGAACCATGATATAAGTGTTTTTATAGAGTCTTTTGTTAGTTTTAGAGTCCTATTAGAGTCTTTACAGGATGGAGAGCATTTGGAGCTAAATGGAAGAATCTGAACATTTTGGAGTATTTTGGAGAAGCAGCGGAAATGATGAAGTCAAGAGGCTGGATTTACGTGATGAGTGTCCATCGACACCATCAGTGTCGATCGACACCATCAGTGTCGATCGACACCATCAGTGTCGATCGACACCAATGAAGGTCGGCCAAGTTTCCCGATTTCCATCAGAAAAAGGAAATCACCCAAGTCTTGAAGAATTACAAGTCTGCCCCTGGACGAAAAATCCTCTTCTATAAATAGTTTTCAGACATTGTTTAGCCTAAGACCTAATCATTATTTTCTGTTTTTGAGACTTAGAGAAAGATTGATCCTGAGCTTTTGGGAAGACAATTCTAACTCATCTGAGCCAGATTTCGAACCCATGTATCATTCTCTATTCTTTTATGCAATTTATTTCAGCCATGAATTGTGTTTGAATAATTATGTCTGAGTAGTTTGCTAGTTAGGTTAGAATGATTTAGGGTTTGATGAAGAGTTAGTAGAATCATTAGAATTATTAGGAAAATCAATTAGATCTTCACCTTGATTTGTGCTTAACTTGATTTCTGAAATTGATCACTTAAAAATCAAACCTTAGGTTATTTAATAGATACGAGAGCATTATTAGTAACTTGAACTAATCATAGGTGAGCAAAATAACTATTCGCAAAGAGATTTGGTTTAGGTATTTTGTGAACAAATCGAACCTGTTCTTATTCCTTGCCTTAATTGTTTAAATTCGCAAAGAGATTTGGGATTTAGGAATCTAGGCATAGATAACTTCTGCAACGAGAGTTGATTGGTTTTAACTTAGAATTTCGAGTTCTAGACTGTTCTAATAAATTCCTAATAAACTTAGATTCTGCATTCTTGGATTCAACCTGATAATTATCCCTGCCTAGCACCTTAGTCTCCTGAACTTTAATCCATCTAAAATCCGATTTATTACTTGTTTAATCGCTGCGTTTTAATTTCATATAATCCGACCTAGCATAATTCGAACTTAGAAACCTTAGTGTAGCTTTCACTTCCCTTGGGATTCGATACCCCTTATACTTCAACTGCATTGATGTGCACTTGTAGTAGTTGATTATTTAGGTAAAACCTGAGCCCTATCAAGTTTTTGGCGCCGTTGCCGGGGAAGTAATAGCTGCCTACGGAATCTAATACTAGGAGTTTGACTAGGTTTTGTTTTAGTTTTTGTTACTAATATAGTTTCCTATCTTTTGTTTCAGGTGCATGTCTAGTACCAGAAGCAACAAGGAAGAGGAACTAATTGCACTGAACCAGGAACTAGGCCGTCTCGAACGTACGAACCGCAAGTCTGCTCGAGCATCGATCGCCACAAGTAGCGTCGATCGACACCCTTCCTTAGTGTCGAACGACACCTTGATCATCGATCGAAACCTTGCGCAGACAGAGATGGCAGAACCTGTGATCATGATACGCAACGAGGCAGGCGACTTTGTTGACCTTCAAGGCAATAGAAGGAACGCCCAAGGCCAGAGACCTGATGAGGCTGGCGCCGTCATCGTCGAACCAGCGATACAAATCGCCCCTGCAGAAGCTGGACGTGGAAGAACATTAGGCGAGTACAACCGCCCAAATCAGTTCTATGCCAATAGAGCTGCATTCCGTCCTCCTGCATTTCAGACGAATGACTTCGAGCTGAAGCCTGCCTACTACACATTGGTGGCTCAGCATCCCTTCCATGGTCTTCCTAATGAGCACCCGATGGACCATATTGAGGAATTTGAAGACCTCGCATCAAGCATCAAGGCTAATGGAGTGACCTATGATTATCTCTTCTACAAGCTGTTTCCTTACTCACTTGCCAGAGATGCATCTTACTGGCTAAAGCAGCTTGATCCATGATCTTTGACCACTTGGGAAGAAACAAAGAATGCATTCTTATGCAATTTCTTTGATGATGCAAGATCAGAGGAGTTGAGGACGAAGATCACTACATTCTCCCAAGGTCTCACAGAAGCATTCAAGGCTTCTTGGGTGAGATTCAAAACTTACCAGAGGGACTGCCCACACCACGGTTTTAGGGAGCCGCAGCTTATCGGTATCTTCTACCGAGGGATTGATTGGAGGTACCAGATGGCTCTAGACGCTGCGAGCAATGGCAACTTCAACACCAGATACCCGCAGGACGCAGTGGTGCTTATAGAGAATTTGGCCTCTTGTAACAACACCAAAAATGCAGATTTTGAGAGAAGACAAAACGCAGGAGTAACTGGAGGAGGCCAAATCGCTGAAGTCAACAGGAAGCTAGATCTCTTGGTGGGAAAGAAGCAGGTCCACTTTGCTAATGAAGTGGAGACATTCGAACCAGATGAAAGATGCGAAGAAGAGGATGTCAACTACATCAACGAAGGAGGATTTCAAGGCCAACGTTATGGGAACCAGCAAGGGAACATGAGCTTTAATGGGAATTATCAGAAGAGCTCCTTCACAGGAAATCAGAACTCTTCTGGTTATACTCAAAAGCTCCCATTCCAGAACAGCAACAGCGGTTACACAAGGAGCTATGGAAATTCATCTTACCAGAAACCTCCTGCTCAAGACAACAAAATGGAGTCTATGCTAGAGCAACTCTTGGAAGGACAACAGAAGTTGACAGTGAATTTCAATGGCAAGATTGATTCACTGTACCAGGACCTGAATGGAAAGATTGAGAGCTTGAACTCTCATATGAAGAAGCTGGATGTTCAAGTTGCTCAAACTGCAGAAGCTGTTAACATGCAAGAAGGATTCCTTCCAGGGAAGACTGATACCAATCCCAAACGCCATGTGAACGCTGTCACATTGAGGAGTGGAAAGAACCTTCAGCCTGTGCAGAAGAGAGGGATTAGTGTTGAAGAATTCGAGGAACTTGAAGATGTGGAAGATGCTGCGGAGCCAGTGTCGATCGACACTACTGTGTGTTGATCGACACCCACAGAGATAGAAGACAAATCAGACGAGCCTGAACCGAACGCGAAAGACACGACTTCCACGAAGAGTGTCGATCGACACCAGGAGGGTGTCGATCGACACCCACAACGGACAACACCAGATGCATCCAAGACCACGAAGGTTGCAGCAGAAAGGGTTTACAAACCAAAGATCCCTTTCCCCTTGATACCAAAGAAG
Organism: Alliaria petiolata; assembly: GCA_020283515.1. Lineage (NCBI taxonomy): Eukaryota > Viridiplantae > Streptophyta > Magnoliopsida > Brassicales > Brassicaceae > Alliaria > Alliaria petiolata. The sequence continues at coordinate 19,773,336 of JAHZTW010000003.1, read as the reverse complement.
TCCAAGAACGAGCTGCTTGATGCCAGATGCAAGGCTATCATGGATAGACTAGTGGTTGAAATCCCTTTGATGGATGCCATTAGAACTACTCCAATGATAAAGAGATACTTGAAGTGGATGATGACAAAGAACATGGATATGGAGGAAGGAGTGATGATGATATCAGAGCAAGTTAGTGTTGTCATTCAGAACAGGCTTCCAGAGAAACTCTCCGATCCGGGAAGCTTTGTTTTAGATTGCTCTATCTTTTCAGACAAGTTTGGGAGATCTCTATGTGATTTAGGCTCAAGTGTCAACTTGATGCCTCTTTCAGTTGCTCTAAGGCTGGAGATGACAGACTTCAAGGGCACAAGAATTTCCCTAGTACTTGCTGGTCGTTCTGTCAGAATCCCTGAAGGTGTCTTGGAAGATGTTCCTATCAAAGTGGGAGATTGCTTGATTCCCACAGACTTTGTGGTATTGGCATATGATGAGGAACCCAAAGACCCTCTCATACTTGGTAGATCATTGTTGGCTACAGCTGGAGCAATCATTGACGTGAGGAAGGGCAGGATCGCGCTGAACATTGGTGATTTGGTGATGAATTTTGACATGGAGAAGCTGATGAAGAGACCAAAAATTGATGGACAAACTTTCTATGTCGATTCACTCACCAACCTTGCTGAAGAAATATTCCAAGAGGACCACCCTACAGACCCCTTGGAGCGCGCATTGGCCACTTCTACAAAGGACGTTGAGTGCTTGGATGATGCAGCTACTGGATACGCGAAGATGCTGGACACAAGTGAGCAAGTCATGCAACTAGTCGCTCAGGAGGACTTGTGTCGATCGACACTAACCAGTGTCGATCGACACCCTGCGAGCACGACGAGGACAGCCAAAAACGCAACACTTGCCGATTGGAGTGAGGCTAAGGCACCTAAAGTTGAGCTTAAACAGCTCCCTGTCGGGCTAAGGTACGCATTTCTTGGTCCTAATTCAACATATCCTGTCATTGTGAATGCTTCCTTAAATAATGCAGAGCTCACCTTATTGCTAAGCAAGCTGCGCAAGTATCGCAAAGCTCTTGGCTATTCTCTTGATGATATTTCAGGTATCTCACCAGACTTATGCATGCATCGGATTCACCTTGAGGATGAGACAAAGTCATCCATTGAACATCAAAGGAGGCTTAATCCGAACCTGAAGGAAGTAGTCAAGAAGGAGATCATGAAGCTATTGGAAGCAGGGATCGTCTATCCCATTTCAGACAGTGCTTGGGTCAGTCCAGTTCATGTGGTTCCTAAGAAAGGAGGAGTCACAGTGGTGAAGAACGAGAAGAATGAGCTGATTCCTACAAGGACTGTGACTGGACACAAAATGTACATAAACTACAGGAAGTTGAATGCCGCGACCAGAAAAGATCACTTTCCTTTGCCTTTCATAGACCAAATGCTGGAGAGATTGGCGAACCATCCCTACTACTGTTTCATTGATGGCTATTCAGGGTTCTTCCAGATTCCTATCCATCTGGATGATCAGGAGAAGACCACTTTTACATGTCCTTATGGTACATTTGCATATCGCAGAATGCCATTTGGACTTTGTAATGCTCATGCGACCTTTCAGCGATGCATGATGTCCATCTTCACATATATGATTGAGAAGTTTATGGAGGTCTTCATGGATGATTTTTCTGTTTATGGGTCATCCTTCAAAGACTGCTTGGACAACTTATGCGCGGTGTTGCAGTGGTGTGAAGAGAAGCACTTAGTCCTGAACTAGGAAAAGTGTCATTTCATGGTCACAGATGGGATTGTACTTGGACACAAAGTTTCAGCAGAAGGGATTGCAGTGGATCGCGCCAAGATAGAAGTAATGACGACTTTTCAAGCACCTGATTCTGTGAAGTCAGTGAGAAGTTTTCTAGGCCACGCTGGGTTCTACAGAAGATTCATCAAGGACTTCAGCAAGATTTCAAGACCACTCACAGCTCTTCTCTGCAAAGATCTGAAATTCGAGTTCACTGCAGAATGTCGTTCAGCCTTTGAACAGATCAAGCAAGCCTTAGTGAGTGCTCCAATAGTTCAACCTCCGGATTGAGATTTGCCTTTCGAGGTGATGTGTGACGCCAGTGATTTCGCAGTAGGCGCGGTTTTGGGAGAGAAGAAGGACAAGAAGCTTCATGCCATCTACTATGCCAGCAGAACGTTGGATGATGCTCAGAAGAACTATGCAACTACGGAGATGTAATTGCTAGTTGTGGTCTTTGCCTTTGAGAAATTTCGCCAATATCTTGTTGGCTCAAAGGTGATTTTCCACACTGATCATTCTGCATTGAAGTACTTGATGCAGAAGAAGGATGCAAAGCCAAGGTTGTTGAGATGGATTTTACTTCTTCAAGAGTTTGACATTGAAGTTAAGGACAAGAAAGGAGTTGAAAATGGAGTAGCTGATCATCTCTCAAGGATCAGGATTGAAGATGACGTGCCAATTGATGATTTTCTACCTGAAGAGAATGTCTACTTCGTCGAAAGTGGTTTCCAAGCTGTCAGATCAGAGCAAACGAGCCTAGTGTCGATCGACACTCAGTCCGAAAATTGAGGTTTGACAACTCTTGTGCCCAAGTGTCGATCGACACCCAACGCGAATTTCACTTCGCAGGATCTTGGACGAGGTGTTTGGACAGCCAATCTTTGCCATTAATGATGCACCTCGACCATGGTATGCTGACATTGTGAATTTCCTTGCTGCTGACATTGAGCCTAACCATCTCAAGGGTTATGAGAAGAAGAAGTTCATGAGGGAACATAGAAGGTACTATTGGGATGAACCGCACTTATACAAGCATTGTTCAGACAATGTTTACAGAAGATGCATTGCAGAGAGTGAGGTTCGTGATGTGCTGTTCCATTGTCATGGCTCCGAGTATGTTGGACACTTCGCAACCTTCAAGACAGTGTCCAAGGTTCTTCAAGCAGGCTTTTGGTGGCCTACTATGTTCAAAGATGCTCAGCTGTTCATCACACAATGTGATGTTTATCAAAGGAGAGGGAAGATCAGCAAGAGAAACGAAATGCCACAGAACTTCATCCTTGAAGTAGAGATTTTCGATTGCTGGGGTATTGACTTCATGGGCCCTTTCCCTTCATCTTTTGGGAACAAGTACAGCTTGGTGGCTGTGGACTATGTTTCTAAGTGGGTGGAAGCAATTGCTTCTAAGACCAATGATGCTGCAGTGGTCCTAAAGCTGTTTCGAACCATCATCTTCCCAAGATTCGGAGTGCCTCGGATTGTCATAAGTGATGGTGGTTCTCACTTTATCAACAAGGTGTTCGAGAAGCTGCTAAAGAAACATGGATTTCAGCATCGCGTGGCTACTCCTTATCATCCCCAAACGAGTGGACAAGTGGAAGTCTCCAACAGGCAGATCAAGCAAATTCTGGAGAAGACAGTGGGCAAGACAAAGAAGGATTGGTCTGCGAAATTGGATGATGCACTCTGGGCCTACATGACTGCCAAAAAAACGCCGCTTGGGACTACACCATTCCAGCTGCTCTATGGCAAAGCTTGCCATCTTCCAGTGGAGTTGGAACACAAGGCGCATTGGGCTATCAAGAAGATGAATTTCGACATGAAACCTGCTGCAGAGAGGCGCCTACTTCAGCTCCACGAATTAGATGAACTTCGTTATCATGCTTATGAGAACTCAAAGCTCTACAAAGAGAGAACTAAAGCACATCATGATAAGAAGATCATCTCGAGACAATTCGAGCCAAATGACCAGGTACTTCTGTATAACTCTCGTTTGCAATTGTTTCCTGGTAAATTGCGTTCACGTTGGTCAGGTCCTTTCACCATCAAAGAGGTCAGACCTTATGGAGCAATTGTCTTGACAAACTCCAAAGGAGAGGAGTTCACTGTGAATGGGCAGCGAGTGAAACATTATTGGGCTCAAGCCGAGATTCCAGAAGGACACATTGTGTCTCTGGATGATGCACCGTCCGCCTAAACGCATGAACAGTCAAGCTATTGACGTTAAACGAGCGCTTAGTGGGAGGCAACCCACTGATAGGTATTTAGTTTATTTTTCATTTTGGTTTTACTAATTATTTTGGCTTTTAGATAAAAAAAAAAAAAAAAAAAAAAAAAAAAAAAAAAAAAAAAAAAAAAAAAAAAAAAAAAAAAAAAAGAGAGCAGGATTCTCGACCAGACCACGTGTCGATCGACACATATGGGTGTCGATCGACACCACCACCGGACAAAGGTAAGTCTTCAAAACCCGACACATAGTCATTTCTTCTTCATTTTTTTTCAAAAACCGCCCTTAAGAGAGATTTTTCCCAAATCCGAATTTCCTCAAATCTTCACCAAATTGAGTGATTCTTTTCTCTAATCCGTGCGGATTTTAACCCTTTTTCATAATCCATCATCCATTCATTCGATCTACAAAGGTATGTTCTTCAAATCTTCCAATTTCATTTTCGGACCTAAGGTGAACATTTTCGAAATTCAACCTTTCTAGCTTGATTTCTTTGTTGAATGATGCTTATTTAGGTTGTATAACATGAGTTAGATCATTTCCCAACAGTTTTTCATCCTCTAATTCATATAATTTGTAATTTTCGGAATTTTTAGAAATTGATGATGCATGTTGCGAATTTGGATTTTTCTTTGGGTTTTATGGTCTAGACTTGGTCGGTTATTGCTATTGGGAAAGTGAGGAATGAAATTGTTGATTGAAAGACGTTGCAATCGTGATTTAGGTTCGGATTAGAAATCCATGCATGGTGTCGATCGACACCCGACCTGAACTGACGAATTGTTCTTCATTTCTTGGATTTTGGATTTGATTTTGCTTTACTTTTCATCTTCAGATGGCTCCTGTGAGTAAGAGACCACGCCACACTGAAGCATCAGCCTCAGGGACTGCCAATGATGAGGCAATTCTGTCTCTTCCACCGTGGCCTAAGCCTGAAAAGGCAAAGGTTCGGGTTACACGACGTTGGGACGATTCACCAGCTGAGGAGGTTGCAAAGGACGCGTGTATTTACATAGATCTCAGCGAGACATGGGACGATTATGACACGCTGTTCTACAATGCGTGGCTGCGAGTAGAGATCGCTCCAACTCGTTTTGCTTGTGAGAAGACGATGAGCGAGCTAGGCATCAAAGATGACATTTTGCATCTGATGAACATAATTGGGATGGGCACTATTGCGACGCGGCAGTACGATTTGTATCCCGATCTAGTCCGCCAGTTCATTGCCACAGCTAGAGTCTACTACTGGAACGAGATAGTCCGGAATTCTCTGGAAGGCACATTGACCTTCCTAATCCGCAGGATCCGCTACCACATTTCACTTCCAGACCTTTGTGGGATCTATGGTTTCGCAGATGAGCATGCCACTGGAGTCTCTCTTCAGACACAGCTCCCAGATAACCAGGATTTCTGGTCACACTTCGGGAATGGGAGGTATGACTCTAAGACCTCCACTCACACCGACATTCGCCATCCCACCCTGCGCTACTTGGTCCACCTATTCTCTACTACACTTATGTGTAAGCATGAGCCAGGGAAGATGCGAGTGTCTGAGTTGGTACTGCTTTATCGCGGTCTTTGGACTGAGATTTATGAGGATGAAGACGCCCCACAGAGCGCGAACCTAGGCGCAGTATTTGCTCATCACTTGGCTTCTTTAAAGACCAAGCCTTTCAGTGGAACGAAGACCAAGCCCGAGACTATAGAAAGTCTTCTTACTCTTATCTTCCTGCACTGCGGGATTGATACTTCTAGCTGCACCATTGACACATCACGTGCTTTGGTTGATATGGAGTATTTGAAGAGGACTCATTGGGTGAAGCCAGAGAGGTATTGGGTCTTCAGCGACGAGCAGAGAGTGCAGCGTATGGTACTTTTACCTGACAGAGACCTCACTCACATTACCACAGATCCAGCTCGCCTCGCGTTTCACCCTAGTCCGAGCAAGCTTAGGACTGCTCCTGTTGCCAGACGCAGAGGCACATCCTCCCGACCAGCTGAGGATCCGCCACGTCCTTCATGTTCTAGGCGCAGAGCATAGACCACTTTGGCACCTATTGGACCTCATCACCTTCCAGACGCTCCCGAGATTCCTATGGAGCAAGCTGCATTTCAGAGATATGTGGTTCAGAGCTTTCAGGCCATCTGGAACGCCATTGCTATTGTGTCTAACTGTGGCTGTGTTCGACCTGCTACACCACCACGATCTTCTCCACCACGTGCTGATGACGACGAGTGACTCTTACATCCTTTTTAGTACTTTGAGTCAGTTTTTCTTTTTCTCTTGAGTCTGCATTTGCTTCATTTGCTTCAGTACCTTGTTTCAAACTTGTTGCAATTATTAAGTTAATTGGATTATCTTGTGCTTTTAACGTTTGTTTGAGTTTTTCTAACAGCTGGGAAGATTCTAACAACAATCTGACTTAACCACAATCATGTTCGAGTGGCAGAACTCTGTCTTCGGACAGAGTGTCGATTGACACTATATAGTCTTGATCCGATTTTTCTCTTTGATTTGTAACAGTTTAACACAACTTTTTTCTATCCAAACTCATTCTTAGTAACACTGGGGACAGTGTTATTCAAGTCTGGGGGAGGTGGTTGCTAACATTATGTTTTGTTTTGAGAGTCAAAAGTTTTCAAAAAAAAAAAATTTTATTGAGTCAAAATCAGTTGGAACTTTCAGTTTTTCTAGGAACTAACCACAGGAAGTTGACACTTGAAAGGACCATTGCTATAGTAGTTGACTGCGGGTGTTACTAAGTAGAAAGCTGCAAGTGGAATCAGTCTAACAGGGCGAGTTCAGATCCCCTTATAAGAACTAGGTATGCGCAGAACTTGATTCCTCTTTCAGTCCGAACAAATAGGCAATTGCAGTCTCTCGTTGATCTTCCCTTGAGAAAAGAAAAAGAAAAGAAAGAAAAATAGTCTAAGTCTGGGAATAGTGTCTTTGTCATGAGCCTGTCTCCTAACAAGGAACAATATTAGTGATGCTCTTGAACACGTCTCCTAACAAGGAACACAAGTAGAGAGTAGCACTATTTCCAGAGAACCCAAAAGAATAAGAAGAGTCAACGAAAAGATCTTAGAACACCCTGAAAATGGGCAGAAGTTGACTAAGGGAAGAGAAAATAGGGAAGCTGTATGAGAATGTCTTGTTCAGGCACTAAGGAAGGGAAAAGGATCAGCAAAGTTATGTGGCATAACCACTGTTAGAGTTCGAAACTTTTACCAAGGAAAGGATCTTGATTTGAACTGGGAGATTGCTAAGCTTGTGGTAAGTACACTGAACTTTCCTAAGGTTGGCTCTATATCATGTGGATTCAAGAAGTGTTAATCAATGTGGCGTTCTGAAGAGGCACTCGAAGTTCTTGTTTTCAAACTTCTACTTCATTCTAAGTTTTTGTTTTGCTTGAGGGCAAGCAAAAGCTAAGTCTGGGGGAGTTGATATATCATAGTTTTTACCCATCTTTGGACCATGATATAAGTGTTTTTATAGAGTCTTTTGTTAGTTTTAGAGTCCTAGTAGAGTCTTTACAGGATGGAGAGCATTTGGAGCTAAATGGAAGAATCTGGAACATTTTGGAGCATTTTGGAGAAGCAGCCGAAGTGATGAAGTCAAGAGGCTGGATTTACGTGCTGAGTGTCGATCGACACCATCAGTGTCGATCGACACCAATGAAGGTCGGCCAAGTTTCCCGATTTCCATCAGAAAAAGGAAATCACCCAAGTCTTGAAGAATTACAAGTCTGCCCCTGGACGAAAAATCCTCTTCTATAAATAGTTTTCAGACATTGTTTAGCCTAAGACCTAATCATTATTTTCTGTTTTTGAGACTTAGAGATAGATTGATCCTGAGCTTTTGGGAAGACAATTCTAACTCATCTGAGCCAGATTTCGAACCCCTGTATCATTCTCTATTCTTTTATGCAATTTATTTCAGCCATGATTTGTGTTTGTATAATTATGTCTGAGTAGTTTGCTAGTTAGGTTAGAGTGATTTAGGGTTTGATGAAGAGTTTGTAGAATCATTAGAATTATTAGGGAAATCAATTGGATCTTCACCTTGATTTGTGCTTAACTTGATTTCTGAAATTGATCACTTATAAATCAAACCTTAGGTTATTTAATAGATGCGAGAGCATTATTAGTAACTTGAACTAATCATAGGTGAGCAAAATAACTATTCGCAAAGAGATTTGGTTTAGGTATTTTGTGAACAAATCGAACCTGTTCTTATTGCTTGCTTTAATTGTTTAAATTCGCAGATTTGGGATTTAAGAATCTAGGCTTAGATAACTTCTGCAACGAGAGTTGATTGGTTTTAACTTAGAGTTTCGAGTTCTAGACTGTTCTTAATAAATCCCTAATAAAGTTAGATTCTACATTCTTGGATTCAACCTGATAATTATCCCTACCTAGCGCCTTAGTCTCTTGAACTTTAATCCATCTAAAATCCGATTTATTTACTTGTTTAATCGCTGCGTTTTAATTTCATATAATCCGACCTAGCATAATTCGAACTTAGAAACCTTAGTGTAGCTTTCACTTCCCTTGGGATTCGATACCCCTTATACTTCAACTGCATTGCTGTGCACTTGCAGTAGTTGATTATTTGGGTAAAACCTGAGCCCTATCACTCTTAGGCTGGATATGAAAGACTTCAAAGCCACCATAATCTCCTTAGTTCTTGCTGATCGTTCCGTCAAAATCCCTGAAGGTGTCTTGGAAGATGTTCCTATCAATGTGGGAGATTGTTTGATTCTCACAGACTTTGTGGTATTAGCTTATGATGAGGAACCCAAAGACCCTCTCATACTTGGTAGACCATTCTTGGCTACAGCTGGAGCCATCATTGATGTGAGAAAGGGGAGAATCGCGCTGAACATTGGTGACTTGGTGATGAATTTCGACATGGAGAAGCTTATGAAGAGGTCAACCATCGATGGACAGACCTTCTATGTCGATTCACTCACAACCTTACTGAAAAGATTTTCCAAGAGGACCATCCTACATACCCTTTGGAAAGAGCATTGAAGACTTCTACAAAGGACGCTGAGCACTTGGACGATGCCGCTACTGGATACATAAAGATGATAGATGCTAGTGAGCAAGTGCTGTAACATTGGAAGACTGGTGTGAGGCTAAGGCACCTAAAGTTGAGCTTAAACAGCTCCCTGTCGGGCTAAGGTACGCTTTTCTTGGTCCTAATTCAACTTATCCTGTTATTGTGAATGCTTCCTTAAACAATGCAGAGCTCACTTTATTGTTAAGCAAGCTACGCAAATTTCGCAAAGCCCTTGGCTATTCTCTTGATGACATTATAGGTATCTCGCCAGACTTGTGCATGCATCAGATTCACCTTGAGGATGAGACGAAGTCATCGATTGAACATCAAAGGAGGCTGAATCTGAACCTGAAGGAAGTAGTCAAGAATGAGATCATGAAGCTCTTGGAAGCTGGGATCATCTCTCCCATTTCAGACAGTGTTTGGGTCAGTCTGGTTCATGTGGTTCCTAAGAAAGGAGGAGTCACAGTGGTGAAGAACGAGAAGAACGAGCTGATTCCTACAAGGACTGTGACTGGGCACAGGATGTGCATAGACTACAGGAAGTTGAATGTCGCGACCAGAAAGGATCACTTTCCTTTACCTTTCATCGATCAGATGCTGGAGAGATTGGCGAATAATCCCTACTACTGTTTCCTTGATGGCTATTCGGGATTCTTTCAAATTTCAATCCATCCAGATGATCAGGAGAAGACCACGTTTACATGTCCTTATGGTACATTTGCATATCGCAGAATGCCATTTGGACTTTGTAATGTGATAGACTCATAATTTAGCATATTTTAGCACTCATTTAGGATAGTTTTGCACTCACTTTTGCACTCATACTTAGAGTTATTGTAGTTTTTGTCCCATTTTAGGTTTTAGGACATGTTGCATTAGCATTTGTATATTTCTTGCATATTTGCATCATTTTCAGGTTATTTGGTGTACTTGGAGCTATCTTGGATGATGAGCATGGACAAGAAGGTTAAAGAAGAGCTTAGGATTTGATGGGAGTCAAAGGAAAGCTTGGACAAAGGAAAGGAAGCTGAGATCGAGCAGCGGATCGACCAAACCCAGTCAATCAGCCGTGGATCGAGTCACGGATCGACCAAACCCAGTCGATCAGCCGTGGATCGAGTCA
>JAHZTW010000003.1:19706565-19749469 GCA_020283515.1 Alliaria petiolata | reverse complement strand
TTACTAATAATGCTCTCGCATCTATTAAATAACCTAAGGTTTGATTTCTAAGTGATCAGTTTCAGAAATCAAGTTAAGCACAAATCAAGGTGAAGATCCTATTGATTTCCCTAAAAGTTCTAATGATTCTACAAACTCATCATCAACCCTAAATCACCCTAACCTAACTAGCAAACTACTTAGACATAGATATGGAAACACAAATCATGACCGAAGTAAATTGCATAAAATAAGAATAGAGAATGATACAGGGGTTCAAAATCTGGCTCAGATGAGTTAGAATTGTCTCCCCAAAAGCTCAGGATCAATCTATCTCTAAGTCTCAAAAACAGAAAATAATGATAAGGTATTAGGCTAAACAATGCCTGAAAACTATTTATAGAAGAGTATTTTTCGTCCAGGGACAGACTTGTAATTCTTCAAGACTTGGGTGATTTCCTTTTTTTGATGGAAATCGGGAAACTTGGCCGACCTTCATTGGTGTCGATCGACACTCAGCACGTAAATCCAGCCTCTTGACTTCATCACTTCGGCTGCTTCTCCAAAATGCTCCAAAATGTTCCATATTCTCCCATTTAGCTCCAAATGCTCTCCATCCTGTAAAAACTCTAATAGGACTCTAAAACTAACAAAAGACTCTATAAAAATACTTATATCATGGTCCAAAGATGGGTAAAAACCATGATATATCAATAAGATGATTCTTTTCCCAAGTGATTTGAAGTCCGTATCTCTTTTACCAATTGCATCGGAAACATTAGTGTAGAGATATGCTCTTAGTGTCTTTTGGTTGTTTCTTTGAAACTTCAATCTTTCTTCTTCGATTACTGTGTATGCGTCAACAATGTATTGATGGAATAAACGGCCTCCTTTGATCATCGTCATTCCTTCTGACAATCTTGTTTGGATTTGGTATGCATAGTACTCCCGAATAGTAACATGTTGTCTGCTAATTTTCCTCCTGTTATCAGCCGCATAAGGTATTCGCAAGTGGAATCCTTCTTCTCCATATGGAAACAACAATGGATATTGTAAAGTCATATAGTAGCGGTGCAAAGTACTTATTCTTTGCAGTTTGGATGACTTGTATTCAACTATGATATCTCGCTCTCTTAATGTTTCCTCTAAGTCTCTTATAATCAAGCCTGTTGTTTCTTCGTCCGTAGACAAATCATACTGTCTGCCCATTTCCTTTTTTCCAACAATGTGAATGGTGAATTCTTCTTACGTTCCTGATTAAACTTTATCGCGATCTTTCGTAAACTCTTTAGCTACCCAATTATTTTCATCCACCATACGTATCAACTCCTCCACTACCTTTTCTTCAAGTTTTTCTCGTCCACCATTCTGGGATATGAATTTCATTCAGTTTTGAGTTTCATTATCGTATAAAAACATACAGTTGGAGAAACTTTGGAGGCTTTCCAACTATCGGTAGAATTGATCCTATTTTGTGGTGGTTTTGGCTTTGAATTCTGAATGTGAATGAACCTTGTCCTGACGCAACTGATTTGTCCACATTTGCATCAATTGAAGTGAAAGCTAGTAATGAGTTTGCGACTCTTATACTATCTTTGAAACTTGTCTCATTCATTAGTCTGGATAAGACCTCTGGCGGCTCTTTGACTTTGGAAAGATAAATTTTTTCCATTTGACAGCATATAGAAAAAACTAATGTGTTGCATGAAAGACATTGAAGAAGAATATTTTCTGGTTTTTGTTTTATTCGCTTTCTCCCTGTTTGTAATTTTTTTATATATAAGAAACCATTCTACCATTTAAACAGAGAATTGAACATAGTTGTAAGGAGATATTGAGTACGTACGTACCTTTACGTGCGTTTTGAGTGGATTGTACTCTCTGTTTTCCTGTGATTCAATTATGATGGAATGAGTTTGATATTTCATATAAGTATTTTTTTATTGTAATATTCGTATATTTTGTTATTCACCTTTAGTTCTTTGGTTCTGTTTCTTGGTTTGAAGTAGCCACGTCTTTGATCTCTTGCTCTTTTATAAATCTCTGAAAAAATATATTAATTATGGTATGTTCTGTAACTATCCGATTTTGCCCCTTTGTCCTAAAACACAAAAAAAAACTGAAGAGAGAAAAAACAACCGGAGAAGAAGCTGTGATGAAGTGTTTCGATCTCTCCAAGCTCAATCGTAATCTTCGAAGCTCTTTGGATAGCGAGCTCGATTTTCTATATTCCGTCCACCATCCCAACATCATTCGTCTCCTCCAAGTTTTCCAAGTATGGATTCCACCCATTAATCTGGGTTTTTCTGACCTTTTCGAATATGTGAAATCGTTTGCTTCAATTTCAAATTCATTCTTTCAGGATGCGGATTTACTGATCATGGTTCTGGAATATGTGAAATCGTTTGCGATCTGTCAAATCGTGAAATGGAGAAATCACCATCGGAATCGGATATCGTTTCCGTCGCCGTTCTCCGTTTCATCCTCTGCTTCGTCGCAACGTTCCCAATCTCCTTCGATTGGCGACTCGTCCCGAGTCGACTCGGTAAACACATCTACTCGGCTGCTTCTGGAGCTTTCCTCTCTTATCTCTCCTTTGGCTTCTCTTCAAATCTTCACTTCCTCGTCCCGATGACCATCGGTTACGCTTCAATGGCGATTCATGCTTGTTACGTTACAAGTGTATATAGTGAGCACTGGTAAAATTCATGCTTGTTGTTGTGATCTAACATCTCTTGGGAACACAAACTCACATTAATATGTATCAATTTGTATATTATCTTTTTCTTTCTGTAGGTGGATTGAAGGCGATGCCACTGATTTGCCATTTGATGACTATGAATTCGATGCTATAACAATGGGTTATGGTCTTAGAAACGTTGTTGATAGAGATATAGCCATGAGGGAGATGTATCGGGTTCTGAAACCAGGTATAGCTCTTTTTTTTATTATACATTTGCATCGTATACCAAAGCTTTGTGCTTTTACTTACTTAATTGTCTCATGTTGGTGTTAGGTTCGAAAGTATCCATTCTTGATTTTAATAAGTTCAACCAATCCGTTACTGCGTTTATGCAGGTGCTTGTCTTTTCTACTATTATGATGACTGCCAGGTGCGATTTGGAAATTATGTTTTTGATGAAAATAATATGGTTGGTGGTTTGATTTTGCAAGGATTGGATGATTGATAATGTAGTTGTCCTGGTGGCTACTGTTTATGGTCTTGCAAAGGAGTATGAATATCTGAAATGTTCAATCAATGGTTACCTAACAGGTTCGTTTTCTGTCATTAGCATTTGCTGGATACGATATTATTGTAAATCATGTTGTGTTCTCGTCAGATTTGCCACATTTCACCCATTTTCCTCTCAGATTCCAAAGCTTCTACTGCATTAGGATTCAAACTTGAAAGTTGGAATATCTTTTACCATTTGTCTTTTTAGTGAAGGGCTTATACTATATTGTGTTTTGATTAGTTGATATTGGAGTGTGGAATTGTTCTTTTGCAGGAGAAGAGCTAGAGACTCTTGCTCTAGAAGCTGGCTTTCTTACGTGCTTAGGAAGCCCTTACTAACGTTTTGTACTTGCAGATTTATACAAAGCATGTGGATCAGATCACTTTCTCTCCCCGTCTCACCAAATCCGAATGAAGATATGAATGCTGAGGTAAGCTGTCTCTTTTGTCACTTGTATTTGAAGGTGTATAAACACAAACAATTTTAACATTTCTTTCAAAATGTTAGTTCTCGCAGTTTGTTGGATATGAGCATGATCAATTCCCGTCTCCTACACGTTCTCAACCGGAAAATATGACGTACCACCTCACTTACAAGTCGGAGCTGTTGTTTAAGCTCTCAGTTTTTTCTCAAGTCTTTGTAAAAAGAAGCATTTCCTAAATTTGTAAAAATTATTCCTAAAAAATCAAGAAAGTTTTCTAATTTCCAAAATTTATATAACATTTCTAGATATATAGGAAAAAATCATACACATTTGACTTTCAAAAAATCAAGAAAGCTTTCCTAATTGTATATGATGTTTCCTAAATTTTTATTTGATAAGTAGTTAACATACAATTAAGGAAGAATTTCCTAAATTTTTAAGTATCATTAATAAAAATTCAAAAAGGTTCACTAATTTTTTTGACATTTTATGAGTACACATTGAATCTAAAGTCGAGTATGAGCTCTGAACGACGAATCTTGATACATGAAATTCTGACATATGTTTTTGAGAAATATTTCAATTTATCAAATACAAATCAAGAAATAATCATGTTTAGAATGACCTTCCTAAACATAGGAAGACCTTCCTATATTGTTGCAAATAATTGAATTAATGTATTGTTTGTTGGTGCAACTCACAATAACCAAATTTTTATCCAATCTATACCTAAAAAACAAGAACCACGACGAAAACCAAAAATAATCATTTTTAGAAATTAGAATGATCTTCCTAAACATAGGAAGACCTTCCTAAACATAGGAAGACATTCCTAAATTGTTGCAAATAATTGAACTAGTGTATTGTTTGTTGCTACAACTCACAATAACCAATTTTTTATCCAATCTATACCTAAAAAATAAGAACCACGACGAAACCCAAAAATAATCATGTTTAGAATGCCCTTCCTAAACATTTAAAAAGTTTCAAAAACATTAGGAAAACTTCGTAAAGCTCTTAAAATTATATGAAATTTTTGTAAATGTTTAGAAAATATTCATAAATCCTTGGAATTTTTTTTCACAAAATGTTTTCGGGATGCCTTCCAAAAGCATTAGTAAGATTTCATAACATTTAGGAATGCCTTCCTATAAACATTTAGGAAGACCTTTCTAAAAGAGAAGGGATTGGCCAACAAAAAAAAATTCAATAAGATCTTCCTAAAAGTTTAGAAAGACTTCTGAAAACGTTAAGAAAGTTTCCTAAAATTCTAAAACTTTTCAGAGTATTTAGAATTTTTAATTCGGGAAGGTTTTCATAATTTTCTGTAATGATTTTTAATATTTTATGAAGGCCTTCCTGATATTTTTAAAAAATTGTTCAACTTTTTTTCTTGTTAATCATTCTTTAGATTTAGTCTAAACTTTAAAATGAACTAATTTTGACGATTCATGAAGCTTTTTTGAAAGTTAAGGAACGCTTTCTTATAGATTAGGAAGCCTTTTCTAAATCATTAAAAATCTGTCCAAAGGTTTTTTCTTTCTTCATGTAGATGCAAATATGGATGTTTTCATGTGTTTGAGTATTTTTGTGTGTTTTGTAGAAAACAATTGGGGACGGAAAATACTATTTTCATAGGATGATCTTCTTGTTGAAATCGAACTTTGGCAACTTTTGGTTTTTGGTGGACATATATATAGAAATTTATTTTTCTTATCAACTTTTGAATGCCTGTGATTTTGCTTTTAGATAGATCATGTGAGAAATACTAAGGAAAAAAACGTATTGATTATGCCTTTGAATTGTCCTCATACAGATGAATAACAAAGTTTTCATTTTCATTAACCAAAATTGTGAAATTAGTAAGTGGAAAGAGTTCAAATGGAATGGAATCTGAACTTATAATTGCGATGCCAGTTCCTGATTATATGTTATGGCACGAAAAGTTTGTCTCTTGTTAACATAGAGACTAAGAAATTAGAAATTTAGGAAGGCTTTCAACAAATTTAGGAAGGTCTTCATGAATCTTTAATTATAGTCAGTTAGTGTTAACAGTGAAATCATATATTTTTTCGATGATTGCAGGTAGCAAAATGTCGAGCATGACCAATTCACTTGACACTTGGTATAACAAGAAGCTTCAATAAGCTCTGACTGTATAATCACTTCATGACTATACAATTCATGATAAATACATTTGTAATTTGCTTATTACATAAATTCTATAGTGTCAAAATTTTAACCATACCTATCATACAACTCAAAGTCATGAATTGTTTACTACCCAACACTATCTTGACTCAACCGAAATTACACACTTTTAACTCTCATTTTACAAACGTATATGATTTAGAAACACTTTATATAACTTTAGAAAGGCCTTCTTAAGAGTTTACAAAAGTTTAAAAAGACTCCCTATTTGATCAAGTAGTAATTAACATACGACTTAAGATGATGTTCCTAATTTGTAAAAAATATTCCTAAAATTTCAAGAATACTTCCTAAATTCAAGATGACTTCCTAAATTCAAGAATTCTCATTTACACTTTTTAAGAAGGTTTTAAAAATATGTAGGACGACTTCCTAAATTTGAGTTAATGTATAAATAGACACAAAAGTTCTCATTTATATGTTTACGAATGTCTTCCTAAATGTGTAGAACAAATTCCTAAATTTCAATAATTATACAAATAGAGGCAAAAGTTTTCATTACATGTTTTACGATAAATTATGTAACCATTCAAACACTTACTATTCAAATAAACAGAAAACAATTTTTAATTGTTGTAGTTGAAGTTGTTGTATAATATATACAAAATTTATCATTTATACGTTTTACAAAAGCCTTCCGAAATATGTAGTTAAGCTTCATAATTTGAGAAGTTGTATATATAGACACAAAAGTTGTTTATAATCATTTAGGAAGGCTTTTCTACACGTATAAATGCAAACTTTTGTGTACCATTCAAACAACAAATCAAATTTAGGTAGCCGTTATACACATTTAGGAAGAATTTTCTAACACATATAAAATGCAAACTTTTGTGTACCATTTAAACAACAACTCAAATTTAAGAAGCCGTTATATATTTTTAGGAAGGATTTCCTAACACGTATAAAATGCAAACTTTTGTGTATTATTTAAACAACAACTCAAATTTAAAAAGCTGTTATACACATTTAGAAAGGCTTTCATAACACAAACATATTTAGAAAGCCTATCATAAATTTGTAAAAATGCTTCCTACAAATTCAAGAAGGCTTATTAGATTCCTTAAATTAAGGAAACAATTCTAGATATTTAGAAAAAATTCATACAAATTTTAGTAAAGTCTTCCTAAACATTTAAAAAAACTTTCTAAATATTTATTCGATTTAGTAATAACATACGATTTAGAAAGCCTATCTTACATTTGTAAAAATGCTTCCTAAAATTTCAATAAAGCTTCCTAAAATTCTCTAAATTAAAGAAACAATTCTAGATATGAAACATTTATAAAAAAATTAGTAAGATCTTACTAAGAATTTAGAAAGATTTTCTAAATGTTTAATAATGTTTTCTATTCATCTCAAACTATTGTAGTTTTTTGTTACAATTGACTCTCTTTTTTAGGTCTCTCGTCTATAATTATCCATCACTCTTCTTCTAATCTGCAGTCTTTTCAAGATAGCAACAACGAAAGCAAACAAAACTGAGACAAGTCTGATTTAAGATGTAGAAGATTGATCCATTTTATATACACAAGATTACAGATTACGAAGCCAAACATTCAAACAAATTAGTGATTTTGAATGAGTCTACCTAATTATATTATTAACAAATGAATGAATCAAATCACAAGACTAAAACTTGAACTTTCCACATCCCCTAAAGCTGAGGAATTCCCATAAAGCTTTAGACAATCGAAAGTCTTGTTGCATGATGCATCCGCTTTATCTAATTAACCTCTCTGCTTCACCAGTTTTAAACATCATTTCTTTTGCTTATTTTTCTTTTAACAGCAAGAACACAAAACGAAGATGATGCATTCTCTTTGGCATTTCCGGTTGATGAACACTTCCAAAGCTTCTTTCATCCACCAATTCTGACACAACTCAATCGCTTCAGATAAACAAACCCATTTGCGTTGTCTGAATTCTGACTCGGGCCATCGCTCAAACTGCTGGCTAACAAGCAGAGGAATCATGTAGCCGTCGTGAATCATGATGTGCCTTTTGCTTTTGTATTGCCATTTCCCAAGCATTTTTTCGAGCTGCCCCGTTACGCCAGCTTTCTCGATTGTCTTCCTCAAAGCTGCTTCTTCCATTGATTCATCAATCTCCCAACCTCCTTTGGGTAATAACATCCCTTTCCATTTCTTATGTGCATTTATTAGAAAAACTTCAATCTCTCCGCCACCATGTTTCTTGTATCTGTACGGTATACATCTGCAGAATTTTTCAAAACCAGAATTTAGATTAGAAGAACTTCAATCTCTCACCCAATCTTTCATTGAATTGAAGAATCGTAAAACTAGAAATTATAAATTCTCCCCCAAAATTGAAATGACGGTTTTGTGATTGGACGTACCCAACGACCTGATGATACCATGCGGTATCGTAACGCTGCAAATCTCGTCCGGTTCGAGAGACCAAAGAGACAACTTTCTCGATCGGAGTCGGTACGGTCTTCGACGGGATGCTGTCAAATGTGGGAGACAAGTGCGAGGCGATCACATTTGAATAGTTTGAGATGAATAGAGACACATAGAATTCCGTCATTATCTTTTTCTCTCTCCGCCGAAATTCTTGCCGCCGCCGGAGCTCGTCGTGGTCGACGACGATGAAAGCTCATTTTGAAAAATATGTATTTTAGTTTCTTATTTATGAATATTTTATTTAACTGAGGACAAAAGTGTCAATCTATTAATAAGAAACCCTAGGGATGTAAGATTTTTAGCTTGTATGGTATTTGTGGAATGGAAACTAGTTTTGAATTGATGGTATTCTAAGGAATTTCTCTACATTATATAGACAGAATAATTATATTATTTTTATTTTAAATAATTTAAAATAATATTTTTAAAAATTTTGTTTTTTTCTTCTATATTTCTCTTGTAATTCTATGATATCAACCAAAATATTTAATACAGATATTTTTAGTTGTGAATCAACGTCGAACCTATAGAAAACTTTGATTCGAGTAGTTGAGAAGTCAATTCTGTTTATATATATATCTGAGAACCGAATTTGTAAATTATAATAATTTAGAGAACCAATTTTTTTTGTAGACAACCGAGCAGCTTTTGAGATCTGTACATATAGCATTTTAGAAATATTGGTGCATGTCAATTCTAAGCGGATGGTTCGGAAAAGAATTTATTTTAAAAAAAAAAATCCGGATCCGTCAAACTACAACAATGGAAAATGCATAAGCCGCCACCACACAATATATTTTTGAAACACGTTGCATTGTTTTTTTTTTTTTTTTATTTACAAACACAATATTGCATTTGTCCTCGGAATTGAGATGGTTACTTTACTTATTAATTATAAACTAACTTTGAGGAGAAATTTTTTCTGTTTTGATTGTATTAACGATTGTTAACATCGTAACACAGAAGATAAAAGTTGTATTTATCGATTCAAATCCACATTGCCCACCTATGAAATCGAACTCTGAATGTTACAAAACATCTGACGATACTATGAAACTTGATGATTTTTACAACCGGCCATATCTAATAAAACATTTCATTATTTTTACTGTAAAATTCCGATATAGATTAATGAGTTTGAAAAAACAGAGAGAAATATCAAATACTTACAATTTGTTGAAAATCAATAAGCTGAATGGCAACTTCTTTGATTATTGGTGATGGTAGTGATAATGTAGTTTCTGAGAAACTTATAATATTACTCACTAATTTAAACGGTCAGTTTGAGAATTAATTATTGCAAGAAAGTTGAAAAGATTCATTGACTTTTGTAATCAAAAGATAAGTTTGTACGTAAGAAGTGGGAAGGTTTTTTTTGGGTCTAAATTCATTATTTTGCTGAATTTAAATATAATCTGTTATAATATAAAAGTGAGATATATATATATTAGATATGTATGTGTGTTTGTATATTATATTAATATACTATTATTATGGTGAATAAACGAGAGTGAGAGAGATGTGATTGTTTAGAGAGAGAAGTTGTATTCGTACTTCTTATTATTGTTTTAATTACAAAGAGGTTACTCATATTTATAGAAGTAGTAAAGCGGTGATATTACGAGTCGGTGGTGTGATTTCTTAGTAACAAAGAAATCACATAAACTAATTGATAGATAAGCATAAATAATAATTATAATATTTAACACTCCCCTTTATTATCTATTACTAATGAAGTATTACGTATTGCCTCGTTAAAAACCTTATCATGAAAAAATCTAATGGGATAAAAACCATGACAAGGAAAAAAAAGTACACTGACGTAATCTTCTCCTGGAAATGATGGATATCATCTTCCCTTCATAGATTTCTCAAATGATGCATTCCAATACTTTGAACATGTTTTCTGAATGCTGTCGTAGGAAGCGCCTTCGTAAATAGATCTGGGGCATTGTCACATGAACGAACATATTGAATGTCCACTTCTAGATTCTTCTCAAGCTCTTGTGTGTAGGAGAAAAATCTTGGAGGGATATGCTTCGTTCGGTCGCTCTTGGTATAACCTTCTTTGAGTTGTGTGACACATGCAGCATTGTCTTCAAACGCTTTTGTTGGCTCTTTCTTTGTCTCTATTCCGCTTGTTTCTTTTATGTGATGAATCAAAGATCTGAGCCATACGCATTCCCTACAAGCTTCATGTAATGCAATAGTTTATGTATAATTTGAAGAAGTTGCCACCAAAGTCTGCTTTTGGGAACGCCAAGAGATCGCAGTTCCTCCAATTGTAAAAACATATCCGGTTTGCGGTCGTGCCTTATGCGGGTCTGATAAATATCATGCATCTGCAAAACCAACCAGACCAACTTGACGTTTCTAGAATAAAATAAGCCAAAGTCAATCGTACCTTGTAGGTAACGAAATATATGTTTTATTCCGTTCCAATGTCGGCTAGTAGGAGATGAGCTGTATCTTGCAAGCAAATTTGTAGCAAAAGCTATATCTGGCCGAGTACTATTTGCAAGATACATAAGCCCATCGATAGCGCTCATATAAGGTACTTCAGGACCTAATATTTTTTCGCTATCCTCACTAGGTCGAAATTGATCTTTATTAATATCAATCGATCTATTGACCATCAGAGTACTTAGAGAATTCGCTTTATCCATATTAAAGCGTTTTAAGATCCTTTTCGTATAATTGGATTGATGAACAAATATTCTGTCTTGGAAATGCTCTATCTGGAGCCCAAGACAAAATTTTGTCTTTCCAAGATCTTTCATTTCGAACTCTTCTTTCATATGAGTTCTTGCATCATCAATCTCTTTTTGAGTTCCGATTATGTTCAGGTCATCAACATAAACAGCAATGATCACAAACCCAAATAAAGGTTTTTTCATAAAAACACAAGGGCATATCACATTGTTGACGTAACCTTTACTCAACAAATATTCACTTAAGCGATTATACCACATGCGTCCAGATTGCTTTAATCCGTAAAGTGATCGCTGTAATTTGATCGCACAAAACTCTTTCGAGTTTGATCTTAATGCTTCCGGCATTTTAAATCCTTCAGAGATTTTCATATATATGTCATTATCAAGTGATCCATATAAATATGCTGTCACAACATCCATCAGATACATGTCTAGGTTTTTGGATGCTGCTAGACTCATTAAGAATCTGAATGTTATTGCATCCATTACCGGAGAATATGTTTTCTCATAATCAATTCCCGGTCTTTGAGAAAAACTTTGTGCAACAGGTCGGGCTTTATACCTTGTGACCTCATTTTTCTCATTTCTCTTTCTTACAAAAACCCATTTGTATCCGACTAGCATTACATGTTCTGGTGTTGTGGTAATAGGTCCAAAGACATTTCTTTTATTGAGGGAGAATAATTCTGTTTCTATGACCATCTTCCATTTCTCCCAATCATGTCTTTTCTGACATTCTAATATGGACCTTGGATCTGGATCATCACTTTCATGATCAAGCTCTTTAGATACAGAAAAGAGAATATTCCATCAATATCTTTTATTTTATCTCTGATTCATAATTCTCTATTTTGGGCGTAATTGATGGAAATCTCATATTTTTCTGTTTCATTTTCATCTTCTAGACTTTCTTCCAGATTTGGTTCTTCTAGAACACTTTCATTTATGTCTTCTTGACATTTTTCTTTAAATGGTTCTTCTGGAACCATTTTACTTTGTTCTCCCATATTCTTTTTCTTCCGGAGATTTTTATCTTTAGAACCCATCGGTCTCCCCCTTTTCAACTGAACTATAGGTTCATTTCCTATGTTCCTATCCATTTGTTCTTCAGGAACCATAATTCTTGATGGAACATTCACAGCGGGGATATATGATTTTGTCACCCTTTTTGTATCTGTGAACGCATCTGGTAACTGGTTTGCCATATTTTGTAAATGTACAATTTTCCGAACTTTCCAGTTCACGTTGATTCGTAGGGGGATCAAGGTGCAATAAAGATGTTGTGCACCATGTAACATCCTTTGGAATTTCTTTAATTCCTCCCCCTAACGCTGGAAATTCATCTTCATTAATATGACAATCGGCAAAACGTGCCGTAAACATATCACCAGTTTTTGTTTCCAGATACCGAATTATACTTGGTGATGTATAAACGATGTATATTCTCAATCTTCTTTGTGGCCCCATTTTTGTTCTTTGCGGTGGGGCTATCGGAACATAAACCGCACTTCCAAAAATACGAAGATGGGATATATTTGGCTCCGGACCAGATACTAACTGCAACAAAGAATATTCATTATATGCACTTGGTCGTATCTGGAGCAGTGCCGCAGCATGCAAAATAGCATGTCCCCAAACATTAATTGGGATCTTTGTTCTCAATATTAACGGTCTTGCAATCAATTACAACCGTTTAATTAATGACTCAGCCATGCCATTTTGTGTATGAACATGCGGAACCGGATGTTCAACATCGATTCCCAAAGACATACAATAATCATTAAACACTTGTGAAGTGAATTCACCAGCGTTATCCAATCTTACTCTCTTTATGGCATAATCAGGGAATTGTGCTCTCAACCTGATCATTTGGGCAATGAATTTAGAGAAAGCCGTATTTTGTGTTGTCAATAGACACACGTGTGACCATCTACTTGATGCGTCAATTAATACCATAAAATATCAAAACGACCCGCATTGTGGGTGGATCAGCCCACATATATCACCATGTATTCTTTCTAAAAAATTTCGTTATTATTTCCCAACTTTAGCTGGCGATGGCCGAGTAATGAGTTTTCCTTGAGAACATTCATTACATCAAAACTCGCCCGCTTTCAAAATTTTCTCGTTTTTCAACGGATGGCCATTAGAATTTTGCACAATCTTTCTCATCATGACTGAACCAGGATGCCCTAGTCTTTCATGCCAGATTTTGAATGTACTAGTAAACTTCGGGTTTACTGTAACATATGATTCAGTCGTATTTATTTTTGTTCAATATATTCCGGAGGACAACATTTTCAATTCTTCCAATATATGTTTCCTCTCCGATGTAATGCAAATATATTCAATGCCATTTTTATTCATAGTCTCTACATGATATTCATTCCTGTGAATATCTTTGAAACTTAACAAGTTTCTGTAAGACTCTGGGGAATATAACGCATCATTTATTTCAAACTTTGTTCCCCTTGGCATTGAAAAATTGACTCTTCCGGAGCCCATAATAATTTTTGCATTACCAGATTTCGTATTCACGCTTTCAGCGGAATCTTTCATTTTGAGATAGGAGAAATATTTTTTATCTTTAATAATTGTGTGCGTTGTCGCACTGTCAGCCAGACATATATCTCCATCCCAAGTCTCAAATTCTGCCATTTTCTGAATTTAAAATATTCATAAAAGATGCATTAATAAACTTTAATTAAAACGAAAACTTATGTTATAAAAGTACTTATTTTAAAATAAAACTTATTTTACAACAAAAACACAAAAGTACATAAAACACTAAAAACATTAAACTTTTGATTTTCTTGTCTTCTTCAGGAAGACATCATATTACATCGATTTTTTGTCGCTTCGTTTCCGTTGATTCTTTTGGATCAACCAGGAAATATGTAACATCCAGATGAGTGTCATCATTTAGGCCATGAAACGAAGGTCCGAGTTCACCAGAAATAAAGTTGGTTTCTCTTTCTTTCTCTTTTGCTTTCTGTGATTTCTGGTACAGATCGGCTAAATGTTTGGGTGTACGATTTCCCTTCATGTTGCATATGTAACATGCCGTTTCCCTTCATGCTGGATCTGTAACATGCCGTTTCTTTCTTATTCTTAAATTCTCGGCCTTCATCATTTCCTTGGAAATTTTTATTATCTTTTTCATTATTGAAATCATGAGGACGGTATCCTCGCCCTTGACCACGTCCTTGTCCATGTCCACGACCTCGACCATGGTTATAACCGCGCCCGCGTCCACGTCCTTGCCAATGAATATACCTGGATGATGCATCATTCGCTTCTGGGAATGGTGCAGATCCAGTTGGACGGCTTTGATGGTTCATCATCACGAGTTCGTTATTTTGCTCGGCAACAAGGAGTACATGCATTAACTCCGAATAACGAGCATATCTATTCGTCAGGTACTGTTGTTGCAGGACTACATTACTCGGGTGAAATGTGGAGAGAGTTTTCTCAATCATATCATAATCACTTATAGTTTCTCCACATAACACCGTTCTGGATGTGATTCCAAACATCGCAGAATTATAATCACTAATACTTTTGTAGTCTGTAACCACTTGTATCTAGTTTTCGGTAAGATCACATATTTCTGGTGATCAAACCTTTCTTTTAAAGATTGCCAGAGATATGCATGATCTTCTTTTATGATGTACTCATCTTTTAAACCATCGTGGATATGGTGACGTAAAAATATCATGGCTTTTGTCTTTTTCTCATCTGATGCCGTTTTCGACTTATCGGTGGTCTCAAGAAGCCCGTTTCCTCTTAGATGCATTTTCGCACCTACTGCCCATGGCATATAATTTTTTCCGGCTATATCAAGGGCATTAATTTCGAGCTTTGCCAAATTTGACATTATAACTGAATAACAAAAACTTAACCGATTTAATTTTAACAAAAAAATATTTATAAAAATTTGAGCATAGTAACTGCATAATGAAAACAATAATTAAAAGCAACATAAATAAAGATGGGGATTTTAATCTCCCACTCAATAAATAAATAAATGCATAATAAATAAATAAGGGTGGTGGTTTTAATCTCCCACTCCATAAATATTATCCGAGGAGACATAGTCTACCATATGATCATTTGATCGTGAATGCATATCCTATCAAAACGATCAGCTCGGAGAAGCCAGCGCATATCATTCCGGCATAACAATATAATTTTTTTCGATCGTGAAGGCATAGCCTATCATAACGATCGATTCGGAGGAGGAAAACCTACCATCCCGGCATAATAATAATAAGAATTAAAATTTATGAAATATAAATAAATCTCACACTTTCGATGTAGTACGGATCAAGAGACGTTCGTGCTGATAACGTGTTATAATATAAAAATGACATATATACATTAGATATATATATGTGTGTTTGTATATTATATTAATATATTATTATTATGGTGAATAAACAGAGTGAGAGAGATGTGATTGTTTAGAGAGAGAAGTTGTATTCGTACTTCTTATTATTGTTTTAATTACAAAGAGGTTACTCCTATTTATAGAAGTAGTGAAGCGGTGATATTACGAGTCGGTGGAGTGATTTCTTAGTAACAAAGAAATCACATAAACTAATTAATGGATAATCATAAATAATTATTATAATATTTAACATAATCATAATATTGATATGTTTATATAATTTTAAGAACTCACCAGAATTAAAATTACAAAAACTTCAGATGGAAAAGCAAAGACACAGGGCCAATAACCGATCTCTTTCGCGGCTGAGTACCGGTTCAACAGATTCACCCAGTATACCGGGTTTTGAAGGATTGGTTTGGTTCATGTTGGCTTGTTTTAGCGGAAGGGCTGAGGATGTGTTCTCAAGGTGGATGCGGGAGGCCGGAGAGTCGGTGGCATGAGTTCCGGCGATGAGAAAATATGTTACTCTATAAAATTTGAAGCTTGGTCAGTGGTCAAATAATTATCACTATCGGAAGATAATAGGAATGAAGTAAATGTACTCACGGTGGTTGACATAGTTAATGGAGTGGGTTGACTTTTAATAGCAGGTGTAAAGTGGAGTTTATCATGGTCTAAGTGTCTTCATCGGCCAGATCCCCTAGTGAATCAAACATCGGAGTCCCAGGAACATCACCTCTATCATTGACATTGCATAGCTCATCTGGAGTCTTTCTTAAAATGATAAAGTCCGACAATTAAGATGTTACATTACAAGTCAACCCAAGAAAGTTGTTCCATGTACCACGATCAATCCTCAAAAAGAACCTAAGAAACATAAATCTAACAATCAAGAAACAACGAATAAAGATTCAGACTTCTATCTCCATGTTCCTAAAAATCAAACCAGGGATTCGATCATCTAAGAAAGTGTGTGTACCTCGAAGCGGATATTCTTGCAGATGAAAACATGCATATTTTACCCGTTTTCACTATCATAAGTGAGTGCTTTAATAAGCATTTCATTAAAGTTTTAATGCATAAACACTAGATTTCGAGTATTTGGTTGTTCAAGACTCTTTTCAGGTAATCTTAGCAAAAGACGCATATTTTGGAGCAAAATGGACACTTCCGGAAACAGTGCTTGAGGAGAAAAAGTTCAACATCAAACGAAGGCCTTTCCACCACAAGATCAAGCTCATATCTGGAGACAAGGTAGAAGTGGTTTGAGAACAATCCCACGGTTGGATCTCAAGTTATGGAAGAAGAAAGAAGGTCCGACAAGCACCCGGAAAGATGAGCTGGCCGCGCCACGGCCAAGCCAAACGATCAGTGGCCACGCCACGGCCGATCGCTCGCGCGGCCAAGACACTCGCGGTTCCCGAGCCCATTTGAAGCCCAACTTAAACTTGCAACCGTCGTATGCAAGCCAAGACCTAATCCACGACCAAGGGGACTTGAAGACCTATATATACTCGTTGTTTAGGATTTTTTTAGGCATCACGAAATACTCTAAGTTACAGAATTCTTTTGGTGGCCGCAAATCTTTGATTCGTGGTTTTCACTTTGTTCTTCGAGGGAGATCGATTTCTTCTTGAACCCTCTTTGTTTCTTATCGATTTATACAAGTTATGCATTCATCAATCACGTTTTCTGCTTCTTCTTTGATGTCTGAGTAGTTTACTTTCGTTGGGTGTTCTTTAAGGGGATCTATGGGGAATTTCATTAACTGTTTTTCTGAAGATTAGGGTTTTCTTTCTCACCATACTCGTTCTTATTGCATGAGTCTAGCGTCATGAACTAGAAGTCTGATCGCAGGGTCTTGAGAGTGACTAACGTCCTGAATCTCAGATCCAGACCATAGTAGGGTAGAGGGCATCCTTCAAAAGATGTCTGAATGTTTATTGTCCCGATCTTATTGCGTGTTCGTCTAGGACGCATGATACGATAGTATACCTACGAAATAGACGTTCACAGATCGATCTTCCTTGTCAGAGTTAGGTCGTTAAAACCAGTGAATCAGTTTAGGGAAAATCGCCTAGTCTCGTTTGCTTAACTTTTGTGAGTTTGATTTCTAGTTAGAACCCCATAGATTTTCCGAGAAGATCCCGAATGTGTTTCCCCCATCTGCTTTACAATCGAGATTTACGCACTTCAATATTTACTTTTTCTGCACTACTCATCTGATTTCCTTTTTACAAGCCTTTAAGTTAATTTTCCTTTTCCCGTTGGTTATAGAATTGATTGACAACCTCTAAGACGTGAATCCACTTTCTTTCTTTTCTGCAAAAACCGTGACACAATCCCCAAAACCCCAATTTCATGAGTTATTGGTTGCCCTGATTTTCTGTTTTGCAGTTGACCTCCTCCCTGTGGTTCGATACCCTAAGTACTACAACGCACGCTGTGCACTTGCAGCTTAGGGTCCTACAAATTCAAAGCTCGACGAGTCCCCAAAGAAATCCTCCAATCTCGGACGACTATTTAGACCCCATCAGTAGACAAGCTCTTCAACACTGCTCCCAACAGTAGGATGAGTAGTGACAACTTCGCCCAAGTGAAGTTTGTAAAGCGTCGTCGTTTTACCAGCATTGTCCAAACCAACAACTATGTTGTACTCTTTTGCAGGAAACATCATGAACCAAAACCTCGATATGAAAGCTCCCATCTTTATATCTCAGAACAAACCTAAGCAAGATTACACAAGATTACAGGTGTGAGATCTCGTATAGAGGATGGGATTGAGGCTGCTGGTTGTTCAACTCTCTCAACAACAATCCAGGGATGGACTATGGACAGCTATGGATCGAATATGGGATCAAAAAAGTTAGTTGTTCAACTCTTTCTGGTTTGATCAGTGGATGGATTCGGATTAGTAACCAGGGGATAGATGCCACCACAAATCTTTATGGATCTAAACTTTGATAAGACAAACAAACTCTTAAAATTGAATCACACAAGCTTTAAGAATATGCAAAGGGAGGCATCATTCAAATTGAAGAATCAAGCAAAGAGCGTCAAGAATATGGTCTATACATCAGCAACGGTCCAAGCATTAAAACCATGGGTTATATCAAGGAATGGCCGGTTATACAAGAGAAGAAAGGAGTTTCCTTATTCAGCATTGTGCTACTCAAGTAACCATACCAAACACATCATTTCAGGCTAAACCGTATTTGGGGGTAAGGTAAGGCATTTCTTTGTTGCTGAGGGAGTGCTTCCATGACTTGATTGAAGCTCTCAGTTAAGTCTTTAGCTCCTGATCTTGTTCTTAGTGCTTGCTTCATTATAGGAACTTCAGCAGTAGGGTCGATGCTAGTATCTATGTTTGTATTATCCTCTCCCCCATGTGAAGGTTCTGTCCTCAGAACTGATTCCCCTACATCGAATGGTAACAAGTCAGAGACATTGAAAGTATTAGAGATGTTAAACTCATCTGGTAGCTCGATCTGGCAAGCGTTGTCATTGATCTTCTTAATGACTTTGAAAGGTCCATCTCCTCTTAGTGCAAGCTTAGACTTCCTCTGGTTTGGAAACCTCTATGTCCTCATGGGTAACCAGACCCAATCTCCTGGTTCAAAGGTTACTTCTTTGCGCCCTTTATCAGCATTCTTCTTGTAATGCTCATTTCTTTTCTCTATGTTATCTTTCACTTTTTGGAACATCTTCTTCATCAGTTCGGCTTTGCTAACTCCATCTTGATTTACTTGTTCTCTCTGTGGCAGTGGTGTAAGGTCTGTTCGAGCCACTGGCCTGAAACCATACACAATCTCAAATGGCGAGATCTTAGTAGCAGAGTGTGGTACACGATTATAAGCAAATTCAATGAATGGTAAACAATCAAGCCATTTTCTGAGATTTTTACCAACTATGGTTCTTAAAAGAGTAGAGAGAGTGCGGTTTACAACCTCAGTTTACCCATTTGTTTGTGGATGGCAAGTAGTGGAAAAGAGAAGCTTTATTCCTAGCTTTCTCCATAAGGTCCTCCAGAAATGACTTAAAAACTTGGTGTCTCAGTCTGATACAATCGTCCTTGGAAGTCCATGTATTCTCACTATCTCTTTAAAGAAGAGATCAGCAATCTGAGTAGCATCATTTGTCTTGGCACAAGGGATGAAATGCGCCATCTTTCAGAACCTGTCTATTACTACAAAGATCGAAACCTTGTTTCTGATCTTTGGTAAACCTAAAACAAAATATATTGATATATCTACCCATGGTAGGTCAGGAATAGTTAATGGAATGTATAAACCGTGAAAATGTGACATGGATTTTACTTTGAGGTAGATGATGCATTTGGAACAGAAACACTTGATAGACTCATAATTTAGCATATTTTAGCATTCATTTTAGATAGTTTTGCATGTACTTTTGCATTCATTTAGCCACTTTTAGTCCCATTTGCATCCATATTAGGTGTTTAGTGAGTTTTAGCTTAGGTTGTTGCATATTTGTACATATTGAGTCTTTATTAGGTGTTTTGGAGGCTTGGAGGACCATATGGAGTTTCATGGATGATCAAGAGGAGGAATAGAAGCAGCCAAATGAGAAGCATAAGTCTTTTAGAAGCATATCGAGTATTTGGAGGTGCGAAATGTATGGGTCCGCACGAAGGTCTTGCACTTAGATTCAGACTCCGGAGCCTTCTTCAAAGTTGTAGAGGATCCAGTGAGAGTTCTAATGCCATTGGAAGAAAGTAATTCGGACCCCGGGTTAGAAAATTACAGCTATTTTAATCAATATCGAGCAGATGCATCGAGCTACTAAGCTCGATACAGTCCAACCGAGAAGACGTCTGGCACCATATCGAGCTTCATATCGAACTACATAGCTCGACACAGTCTAACAGGGAAGACTAAGGCTGCGTATCGGGAATTTGTATCGAGCTACATAGCTCGATACTACGTCTGGCAACATATCGAGCTTCATATCGAGCTAGTAAGATCGATACAGATCTATTTCGGGTAAAAATCGGATCAGACGAAGACGTTTCGTTCCGATTCAGCCTTCGAGCTCTTCATAAAAGTTGTATGTAATTGAATCAGCTTTCATGTGGAGGTGGTTTCATGTCATTACGAGCTGTGGTTAGGGAGATATGACGATTTCCGCAAGACTGCTATCCCGGGTCAAAATCCGGTTTGTTTCGGGTTGACCCGATTTGACCTCCTTCCCTATAAATATTTAAAAACCTAATTTTTATGTATCTTCTCTTGTGCTAAAACAGAAAAACGCCCCTTTGGGATTTTGTATGGGATTTTGAGAGTTTATGCAATTTGGAATTTGTCTTTGTTAATCTTCCATCTTTCTATTCCCTAATCATGCTTATCAACTTTTCCTTCATGGGATTTGTAGGTTTAGACATGATTAGTGAGTAGTTCTCTTAGGATCTAAGGATAGGGTAGATTAGGGTGATTCTAATGATGGTTCTTAATGTCTAGGGCTTAGATCTTTCAATATCCTTTCTTGTTTAGTGATATTAATACTAGATTAGCTTTGAGAAAAGTGATTTAGACCAAAGGGCATTTCCCACCCACAAGGTGTTTGATGAAATGCCCCAACCAACTAAATCAAGAGATTTACATGTTTAGCCTATGAAAGTAGATGTCTAAGGTGTTTATTGGTTATATGAAGCTTGTGTTTATTGCTTGATGATTATCTTTTCACTAATTATGATTAGCTCTTGAATTGATAATTAGCAAAGGGATTAGTGCCATGAGAGTGGATTAGTCTTAATTAGTGCTTCTTACCTAAGGATTAGTATTGAAATTGATTAGTTGGACATCTTGAATCAGATTTAGAGTCACCCAAAATCAATAACCCTATTCTTGGATTCTCTTTTTATCATTTGATCATCTTGTTTAGTTATTTGCATTGTTCTTGCTTTTACCTTTGAATGCTACTAGTTTGATCACTTAGGTTGGTAGAGAAACAACAATCTATCTATATTTGCTTAGCTTAAAAAGTTCTATGCATTTCTAGTGTCATCTACATCACCAAATGGATTGATACCTCAACTACTACAATGACATGAGTGGTGTTGAGTATTGAAAGTAATACCAAAAATACTACTTATCAACGCTCCACATCACGTTTGAAATGAGGCCAGAAGGAGTGCTCATTCACTATGCTCAGTGTCTTTTCTATGCCAAAGTGCCCCATGAGTCCTCCCCCATGTGCTTCTCTGATGATTAACTCACGCATAGAACTTTGTGGGATGCACAACCACTTGTCTTTAAACAGAAACTCCTCATGCTTGTAGAAAGGTTTGAATGCTCCTCTGGTACATTGCTTGTATAGTTCTCTAAAATCAGGGTCTTCTCCATATAACTCCTTTAAATGCTCGAATCCCATGATCTTTGCTTCTATTGTAGAGATTAAGGCATGTCTTCTTGAAAGTGCATCATCTACAATGTTCTCCTTTTCCTTCTTGTATTTGATTCCATAAGGGAAGGTCTCCACGAATTCAAGCAACCTAGCATGTCTTTTCTTCAGAGTAGTTTGTCCTCTCAAGTACTTAAGAGTCTCATGATCTGTATGAATAACAAACTCTTTAGTTAAAAGGTAATACTGCCATGTTTCCAGAGATCTTACCAGGGCGTATAACTCTTTGTCATAGGTAGGGTAATTAAGTGTAGCTACATTGAGTTTCTCACTGAAGAATGCTACTGGTTTCCCTCCTTGAGTTAATACAGCGACAATACCAGTCCCTGATGCATCGCATTCTACTTCAAATGTCTTGTCAAAGTTGGGTAAGACTAAGACAGGAGCATGCGTGAGACTGTCTTTAAGCTTATGGAAAGCTTTCTCTTGCTCTGGCCCCCAAGTAAAAGCAACGTTCTTCTTAATCACAGATGTCAAAAGAGTTGCAATGGTGCTGAAGTTCTTGACAAATCTCCTGTAGAAGCTTGCTAATCCATGGAAGCTCCTAACATGACCAATGGTAGTAGGCATAGGCCACTCTTGTATGGCCTTAATCTTTTCTTCATCTACTTTAAGACCCTGTGAACTAACAACAAAGCCTAAAAGTACCAATTGATCAGGTCATAAAGTACATTTTGCTAAGGTTTGCATATAATCCTTCTAGCTTTAATGTTTCTAACACCTTTTCAAGATGCTCAGTATGGTCATATAAGCTAGAGCTGTATATCAATATATCATCGAAATATACAACTACAAAATTACAGATGTACGCCCTTAGAACATGATTCATGAGGCGCATGAAGGTGCTGGGTGCATTGGTGAGACCAAATGACATGACTAACCATTCATACAGACCCCTCTTGGTCTTGAATGATGTCTTCCACTCGTCACCCTCCTTCATTCTAACTTGATGATATCCACTCTTCAAGTCTATCTTTGAAAATATGGTGGCTCCACTCAACTCATCCAGCATGTCATATAATCGTGGAATTGGATGTCTATACTTGATGGTGATGTTGTTGATGGCTCTGCAGTCCACACACATTTTCCAAGTGCCATCTTTCTTTGGCACTAACAGGACCGGTACAGCACAGGGGCTTAAGCTCTCTCGGATATAGCCTTTAGACATGAGTTCATGCACTTGTTTCTCAAGCTCATTCGCTTCTTCTTGATTCACTCAGTACGCTGACCTATTAGGTAGTGGGGCTCCTGGAATGAGGTTTATTTGATGCTCAATGCCTTGTATGGGAGGTAGTCCTGATGGTATATCTTCTGGAAAGACATCTTTAAAGTTATCTAACAACGTGGTAACTTCTGGTGGTAAGTCTTTCTCTTTTTGTCTTGAAAATAACCTTTCTTTGAAGATCATTAGTAGAACTTGCTCTTTACTATCTAAAGCTTTTAAAACAGTACTAGGTGTTATATAAAGGTTAGTTTTACTTACCTTGGTTCCTTTGTCCATGGCTTTCTGCAAGTCAAAGACTTTCTGTGGGGTAAGTGGAGCAAGGTTATGCTTGCGTTTGTTGTGGGTGAAGTTGTAGAAGTTGGTTCTGCCATTGTGCTGGGTCTCTTTGTCGAATTGCCAAGGCCTACCAAGTAGTATATGCCATGCTTGCATAGGAATGACATCACATAAGACTTGATCAACATACTTTCCAATACTGAATGGTACAAAAACTTGCTCTCCTATCTTCAGCTCGATTTCATCGTTTAACCACTTGAGTCCATAGGGTCGGGGGTGCTTTGCCTTCTTCAGACCAAGTTTGTCTACCAAGTACTTGCTAGCAACATTGGTACATGATCCT
The DNA here is from genome assembly GCA_020283515.1 of Alliaria petiolata. NCBI lineage: Eukaryota > Viridiplantae > Streptophyta > Magnoliopsida > Brassicales > Brassicaceae > Alliaria > Alliaria petiolata. The sequence goes on along the minus strand of JAHZTW010000003.1, from coordinate 19,725,822 downwards.
TGATAGGTAGGTTTTTGAGCCTAACAAAGCAATTACTCAACCCCACTCATGTCATTGTAAGTCTTTGAGGATCAATCCAATTGGGTGTGATTGTGACAATAGGAATGCATAAAACTCCTTAATCTAAGCATGCATAAAAGGGGTTGTTGTTAACTATCAACCTAAGTGATCAAACCAAGTAAATAAAGACTAATTAACTACTAAGCAAGATTATCAAATGAGTAAAACGAATCCAAGGATGGGGTTATCAATCTAAGGTGTTCGTAGAATCAATCTTTGATGTCAATCAATCTTTGATGTCAATCAATCACAATATATACTAATCCCTAAGCTTAGAACTCAAAGCAAGACTAATCCACTTCCATGGCACTAATCCCTTCATTAATCATCGTAATCAAGAACTAACTCTCATTAGTGAAAAGGAAGCTAACAAGCATTATGAAACAGTTCTAAAATGCCAATAAACACCCTAGACAATCACTTCCATGAGATAGGAATGTAAATCCCTTGTTTAGTTGGTTGGAAAATTTCAACAAACACCTTGTGGGTGGGAAATTCCCTAAGGCCTAATTTTGACTTGATCAAGGCTAAACTAGCATTTAGAACACTAAACAAGGAGAGAAATGAAAGAACCTAATCTTAAACATCATGATCAACACTTGAAACACCCTAAATCTAACCCATCCCTAGATCCTAAAGAAACTACTCACTAATCATGATTAGACCCTCAAATCATATGAAAGAGATGAAGATAAACATGATTAGAGAGATAGATAAAAAAGATTAAGAAAGGTAAGTACTAAATTGCATAAACTTAGATAAATGTCTTACAAAATCACTTAGAAACCAAAGAGGAAGGTTTTCTAAGCAAGAACAAAATATTAAAAGATACTTAGAAAAATTTAGATCATTTACAATTTATGGTGAACAGTGGACGAACCGGGTCAATCCAGAACAAACCGGGTATTGACCCGGTTTAAGTTTGAAAATCGGGCAGCGTATTGAGCTTGCTAGGTCGATATGCAGCTCGATATGCTGCTAAAAACTTTCTTCAAGGACCGTGTCGAGCTTGGTAGCTCAACATAAAGCTCGATACGCCAAGCTTGATCTTCGGCTGAGGTTTGTATCGAGCTTGCTAGCTCGACACAAATGCCCGATACACTCTCGACTTTTCTCTGGATGGGCCTTGTATCAAGCTACTAAGCTCGATACAAACGTCTGATACGCTCCTCTCGTCCTTCCTGCCAGGCCATATCGACCTTGGTAGCTCGACACCAAGGTCGATACACTTCTAAAACTCGTCTGCTTCTTGTTTGGCCATCTTCTCTTCTTCCTCCTTGTCATCCATCACTCCATAAGGCCCTCCAAGCCTCCAAGACACCTAATAAGGACTTAATATGTACAAATATGCAACACCTTAAGCTAAAACTCACTAGACTCTAATATGGATGCAAATGGGACTAAAAGTGGCTAAATGAATGCAAAAGAACATGCAAAGCTATCTAAAATGAATGCTAAAATATGCTAATTTATGAGTATATCTACTCCCCCAAACTTACCTTTTGCTTGCCCTCAAGCAAACAAACATGACAAATCTAAGAGAGAGGTTTGAAAGTGGGAGCTCAATATCGAAGAATGCCAATAAACATAATCAACTCAATGTCCTAGTTCTTAATTCTAAGATGCACTTGAATTCATCCTACTCCAAAAGAGTTAGCCATACTCATTACAACAATCAAATGCACAAAGAATTCAATCTAGATAAGTCTCCCTATCAAACCATCTCTTTAACATTCATTAAATTGCAAACCGTGAATTCATGACAATGCAATGCAAGTGAATTCATTTGGCTAAGGGACTAGGCTTTGAGATAAGAATGCTCTCAATTCATGGGGGTTCCAATTCGCATAAGGGTTTTCACTCAAAAAGGATTGAACTCATGCATAATGCTAAAGGTAAAAGACAAGTGATGAATACAAGACTAGACTCTCATCTACCCATAATGCTATCAGTGGTCCTAAACCCCTCTCATTATTTCTTTTTAAGCTCACTCAACCCTCTAAAGCTACCCTTTTCTCACAAGGCTATTTGTGCCTTGCTAAACCCATGAATCTATTTTCTTTTAAATCTCTAAGGGGATACTTCTTCAACCTTTAACTCATAGCGAATGGTGTGATCTTTTATAAACATAGCTCTTCTTTCTATTCCTAGGTAGCCCTTTCTTTTCTTTAGCCTTTGGCTCTTTTGATTCTTTTTTTTTTTTTCTTTTCTTAAGGCTACCTAAACTTTTCAAACTTAGAGCTATACATTTAATCACACAAGATCCACCATTTCAAACTATGCTTCCCTTATTTTCTTTCAAGCCTCTTATTACCCTTTTCCTTCTACTACTTTCCACAACTCATCATGCTAAATTCAAGCATATAATTCCAAATCAAAGCACCAAGCAACACCACGACTCATACCCCAAATCCTAAGCCTATAGCTAGCCCCAAAATGCAAGAGCTATAATCTACATGAGAGCCTAAACTTGTCGTCTCAAACCTAACACTTTATGCTAAGTTCAATCAAAATAAGGCCTCACAATCAATTTCACTAGAACATTTGGCTTCAAAGGAGGTAAGGTAAGGTGGGGGGTACTACTTGAGTTAGTAAGAGGGTGGCAAAGTGAGTAAGAAAGCTCAAGTATGTATATTATCCATGAATCCACTTTCATTGCAAGGCATGATAATTAGATGTCAAAATTCGGTTCAAGTGAGTAGAGTTGGTTATCAAATTCAAGACCCTATTTTGACTAAGTTCTAGGTGACAAGTGAAGTGATCCAAGCATGGTTCTTCCTTACTTTCAAGACTAGTTCAAATGCATCAAAGAACTACTAACTAGAGCATTGAATTGATTACATGAGTTGACACTCTACAAGGATAAGCTCATCATTGCTCACAATGCAAATGAATGCAACCCCATATGAAATGCAACTAGATTCAATCTTAAAATGCAATATCTAAATGACTTTCTTTTTTGATCTTGTTGCTCCTAAAGTTGTAATCAGTCGCCAATTAGTCGTAACGTTCCTCACCCTTGTGATCTTGACCTTGTTGCTCCTAAAGTTGCCTTCCCCTATAAGGTCCCACAGAGAACGTGCTGACTCGAATTGGGGGAACTCCACGAGTGGTGCCTCCTCATTTAAGTGGTAGGCTTGGCACAACTCTTGAATGGAAAGGTCGAAAGCGGTTTCCCGGATTTTGAATGTCAAACGCCCCGTTGATGGCGATGGAGAGCTTCGATCTTCATAAGAGAAGTCAACCGTGGAGAGAAAATGTAAGGTTGCCTCCGGGTATGTAGGGCAGTCCATGGTTGTCAAGCAAGGTAGCTCCATTTTCCCAAGTAGCTCGTCGAAGGAGCTCAACATCCCAACCTCATGCAAGAAGGTTCAGCTAGCAAACCGGGTAGGCTCGAAATGCATTCTATCAAGCCTTTGTTTTGTCCTCTTCTCTTCGGCATTCCAACCCGCTAATCTTGCTCCTTGTTGCCCGAAATATCTAGCTCCACCTCTTGATGCCATTGTACCTTTAAAACAACCAAAGTTCGGATATGGCATTAGCAACTAATTTTTGATCAAGCGAACAATGCATCAAGCAGGCCAATAGCAAGAATCAATCCCACATTTTCGAATTTCCACCAAAACCAACACTTAGCAAAAATTTGGCAAATACAAAATTTACAAAATTTTCAAGTTGTTCAAATTCGAGTGCTATCTATTGGCAATCTATAAGCATGATTAATGCAAACTAATACAAGTAAAAGCCCCAAAATCTAACAAAGTTAAAGAGAGTAATTTGAATTTCACACCATGAACCCTAAGTGTAAAATTTTCGGAAATTAACCATGAAAATCTTAGTATAGCCTCGAAATCTACTCCCTAACCATAATCAAGCAATGCCCAAGCCATAAACAATCAATTTGAACACCCCAATACAAAATTCCCCAAATTTTTCACCATTAGAGCAAAAGATGAAAAACTTGATTTTTAGGATTGTTTACCTCGTTAAAGAGCGAAAGGGTGAACGAAATTGACTTAGAATCAAGATGAGCACAATAAATCGAGCAATAGGAACTTGGAATCACGAAAATTGCTTTAAAATTTAGAGAGAGAGACCCAAAAAATCGCAAGTGTGAGTGTGAATGGGGCGATTTTCGTGTTTGGAGAAGAAGAAGGGGAGATAACTGGTTTAATTCGAGTGAATTAAACCGGTCAAACCCCGTTGACTTACCTGTAAAGGGAACGTATCGAGCTATGTAGGTCGATACATAGCTCGATATGCTTGCAGACGCAGCTTTTAAAACTGTATCGAGCTATGTAGCTCGATACAGATGCCCGATACGGAGGTCGAAATTTTCCTAGCCCATCTGTATCGACCTTAGTAGATCGATATAAAAGCCTGATACGGCTCCGCCAAATTCCCTGTAAGAGCTGTATCGACCTTGGTAGGTCGATACATAGCTCGATACAGTGCCAAAAATTCTTTGGCAAGCTTTTGCTCTTGGCTCAACCTCCTCAATCCAAACTCGACATCCACAAACACTATAAACCACATTACTGAATTAAAAAGTGCAAATATATACAAAGATAAACATGGGAATGCCTCCCAAGTGCGCTTGTTTAAAGTTACTAAGCTTGACTTTTCAAACCCTTAGGCATGGGGGTGAACAAGGAGTGGAATTGGCTTTCCTCTTCCTTTCTTGATGTACATGGTGCCTGCTCCAGCTTGCAACACCTTCTTCTTCTTCTTAGACTTCCTTGGTGGCTCAGCTATTGGCTCCACAATCTTGAGCCCATCAAACATTGCTAGAAGACTCACCATCAAAGATTGGCCCATCATACTCGTTGTGATCAAGGGCCTTATTCTCACTCATCACCACACAAGTGAGACCCATCAGCTGCTCCTTTGGTGGTCCTTCTTCAGCCTCCATAGTGTCACATGTGATGGTTCCACATAGGCTCAAAACAGAAGGTTTCATAGGATAGAAGACCTTTGCATCTACATTCTTGAGAATCACCCCGATGAAGTCAAGGCTTGCACCAGCTGTGTTGAGGAAGGGTGTCCCTAGAAGAAGAGGTAGCTTTGCTGCTTGAATCATGTCCATGACAATAAAGTCAGTTGGGACTAAGCATTCACCAATTCTCAATGGATAATCCTCTACAAGGCCTAGTGGTTGCCTTGAGGAAGCATCAACACATGTGATGTGTGATGGATACTTCTTCATAGTAGTGATCCCAATATTCTTAAACATCTCAAGGGACATCACATTGACACTTGAGCCAGAGTCACACAAGGCTTCATCAATCTTCAAGTCCCCAAGAGAACAAGAAATCAAAAACTTTCCCGGATTTCCAAGCTTTGTGATAACTTTGGACTCCTTCCTTGTTGCGCTTGGTGGGTCTATACCCTCAATCAGCTCCTCAACCTTCTCTATGTTGGCAAGCAAGTCCTTGATGAACCTTATTTGACCCTTGACTTGGGAAAAAATCTCCACCTTAGGCAAAGGTGCACCAACTTTCTCCATACTCCCTCTAAAGCTTGAGATTAGCTTCTTTTGTGCTTTTGTCAACACCGGTTCAGGAAAAGGGAGTGGTGGCTTGTAGACAAGGAGATCATAAGCCTCAACTTTAGTCTTCTTAGCCACTTCTCTTTCCTTCTCAACAACTCTTGCTTGTATAGAGATCACATCCTCATCAAGCTCTTCTTTACCCTTTGGTTTAGCAACAACCAAATGGTCATTTTCAATGACCTCCTCCCCCACTAGAACTTCAATGTCCTCATTAACTATAGATGCTTCATTGGGACACTCAAATAGTTGCTCAAATTCAGCCACCACTCGCTCATACTCTTCTTCATCAATAGAGTAGATAACATTGCAATAGTCTTTGGGGTTTGGCTCAAGTTTACCGAGCAAAGAAGCTTGAGGGCATGTAGAAGAGGAAGCAATGTCCTTATTGTTCTCCATTTGCTTGATCTTGGAGCTCAAAGTGTCAAACTTGGAGTTAAGGTCATTGTAAGAGCAATCCATTTTGTTGTGAATTTCAGCCATCTTCTTACTCAAATCAAGAGCATTATTTGCTTGACCTTGGAGAATTTGTTGGAACACATTCCTCATATCCAAATCTTGTCAAAAACCCGGTGGAGGGAATTGCTTGGACTGATAAATACCTTGGTTTCCTTGATTGTTCCCTTGGTAGTTGTTCTTAGGAACAAATCCTTGTTGTTGTTTGAAAGGGACAAATGGTTTTTGTTGACCTCCTTGTCCTTGTTGAGGGTAGACTTGATCTTGGGGGTTCTCCACATTTGTACTGTTATAGGAAAGATTGTTGTTCCTATAGTTGTTGTATACATGTTAATAACCTTGGCCACACACATAGTTGACCTCTTCATGGCAATCCTCATCCAACTCTTGTTTTACCCATTGAATCTCATCACAATCACCCACAAAGTGAACATGCTTTAGAGAAGCTTGAAGCAACTTATCCATTTTCTCATTAAGAGATTTCATCTCTTTCCTTCTTTGGTCCTCATAAGTACCACCATCTCTTGAAGATCTATCATAGTCTTCACCATAGTTTCCATCACTTTGTGACAAGTTCTCCACAAGCTCTAGACCTTCTTCTACATCTTTACCAAGAAATTTCCATTACTTGCTGTGTCTAGAAGCATCATAAACTTGGGGAGAACACCGTGGTAGAGAGTGCTCAAGAGAGTCTCTTCGGAGAAGCCATGATGAGGGCATTGGATAGTGTATCCCTTGAACCTTTTCCATGCTTCACAAAAGCTCTCATTGTTCTTTTGGGTGAAGCTAGATAGCTCATTTCTCAACCTTGCTGTCCTTGTGTTGGAGAAGAACTTAGCAAGGAAAGCCTTCTTGCAGTGGTCCCATGAAGTGATGGAACCTCTTGGAAGTGTCTTCTCCCATTGATGTGCTTTGTCGCCAAGGGAGAAAGGAAACAATCTCAACTTGAAACCAACATCGGATATGCCATTTATCTTGGTCATATCACAAATCTTATCAAACTCATCCAAATGGTCAAGAGGATCCTTCAAAGCTAACTCATGGAACTTGTTGTGTTGCACCATGTTGATCAATCCCCACTGGAGGAGGGAGGATACCTTGGCGATTGGCATGAGTATTATGAGCATCTCCAGCCCCAATGTGCCTAGGTTGGCGTGGAGGGTGTTGAGGCACTCTAGGAGCTTGAGCCTCATTTACTTGATTCCTTTGTGGTATTCCATTACCACCTTGTCCTTCTGCAATATCTATTCCCAAACGCCTTAGATGTGTGAGACGTTCTCTTTCTCTTCTCACAAAAGCACCTCTTGTCAAGCGGTGGATGTTGTCTAGAGGCTCAACTATATTGTTGTGTCCACTAGACCTCAAGTTCATACACCTATAGAGACAAAGAGTAAACCAAGCAAGTGAGATTAGTAATCAAATGAAAAATAAAGCTTAGTCTCAAGTAGAATTAAAATCCTAATGCACAAAACAAAACCCAAATGGCAACAGCGCCAAGTTAATAGGTAGGTTTTTGAGCCTAACAAAGCAATTACTCAAGCCCACTCATGTCATTGTAGGTCTTTGAAGATCAATCCAATTGGGTGTGATTGTGACAATAGGAATGCATAAAACTCCTTAATCTAAGCAAGCATAAAAGGGTTTGTTGTTAACTATCAACCTAAGTGACACTACAAGAAAGCAGTCATTTAAGGACTGGTAATGTAGTCGCATATGAGTCGCAAATCTAATATTTGCGACTGATTTACGACTAAAATTAGAAGGCGTAAATTTTTCGTCGTAAAACTTTGTGGTCGTATATTAGTCGTAAAGTTACGACTAATATGCGACTGATTTGCGTTTTGTTAATATCGTTGTTGATCAGTCGTAAACTAGTCGTACATGTTTACGACTTGTTTACGACTGATTTGCGTTGAGCCTTACGACTAATTGGCGACTCATAGAAGGGTCGACGGTTAAACCTCGTATCACGTTTACGACTGTATAACGACTACATTGAGACTAATGTATGACTAAAATACGACTGATTTGCGTTGAACCTTAAGACTAATTGAAGACTGATAGAAGGGTCGACGGTTATAAACCTCGTATCACTTTTACGACTGTATAGCGACTACATTGTGACTAATGTGTGACTAAAATACGACTGATTAGCGACTCTTTTTATCATCAAAATGAGTAAATGGTAATTGCATTCTCAAATTTACGATTTGGATTAGCAAATTAAACCTGTTGTGATCCAAATTACATAAAACCTTATAATTAACATATATATAAACAAAAATCCAAAAACATTGTAATTTACAACTTTTTTTTTCAAACCAAAACTCCAACAGTGGAGTAAACAAAAAACACATAAATTAAGTCTTCTAAATTAAAAAGTCTTATCTAGAAGGACATGAACTAAGAGTTAAGCAAAGAGGGAGCTGTTACGTTGTTGTGTGTCGGGTTGGAAGTGGAGTTGATGGAGCGGCTTGAGAATCTATGAAATCAACAAATGCCGGATCAGTTGCACGCAGAAATTTCTCCACCAATGACAAGTGCTCTAGCTTTTGTTGTTGTTTAGCCGCAACTCGGGAACTCTTAGCTTCACGGGCAGCAATCTCTTTCTCACGCCGTGCATTATAAGCAGCTTATTCCTCTATTTGACGTTGAGCTTCTTCTAATTGTTGTTGCAGTGCAAGAAACGATGAAGAACAGGTCCCCGGGTACTTACGCTTGCCGTTGACAAGAGTATTTTCGAGACTTCCTAGTCCAAAAGGGCGTCCTCTGTCATCCCTGAAAGTGCACTGCCAAAAGAAAGCGTTATAGCCAATCTCACACATCAAAGCGTTATAGCCAATCTCACACATTAGTAAAGTACGTATGACAAGAAAGACAGGCCATGCACGCATCATGGAATGCGTTTTATACAAAATATTCATATTAATGTTAAGATGTAAGCGATCATCAAACTATTAATAAGGTTAAGATGTTGCCCGTATTTTTAAACTACTAAATTATTGGCACAATGGTTAATTATAGGAGGAGATAAAATTTATCAGTGAAAAAAATTCTAAGTTTTATTTACCTAAATCATTAACCATATGAAATTAGATCATGAGAGAAATGAAAGGTAGATTTTAATAAAACCATAACTCGCATCACATAGAAAAACCATTCATCAATTGCAATAAAAGTCAAAATCAAACATTGCAAAATAAAACAAGTTAGTGAAGAAAGTGTTTTACCTGAAGAAATAGCTCGTTCTGTTCATCTATGGAGAGCTCTGGAGGTGTAGGATCACCATCCAAGGTTTGTGAATTCTGTGCCTTGAGCTCGGCCAACTTCATCGTATAAGCTTCAGCGATGTTCTTGGCCTTTACATCGACAAGCGTCCCATCAGATTTTGTATGCGTCTTAATAAAAACCTCACCAATACTCACGGGTCTTCCCAACTCATCTTCCTGAAATGTTACATAATGAACAAACTATAAAAGTTGCAGAGATTAGATTTTTTATAAATTATAGAAAATATGTAACTCTGACTTACCATTTCTTGTTGGATTTGTGCATAGGACTTCTGGCCTGACAAGTGTATGTGAGGACCAAGACCATTACGATCAGACTTACGAGCTGTAGATGTTGTACTGCTCCTATCTTTTGCTTCTTCTGTGTCCCACAAGCTGGTCATCTCTGTCCAGAGTGTCGGGTTAATCCAGTTAGGTCGTTTTCGAGAAGTGCGCACGGTGCTAACCATGTCTTTCATCCGCCGTTTACATATCTTCTCGAATTGCTCTTGAATTGTCCCTGACAATAAGGGATCCCAGGTGTGTGTTTTCTACAGATCAAAGACATGAGATTGATGTTAGTAAGGTTAGAGGTTAGAGAAAACAATCCAAGCAAACACATATACTATGGTTAAAAGAGAGAAATTTTTACCGCGAACTCAATGAAATATCTTTTTTGTCTGTCACGAGGCACAACTGTCCAGCTATAATAGGGACCATCGAATTTGTTTGTAAAGACTTTTGTAATCTTTCGGACAAGCACTCCCTTGTCGCGACCAAACCTACAAAAAAAAAATAATCTGTCAACAGAAGCAAACACAGAAAGAAACCAGAGACTTAGAAGCAAACAAATAAAATAAGAAACGAGTAAAAAACCGGGTGAACAAAGAATCATTTTCAGAAGCAAAGTTTTGGAAACCAAACAAAGAAACATCGCTCACACTCAAGCAACTAGAAGCACAGATAACTAGTAAACATAATTCAAATTGTTTCTAGACCTAAAGAAAACTCATAACAGTTCTACACCTAAAGAAAACTCAGGGACTACCAAGTTAAAGAGTTAAAGCGTCATACCAAGTTAAATTAGAATAAGAAAAGGGGGATAGAACAGTGGTGAAGTTTTCACGGCCTGGCATCCGAAGGAGAGCATTCAGAACACGGACGAGGTCTTCCTGGAGAACTGGCTCAACTGGAGCTCTTCCATCGTCTTCGTATTCGCCATCGAAGTTGTTAGCTTCAGAAGACGGCATACTCTGACCTTGAGAGTTTTGAAGTGGAGACGCTTGAGAGTTCTGCAGTGGTGACAATGGAGAGTTCTGAAGTAGAGGCGAAGGATCTTGAGGGTTTTGAAACGAGGCATTTCCGACTTCAAGCGGTGCAGGTGGGGAGTTCTGGAAAAGTTGTACCGGAGGTGGAAAGTCCCGAAAATGTGGTTGGTTTGAGTTGCTAGGGATTTGACGTTGGGGCAATCCATTTGCCGGAGTGAAGTCATACTGACTAGGGAGAGGGGTGGGAGTTCTTGCCGCCTTGGAGCCTCCTTGTCTCTGAGAGATGTTCGGAGCGGATCGTCGTTGTCCTCCGCAGCGACGTAGGTTACCTCGTCCTCCGTTAACCATCAGAGTCGAATTGAATAAAAATCGGAGACGGTTTTAGATTAGGTGGTTTCGAGAGATTTGGGATTCGGTGAATCGGAGTCGAAGAATTGGGGATTAGGGTTCGTCAAGGAGAAGGAGAAGAGTTACGAGAGAGAAAGAGAGATTGGGGATTAGGGTTCGTCAAGGAGAAGGAGAAGAGTTACGAGACAGAAAGAGAGATTGGGGATTAGGATTGATGAATCGGAGTCGGAGATTTGGTGAATCGGTATCGAAGATTTGGTGAATCGGAGTCGGGGATTAAGGAGAAGGAGAAGGAGAAGAGTTAGGAGAAAGAATTGGGGATTAGATCAAGATTATGTCGGAGATTGAGGTCTCTCCAGTACGGCAACTCCCAGAATATGCTTTCCTTGTGCCAGTTATGCCAATTCCCATAGCCAGCCTTCTTCTTTTCATGACCGTTTCCACCACAGTTTTTTGTTTTCGGCGGATTAACACCATCTATCCGCTCGTAGTAAACTTGCTCACCGGTCAAAGACTGAGGTGGATACTTATTCAGAGCTTGTTTTGCTTTCAAGAAGTCTTTTTTATTCTTCCTCATTGGATGATCATGAGGGCGAGGAAGAAATCTTCGGTGACAATCAAACCAACACGTCTTCCTTCCATTAGGGAGATAAAATGATTGTGTTTCTTCCATGCAAATTGGACAAGACAATTTACCATGAGTCGTCCATCCTGATAACATGCCATACGCCGGAAACTTGCTTATCGTCCACATCAACACTGCTTTCAGATTGAAATTTTGATTCAAGGATATATCGTATGCATCGACTCCAGTAGACCATAATTCTTTTAACTCATCAATAAGAGGTCGGAGGAAGATATCCAGACTTGCCCGCGGATGATTTGGCCCAGAATTCAGAATTGTAAGAAACAAATACTCTGTCTTCATGCACATACCAGGGGATAAATTATATGGGGTCAAGATCATAGGCCACAAAGAATGATTACGAGACATGCCAAATGGATTGAATCCATCTGTACATAATCCAAGATAGACATTACGGGGTTCTTCTGCAAACTGAAGATGTAGGTCTTGAAAATGATTCCACTCCGCTGCATCAGACAGATGACACATTTCTCCCTCCTTTGCTTTGTGCTCAGCATGCCATCTCATTGCCGCTGCAGTCTTCTCGCTCTGATACATTCTCTTCAATCTGTCAGTAATTGGTAGATACCACATACGACTATATGGAACTTTGGTTCTTTGTCATCCGTTGTTAGGCTTCCATCTTGGTGCATCACAAAATTGACATTTATCCCACTTCTCATCTTCTTTCCAGAAGATCATACAATTTTTAATACAAACATCAATTGTATAATATGGGAGGCCTAAATTCCGCATCAATTTTTCTGTCTCGTAATGTGAACTGGTTGACTGGTTTCCGTCTGGTAAATACTCTGTCAACATCTCGCAAATCGAATCCACACACTTTTCACTCATATTATAATTTGTCTTATTTTGCAAGACTCGAGCAGCTAAGGATAGCTGCGAATGACCATCGTGACAACCCTCGTATAATGGGTTTTTCGCTCCTTCTAACAAGTTGTAGAATTTTTTTGAATGGTTACGTACCGGTTCTTCTACATTCTGATAACTATCATCCTCATAGTTATAAAAACGCTCGGTATCACGAAATACGTCATTCATCATATCTACATACCTATCTTCTGCTACATTACCCACTTCTTCACTCCAACTTATATGTGTCGTATTAACACAACTCATTCCTAAATCCATATTGATTTCTTCTCCGTGCTTATACCAAACATAATAATCATGCATAAATCTTCTACTAAACAGATGATTCCAAACTTTTGCAAACACTACAAGGGCAGTGAAACTTACCCCTATTGCTCTGTGCTAGAGGCTGGTTATTTGCAAATGCCATGAATTGATCGACCCCTGCTACGAACTCTGCTGAGAAATTTCCCGTCTCTTCATCGATCCTCTTATACATCCACTCCCAGAAATTATTGTAATTGTAATTTCCCGACATTACAATTATATTAAAAAAAATTTCTTTTTTTTTCTCTCTGTTTTTATGTTTTGATGATGTTTTTATGTTTTCATCGAGTGTCTATAGACGAGAGACTTGGTTTTATATTTATAGGCAAATTTTGCGACTACACTACGACTGATTTACGACTACGGAACAATGACCGCCTAAATTCGGTACACCAACCACTAAACGCAGAAAACGTGGTATACTGGTTTTCTACGACTACAAAGCGAATATCTAGCGACCCGCCGAATAAGTCGCAAATCAGTCGTAAATTACGACTGATTTGCGACTACAGTTCCGCGACGACAATGTAGTCGTACATCAGTCGTAAGTTTACGACTGATTTGCGACTATTCTCTTAGGTCGCCAGTTAGCGACTGTGTTGCGTGTTTTTTGCGACTGTTTTTTTTTTATCATAAATTAGTCGTAAAAGAGTCGTATTTTGGTCGTAATATTGTACGACTACCTAATTAGTCGTAAACTGTAGTCGCGAAAACACTGTTTTCTTGTAGTGTGATCAAACCAAGTAAATAAAGACTAATTAACTACTAAGCAAGATTATCAAATGACTAAAACGAATCCAAGGATGGGGTTATCAATCTAAAGGTGTTCCAAGAATCAATCTTTGATATCAATCAATCACAATATATGCTAATCCCTAAGCTTAGAACTCAAAGCAAAACTAATCCACTTCTATGGCACTAATCCCTTTATTAATCATCCTACTCAAGAACTAACTCTTATTAGTGAAAAGGAAGCTAACAAGCATTATGAAACAGTTCTAAAATGCCAACAAACACCCTAGACAATCACTTTCATGAGCTAGGAATGTAAATCTCTTGTTTAGTTGGTTGGGGAATTTCAACACACCTTGTGGGTGGGAAATTCCCTAAAGCCTAGTTTTGGCTTGATCAAGGGTAAACTAACATTTAGAACACTAAACAAAGAGGGAAATGAAAGAATCTAATCCTAGACATCATGATCAACACTTGAAACACCCTAAATATAACCCATCCCTAGATCCTAAGGAAACTACTCACTAATCATGATTAGACCATCAAATCCTATGAAAGAGATGAAGATAAACATGATTAGAGAGATAGATAAGAAAGATTAAGAAAGGTAAGTACTAAATTGCATAAACTTAGATAAATGTCTTACAAAATCACTTAGAAACCAAAGAGGAAGGTTTTCTAAGCAAGAACAAAATATTAAAAGATACTTAGAAAAATTTAGATCATTTACAATTTATGGTGAACAGTGGACGAACCGGGTCAATCCAGAACAAACCGGGTATTGACCCGGTTTAAGTTTGAAAATCGGGCAGCGTATTGAGCTTGCTAGGTCGATATGCAGCTCGATATGCTGCTAAAAACTTTCTTCAAGGACCGTGTCGAGCTTGGTAGCTCAACATAAAGCTCGATACGCCAAGCTTGATCTTCGGCTGAGGTTTGTATCGAGCTTGCTAGCTCGACACAAATGCCCGATACACTCTCGACTTTTCTCTGGATGGGCCTTGTATCAAGCTACTAAGCTCGATACAAACGTCTGATACGCTCCTCTCGTCCTTCCTGCCAGGCCATATCGACCTTGGTAGCTCGACACCAAGGTCGATACACTTCTAAAACTCGTCTGCTTCTTGTTTGACACCAAGGTCGATACACTTCTAAAGCTTGACACCAAGGTCGATACAAATGTCTGATACGCTCCTCTCGTCCTTCCTGCCAGGCCATATCCATCTTCTCTTCTTCCTCCTTGTCATCCATCACTTCATAAGGCCCTCCAAGCCTCCAAGACACCTAATAAGGACTTAATATGTACAAATATGCAACACCTTAAGCTAAAACTCACTAGACTCTAATATGGATGCAAATGGGACCAAAAGTGGCTAAATGAATGTAAAAGAACATGCAAAACTGTCTAAAATGAATGCTAAAATATGCTAATTTATGAGTATATCAATCCTCCATCAATGATCATACTGCATATTTTGGAGTCTATGGTGCAGTGAGAATGAAAGATATTCTCTCTTTGTAGGGTCTCTGGATCAAAGAACGTGCTAAGTGATCTCCTGGTGACAAGTATATCTCCCTCGTCTGGGTAGTCTGTAACTTATTCTTCAGACTTCACTGGTTCTGATTCAGCTTCATCTTGAGATTCATACTCGCCATTGTCTTTGATGATCATTACATTCTGATTAGAACAATCTCTTGCATAAGGACACTTTCCTTGACACTTGAAGCAAGTATTGTCTCTGGCTCTCTGATTTTGAGGCTTTCTGGTTTCTGGTTTTGCTCCTTTAGATGCCTCGGCAGTAGGCTTCTTGAACTTAGAAGCAATGTCTATGGAATTTCCGTTGTCTGTGCTCCTCGGCTGAGAACTCCAGGTTGGTTTCATACGAGTTGTAGAGGCTGTCTTCCTCTTGATATGCTACTCTGCTTGAACATCTAAGTGTAGAAGCTCATCTAGGTCTATGTAGGTTTGTCTCTCCACCTTTCTTGTGATTCTGTCATGAAGTCCATCTAAGAACTGAGCCATAAGAGTCTCCTCTGTATCTCCAGTCTCCAAACGGTCCTTCAAGGTCTCAAATTCTTCAAAGTATTCCTCCACAGACTTAGTTCCTTGAGTAAGCCTCCTGAAACGCTTATGTAGCTTTATGTGGTAATACGTTAGTATATATCTCTTCCTCATTTGATATCTCATCTCCTCCCAAGTAGTAACTTTCACATGCTGATGTCTCCTCCTCTCTGAGACTTCTTTGTCCCACCAAGACAATGCATTCTCTGTGAGCTGAGCTGCTGCAAAAGATATCTTCCTTTCATTTGAGTAGTTGTAGTACTCAAATATATATTATATGCGTCTCTCCCAGTCTATGTAAGCCTCTAGATTGACTCTTCCAGCAAAAGTAGGAGCTTTAAGCTTGATATCCTTGCCTCCAAGCCATGGCTGACCCTCCTCTATGTCTCTGCCTCCTCTGCCTCGTCCTCTGTCTCTCTCTCTCTCTCTTTTATTCCTCCTGTCTCGACGGTTAGGATTAGGTGCAGGTGGTAGATTGTCCTCCAGACTCGGAATATCACTGTCTGAGGCGCTGTCTCCTTGAGGTTGGGATGTCATGTCACGGTTTCTAGGACCATTAGGTGCAGCTTGGGGTACTGCTGGTGGCGGGGGTGCTGCTGCGGGTACTCGTTGCTCCAGCTGCATCATACGCTCACTAATGCCTCTTGTGGCATCCAGTAGGTGTTGCATACCAATCTGTTGCTCGGCGTTGTCTCCCGCGGTACCTGAACAAGTTTAGACAATATCAAAGTTCGAAAAGAAAGGCTTAAAGTATAAAACCCGAAAGCTATGCGGTTTAACAAACCAAACAATTTCGGTCTTAATTTTTCAATGATCTCTTATGAACCAAAACAATCGATTGGCGGTTTGAAAATGATGGGCTTAAACGCAGCAAAGATTCACACGGTTTCTTAAAAGATAAAAACGATTTGCTCTAACCAAATAAAGTAAGGAATTGGCGGCCTGATGCAGAGGTTTTTAACCTTTGGTCAATCCTCAAACACACATGTCATTGTAGTATTTGAGGTGTCAATCCACTTGGGAAGCTAATGACACTTGAGATATAGAGAACTATGCTAAGCTAAGCTAATAGAGAAGGGAAGCTTTCTAATAACCTAGAGACAAACAGAAAATAAGAGAAAGCAAAAAAAACAGCAAAATCTAACACAACCTAAACAAAGACTAAGAAAAGAAAAGACAAAACTGGTTCGTAGGATGAGAATAATGATATATGATGAACATTTCGGATCAAGAAGTCTTATAACAACATCTAGACCTTGGGTCTTAGATGGTAATCCTTAGGCATAGGGTTTCTAATCAAGACTAATCCACTGTCGTGATAGAAGTCACTTTACTAACTCATAACCTAGATTGGCTCCCGCACAATGATACATGAGGATTAGCAAGCAAGAATACCCAACCCTATAAAGCCGTAAGACTCCTAGACAGATGGTTCGTCTGAGCCTAGAAAAGATCAAACTCTTGTTTATGGGATTGGCTAAGCAAGCACGTGGTGTACATGTCAAGCCGCCTATAGTCTTTAGACTAGTTGATCAAGCTAGACTAAGCGTTGAGAACAATAAACAAGAAAGGATTAAGATCATTAAAAGCATAAGCATCAAGATCTATCACCATAAATCTTTCACACCCTAAGAACCACGAAATCTACTCTCTTTTCATGTGATTAACCTCTAGATCCATAAGGAAATAAAAGCTAAACAATGTTAGAGAGAGATCAATGACAAGAAATAAAATAAAGGCAAAGGCTTTACCAAGAAATGCTAAAGAAAACAAGTCTTGGTTAAGCATAAATCTAAAAGAAAAGTTTTTGAACTCAAGAACAAAATAAAAGCATAAACTTAAATCCTAATAATGCATAACCACGAAATCCTATGAAGAATATGTGGCTAAACAATATTAGAAGGCAAGAACAAGAATAAATTAAGAGAAGTGCAAAAACTAAATTAAAATAAAAAATATATACAAAGTTTCTTGAAAATAAAGAGAAACAAACTAAAAATGTCTAAGAGTAAAAGAGGGAAGAGAGAGATTTCGTTTTGGGGTTACTAGGGTATTTATAGGTGTGAGCCACAAAAACCCTAGTGAACCTTATCCACAAAAAGGGATCCAATGCTAAAAGCAAACTTCTTTGGACTCTTGTGCTCTTTTGGACTTATGCTGCAACAGCTTCACGTCGATATGGTACCCTGTTTTGGCTTCAAGCTTCATCGGACACAAGTCGTTATGCTTGCCCGTTATACACTAGTTTGCCGAGCCGGCCAGACCGATGCTCACTGTTTCCGCAGTAACTTCTGAACCGCCGATCGTAATGACTTGCTACTTCCACCACACGAAAGATAGCTCGATCCTCTACAAATTGTATGAAGACATCAGAAGCTGAATCGAGACAGAAGCTCTTCGTCCGAGCTGTTCTTTCCACAACGGGTTGTGCATTTCGGTTTAGTTGATTGATCTGGAAGCAGGCGTCTTGCTTCATATCAGGATGATGTCGTTGTGGCTGACTGTGGTGGCTATAGAAGTCTTCTCTTTTGCTCCTTCTTGCCTTGGCTGCTTATTTGTTCTTCTCCCAAACTCCATAGAACCTCCACAAGCTCCAAAAGTACCTGCCAAGTACTACAAACATGCAAAATATGCAATGCCTATCCTAAAACTAATATGAATGGAAATGGGACAAAAACTAATGAATAAATGCATAAAAGAGAGCAAAACCTATACTAAATGCATGCTAAAAATGTGTAAAATATGGAGTTATCAGCACCCCCAAACTTGCCTTTTTGCTTATCCTCAAGCAAACAAAGAAAAACAAGAGAGTGAGGTTTGAAAATGGGTGTTCAAATCCAAAATGCCCTAAAAGAGATCAAATCAACGTCCATGTTTAAAGTTCTAAGATGCAAATCAAATGTATTCTACTCCAAAGTCTTAGCTACACTTATCTCAAAATACAATGCACTTAATATCAACCTACACACACAATCAAATCATCATATCCCTTTAACATTTATTAAAGATCAAAAACGTGAATCATGCTTATGTTCATTATTCAACTCATTTGGCTAAAGGCAATGTTCGCAAGTTAAAAGTGAACTCGAAGTAAAAGGGTTAAGTGTTTAGCAAGGATCACTCAATGAAAGGAATCTTCTTAATGCAAAATGCTAAGGGTAAAAAACTAATCGATGCATACAAGGATAAATTCTCACCTACCCAAGCACCTAATTACTTTCTACCTTAGTCTAAACCATATTCCCTTTCCTAAGCTACCCTTTTCCTTAGGCATTTCGCCTTGTACCCGTTTTTACTCCTCGTTTCACCTTCTTTGGTCATGGGGGGACTTCTTCTTTCTTCTTTTGAGATCGGTTTCGGCTTTCTCTTTGGCTCCTTTGGTGGCGCTCCTTTGTTTATCACCTTTTGTGTTGCTGGCCGGATTAGACTTTGTTGTTTGGCCTTCTTTTGCTTTTTTGGAAACACCTTTTCTCCTTTGGTTTTGAGCTTCTTTTGCAGCCGCCATCTCACTGTTTTGTTGTCCCCATGTAAACCCATTGAACCTTTCTTTCTATCTTCTCCTCCCTTAGATAAACACTCATAACCCACCTTTCCTAAGCTACCCAAAGATATCGGCTAAGCATATCGGTGTCAAGCCGTTTTCCTTTGTAAACCACCTAACCTATTGTTGACTCGAGTTGTGAGCCAAC
>JAHZTW010000003.1:19691801-19704715 GCA_020283515.1 Alliaria petiolata | reverse complement strand
ATCAAGATCTATCACCATAAATCTTTCACACCCTAAGAACCACGAAATCTACTCTCTTTTCATGTGGTTAACCTCTAGATCCATAAGGAAATAAAAGCTAAACAATGTTAGAGAGAGATCAATGACAAGAAATAAAATAAAGGCAAAGGCTTTACCAAGAAATGCTAAAGAAAACAAGTCTTGGTTAAGCATAAACCTAAAAGAAAAGTTCTTGAACTCAAGAACAAATAAAAGCATAAACTTAAATCCTAATAATGCATAACCACGAAATCCTATGAAGAATATGTGGCTAAACAATATTAGAAGGCAAGAACAAGAATAAATTAAGAGAAGTGCAAAAACTAAATTAAAATAAAAAGTATATACAAAGTTTCTTGAAAATAAAGAGAAACAAACTAAAAATGTCTAAGAGTAAAAGAGAGAAGAGAGAGATTTTGTTTTGGGGTTGCTAGGGTATTTATAGGTGTGAGCCACAAAAACCCTAGTGAACCTTATCCACAAAAAGGGATCCAATGCTAAAAGCAAATTTCTTTGGACTCTTGTGCTCTTTTGGACTTATGCTGCAACAGCTTCACGTCGATATGGTACCCCAATTTGGCTCCAAGCTCTTATATTCCCAGCGGAAGCTTCATCGGGCACAAGTCGTTATGCTTGCCCGTTATACATTAGCTTGCCGAGCCGGCCAGACCGATGCTCACTGTTTCCGCAGTAACTTCTGAACCGCCGATCGTAATGACTTGCTACTTCCACCACACGAAATCTAGCTCGATCCTCTACAAATTGTATGAAGACATCAGAAGCTGAATCGAGACAGAAGCTCTTCGTCCGAGCTGTTCTTTCCACAACGGGTTGTCCATTTCGGTTTAGTTGATTGATCTGGAAGCAGGCGTCTTGCTTCATATCAGGATGATGTCGTTGTGGCTGACTGTGGTGGCTATAGAAGTCTTCTATTTTTCTCCTTCTTGCCTTGGCTGCTCATTTGTTCTTCTCCCAAACTCCATAGAACCTCCACAAGCTCCAAAAGTACCTGCCAGGTACTCCAAACATGCAAAATATGCAATGCTTATCCTAAAACTAATATGAATGGAAATCGGACAAAAACTAATGAATAAATGCATAAAATAGAGCAAAACCTATACTAAATGCATGCTAAAAAGGTGTAAAATATGGAATTACACGGCGAAGCAAAGGATTTTTGCTCAAATGAATGCAAAGGTGCTAAATAAGGAAACAACTTATGCTAACAATTCTTTTGGCTTTTCGTTTTGGGAAAAATTAATCAAGGCAATAAACAGAGAATGAAATGCACGCAATGACTATGGTTTTTTTTTTTTTTGAATGAATGAAACTACTAACAGAAATGAAACGCAAGAACACAATAAGATGCAAACAAACTGATTTTTATGGTTCTTTTTTATGAGTTTTTATGATGAACATGATGCAGTACTAAATGAGATGCAATCAAACAGAAACAATGGTGCTTATATTTTTTTTTTTGAATGACAATGCTAATGGATCAAGAAACGAATGCAACAAATAACTTTTTATGGCTTTTAAGATGATTATGAGATGCAGAAAACTAAGAACAAAAAAATGCAGAAACACAAAACAAAGATATAAACGGAAAGGTAACCAGATGCATGATAGAATACACCTGATTAGGAGCCTTTCGGCTCTGATACCAGATGACACAAGATCACAGGGGTGAGATCTCGTATGGAGGATGGGATTGAGGCTGCTGGTTGTTCAACTCTCTCTGCAACAATCAAGGGATGGATTATGGACGGCTATGGATCGAGTATGGGATCAAAACAGTTGGTTGTTCAATTCTTTCTGGTTTGATCAGTTGATAGATTCAGATTAGTAACCAGGGGATATATGCCACCACAAAGATTTATGGATCTAAACTTTGATAAGACAAACAAACTCTTAAAACTGAATCACAAAAGCTTTAAGAATATGCAAAGGGAGGCGTTTTCTGCTTAAGAAAAACTAGGGTTCTTTATTCAATCTAGAATAAAAAAGTACAAGGCTGTGAGAGGGGACCTTATATAATGGTCCAAACAGTTATTCCCTTCTAGAGGTCTTTGAAGCAGATTACATTTAAATGAAAACTATACTAAGACTTGAAATAATCGGCCAAACATATGCCTTAACTAGTAAATAAATGTAAATAAGCTTAAACAAAAATAACCCAAAGTTTTATTAGTCAAATAATCATATGAAAATCAATTTAAATGCCTTACCTTAGCCCAAATATGGTTTAGCCTGAAATGATGTGTTTGGTATGGTTACTCGAGTAGCACAATGCTGAATAAGAAAACTCCTTTCTTCTCTTGTATAACCGGCCATTCCTTGATATAACCCATGGTTTTAATGTTTTGACCATTGTTGATGTATAGACCATCTTCTTGACGCTCTTTGCTTGATTCTTCAATGTGAATGATGTCGTGTTCCTCAAGATGTGCCTTTGCTAGTGCTGCTTCTCGGGACAAGCTTAACTTGTTGAGCTGAGTAGTGACGTCTTCAAGTTCTTTGTTGGTGAGGAATTCTTCCACGGCTTGATTGAAGCTCTCAGTTAAGTCTTTAGCTCCTGATATTGTTCTTGGTGATTGCTTCATTATAGGAACTTCAACAGTAGGGTCGATGCTATTATCTATGTTTGTATCACAAGAGAGAAAGAAAGACAAAACACGATTGCATATTCAATTATTTTTTATCGATTCCAAGGAGAGGTAGATTCGATTAACCCATATCAGATTTGGATATAACGATCCCAGATTGTCCCGAGTTTAGCCAATGTAAGAGGAATTAAAAGAAACACAAATCGGGAATCTGGCGGTGGGAGGCAAGAATTGGAGAAAAAATCTGCCAAAACCTTTTCATTTCAATCAACTTCTTCTACCTAGCAGATGGGTGGAGAGAAGAAAAACGCCTGAGGAGAGCTTTAAAAAAACGGAAATCTTACTGAATTGGCCATAGAGAAACCATAAGACTAATTGGGATGAAGCCACATTTTCCCCTTCCGGCTTCACACCGTCTCCTTCTCCTATCCGCCTCTATCTGTTAGGGTTTTTTGGGTTAGGGAAAAAAATTAGGCTTCATATAAAACAAAGGCTTTAATCAGTGAAATGAAAAAACCTGATAACATGCATATTTTACCCATTTTTACTATCATAAGTGAGTGCTTTAATAAGTATTTCACTAAGGTTTTAATGCATAAACACTAGATTTCGAGTATTTGGCTGTTCAAGACTCTTTTCAGGTAAACTTAGCAAAAAACGCATATTTTGGAGCAAAATGGACANGAAGTTGTGGATGAGGTCTGGACGGTATGGGACGTTCATGGATCATGCGATGTGGCCAAGGTATGGTTTAGCTGACGCTTGATATTGTTATTCTAATGCGTAGCTAGTTAAGCCGTGATTGAGTGAGACCATGGGATGGTCGTTGCTAAGTTGTTAGATGGAAGGAATGTGTTAGACTTCATTTAGGATATCGGTTAGAAAGGCAAAAATTTACTGTGGTCCGGCCGCGGGTTAGGAAATCCGGGTCGGGGTGTAACAAGTGGTATCAGAGCGTGGTCGGTTCTAGGACAGAGTCTTAATGTGAATTGGGCTTGTCTAGAATGACGTAGACGCGGAAAATGGTAAATGGAATAAATGTTTTATCTGATTAAGTGGCTGGTATCTAGGATCGTATGATTGCGGTCAGTGTCTGGCGATCAGTGTGGATCGTGTCTGGCGATCAGTGTGGATCGTGTCTGGGCGTGCAAAGGATCGGGGATCCGAGCCGTCTCTCTTCTGTACTTGGTCATGTGGGGATGGTTGGTTGAGTGACTAAGTACGGGGGGGAGATGTGTTCGTGGGTTGGCCAGTACAGTGGCTGGGTCAGCATGAGCGTGTTTGAAGTTGTGGATGAGGTCTGGACGGTATGGGACGTTCATGGATCATGCGATGTGGCCAAGGTATGGTTTAGCTGACGCTTGATATTGTTATTCTAATGCGTAGCTAGTTAAGCCGTGATTGAGTGAGACCATGGGATGGTCGTTGCTAAGTTGTTAGATGGAAGGAATGTGTTAGACTTCATTTAGGATATCGGTTAGAAAGGCAAAAATTTACTGTGGTCCGGCCGCGGGTTAGGAAATCCGGGTCGGGGTGTAACAAGTGGTATCAGAGCGTGGTCGGTTCTAGGACAGAGTCTTAATGTGAATTGGGCTTGTCTAGAATGACGTAGACGCGGAAAATGGTAAATGGAATAAATGTTTTATCTGATTAAGTGGCTGGTATCTAGGATCGTATGATTGCGGTCAGTGTCTGGCGATCAGTGTGGATCGTGTCTGGCGATCAGTGTGGATCGTGTCTGGGCGTGCAAAGGATCGGGGATCCGAGCCGTCTCTCTTCTGTACTTGGTCATGTGGGGATGGTTGGTTGAGTGACTAAGTACGGGGGGGAGATGTGTTCGTGGGTTGGCCAGTACAGTGGCTGGGTCAGCATGAGCGTGTTTGAAGTTGTGGATGAGGTCTGGACGGTATGGGACGTTCATGGATCATGCGATGTGGCCAAGGTATGGTTTAGCTGACGCTTGATATTGTTATTCTAATGCGTAGCTAGTTAAGCCGTGATTGAGTGAGACCATGGGATGGTCGTTGCTAAGTTGTTAGATGGAAGGAATGTGTTAGACTTCATTTAGGATATCGGTTAGAAAGGCAAAAATTTACTGTGGTCCGGCCGCGGGTTAGGAAATCCGGGTCGGGGTGTAACAAGTGGTATCAGAGCGTGGTCGGTTCTAGGACAGAGTCTTAATGTGAATTGGGCTTGTCTAGAATGACGTAGACGCGGAAAATGGTAAATGGAATAAATGTTTTATCTGATTAAGTGGCTGGTATCTAGGATCGTATGATTGCGGTCAGTGTCTGGCGATCAGTGTGGATCGTGTCTGGCGATCAGTGTGGATCGTGTCTGGGCGTGCAAAGGATCGGGGATCCGAGCCGTCTCTCTTCTGTACTTGGTCATGTGGGGATGGTTGGTTGAGTGACTAAGTACGGGGGGGAGATGTGTTCGTGGGTTGGCCAGTACAGTGGCTGGGTCAGCATGAGCGTGTTTGAAGTTGTGGATGAGGTCTGGACGGTATGGGACGTTCATGGATCATGCGATGTGGCCAAGGTATGGTTTAGCTGACGCTTGATATTGTTATTCTAATGCGTAGCTAGTTAAGCCGTGATTGAGTGAGACCATGGGATGGTCGTTGCTAAGTTGTTAGATGGAAGGAATGTGTTAGACTTCATTTAGGATATCGGTTAGAAAGGCAAAAATTTACTGTGGTCCGGCCGCGGGTTAGGAAATCCGGGTCGGGGTGTAACAAGTGGTATCAGAGCGTGGTCGGTTCTAGGACAGAGTCTTAATGTGAATTGGGCTTGTCTAGAATGACGTAGACGCGGAAAATGGTAAATGGAATAAATGTTTTATCTGATTAAGTGGCTGGTATCTAGGATCGTATGATTGCGGTCAGTGTCTGGCGATCAGTGTGGATCGTGTCTGGCGATCAGTGTGGATCGTGTCTGGGCGTGCAAAGGATCGGGGATCCGAGCCGTCTCTCTTCTGTACTTGGTCATGTGGGGATGGTTGGTTGAGTGACTAAGTACGGGGGGGAGATGTGTTCGTGGGTTGGCCAGTACAGTGGCTGGGTCAGCATGAGCGTGTTTGAAGTTGTGGATGAGGTCTGGACGGTATGGGACGTTCATGGATCATGCGATGTGGCCAAGGTATGGTTTAGCTGACGCTTGATATTGTTATTCTAATGCGTAGCTAGTTAAGCCGTGATTGAGTGAGACCATGGGATGGTCGTTGCTAAGTTGTTAGATGGAAGGAATGTGTTAGACTTCATTTAGGATATCGGTTAGAAAGGCAAAAATTTACTGTGGTCCGGCCGCGGGTTAGGAAATCCGGGTCGGGGTGTAACAAGTGGTATCAGAGCGTGGTCGGTTCTAGGACAGAGTCTTAATGTGAATTGGGCTTGTCTAGAATGACGTAGACGCGGAAAATGGTAAATGGAATAAATGTTTTATCTGATTAAGTGGCTGGTATCTAGGATCGTATGATTGCGGTCAGTGTCTGGCGATCAGTGTGGATCGTGTCTGGCGATCAGTGTGGATCGTGTCTGGGCGTGCAAAGGATCGGGGATCCGAGCCGTCTCTCTTCTGTACTTGGTCATGTGGGGATGGTTGGTTGAGTGACTAAGTACGGGGGGGAGATGTGTTCGTGGGTTGGCCAGTACAGTGGCTGGGTCAGCATGAGCGTGTTTGAAGTTGTGGATGAGGTCTGGACGGTATGGGACGTTCATGGATCATGCGATGTGGCCAAGGTATGGTTTAGCTGACGCTTGATATTGTTATTCTAATGCGTAGCTAGTTAAGCCGTGATTGAGTGAGACCATGGGATGGTCGTTGCTAAGTTGTTAGATGGAAGGAATGTGTTAGACTTCATTTAGGATATCGGTTAGAAAGGCAAAAATTTACTGTGGTCCGGCCGCGGGTTAGGAAATCCGGGTCGGGGTGTAACAAGTGGTATCAGAGCGTGGTCGGTTCTAGGACAGAGTCTTAATGTGAATTGGGCTTGTCTAGAATGACGTAGACGCGGAAAATGGTAAATGGAATAAATGTTTTATCTGATTAAGTGGCTGGTATCTAGGATCGTATGATTGCGGTCAGTGTCTGGCGATCAGTGTGGATCGTGTCTGGCGATCAGTGTGGATCGTGTCTGGGCGTGCAAAGGATCGGGGATCCGAGCCGTCTCTCTTCTGTACTTGGTCATGTGGGGATGGTTGGTTGAGTGACTAAGTACGGGGGGGAGATGTGTTCGTGGGTTGGCCAGTACAGTGGCTGGGTCAGCATGAGCGTGTTTGAAGTTGTGGATGAGGTCTGGACGGTATGGGACGTTCATGGATCATGCGATGTGGCCAAGGTATGGTTTAGCTGACGCTTGATATTGTTATTCTAATGCGTAGCTAGTTAAGCCGTGATTGAGTGAGACCATGGGATGGTCGTTGCTAAGTTGTTAGATGGAAGGAATGTGTTAGACTTCATTTAGGATATCGGTTAGAAAGGCAAAAATTTACTGTGGTCCGGCCGCGGGTTAGGAAATCCGGGTCGGGGTGTAACAAGTGGTATCAGAGCGTGGTCGGTTCTAGGACAGAGTCTTAATGTGAATTGGGCTTGTCTAGAATGACGTAGACGCGGAAAATGGTAAAGGGAATAAATGTTTTATCTGCTTAAGTGGCTGGTATCTAGGATCGTATGATGGCTAGGTTATCTGATTTTCATTGATTGCTTGTGTAAGTTAGTGAATAAGCTTAGCAAGGTCAATGTTCTGTGATTGTGATTTGGTTAAGTGTGAACCATGAGAATACATGATGTCTAACTACCTCGTTTGGATAGCCGGATCGAGTGTCTTGCTTGGGTGATGTGTGATTCACGCCAGAGCAGAACCGAGTCCATAAGTCATGGTCCTCGAGCTAGGGTAGACGATCATCCTGTGTTTGTGATTGTGAATGAATGGGAATGGTACAAGGTATCGAGTGGTCAAAACGTGGTATCTAATTAGCTATGTGAATGTCCGGATTGAGTTGCTAGTTCAAGGGGATGTGTGATTCTCGCTTGGAGTAGAACCGATGCCTTGTGAGGCTTCACAAGTAGTTGAGATAATCATAGGACCAAATAGTTTATGTGCTTTCTAAGTAATCATATAGTATGAGTGCGGTTCGGAAGTTGAGATCAAAGAGAACAAGAGATTGGGAGTCAAGTGTCCTCGCCAAATACTTGTTTGATGATTAAGAAACTTCTCGGAGGTATTCATGACTATGATGAATCGGTTTTGGTTATAAGATTAAGTTGGTTTGTGTGATTACCGAGGCTGATATGGTATCTAGCTAGCTCGTGATCGAGGCAGGATCGTTTCATTTGCCTAGGTGATGTGTTATTCACGCTAGTGCTGAATCGAGTCTGTAAGACTTGATGGTCAGAGTTAGAGTAGATGATCATGCCTGTTTATGTGATTGTTGTTCGGTTGTGGTAACCGCGAAAATTGTGGAATCTAGCTAACTCGTGATCGAGGCAGGATCGTGTCTCTTGCATGGGTGATGTGTGTTTCACGCTAGTGCGGAACCGAGTCCGTAAGACTAGGGTCAGAGTTAGGATAGATGATCATATAAGTTCTGTGATGCATTGCTTGCATTCTATTGCTCTGCTAGTTAAGCAAAGACACGCTGGTTAAGCGTAGTAAGGCTGGGAGCCGAGATAAAGGTCTGGGAGACCGGGGCCATTGCGTGCCGATAAGGGTCTGTGCGACCGAGGCCATTGGGTGCCACTAAGGGTCTGGGTGACCGAGGCCATTGTGTGCCGTGAAAGGCTAGTGAGCCGTAGTAAAAGTCTGTGTGACTAGTAAGGGCTTGTAAGCCGTTCGCTGTTCTGGCGTCCTTGAAAACCAAGTAGGTTTGCCAAGACGTGGTTGTTCTGTGTTACGATTTTGGGAACTGGATATGTTCGCCAAGCGTGACTGGTTCAGTGTTACGACTTGGGAACCAGGTAGGTTTGACAAGGTGTGACTGTTTGTGTTCCGACTTTGGAACCGGTGTTGGTTGCCAAAGCATGACTGTTCTGGGTTACGGCCAGGGAAACCAAGTGGGTTGTCCAGGCGTAACTGTGTCTGAGATGCGTCCAGGGAAACCAAGTGGGTTGTCCGGACGTGATTGTTTTTTTGGGATGTGTCTGTGGAAACCAAGTGGGTTGTCCATGCGCGACTGTTTCTAAGATGAGTCCTTGGAAATCAAGTGGGTTGTCCACGTGTGATTGTTTCTGGGAGGTGTTATTGGAAATCAAGTGGGTTTGCCAATACTTCTGGGATTCGTTCTTGGAACCAAGAGGGTTGGCCAAGACGAATGTTTTCTGAGATGCAATTTGGAAACCGTGGGTTTGCCAATGCATGACTAAAGTGAAGGCGACTTTGGAAACCATTAAGTTTGCCAAAGCGCGGTTGTGGTAGCATCTGTGAGAATCAGTGGATTCGCCAAGGAATGATGTGATCCTGAGTTTGCAACGGATATGTTGTGATGACTGTGACGGTGGGGACTAAGGGAGTTCGCCATCGTAGGATAAGTAATGTGGTGTGGCAGTACTAATGGATTGGCTAGTGTGTCGAGTACTTGCTTGTTAAGCAATGTACGAACTGATTGGCGAGTGTGTCGGGTACTTGTTGGTTAAGGCAAGGTACCAACTGAAAATACAAGTGAGGACTTGTAATGGCCGTGTGAGCCGACGCCTGTGAGCCGACTGATGGCTTGGTGTGCCAAGTACTGGCTGAGTCATTGATCCCTTTTTATTGAGAGTATAGATGGGACATGACTGTGGCGTGCTGGTTGCAAGATAACTGTTGAGTAACCTAGGACTGCGTGGGTGACAACTGAGGAGTTCATCACCGCATGACTGAAACCGTGAGCTAGGAACCTACGGGTTAGCCAAGGCATGGCCGTGAGATTGTTCTTGGGAACCATAGAAGCTTTCCAAGATAATAATGTCTGTAAGGATCAATGTGTGATCTGAGGATCGAAGAGTGATCCGAGAATCAAAGGGTGATTCATGAATCTAAGGCAATGTAGTTGGAATGATAAATCTACTAAGGACATTGGGGTTAAATGTCTTTACTGAAGAGTTGGAACTGTTGGGTTTGGGAGCCGCGGATCAAGCTGATTTGTTTTCAAGGATCCGACTGGCTTAAGAGGAGGATGAGAATCCGACGAAGGTGTCAAAGAATGACCAAACGAAATATCAAACTTCCAACAATAGGATTGTTGTGAATGTTTGAGTGTGTGTTCCTAACTAGGAAGAGTTAAGGAGGAACTTAAGAGAGTTTTGGAAACTCGAGTAAGGAATCAAGAGAGATTCGTTAGTTGTGTTAATAAGGATCCGTGTATCCTGGTTAACAATTGTGATGGTTGTCACGGTAATTGAGGCGAGGATGAAACAAACGCTTAGGAACTCGAGAGTTCGCTAAGGCAAGTCGCCGGGCCAAGATGGACTGACAGTAAGCATGACCTATCATCATGGATGACTAAGCTTTAGGAGGAAGTCCAAAGCTAACAAATAATGCTAAGCATTCAGATTAAAAGGAAGTTGAGGTGGGGCGAGTGGAAATACTTAGAAACTTGAGAAGTTTTCTAAGATATGTACGCACACCAAGAGACTGTCCAGAGAATGGAAGGGCTTAGCATGATGGAAAGACAAAAGGGGTAAGTCTTGAGTTGACTAGTGTTGAAAGAGAAGTCTGTCTGATAAGAGTTTGTTCGATCTGGAAGTGGTCGGACAAGGGCTCTATGTGGTAAAGCTGTGTAGGTTGTTCTGTAGACTAGTGTTTGGCCAGATGTGGCGTACATGGATTCTGATTAGTGGTGGAAGTCTGGACCAAGGCCAGGATGGTCTAAGGTCAAGTATCTGGAATCGAGTCTTGAGAAGGCTGCGATTGGAAAAAGAGTTTAGTACAACTAAATTAAGAGTGGTTAGAGTCTGAGGATGGGGACTCGGATATGGTAACGACACTAGGTAGGAAGAGTGTTGCGTTACAATCTGGATAAAGGCTTTGGTCGGGTCAACGTTGGAACAGATCGTGGGGCGTCACGAAGTTCTAATGGAGGGCATATAAGAGTGGGAGTGCTCGATTATGGTGGTCACTGGGAGAGTTGTCTACCTTTGGCTGGGTTGCGTAGAGCACCGTTATGTTTAACCCAAGTGGGGGAGTATATTGCGACTGGCAGTGGTCGCGACGACCACTGAAAAGATCCGATTTCTGATGGTCAAGCTGAAAGAGGCTCAAGACCGACGAAAGAGTTATGCCGATAAGCGCCGTAAGGACTTAGAGTTCAGTGTGGGCGATCTGTTTTATCTGAAGGCTATGACTTATAAAGGGAAAAGCCGAGTAACGTTTGATGCTAGGTTGAGTCCGAGGTACATGAGACCATACCGGATTCAGAAAAGGATTGGAGCAGTGGCGTATAAGTATGACTTACCGCCAGGAATGAATGTGTACCACGATGTGTTTCACGTGTCACAAGCTGAGAAAGCAACTGACCGAAAGTGAGAATGTTATATCTAAACCAACTCCGGAGCTGCAAGATGATCTAACCGTGGAAGGTAGACCGATCTGTGTGGTTGGCCGGAAAGAAAAGGTTGAGCGTGGTAAGTCGGTCAAGATGATCAGAGTTCTGTGGGACTGTAAGTCTTGAGAACACAGTTTATCCTTAGGGTTTCCAGTATATAAGTGAATTTTGGGGTTTTATCACGGGAGCCGCATCTGTTCTTGGAGAAAAAGGAGGAGAGTACGATTTCTCCCGGGAGAAAAGAGTTCCACCGAGTGATTTGGCCGAGGAGGCGGATTTCACCGTGAGATAGCTGTGAAATCTCACCGTTTCCTAAGGTTGTTCGAGTAATCCGAGACATTACTCGAGAGAATCTGAGTTTTCCGAGAGTTATCCGTGAGAAAGAAGTTTCGGCCGAGAGAAAGCCGAATTCATCCGAGCGGTTCCGATTGCATCCGAGAGATCGTGTGTTCCGTCGAGTTTCTGCGAATTCTGACCGTGAGAATCGATCTGAAATAGGTGATTTACCGAGGGTAGGCTCGATTGTTTCCGAGGAATTCTTCATGGATCGAGAGTTTCCGAAGGTTTAAGGAGTTAACCGAGAGAGAGGAGTTTATCCGAGAAATCACCGAGAGATTTATGTGTTGCTCGTGAGATCGTATGTTCCATTGAGTTTCTGCGAGTTTTGATCGAGAGATTCGATTAGGAATGGCGTTTTCCGGGGAAGGGCCAAGTTTGTCCGAGAGCTTTGGACTGGTTCGTGAGTTATCCGAGGGATAGCCGGGGTATTTGATCGCGGCTGTGAGATAGCCGAGACGAGTCGACTGCATCCGAGAGACAATTCGACTGCATCTGAGAGACGAGTCGACTGCATCCGAGAGACGCATGACTGTCACTGTGAGATTGCCCGAAGAATCTGATTTCATCGTGAGATAGCCAAGAGATCTCCCGTATCTGAGAGTTGTCCGAGTAATCAGCGAGTATCCAGGGGAATACGATCGTGGCTATGCGATAGCCGAGGATAGCCGAACGTATCTGTAAGATAGTCAAGGAGCACGACTACAGCCGAGAGGGATAGTCGAGTAGTTCGGCTATATCCGAGAGAAAGATGACTGGCGATCAGGTTTGATCGTGACTAGAGTGACTGGCGATCAGTGTGGATCGTATTTGGCGGTCCGTGTGGATCGTGTCTGGCGATCCGTGTGGATCGTGTCTGGCGGTCCGTGTGGATAGTGTCTAGCGGTCCGTGTGGATCGTGTCTGGCGATCAGTGTGGATCGTGTCTAGCGATCAGTGTGGATCACGTCTGGGCGTGCAAAGGATCGGGGATCCGAGCCGTCTCTCTTCTGTACTTGGTCATGTGGGGATGGTTGGTTGAGTGACTAAGTACGGAGGGGAGATGTGTTCGTGGGTTGGCCAGTACAGTGGCAAGGTCAGCATGAGCGTGTTTGAAGTTGTGGATGAGGTCTGGACGGTATGGGACGTTCATAGATCATGGGATGTGGCCAAGGTATGGTTTAGCTGACGCTTGATATTGTTATTCTAATGCGTAGCTAGTTAAGCTGTGATTGAGTGAGACCATGGGATGGTCGTTGCTAAGTTGTTAGATGGAAGGAATGTGTTAGACTTCATATAGGATATCGGTTAGAAAGGCAAAAATTTACTGTGGTCCGGCCGCGGGTTAGGAAATCCGGGTCGGGGTGTAACAAGTGGTATCAGAGCGTGGTCGGTTCTAGGACAGAGTCTTAATGTGAATTGGGCTTGTCTAGAATGACGACGCTCTGATACCAC
>JAHZTW010000003.1:19616298-19681198 GCA_020283515.1 Alliaria petiolata | reverse complement strand
TTGCTTTTTTTGGGGCTTCTACTCATTCTTCTTTGGCACCTGCGGTAGAGATCGGAGGTATTTGGCCCCCAAAAGGGATTAGGGTTTTAGATCCTTGGGAAATCCCTTTTCTTAATACCCCTAAAGATCATAACGGTTTTCAGAACTGGTAGTGCTAATACCAATTCTTCCGGGACAAAACAGAGAAAAGGAAACCCAAGAAAAAGACCTCCAAAAAGTACTAGAAAACTCAAAGGAAAGATTAGTGATGTGATTCCAGCATAAGTTATGAAGAAGCCGGGTCTTGAGGTGGGAGTTTTAATGAAGAGGAAAGGTTCGATAAGTTTGGAGGGTGTTTCCAAAACCTTTAGGTTGAATGCACCATTGATGGTCCCAAATGAGGGACCGTCCTCTGCTTAATGAGCATACTAAGTTGGAACTGCCAGGGATTGGGGCGGCCTCAAGATCTGACAGTTCATCGTCTCATGGAGATGCGCAAAACTCATTTCCCTGAGATCTTTTTCCTTATGGAAACCATGAATTGTAAAAATGTCCTTGTTGATATCTAGGAATGGTTGGGTTATGATCGTGTTTATACTATTGACCCGGTTGGAACTTGTGGAGATTTAGCTCTTTTTGGAAGAAGAGTGTGGATTTGGTCTTTAATTTTGTGAATAAGAATCTTCTAGACTTTCATGTATAGTTTGGAGAGGAAAGCTTCTTTGTTTCTTGTGTTTACGGTATTCCATGTTCTGGTGATAGAGATGAAGTTTGGGAAAGACTTACTAGAATTGGAATCCAGAGGTCTCAGAGCTGGTGTATGATAGGAGACTTTAATGAGATTCTTAACAATTCAGAAAAAATTGGAGGACCGAGAAGATGTGAATCTACTTTCCTGCCCTTTGGTAATATGTTAAAGAAATTTAGGATGCAAGAGCTCCCTAGTTCGGGCAACAGTTTCACTTGGGCTGGAAAAAGTAATTTGTGGATTCAATGTAAACTTGATCGATGTTTTGCTAATAAGGAATGGGTGAGACAATTCCCAGCTGCTAATCAAGCTTTTTTGGCCAATCGTGTGTCTGATCATCGTCATGTTCTTGTCAAGATAGCTTCTTCTCAGGATTCTTATCGAGGTTCCTTTCGGTTTGATAGTCGAATGTTGAATAAGCCGAGTGAGAGAGACAATTTTGGCTGCGTGGAATTCTCATAATAATTTTCATGGTCCATCGGTGTCTCTAAGGCTGAGAAGTTGTAGGAAAGCTTTGAGTAAATGGTAAAAGGAGTCTTCTTCTAATTCTCAAGAGAGAATTTTAGTGCTTCATAATGAGTTGGAAGCAGAACAATCAGCGTTGATCCCATTTTCTCCTCGACTTCATGGTTTAAAAATGCAATTAGTTGAAGCTTACAAAGAAGAAACAAGCTTTTGGCAACAAAAATGCAGGGAGAAATGGCATCTTGAAGGAGACACTAATTTAAAGTTTTTTCATGCTTCGGTCAAATTCTCTAGGGCGAGAAATGATCTGGAAAAACTTATGGATGAGAATGGAATCTTTCAAAGATCGGAAGCATCAAAAGGTGATGTTGCTGCTTCTTTCTTTACAAAGTTGTTCACTTCATCGGATCCATCTTCCTTTGCTGGTATTTTTGAAGATTTCACTCCTAGAGTTTCGAGTAGAATTAATCAGTCTTTGTTGAGGAAAGTATCTAAGGAGGAAGTGAGAAGAGCTATGTTCTCCATCAACCCAGCTAGTGCTCCGGGTGCGGATGGTATGAATGGTTTATTCTTTCAACAATATTGGGGAATTGTGGGAGCAAAAGTGACTGAGGAAGTTATTGGTTTCTTTGAAGATGGGAAATTTCCGAGAGAATGGAATTTTACACAGCTATGTCTTATTCCGAAAAAATTAAATTCTCCTCTTATGAGTGACTTGAGACCGATTAGCCTTTGCTCAGTATTATACAAAGTGGCGTCGAAGATTATTGTTGGTAGAATGCAGCCTTATCTTGCAGATTTGGTTTCTCCTAATCAGTCAGCCTTCATTTCAGAGAGATTCATCTCAAATAACATTTTGATAGCTCATGAAGCTGTTCATGGCCTCAGAACTCATTCGAGAATTGCAATAGAGTTCATGGCGGTTAAAACTGATATGTCTAAGGCTTATGATAGAGTTGAATGGAGCTATGTCAAAGAATTTCTTCAGGCATTGGGCTTTGATAGAAGATGGATTTCGTTGATCATGTACTGTATTACAACTGTCACTTATACTGTTTTAATCAATGGCCAACCGCATGGTTTTATCTCTCCAGGGAGAGGTTTGAGACAAGGTGACCCATTATCCCCTTTTCTTTTCGTTCTTTGTACTCAAGGTTTGACTCATTTACTTAATAAAGCGGAAAGGGAAGGCAAGATTAATGGAATTCAATTTTCGGAGGAAGGACCATCGATTCATCATCTGCTGTTTGAAGATGATAGTCTCTTTATGATTAAGGCAGATATAGCTCAAGCGTCTTCCTTGTATCAGATCCTTCGTGCTTATGGAGATGTGACTGGTTAAGTTGTTAACTTGCAAAAATCTTCAATAACTTTTGGTGTTCTGGTTGATCAGGGAGTAAGAATAGAAATTCAATCAAATCTTGGAATCTATCAAGAGGGAGGCGTTGGAACATATTTAGGCCTTCCTGAGTGTTTCAGTGGTTCAAAGGTTGAATTGCTAGCCTATATTCATGACAGATTGAAATCAAGGATGTCAGGGTGGTTTGCTAGGATGTTGTCCCAAGGAGGTAAAGAAGTTCTGTTGAAAGCAGTGGCATTGGCAATGCCTGTATTTTTGATGTCCTGCTTTAAACTGCTTAAAACTACTTGTGACAATCTATCAAGTGTGATGGCTGATTTTTGGTGGAATACTTTTGAAGACAAGAGGAAGATGCACTGAATAGGCTGGAATAAAGTTTGCCTACCTAAAGAATTTGGATGTACCAGTTGCTGACAAAATCATTGCCAGGGGGATCAAAATTGACTCGAGGTGCCAACCATGCGGTCTTGAAGGCGAATCAACTAACCATGTTCTCTTTGCGTGTACTTTGGCTAGGCAGGTTTGGGCTTGTTCTGGGTTCCCTCTTCCTGAGTTTGGATTTCATGCTGAATCGGTTTATCAAAATCTTTATTTTGTTTTATCTATGAGTAAGAACCCAACATTGGTGCAAGATGTAAAAAACTGCTTCCCGTGGCTTCTGTGGATGCTTTGGAAGAACAGGAATAAGCTTATCTTTGAAGGTTTATTTTTTAGAGCAGATTTCACAGTTTTGAAGGTCAAAGAAGCAGCTGCAGAATGGCATCATGCTCAGTCTTTACAGACGAGGAATGATGAGAGAAATCAAGAGGTGAAAAAGAGTCACAAAGCTTGTTGGGAACCGCCACCTTTTTCATGGGTAAAATGTAATGTTGGAGTGGCGTGGGATAAGAGGAATCAAGTTAGTGGAGCCTCTGGGTTCTCAGAGATTCCAAAGGAATGGTAATTTGTCATAGCCGAAGGTCCTTCTCAAAGATATGTTTGTATTTGGATGCCACTTTGAAAAGTTGGCTATGGGCAATGGAGAGTATGAAGAGTATTGAGATGGAATTTTGTGGTTTTTGCGGTTGAGGATAAGAACTTTGTTGGTGCAGTCACACGTCCACCCGCTTGGCCTTCCTTCAGATTTCAGTCTCAGATTATTCGGTTAGTTTTGGATCAGTTTTTGGATTGGAACCTAGTCTATGAAGCTCGTGCTGCGAATATGGGAGCATCCCTAATTGCTTCAAGTGTGACTAGAAAGGATCGTTGGCAATCATATATTGCTTCGGGTGTTCGAAGGGAGTAGATTTGCTGGGTTGTAATTATTTAGCTTTGGAGCAAGTTGGTGATTGCTTTTGATCCTTCCTTTCGTTTCTTTGTATTATACTCTGTTTTTATCAATGAACTATATCCTTCCGGTGAAAAAAAAAAAAAAAAGATGAACAAACAGTGTATATAAGATTTGTCCTAGCCTCGTTTCCCTTTTTTCTTATTTTCTTTTTTAATTTTTTAATTAAGCGGAAGTTCGTCGTTTGCTCTCTCTGGAACACACTTTGATTCAACAGATTGCCACTGCAAAATTGACTCTCACTTCAATCTAAAATCTAGGGTTTCTTATTTCACGTCTGGTTAAATCCCTCTCGCTCTCCTCGCTGACCTGCAATGGCGAGTGTGTACATACCCGTTCAGAATTCGGAAGAAGAAGTTAGGGTTGTTCTTGATCAGCTCCCTCGCGACGCCTCTGATATCCTTGATATCCTTAAAGCCGAACAAGCTCCTCTCGATCTCTGGCTCATCATCGCGGTTCGTCCTCTCACTCAATTTCCATCTTCGCTTGAATTTGCTCGAGGTCCGATTTAGGTCTCTCTGGAATTTGGGTTTTCGAGCTTTATCGAGTTAACGGGTGCTGGGATTATTGATACTTCAGGTCTGATGCTTTTGGGTTATCAAACTCTGCAAATTAGTTTTATGGATAGTTTTTTTGGTGAAGTTCTCTCGTTTTGTAACTAAGCCAGACTTTCTTCTGTTTGTTTTTGTTTCCTATGGAAAAAAAAGTTCTACGAGCATGATTGTCCAGCTTCTACAGCTTGCTCTGTGTCTCAACTTGTTTCTATATGTTCTGATTTTGGCTTCATCTCTTTTAATTTCTCTGGTGAAGAGAGAATACTTCAAGCAAGGAAAAATTGAGCAGTTCCGTCAAATATTGGAGGAAGGGTCAAGTTCTGGTACGCAAATATATGATGCTACTCAATTTGTAAATATATGATGCTACTCAATTTGTTAAATTATAGTCTTTTGGTGCTGCAATCATTCAGATATGTTTCTTTGTTGTTTAGATTATCGGTCTGTCGATTTTAAAAAATAAAGGAAAAAAAAAAAAAAAACATTTTTGTTTCTTCTTGACAAGATATTGACGAGTACTATGCTGATGTTAAGTACGAGAGAATAGCAATCTTGAACGCTCTAGGTGCGTATTACAGCTACCTGGGTAAAACTGAGACAAAACATAAAGAAAAAGAAGATTATTTTATCATGGCAACACAATATTATAACAAAGCGTCAAGAATCGATATGCATGAACCTACCACTTGGGTTGGGAAAGGTAATCACTATCAGATTCTTATTCATTTCATAATGGTCGTAATATTCGTTTATAATGGTCGATAATAGATAGCTATAAACAGGAAGTTGTTTTCACTGATACTTTTCTGTTGCAAGACCTCTAATAGACTTATGATCTTGTATCGTCCACTTATATTCTTTAGAAGGCAAACCCTATACCAATCTTTCTTTTCCAGTTCTCCCTGTACAATATCTTCATTGAGAATTTGAAGGTGGAGGGGCTCTATGTTTATTAGGTAAAAAATCCTGAAATGTAATTGTTTGTTTACAGGTCAGCTCTTACTGGCTAAGGGTGAAATAGATAATGCACTTCAGGCATTTACGATTGTGTTAGGCAATTCACCTGATAACGTTCCTGCTCTTCTGGGTCAGGTATAACTCAGAATGATTTTCATTTTCCGTCACTTTGCCAAAAATTTGTAGGTTGTTGGATTCTATATACATCATCTTCTCTATTCTTGGCAAAAGGAAAGGCATCAAGTTTTCTTAGTCTTTTGAATCACAGTCATGGTTGCCAAGTTTCTTGGAGTATGTTGGAGCATAACTTTGGTTGCTTGAGAAAGCTTTGGCTTAAAATTTTGGGTACAGTTATGTATGTTTAGGAAATTAAAATTTTCTTAGTTTCTTGAAGCACATATACTTACATTTAGGAAACGAGCATTTTGGGTTAGCTGGTATATCAGATTTCTGGGTCATAAGAATTTGATCCCACACTTGCACTCTTACAATCCTAGGCCTTACAATGTATTGACATGTTCTCTACTTCTCTACAAATCAGTAACTTGCCTTATCACATATGCAGGCTTCTGTAGAATTTAGTCGTGGACGTTTTTCTGAGTCATTGCAATTGTACAAGGTATGCTTTTTTTTTATTATCAACTACTATATTTCTGTTTCGTCATTTGGGTTGCAAAATTATTTCTTTGATTTTATACGTGATATAGTCTAGTCTATCTATGGAACAAATTGATAATCTTTTCATTTGTCTCTGTGTTTATTTATTCGTTGACTATCTTAAGAGGGCCTTGCAAGTGTATCCCGGGTGTCCTGCTGCTGTGAGA
The DNA here is from genome assembly GCA_020283515.1 of Alliaria petiolata. Classification (NCBI taxonomy): domain Eukaryota; kingdom Viridiplantae; phylum Streptophyta; class Magnoliopsida; order Brassicales; family Brassicaceae; genus Alliaria; species Alliaria petiolata. Next base: position 19,674,984 of record JAHZTW010000003.1, on the reverse strand, counting down.
CTGGGAATCGGTCTTTGTCGTTATAAGTTGGGGCAACTAGATAAAGCACGGCAAGCGTTTGATCGTGTTTTGCAGGCAAGTAGGACTGGGATGTTTTATCTTATTTTCTTATGATACAGCCTATTGAATGCTTCTATAAACAGTGCTATTTACCACATTCTATATCTGCAGCTAGATCCTGATAATGTTGAGGCTCTTGTGGCACTTGGGATCATGGATTTGCAAGCAAATGACTGTAAGTGTAACTCAGTTCTAAATCTTCTGATAATACTTGCTGAAGATATTCTATTAGCTAAACTTCTTTTTGGCCTTGGCTGATGATATTTCATATGTGTAGCTTTAGGAATGAGGAAAGGAATGGAGAGAATGCAGCAAGCGTTTGAGATTTATCCCTACTGCGCAGCAGCCCTGAATTATTTGGCCAATCACTTTTTTTTCACCGGCCAGCACTTTCTTGTTGAGCAGCTGACTGAAACTGCATTAGCTGTCTCAACTCATGGGCCAACAAAGTCACATTCTTTTTACAATTTAGCACGGTCATATCATAGCAAGGTTAGACATATTTTTTATCATCTTGCGAATACTCTATTCTTACCTAATCTTGAAAATAAGCTTGGCCTGAAACTTTGTGGTCTACCCTAGTATACGTTAGGGTGAAAAAGCTCTGAACTTGCCAGTAGTGAAAGAAGCGGAGGAAAGCTTTGAGAAAAGCCTGCTTAAAGATTTTATTTGAGTAGAAATATTTCTGATGCGTTTCTTTCTTCTATGGGCAGTTATAGAAGAATGCTTTTTTTTTATGTTACCTTTGCGTAATCTCCCTTTCTGATGTTTGATGATGGTCTTGTTCTAGGGGGACTATGAAAAGGCTGGGATGTACTATATGGCAGCCATCAAAGAAACTAACTCTAAGCCACAAGAATTTGTATTTCCCTACTTTGGTAACCTTTCTCCTCTGTCCTACTGAATTCCCCTTGAGTCTTTATATGTTACCATCTGAGTCGTTAGGAATGATGATACTGCACCTTCGTCATATCTTTCCGTTATAACTAGTAGAATATCCAAAATGAGACTTTCAATATTTAGTTGCAGTCTGTAAAAGTCTGACTATGAACAAATTTCTGTATAACATCTCGTGCTCTCAGTTTCCAGTTTAACTCAGTTTGGGTTGATGATCTGTTATATCTGCAGAATTATCCTGTATGGTCATTTATTTTGGTTTTTGTTGATGTTGCAGGTTTGGGTCAAGTACAACTAAAGTTGGGGGAGCTTAAAGGATCAGTATCTAACTTTGAGAAAGTATTAGAAGTCTATCCTGACAACTGCGAGACTCTGAAGGTTAAATAACTGCATTCGTTTTCCTTATTGATCTTTCATTCTGTATTTTCCTTTGAAATTTTAAATGCTTCATGTTCATGTTTCTTTTCCTTCTTTAGGCTCTCGGACACTTATATACTCAGCTTGGAAAAACTGATAAGGCCCTTGAGTACATGCGGAAGGCCACAAAACTTGATCCACGTGATGCCCAGGTTAGTTTGGCTTACATAATTGTTAAGCCTGATCTTTCAAAGTGTTGATACTTGCATGACTTCTTTGGTAGTAATTGTTTCTTTGTTACCTTACTGTGGATCACATTTGAGTTTCTCTTTTGTTGCCTAAATTGTAACACGAGCACACTTAGCCTACGCACACTTAGCCTACTACGCACACTTAGTTATGCCATATATCATGAAAACACCTTTTGGGTTATTTCATTCACAGTTCTTAACTTCCGAAGGGTTGTTGAAAATTTAATAGGGATATGAATCCATATCTATTGATTGTTGTTCCAAGATTTGTCTTTCTTTACATGGTGCTACATTGGTCTTGTAGGCATTTGTTGGCCTTGGTGAGCTGCTAATATCATCTGACACAGGGGCTGCACTTGACGCCTTCAAAATGGTAAGTCTTATCTAAAGTGTGATTTTGGTATTCGTATCTTTTGAAGTACATTATAGGATTTTGTACATAATCAAAGAAAGAAGACATTTTGTCTGAGAACTAAAATCGAAAACTCCCAGGCACGGACGCTCATGAAAAAGGGAGGGCAAGAAGTGCCTATAGAAGTCCTGAATGAAATTGGTGCTTTACATTTTGAGAAAGAAGAATTTGAGGTTTGTAATAAGTTTGTAACTACTTGTTTTTTCTGAAACTTTGGCTAATGGCTTCAGTAATCTTCTTCATTTCAGTCAGCGCTCGACAATTTTAAGGAAGCTCTGGGTGATGGAATATGGATTAGCTTCCTTGATGAAAAAGAAAATTTAGAACAGACGAGTGTATCTGTTCTAGGAGGGTACAAGGATACTGGAATTTTCCATAGGCTGATTGAAAGCGGTCACTCTGTCGATGTACCTTGGAATAAAGTCACAACTTTGTTTAACCTGGCTAGATTACTTGAGCAGTTGCACAAAACAGAAACAGCGACTTTTCTGTATCGGTTGATACTTTTCAAGGTATAATTACTCCTACTTTCTTTTGATATTATTTGGTATTCCATTTTCTGATGATTAATCCTAGAGGTAGACATGCAGAGACAAGAAGGAAACTATTTGAGGAGCCACTTTTCTGATAGTTCGTATCTGATAGATGATTTTGAGTGTTTACTTGGTTTTCACAAAAAAAAAAAATATTTTGTTTCTGTTAAAACCCTTCTTTGAGGGTTGTTGTTTTCATTTCTTTACTAAAAAGTACAAAAAATGGGAACATTAATTCATGTGGCAGCATGACTTCCTTGGTTATAATTTACTGGCTTTTGCTCTCTTCGGAAGTTCAAAGCTCCATATTTTGGTATAGTTGCTGTATAATTTTGAGGTTTATGTTACTTCTGTTTCTATAGTTTTTGGATACATTTACAATGTCACATAATTTGTCTGAATGCTTACCCTGATCTATGCTTGATCTTCTCTTGCATACATCGGATGTCTGTCTCTTGATTTCTGTCGACTTACTCTGACAGCCTATTTGGTGCAGTATCCTGGCTACATAGATGCTTATTTGAGGCTTGCTGCGAGTGCCAAAGCTCAGAACAATCTTCCTCTAGCCATTGAACTGGTCTACTACAATTTTCAACATTATTTTTATTTTGTCTATATTAAGTTGCATTCTATTTCTAACTGTGTTTTCCTACTTTCCCCTGTAGGTGAATGAAGCACTGAAGGTGGACGATAAAAATCCAAATGCTTTGTCTCTGCTTGGTGAATTGGAGCTTAAGAATGATGACTGGGTTAAGGCAAAAGAAACCTTACGAGCTGCTAATGATGCGACTGATGGAAAGGATTCATATGCTATTCTTTCTCTGGTATATATTTTTATGACAATTTTCTCTTTTGAGGTTTCAGAATATAAGAATCATATTAAGTTCCTTTTGGGTAGTTCAAAGCACATGGCATGCATAATCATTTCATTGAATCGATTAATAGAAGCACCCACTCCACACTGGTCTTCTCCTGCCTAGTCTATGGGTCCAATCTATAGCTATTGCTGCGATCCGGGCTCTCTTGTAGAACACTTAGCCAAGGGGCATGCACAGAAGATACTGTTAGGGTCCTCCGTTGGGTTTTTCTACCAGCAGCCTGGTTAGGGCTGGTTGTCTAGTCAATTTTTTAACTGACGCGGAGTGGAATTCTGTCTTGACCCTCCTGCATTCCCATTGATAATTTAGTGTGGTGGGGACTTAGATGGTTGGAACTTATATGGTTGGAACTGTTCCCCAGACTCACAGAGGTGTTAGCTTCTTCTTCTACTAGCTTTTTTCTTGTGTGTTAACTGTTATATTTCTTCTTGGAATGGTGTAGGGGAACTGGAACTACTTTGCAGCAATGCGCAATGAAAAAAGAAATCCAAAATTAGAAGCTACACATCTGGAGAAGGCCAAGGAACTTTATACTAAAGTATGATGTTTCGTTTACTTCCTTTCTCTCTTCTCATTATTGGAAATTTGGAAATATTTCCTGATAGATGTGCTTATGAGGTGTGTTTTGGGTGGAGGGTGGTGGACTTCCAATATTATTTTAATAGAGCTATGAAGTTCCTGCAGTCTGTTATCTTATCATTGCATAGCTGTTTGCAGAGAATGTATTCTTTTCTAATTTACTTCTTTGTTACTATCTGAAATTACACAAGTGTGGTTTCGTTAGTTCTTGAGAATAGGGATTTTTGGGCTAGTAATAGTGAGATCTGAAAAGTAGTGGAACAACCTTTGAATCAAAATTCAGGTGATCATCTGAGTCAAGCAATCTGAATTAGATGGCTATTAATTCAGTTATCTTTTGGATAGATGCCTGGGGCAACCTGAACTTTCTTGTTGGAATTTTCTACGCTAATAGGATTGCATGCTTAAATAGCGATGTTCTCTTTCCATCAATGCTAATCTTTTTACTCATTGTTGATCGCTGGAATTAACAGGTCCTGACTCAACATAATTCCAACATGTTTGCGGCCAACGGCTCTGGCATTATATTAGCAGAGAAAGGACAATTCGATATTGCCAAAGATCTTTTTACTCAGGTCTGCTTTATCCATTTACTGTTTCATGGTGTAGACTAGTGATTCTTCAAGTCATTGCAACTTTGTGAACGTTTTAGGTTCAAGAAGCTGCAAGCGGAAGTGTGTTTCTTCAGATGCCTGATGTATGGGTGAATCTGGCGCATGTGTACTTTGCTCAAGGGAATTTTGCCTTAGCCGTGAAAATGGTTTGTCATATTTATATATATTTTTTATCTTCATTGGGTTGATTGCTATGTTTTGATGATGCATTATGTTCATCAACAATGTTGTTTGCAGTATCAAAACTGCTTGCGGAAGTTCTTTTACAACACAGACTCTCAAATTCTTCTTTACTTGGCCCGTACCCATTATGAGGCTGAGCATTGGCAAGAGTGCAAAAAGACAATATTAAGGGCCATTCACTTGTCTCCTTCAAATTACACGTTCAGATTTGATTTGGGTGCTGTAATGCAGAAATCATCGTCTTCCACACTACAAAAGAAAAAGAGAACAGCTGATGAGGTTGGCAAACTAAAGATCATCTCTTTCTAAGCGTCTGCTATTTTCCTTTGCTTTTTTCGGACTCTAGCCTTGTCTTTCTTATGCTTCAAAGATAAACATATTTTGGTATGCATCAATTGGGAATATAAAGGGTTATGAGCTTACTTCTACATCTTGTGTATGTAGAACTTTCCACCATGACCCTAGCATAGGAATGTCTAACCTTTAAAATCTTAGTTAGTATGCGTATACCTGATCCTAGGATTTGATGTCTTGTTTTATAAGGTGAAGACATAATTAATTCGTCCAGAGGGGACTTATTGATATCCACCTGACAAGGGATTCTTCTTGATATCCACCTGATAAGGGAATCTTCTTGATGACTGCAGGTACGCTCAACAGTTACGGAAGCAGAGAATGCTGTTCGTGTATTCACTCAGTTGTCTGCTGCTTCAGACCTCCATGTTCATGGGTTTGATGGTAAGAAAATACAAACCCATGTTCAGTATTGCACACACTTGTTGGAGGGAGCAAAAGTTCACCGTGAAGCAGCTGAGCGTGAGGAGATGCAGAACCGGCAGAGGCTAGAAGTTGCTCGTCAGGCTGCTTTGGCAGAAGAAGCACGACGTAAAGCTGAAGAACATAGGAAATATCAGGTAAGGACTTGCAAGTTATTCGCAGCAACAAAATTATATTGGTGATGATGAAATTATATGGAAGATTCCCAAGTCTGTGATATTCATTGATGGGTTCCCTCTCTTGGACAGTTGGAGAAAAGAAAACAGGAAGATGAGCTGAGACGCCACAAGCAAGAAGAAGAAAAAATTCTACGTATAAAGGTGTGAGGTCTCCTGCTTTTGATTACAGTGTATATGAAATCAGGTTTCTCAACGTTGCTGTGTGTTCTCAAAGAAAAAGAAAGAAAAAAAACTGTTTGGCTTACTTGTTAGGTGTGCATTTATCAATATGGTTGTCTTCAGAGATGTTTAGGATGGATATGCTGATTTTGTTCTGTAATTTTGAATTACCTAGGAACAATGGAAGAGCAACACACCTGGATCTCATAAGCGTAAGGATAGAGCTGAAGATGATGATGGGGAAGGTAGGCCCAGTGAGCGGAAAAGAAAGAAAGGTGGGAAGAGAAGAAAGAAGGACAAAGGCTCAAGGGCTCGACACTACGAGGACGATGAGGAAGAAGCCGCTAATATGGATGATCATAATGAAGTGGAAGATGAAGACGCCAACACTAATTATAATAGGGAAGAGGAGAGTCAAGAAGCTGAGGAACCTGTGGATGACAATGCTCATGATCTTCTTGCTGCTGCTGGGCTCGAAGATCCTGATGTTGATGATGATGAGGTAATACAGTGCCAGTTGTTTCAAGTTACATAAACTGCCAATTCAGATCATGGAACCACACAAACCCAATTGTTTGATGGATCAAGGACAATGTTTTGATACTGAATCGGTTTGTGTGGCTACAGGTACCTGCTTCAGTTGTGAGGCGAAGAAGGGCGCTTTCGTCTTCAGATGAAGAAGGTGAATTGATGGAGAGTCAGCCAAATTCTAGCCCCCAGAGAGAGAATTCTCCGGTAAGGCAAGAAGAGAGCAATGTGGAAGAAGATGATGCTAATTTGGACGACGAGGAGGCAAATTGAGATTTTTCATGCATAACAGATCTCTATGTGTGTTGTAACTTTAGTGATAAAGATTCCATTGATTTGTCTTTATTCAATTTTCCTAGGAGTCACAAGTGTGAGGACAAATTACATTCACAGGCCAATGATCAGTTTGAATTTTGGTATTATTTGGATTTTGAGCCTTGTTTATTATAATTGTTTAATGGAAAAGTTTTTTTTTTAATATTATCGTTGCCCGACATCTGGTTTAGAGGTTAGACAAAACAAAAAAAGGTTAGACAAAACATTGGTTAACCGTAAATTTACGGTTATTTGTTTTGATTCAATCTTAAATCTTGATGTTTCAAAGTTAATATGATTATGACATCTGTTTTGTAACTTTAAACTTATATTAGTTAGATTTTAACATGTATTAAAAAAAATATCAGCAAAAATAAATAAATAAAGTTGAAAAAGAAAAATATACAAAATATTAATTTTCTATTTATTTAGTCAGTAAAACAGAAAAAAGAAACAAAAAAATAATTGATAATGTAATATTTTTATTTGAAATGCAAAACTGTAAAAAGAAACAACAAAAAATTAAGTATGTAAAATTTATATTAACAACAAAATATCATGCAATATACTGTGAATTTTGTTTATTTATGTTTATTATTATGTTGATCCGAAAAAGTTTTGTGTCAGCCCTTTCAATCTTATTTTTTGAAGTTTACAAGTAGGGGTGGCACTTCGGTTTTCGCCTTGGTTTCGGTTCGTTTTTCCGGTTTTACGGTTTCAGTTTTATAAAAATTCAAACCATATAAAAACAATATATATTTCGGTTTGATATGGTTCGGTTTTCTTTGGTTTTCGGTTTTTCGGTTTTATAAAAATTAAAACCATACAAAACCCATATGTATAACTTGGTTCGGTTTGGTATGGTTCGGTTTCAATTTTTTCGAAATTATGCTATTACGGAAAACTTTGAATCTTTGATTCAAATTATGAATGGAAATATTAATAATAGATATGAGTGAAACAAAACAAAAAGTTTAAAGAATAGAATCCAAATCATAGAAAATAAATCTAAATCATCAATAAAACCAACAATATAAAAGCCAAAAACTAAAATATAAATAAATATTTCCATTCATAGTTTGTAAATATTATATTTTAAATATTTATATGTAGATACTTTTTATAAATATTATATTTAAATTTATGAATTAAGATTTAGTAAATTATAAAGATAATTAAGCCCAATAATAAAATATGGACATAAACTAAACTAACAAAATAAGAAAATATAAATTATTTAAAATTTAGTTTTAAAACCAAAAAAACCTTTCGGTTTGATGGTTTTTAACCAAACCAAAGCTAAACCAAAACTTTTTAAAAATAATAACCAAATGGTATTTTAAGTTTAACCATAATCAAACCATATCACTTTTTCGGTTTGGTATGGTTTGGTTTTTTCGGTTACGGTTTTTTTCCCACTCCTATTCACAAATGATCTAATATTGTTTTTAATTTTTTTGTTTTTGATTTTTTTACGGATTATAAAATAATAAATTATACACACATGTATACACAGTATGATAATCTAGATTAAAATAAACATGATTCATAACACGTGTAATAAAAAAATTTCAATTAAAAATTAAATATGGTAAACAAAAATATATCGAATTCCCATAAGAATATGATAACCATTCGTCAAAGTTTTATGATAAATAAATATATAAGTAGTTAAATCATTAGAATTAAACATAATTCATATAGGATTATAAAAAACCTAAATATTTAGAAATATGTAATAGATTTTAATTATAAAAAATGAAGATAAAAATAAATAAATAAATGTTAGATTTCTTTTTATGTGGTTTCGTTTTTTTTTAATTTTATTTTACATTTTTACGAGCGATCCGATTTTGATTTTTTTTTTTCAAATAAGTTTTTACGAATTTTAAAACATCTTATTATAAATTCGCGTATATGCGAAATCTAATCTTGTTAAATAAATATTTGATATGTAGCAAATAAATGAATTTTGTTTTTTTGGCGAATCAAACAATCAATATTAAAATATAAAAATTTGGATATTGGTTTTGGAAATATAAATACATCAACATATGTGTATCAATGCATAATTTTAAGCAAAAATCTAGTATTGACCTTGTTATTTTAGTGTATCAATTAGAAAGATAATTTATTCAATGTATTATTAAGTGGTAAAATAAATTTTGTAATAAGTTTACTAATGTGTGAAAAACTATAAAATAATATTTTTATGAAAATAATTGTGGTTTCTAAGAATTTTCTAAAAACATTTATCCATGTTAGAATCATAATTATGATGTAATATGTGATAAGAAAAAAAATCGAATTTTAACCGATCTCCATGTAACTTATATCCAGCTGATTCCGCTCTATCCGAAACATCCAAGTCCTAGTTCTGGTTCTAACATGGGTACGACAACTTGACACGAAGTGAATGGTTATAGATGTATGTGTATGAAATCATGTAAAAAAGCAAAAATAGTTACTAAAAATATTGGTGTCAGAAAGAAGTGGAAGAGTCAGAAACGTGGGTGCGTGGTCTTGAAGGATTTGATACTGTTTCTGCAGTCTTCCACAGTTTCTTCTGCTCCTCTTGTTTGTTTTTTTCTCTTTTTCTTTTTGGTTTTTAGGTTTCATGTTTCTCTGTTAGGATCTCTTTGATATTCATCAACTTTTCAGAACATATTTGACTGTAGTTATTTTATAAGCAAATCACAAACAAAGAAAGTATAATTTTCTTTGAGTGAGAAGATTCAAATCGAAACATAATAATTTAATTTGATGAGAATGATAAGTCGTCTTTCTCTCTCTATGAGTCAGAGCAAAAAGCTTTTTGATTGGGTGTGTGGCTTTTCCAGACCTGACCAAAGTCAGGGAACAAAACTCAACTCAACTCAATGCAAACCTGCCTTTTCTCATCACTCTTCTCTCACTGCTCACTCTCACACACCTTTCTCTCTCTCTCTCTCTTTTGTTTTTTTGTTTTTTCAGTTATCTTTTTGTTTTTTCATTAATAGAGTCTAGAGAGTTCCTCCTATTGCCCATAATCTCTTTGGACCAATATATTTCACATTTGCAAACAAAAGAAAATCATCACTTTTATAGAGTTATATTAATTACAAAACAATAACAGTAACATAATTTATGTAAATAGCAACGGTGTGATATAAGTTTTCTTTAGACAAATGCATAACAAATTGAAATGAAATTAAATGACTGAGTTACACAAATTACATAAACTCCTAATTAATTAAAAAAGTGAGAAATTTTGCATTACCAACTTAATAAGAAACAGAACATTAGCAACCACACACAAAAACAAAAGATGATCAAATCAAATAAAGAGAGGTAGAAACTGAAGATTTAGAAGAAGGCCATTCATCAAGGAACTTATAAACTCTCTTACTCCGTTGCTCTTCTTCTTCTTCTTCATCATCATCATAATCTTTGTCTTCTCTTTGTTTCAGCTTCCCCTCAAGCATCAATGGCCTCTCCCGCGTCCCCAAGTCAGTGCCAAGGATGAAACAATGTCGTTCTGGTTGCTTCTCCCTCTGTTTCAGAGATTCATATCCACAAGAGCCATCATCATCTTCCACTGCTAAGCCTGATGAGCTTTTGATTGACCCTGAAGGTTCTATGGAGAAGAAATCATCCATGTATCCACTTCTTTTACTTCTTACCCTTCACATTAAGAGCAAAAAAGGCTCAAGCTTTGTGTTTCCATTAGAGTAAAAAGAGAGTAAAACAGAGGAGGGTTTGTGTCCAAAACCTGGAAGAAGAGAGAGAAGAGTCTAGAAAGAGACTTCGTGGGGAGGAAACAGAGAATTGAGGAGGAGGAAGAGGAGGAAGAGGCTTTCTTGATGAACGGTTCTTGCCTCTGTGCATATGCCTCTCACAGTACTTAGAATCTGGTGAAGCTTCTTTCGAGCATCTCCATTTCTTGCCATCAGTTCTTCTGCATCTTCCTGGCTCTGCATCTATCTTTCTTCCCAGTCCCATCTCGTACACATTCCAGCCAACTGCTTAAAACACACACAACAAAGTTAATGTCTTTACATCATCACCAAATCAACCCTAACCATACAGCCTTTATACTACAATTGATAACCATATAGCTAGAAATCTCTCATAGTGGTAAAAAAAAAGAAGAAAAGAGAGAAAGTTTGCTTACAGTGTGGAGATAGGAAGGTGGAAGGTGAAGAAGAAGAAGAAGAAAAAGAAGAAGAAGAAGAAGAGGAGAAGAGAAAGGGTCTTCTAATGAGGAAGAGAAGATGAGGTGGAACCGGAACATTTGCAGCTAAGTACTTGAAGACCAGAGCTTGATTTTCAAGCTCTTCCCATTGTGACTCGGTGAAGGGAATCCTAGTAGCCATGAAGAGATATAGAGAGAGAAATGATGAAGAAGAGGAGAGATTAAAGAAGGGGTTGTATTGCAAAACTGCAGTGTAGAGAGAGTAGGTATGTTTTTATTGATAAAGTGTCCATTGGTCACCTGCAGTCTGCAGAATCTCTGTGCTTCATGTCCTCTTCTTGTTAATTATTCCTTTTTCTTCTTTTTATTTTCTTTTCATCTTGTTTTGGTTTCATCTTAAGCAAGCACCAATTAAGTATTTTCTTTCTTAAAGCTAGATTTTTGACAAAGGGACATCTAACTTAAGTTTAGACTCATGATAAATTTATTATATTATATTTATGAGTTTTTAACTTTCGTTTTGTTTAGAAAAAGGATTTTATTGAAAAACGAGAAAATTGGTAACCGAAAAGAGAATCTAACAAGTCATGAAACTAAGTGGCTAAAGTTATACAAATTTTTAATGAAGTTAAAATCAGCTCTATTATTCATCATTTGTGAGAACAGAACGTGTACTTTACTTGTTTGAATTAATTCTGCTTCCGTCTTATAGTTTAGATTCATTTCAAACCTTATGATACAAATATGTAAATTTTACAGACGAAAATAAAATATTGATAAATTTGTGAAAGTAGTCTTCAATTTAAACCCTACAATATTTACAAGGCATTTATTTATGATCCTCAATATAGTTCCTATATAGTCAATCGAAGGGATTTATGTCCGTCATTTATTTGTGAAAGTGGTCTTGAATTTTTTTTTTTTTATTGTTTTATCTTTTTTTAATCGACTTATTCTTGAATGTTTTAAATTCCCACAATATTCTTCTAAATGTGGTTATAATTTATAGATATAAAACCATGCAAGCAAACTTAGCATATATAACTGCAATTATGACAAATATTTTTTTTTTTTTGGTAATCTGCAGGAGACTTTCGTCTCCTACTTTTATTGAAAATTAAAAAACTACAATCTGACTTGTCGAGGTCGAGCCAAACCACCCGAATCCTCCAACATGATCGAACTAACAATGTTCGGAACAAACTCAAACAAATGAATCTTAAAGGCAAAAAAAAGCATAGTTAGCTAACCCATCCGCTAGACAGTTAGCCTCCCTATACACATGCGAAATCTTGACTAACCAGTCTCTTGATAAAAAGTCATAGCACAAGCATACTAGGAATGACAGAGGATGCGACTCACTAATCCCCGTCTGTAGAAAACCCACCACAATTTCAGAATCCACCTCCAGCTCTAGTCGCGTAATCTGGCGTTCCCAAGCAATATATAACCCATAGTACACTCCCCACAACTCAGCCAAAGGAGCCGAGCATATTCCAATATTTAACGAGAAACCTCCACACCACTCCCCAGTTGCAAGTCCCGGATTGCCTCTTGAAGCGCCATCGGTGTTTAGTTTCATCCAGCCATCCATAGGCCTGCTCCATGCTATATTTCTCTCCACCCTCGCCACTGCATTCGAATCCCCTCTTATCTTTGAGTGAGCCATCAGCACTTCTTGTGCTAACTCTTTGACAAATTTCACCCGATCCCTGTATTTCCCTGTGACACCGAAAATATAACCACATCTCCATTTCCAGCTCCACCAAACTACCATCGTGAACAGCGTTGTCCAATTACTACCCTGCCATTGACCATCTGCTGCCAGATTTCCGAACAACCATTCCAGCAGAGACTGCTGAAAGAAAGTGCTTCTACGACCCGGTGAGACTATTCGATCTCATATTTCTTTTATTGCTGGACAATCACGGAGAACATGAATAATAGACTCGTTCCCACCTTTGCACACTTGACAGATCCCTGTATCACTCAGATGTCGACGTTGTCGTTCCATATTTGTCATGATGACTTGATTCACCACTAGCCACAAGAAAACTCGAGCCCTCTCTGGAGCTATAACTTTCCATATTCGACTATAAAGCTTCCCCATATGTGGTCGCGGATGATTGTTCCGAGTGAGATAGGCATAAGCTGATTTCACCGTAAATTTTCCATCCTGACTTCCTCCCCATGAAATACGATCTTTCGCCCCCGTTACATCATCTAGAACCACACACATGAGTTATAGCTTAACATTCAAGGGTACATACGGCTCGAGTAGTGACATTCGCCAACCCGTTCCAGTTCTCCATAGATCTTTTACACTAGCCTCAACCATGGCTGCTGGTATTACAGTCGTTACTCGTTCCGAAAGTGGCTCATTTAATAGCCACTTATCCTTCCAAAAACGTACCTGTTTTCCATCTCCAATCACCCAGCTCATCCCTGGAATCACTACCTCCTGAAACCCCAGCATCACGCTCCTCCTCTACCAGTTGCTTTTTTTCCTTGTCCACGAGACATCGTAAGCGTCCTTCACCCGATACTTGCTTCTTAGAATCTTTGCCCATAAACTGTGTTGATCATTTATCAATCTCCATCCTAGTTTAGCCAACAAAGCTTTATTCATGTCCTTTGCTATCCGGATACCCAACCCACCCTCATCCTTGGGTGAGCATATTTTTTTCCAAGAGAGGAGATGCTGCTTACGATGTTCTGCAGTACTCCCCATATGCAATTATGACAAAGATTATAAAGGCCTAAGTAAACAAAAACAGAGAACAAAAAACTCGTCATCTAATAAATCAAGAGAAAAACATATCTAGTATCTATAGTATTACAAGGAAAAAAAAAATGATTTGTATCCAATTACTATTATTATCAATCAAATAAACCATATCTTTTAAGTTTTAACTAGACATCCTTCTTTGTAGAGCATTCTCTCTCCTCTCTCAATAGAATCCTTTAGAGAGGATGCTCTTCATTCTTTTTGTTTTTGATTCCGGTTAAATTAGATTGTAATTTCCGATTTTGTTCAATATGTTTTCCAATTATGTTTGGATTTTCTTAGATAAGTGTTTTCTTTTCCTTTCTTTTTCGTGATTGTGGTTGATTTTTCAGATTAATCTCCAGTTTGACCAAATTTTAATAGTTTATTAGAAAGGCTTTCTTTTGTCAACGTTTTATGCTCGATCATTTTTTTTCACCAAATGATGACAAAGGAAAGCATTTCTAATAAACTAATATATTGGGCTTCAATGGTATGTAGATTTTTTTTACGTTTTCAAAACACTGAGTACATATAACTTACAATAATAAATACGAACGGCTAAAAAATAAAAATTAAAAGTTATTTTCAATCTATTTTGCATGTTTTAAATTTATAACTAGTTTAGACAAAAAAAAATCATTCATCTAATAATATATAATATATTTTTTAGCGTTTAAGTTTATTTAGTTTTCAATTTTTCCATCATATTAATTCCGTTAGTTTATTATGCTATTTTGCTATTCAATTGACATATCAATCAAACTCACTGTGTTATAAAAATATGTCCAATATTATGTAAGTTAACATTTATCAAATTTTGATATTTATATGTGTTTTAAAAATTATAATTTATTCTATTGTTATAATATTTGAAATCATAAAATATTATTTTCTTATAAAAAAAGATTTAGAAAATAAATTATCGTCGTATAAAAGCTTCGTAGACTCGTTGCACAACACGTTCGACAGATATTAATAGTAATAACACTATACATAATAAACTGTTTGAATAAAAAAATAATGAGAAAATAATTAAAAAAAAAAGTTGGGAGAGAGAGAAAGGTGGATGAGTTAGAGGCAAATAATGAGTGAGTCTGCAGACTCTGATAACTTCTGCACTTTCACAGCTCTCACTCACTCCCATACACACCATCACTCATGCCACATCTCATTCTCTCTCTCTTCCCCAGTTGATTTTTGTTCTGTTTAAATTTTTATAATTTAAATTTAAAATTTTATATTATGGCTTATGCAATAAATTTAAAAATATCTAATTTTACATTTAAGTATTATTAACATAGTTCAATTCAGATTTTGGCTCAGATATTGTTTTAAGATTTTCAATTGATCAATAATAATGTTTAACATGTTTTGGTTAAAAAAAATAGTGTCTAACATGAAACATAGTAAAATATGAATGGTTTATTATGATTTGGGTTTCAAATT
The DNA here is from genome assembly GCA_020283515.1 of Alliaria petiolata. NCBI lineage: Eukaryota > Viridiplantae > Streptophyta > Magnoliopsida > Brassicales > Brassicaceae > Alliaria > Alliaria petiolata. The sequence goes on along the minus strand of JAHZTW010000003.1, from coordinate 19,659,872 downwards.
TTAATTAAATATAATTTTTTTTATCTTAAAATAAATATAGATTTTCGATATTTTTTAGTTTGTTTGAATTTGGATTAGAGCTAGACGAGCATATATATATATATATGATATAACCTATGAAAATTGAGTTATAAAGTTTTGTGAATGCCAATCGAACTTATATTCATTGCATCTTTAATCTTTTATTGTCCGTGAAAGTTGAGTAATTAGGTTATTACATATACGTAATTAATTCCACGAAAATAGATTAACTATTTATTCATGTTCGAGTTTTAGATCTCATCAAAAATTTATTTCTTTATTATGTGTAATTTATTATTTGAATCAATTTTGAACTTGATATGTGTGAGAGTTTTAAACCTAAAATGATATTACAAAGAAAGCTGCAAGTACACAACGGTAGTTGTAATACTTCAAGTATCGAATCCAATGAGATTTAATTGCACAATGATTCTTAAATCGAAACTAGTGCTAAGCTGAAATATGAGTTTGGTTTTTATACACAAAATAAGGAATAAAATAATTTAAAACTTATAACTAAAACATTGGGTATTAAGAAAAATTTTGTGGGTTCACGGTTTAAACTATTCAGAATTTATACACTAGAGTTAATCATAAATCTTTTCGTTCTAGAATTCTAAACACGAATCTTTGATAATCCCACTCTCGTGGTGAAAACAACCTAACCTAAAGACTATAAATCATACTTTTGTAGTAAATGAAGTCAATAAGAAAGTGATGACAATCAAGTTTTGATATGTTCATGATAACACCCATATTTTATACTTTTTAAATATGATTTCAAAATTTTTTGCACGTGTTTTAACTCGGTTTTCAGTAGTTTTCAAGCGATTTCAATGTTTTCTAGTTTTAAAATTTATTTCAGGTAACTTAGAAAAATGACCATTTTTGGAGCTTTTTTGAGCAAAACCGTTTTTGAACAGATTCTGACCACTAGAAGTTTTGCATCCGATGAAGACCTTTTCCAAACTCTCTTTGGCTCATTTTTGGATAAAAGAAAAATAATTTAGTTAGCTTCCTCGAAGAAGTGGTTTTAAGGAAATCCCATGGTTAGATCTCCATATATGCTCGTTTTACTGAAGACATGTCCTGCTGCCTCGAAGATGAAGCAAGCGCAGAAGTCAGAGACAGACAAGAGCCATCCTCCGCACTACGAGCCACTCCTCATGCGGCGTCTCTCCCTCCAAGTCGAGACCAGGAATGTGCGTTTTCATCAATCCCAAGTTCAAGCCCGTTTGTTTCCAGAAAAAGACAAGACAACCCCTGACTCTTGAAAACTTATAAAAGCCGAATGTTCTAGGGTTTTTCAATCATCATGAACACCAAAATATCCCCACCGAAATTCATATCTGCTGTTCATGAGAATCTAGGCGTTTATACTTTTGTGTTTTCCTAGTTCTTAGTTTTTGTCTTTGCTACTTCAAGGGAGCGTATCTCTACCTCAGTACCTCGTTTAGAGAAGATTTTGAACCCCTCTTTATCTATATTAGTGCATTCGCATATTACTATCTTTTTCATGATAATTTTTGTTTCTCTGTCCGAGTAGTTATCTAGTTGGATTTTAAGGGTTTTCGAAGGGGTTTAATCATGTATCTTAGATATTAGGTTGATAAACTTAGGATTAATATAGGTATCTTCACTTTATTCTTGTTCTTAATACATGTTTGCTTGATTGATCACCTAGAAAATGAATCTAGGATTAACAAAACTATTAACATGTTGATTTTATTAACCGTAACTAGAGTAGACGAGCAATTGCATCGTTACATACACAAAGTGATGTGTACGTAAAATCTTACCCAAAATATTTCTGATGAACTACCTGCAAGTGCACAAGATGCTACTGTAATACTTAGGGATCGAATCCACATATATTGATGGTTGCACTATGAACTTTGTAAAGAAGAGTTCAAGCTAGTACGAAATATGAAAATTATTTGTTGTCTAACCGAAATGAAGGCAAAGCGAATGAAATCAAATGAATTGTAAACCAATAAACTAAAACGTTGGGGTTTTAGGGAATTCTAGGGGTCATGGATTAAACTATTCATGTGGTTAGGAAGATAAATCTAGTGAAAGTTTCCAAACTCGAATCCATTCTCATATATGATCAACAAACTCTCGTACCCCGATGATCTCTTTATCTATCAACCTACAATGATACCCTCGTACCTCGATGCAAGATGACAGCAAGCAGTAATGACAAGAGTCAATATGTAAATCCAATTCCATAACATTGATAACATAAATATTTTACCCATTTTTACCATCAAAAGTGTATGCTTTAACAAGCATTTCACTAAGGTAATAATGTATATTTAGTAGTTTTCGAGTATTTGTGTGTTCAAGACTCTTTTCAGAAAATCTTAGAAAAAAGATGGAAAACGGAGCAAAACGGATATTTTCGGAACATGAGCTTTTTGACAAAAGTTTAGCACGAGACGGAGACCTTCCCACCACAGGATCTAGCTGAATTTTGGTGACAAGATAGCCTGATCTACTATCTTTCACCTCGAAGTGGTTTGAGTTCAATCACATAGTTGGATCTCAAGTTATGAAGGAAGCAAGAAGACCCGTCAGAGACATCACCAGAAGAAGCCTGGCCGCGCGAGGAAAGCTCAGAAGACTAATGGCCGGCCCATTACCAGTCGCTCGTGCGGCCAGAACAAGTGACTATTCCCGAGCCCGTTTTCAAGCCCAAATCAAGGCCGATAGCTCCCAAACTCGGTGGAACCCTAAATGACGCCTAAGAGGACCTCAAAACCTATAAATACTCTTATTCTACAACCTAATTTCGTGTGCAACCTTAGAGAGAGCCTCACGGCCGCCTCCTTGCATACTTTTCATTGTTTTTGTTCCTTGTTCTCTAAGGGAGATAGATCTGTTCTTGAACCCTAGTTCTTTCACTACTCTGATTTCGTTTTATGCAACTCTCTTCATCTATGATTCTGATTTTTGTTTATATGTCTGAGTAATCACCTTCGTTGGGTGTTCTTTATGGGTTTCTATGGGGAATTTCATTAACTGTTCTTGAACCGACTGTTTAGACCATAGATTATGATTTTTTTCTTATCAAACTTGTTCTTATTGCATGATTCTAGCGTCATGAACTAGAGTCTGATTTTAGGATCTTTGAAAACCGCTAACGTGCTGAATTTCATATCCGAACCTAGTTTGGTGGAGCACAACGCTTCTGGGATGCACATGCATACCTAAGGAGAAGTCGTGAATGTTTATTGTCCCAATCATTACTGCTTGTTCGCCTTGGCCGTTGGATACGAGAGTAGTCATGCGCACTTGGCATAACATAGATCGACCTTGCTCAAGATAGTTTAGGTCGTTAAAACCAGTAATTCCAGTTTAGGAAAAATCGCCTAGTCTCGTTTGTCTGAACTTTTGTGAGTTTGATTTCTAGTTAGAACCTCATAGATTTCCCGAGAAGATCCCCAACGTGTTCCCCCATCTGCCTTTCAATCGAGATTTACGCACTTCCATACTTACTTTCCCTGCACTGCTTGCTTTGATTCCCGTCTGATATAGAGTTGATTGACAACCAGCTCTATATAAACTTATTTTTATATTCCTGCATACAATATCTACTGAAACCGTGACACAATCCTACAAACTCCCAACTCCCTGCGTCTTTGCTTGCCCTGATTTTCTGTTTTGCAGTTGACCTCCTCCCTGTGGTTCGATACCCTAAGTACTACAACGCACGCTGTGCACTTGTAGCTTAGGGTCCTACAAATTCAAAGTTCGACGAGTCCCCGAAGAAATCCTCGAATCTCGGACGACTATTTAGACCCCATCAAGCTTTTGGCGCCGTTGCCGGGGAGATTTCGTTATGCTGTCCAAAACAAAGGTCAGGATCACAACTCAAAGACATCCTTTTTCTTTAATTTCGTTTTTGTTTCTGTTCTTTCAGAGGCATCCGAGATGAAGAAAGCTCGCACCCTGATCAACGATCTTGCTGCGATCATCCGAACCAATTCCACCAACTATGATAAGATATTACATCCTATTGGATCTCCTTGCAAGGAAGAATATGACGAGCTCATACTGTTGCATATCTACAATCCGATAGTAATATCGAGATGTTCGAATCGACGATGTTTTCAGCTATCAACGAGAAATTTGAGCTCAATAATGAGTTACAAGACATCGAAGAAGTCGCTCGTCTGTGCAACGTCGGAGTGTATGCCGAAATAGAGTTCATGGAGAAGCTCGACATCATATATGGCTTCCTCGTAGAAGACGATGAAGTAGATCGCGAAGAGCACAACGACGCTACCACCAAAGAAGACGAGCTTACAGAAGAGATGCATGAAGTTCTGGGAGACGAAAAGAAGAGTGCAACAACTCTTGACGCCAAGATGGAAATCAAAGAAGATGATTTTCGAAAGAAGTCATTAGGTTTGAGATTCTATGATCCTCCTACTCATGCTATTGAAGTCACACATCAAGGAAAAGAAGGACATGTTTCTTTTTCTATTTCTCTCTCTGCACCTCAAGAAGACTTCATCTCTACCGATCGGCCGAAGCATCTTGAAGACGAAAGTCCAACCAACAAGGAATTTCAGATCCACGACCAAGGGAAGCCTCTTACTCCAGCTCCTCACCACGTTGAGTGTGAATCAAAACTAATGGAGAAGAAGACGATGATGGCGATCCAAGAACTACCCTTGACGACGATTTCAAAGATAGATGATCCGGGAAAACTTTCGGTTTCATGCTCAATCAAGGGAGTAAATTTTTGTGTCTATCTTTATGACATAGGATCTGATGTCAATCTTATGACTAAGACCATTGCAGAAGTCATAAGAGTTTCGAGCTTCCATGCCTCGAAGACACCCGTTCACCATGAAGACCTTCCGTCATCAAATCTGTTTGGTTTCAAGACAAACTTGTTGCCTCAAGTTGAGGATGATTTCGTGCCTACTGTGTTTCACATTGTGGAGACAAGGAATGACATGAATCACTTGTTGTTCCTTGGTTCTTCATTCGCAGCACCTGTTAGAGCTTTGTTTGACAAGCTGAACCCACAAGTGCGCTTGCCCAAAATCGACAAGCAGACCTTCTATCCAGAAACTCTCACCAGGAGCACTCAATCCACGACCATATACAGTGGTAGTGAACCAATCTTAGACTCTGGAGGAAGTATAAAGGATGTCCAAAACGTCCTACAAGAAGATCCATTCAGCATGCTCAAGGGAAGCGACAAAAAGAGGAGTTTAAAGCGCAAAGAGATCCCATAGGGGTGGGCGTTGTGATTACTCGGATACAATCGGGTCGGGTCTTTCGGGTGTCGGTTCTTCGGCTATAGAGGGTTGGAACCCATTCGGATATTTAGTATTTTTCGGAGCGGGTACGGATCGGTTATAATCGGGTTCGGGTCGGTTCTTGTTATCTATGAGAAAACCGAAATTTTTTCGGATCATCGTCGGTTCTAAACGGGTCCGGTTCCGTTCGGGTATATGGATCCAAAAATAACCAAACCTGCTGAAAAATATCCGAAGTTCAAACGAAATACCCGAAAATCATAAAATCAAATGACCAAAATAAAACACCAAAATCAATTTCAAAGTATAATTCAATCATTCAAGCAACCAAAAAAGGAACAATGAAAGAAAAAAGCTCCAAAGAAGAGTTTCAAACACCAAAAATAAGACTTAAAGTTCAACTGAAATGTGTAAAAGTTGATAAAAAAGAGAACGATAGTTGAAAGAGAACATCTGATAAAGAGTGCAAATCAAGAATTCCAAAGCGCCTCCTTCATCCTTCTGTAACATGAAAATTAAATTCCATCAGAAACACTTATTGGCAAACTATGAAAGTAAAATAACATGACAAAACCACATAACGAATTAACGTTAAAAAAATCGTACTTTGAAAGTAAAGTAACATGACAAAACCACATAACGTACTAACTCTGTTCAGACAGAAAAACAATTCCCACTTTCATTTCTTTAATTAAACCACGTATATTCATTAACTAAACCATATATACTTTCATAGCAATTATTAATTAAACTACATATACTTTCATAGCAATTATAAGCAAACTATGAAATGTTAGAAAGAAGCAATTTATTACCTTATAGCCAACTTCAGTCTTCTCTTATTATTGTAGTATCATAATCTGAAATTAGTAAAAAAGCCAGATTGTTAAGACACCAAAAATACTTTAACATAGAAAATAGTATAAGAAAATATTACCTCTCTGAAGCTTATCCTCATATTCAAATTCAGCGATTATTTGTTCCTTTGTAACCACTCTTGATTCACTAAATCAAATATCTGCTTTCATCCACTGCTCCGTACACATCAAAACCTCAATCATATAGTGAGTTAGACAACTCCTATATGGAGTAATGACCCGACCACTCGTGCTAAAAGCACTCTCAGACGCGACAGATGACACTTGCATTGCAAGTAAATCTCGAGCCATTTCTGCTAGAATAGGAAACTTGCCACTGTTGAGCTTCCAATAAGAGAGTACATCATACTCTGTTCCAAGAACAGTGTTAGCTTTCACAACACTCTCCTTCAAATATATGTCCAACTCATCCTTCTCTTGAATTCCTACTTCTTCAACCATCTCATTATACATAAAATCCATCCTTTCATACCCTGAATCATCATCCACCAATACCATTTTTTCTGGTGATTGCTGCGACTGAGATGTTGTTTGTGTACACTGAGACGAATTCAGATTTGGCTCCTTACCAAATCGAGCTTTATACTCATCAAACATGTCACGCAGAAATCAAGGACCAATTGATTCATCTCTTTACCTTCAAAACTATCTTCCCCATACAGCTTCTCCCAACACATCCTAGCAAACTTCATTTTTTTCCTAGGATCAAATATTGTAACTAAAATCATCATCTTGTTGATTCGCTTCATTCCTTCCCAGTACTTATCAAACTTTTGTAAGATTTCCTCAGCCTTCTTCCTCAATTCTGAGACTAGATTAGTCATCAAATTCATCAGATTTTTCTCTATTGTGACTATCTCACCATAACACTTGAACGAGTTTAGAGAACTAGAAGCTGAGATAACCAATGTGGAGTTGTAGAAGATTATCATGAATCGTTCTAACCTTTCAACCGCACTCCAATCACTTCTAGTAGCAGGTCCAATCCTTTTTTCCCCATTCTCGAACTCCATAAAGTACTCATTGTACAACTTGTCTTCTGCCTCTATCTTCTCGAATGCTACCCTGAATTTAATAGCCCTATTCAACATGGTAAATGTCGCATTCCAGCGTGTTCTTACATCCAGCGGCAAACTGCCTCTTGACAACTTCCCAGAATCAACCCTTAACTCAAATGACTTCAACCTAGGTGTTGATGATCTGACATATGTAATCCCATTACGTACAGCAGTGATACTTTCACTTACTTCGGCCAAACCCTCTTTCACAATCAAGTTAATAATATGAGCACAACATCGCATATGTATATAACTCCCATCTAACACGAAAGCATCATTAGACTTTTCTGAAAAAGCAGTGTGAAACCTCTTCAAAGCTGAAGTATTAGCAGTTGCATTATCAACAGTAATGCAAAAGATCTTTGTTATACCCCAGTCAGCTAAACACTCTAGAAGAACATTTGAGATTGTCAAACCTTTGTGATCTATGACGTTCTTGAACCCAATTATGAGCTTCTTTAGATTCCAATACTCATCAATGTAATGACATGTGATCACCATATAACTCGCACCTATTAAAACAAGTCAAATCAGAAACTAGATTCAACTTACAATATGTAACAAGGACCATAAATCAGAAATCAGAATCAACTCATCAATCTGAATTACCTGTAGGCTGACACACCCATATGTCTGTTGTAAGAGAGACTCTTTGCTTGTTACTTTGAAACCACTTTTTCATAGATTCTTTCCTCTGCACATACATCTCAACAATGTTTCTGCCAGCTGTTCTTCTTGAATGAGGCGTGTACAGTTGCATCTTGTTGCAAAAGTGTTTCCAAGCCATACTTTCAACAAAAGAAAGTGGCAATTCTCCAATCACAAGCATCTCGTCTGTAGCCTCCCTGAATATAGTCTCAAACACTTTGGCACTCTTCATATTTCCAGTCTCATCAATGACTTTCTGAGTCTCCCTCTCTTCATATGCCTTGAACTCTTTGCATGTGGTTAGATGCTTTAACAGGTTTGAAGTCCCTGAAGATGTTGGACATGTAAAAAGCTTCTTACAATAGTTACAATTGCATTTGTCACGATTTTCTTTCGTCTTTGTATAGTACTTCCAAACATCAGACCTTGGGTTGAGTGTCTTCTTTGGCTTTGGTGGCTCAGAAGAAGCTGAACTTCTACCTGGAACTTCTTTTATTTTATTTTGACCAACAGAAGCATCGTTGTCAGGTTGAGTGTTCTCTGGATTTGGAGATGAAGAAGAATCCATCTGTTTATAAAAGACAGATGAGAATAACATTAAAGAAATGAGCGAACATAGACAAAACATAAATGAAACAAGAAAGAAAACAGGAAATTATGCTTTTGAAACCAAATAAAAAAACTGAAACATGTAATAGAGTAACTCTTGACCGAGGCATAGAATCAAAAAGATATCATAGTCAACCGGAATACAAATGACATGGCAGTGAGCACTCATAATCACAAATTGCAAATACACCAAGAGAAGAGCAAACCTCATATTACAATACAATTCAAACTCACGCCAATTATAACTCCCCAGGAATGGCACACTTAATTATAAAGGAAATCAATTCTAATACCATGCATTTTGTAGAATTTCAAAAACTCAGGAATATCATTAGCTCACACATAAATTTGAATAAGAAATACTCTTTGAAAATGTAAAGCTAATTATAAATCTAGAAAATAGTAGGCATATAGTAAGAGTAAGAATAAGAAGAACATATGATGAACAAGCTCCACGTTCATTGTTACGTGCAAATAGTTACAAATCTAGAAAATAGTAGCATCTTAATTTGCACATGCTATGTCGATTATAGTAGGCATATAGTAAGAGTAAGAAGAACATATTTTTAATCACTGAGACAAAACTCAAAAGTATTAAAAAAATGGTAAACTTGTCATAACCTTGACTTCACTTACATGATCTTTAACGTGTAATCACAAATGGCAAATACACCGAGAGAAGAGCAAACAAAAATCCTAATATATTTTAATAACTTCGTTGATATCCTAATGTATTTTAATAACTTCTTTAAAAACGCCATGATTGTATCCATGCTTAACCTTACAGAATTAAATATGACTGAGATCAAAGATTCACACACCAATAAAAAAATCGCTTCTAATTATGACTTTTGATCATTTTGTATCTGCATCGTACAACTACAAGCCACTAGTTCTTAATTAATCTTGGAGATGAAAGATAGATACAGCCTTTTCTTGAACCATGTAGAAGCAATATATAGAGACAAATGACACTTTGATTACAATTTGTCAACATACGAAGTCAAATACAGATTGTATACTGTTTTTTTTTAAGGGTTCTTGCACGCAGAAAGGTTTTCTTCTCTCTCACAGCGGAAGAAAAATTAAAGGAAGGAAAGAAAAACCAGAGCAGAGCACAAGAGGAAACATATAACAACCATTCGCATAGAGGAAAGACCAAAATCAGATCAAACCACACAGCCAATGGTATAAAAATCTACACCGTAATTCTAATCTAATTCAAAACACAAATCGAACTATAAACAAATAAAATCAACATCATACAAAAAAGGAGAACTAATTACAACAACATCGAGAAGAAGAAGAAAATAACGTACCTGGGATCGATTTCTAGATGTCTCGGAAGGAGGAGAAAGTATGAATTGGGGAGTTAGGGATTCCAGCTTGAATTTTAGAAATTAACGTTGTTGATTAAGAAAAGGAACTATCGGATCCGAGAATATCGCAGATAGCATAACAGGAAAGGCATTAGGAGATGTAATTTAGGTTCGGATTTTTCTGATAAACCGATCGGATTTCGGGTATACCCGATCTGAACCGATACCCGAACCACATCAAACTCAAACCCCAATCGGTTATTCCTATAAAACCGAACATAATCCAAATTCGATTTTTCGGGTCGGTTTCGGTTCGAATAATCGGGTCCGGTTATTCTGCCCACCTTTAACATCCCATATGATCCAGGTTCGACTTTGCCTCATATGAGACGTGATGGAGGCCCAATAGAAGCCAAGGTGAAGCTCAATAGGTCATCAAAATCCTCTCCAAAGTCTGAGATCATCACCCATCCAAACCGGGAAGAGAAAGGCGAACAGCTTAAGAAAAGGAAGCTGAACGATGCATTTGTTCTTCGAGACAACGATAAGTATTATCAAACGCTGAATAGAAGATGTCTCAAGCCAACAAGTGCAGAGTGCCGAGAAGCTAAAGGAGCCACGCATCCTTTAGTTGGAGTTGTTCACATCTAAAACCTCTACCAAAGTCTAGCTAAAAGACTCTAAAAAAGAGCGGCTCAATGGGAGACAACCCATTTTAGGTATTCTCTTTCTCATCTCTTTAACCATACTAATTTTTTGTTTTGGTTTCTTCTTACTTTACAGCATTCACATAAACCCTAAAAGCCAAAAAAAATCAGAAAACCAAAAAAAGCACAAAAAAATCAGAAAAACCAAAAAGACCAAAAATATGAAGGAGTTTCGAAGAACACTCACCGGGCGACGAACTGCCCGTCGGCCGGCCAGAAGGAGCCCGGCCGCGCCATAAGCCACGATGGCACGGAGAAGACACGCCTGGCCGCGGCCGCGACAGCCCGTCGCGCGGCCAACCTTCCTCTGTAACTTTTTCCATCCCGAACTCCACCAAACCGGACCTCATTCAACCTCTTTCAAGTCTTGCAAGTTTCCATCTTGATTCAAGACTTGAACACGTCCTGAAGACCGCAAATACAACTTCCACACTTGCGGTATGTTGCTGTTGCATCAAAGATGGCAAGACAAGACAAGACTCCATTCAAGTCAAGTTAAGTCAATGATCAATCTCTCATTCAACTTCTTCCCATAAGTTCAACGGACCTGTATCCACGAAGATGAAGAAGAATACAACGGTCTCATCCTCTAGAACCGTTGTGCAAGCTCCAGAAGGAAGAAGATACAACTTTCTTCAACCAAACCGCGAATAGGAAAGTTCCCGATGACTAACTTCTCTCTTCCACGACCAAGACCTTTACCGAAGCCAAGTAAGAATTTCATATGGCATTGAAGTTCGAACTAGCAACACCTGTCTTCCGGGATCCCGAACACATCATCGGATAGGCCAGCATCGACCCAAACTTCAAGTTTCTGAGATGATGTAATCTTTAAGAAGTAAGGACATAAGATTTTCCATCTCTCATTCAAAGTGTTATCAAAGGTCAAGGAATCAAGACGAGTACTCAACAACCGGAGTTCCTGTTCTTCTCAACAAAGGCGATCCAATCACCACCACCAAATGCCTATCACAACCATCATCCATCACCGCCACACGCCCACCACCACCAAACGAAGCAAGGAAGCTCAACCGCACATCACATTTCCTTTCGAGCTAAGTTTTCGATTTCTTTTGTTCAATTAAATCGATTCTAAGAAGGGACATAAGGAGAATGATTAAGTCCTTTGCTCAATCATACCACACACCCAACCACCAATACCAAACCCATCGCCACTTTCAAGTAAGTCTTCACAAGCTTGTACTTGAATTTACCAATCTTTTTCACCTCAACTCGATTTAAACAAAATGGGGACATATTGATTTAAGTCTGGGGGGGGGGGGGTGGATGGGTTTCTTATATTACTAACTATGCTTTGATTTGATGAGTCTTAAGCATACATGCATCATTTATCGAGTCGTTTTTTTAGAGTCAAAACATTTTTCTTTTAGTCGGAAACTATGAACTTTTCTAGGAACAAGTCGCTTCGAACAAGGAATCTCAATGACCATTCTCACGGATTTAGAGGCAAGGTTTATTAAGTTGAACACTGCGAGTGGATCATTCCAACGGAGAAAGTTCTAATCTCTAGAGTACTCGAAGGATCTTGCGTTAACTGCGCAACTAATGAATCAAAACTTCTCGTTAAGGGGCTTGAGGTACTTCGAACTTTGCTCCTCTTTTAAACTCTAGCATGACTAAGTAGATGCAATGCAACATATCCTTGATCTTCCCTTATTATAGAAGAAAAAAAAAATAGGAATAAAAGTCACAGTTTGAGAACGGCAACCCGAGTTCCTCAAAGGATAATGACGGTTCGCAGACATCATGAAAGCTTCAAAGAAGTGATCATTCTCAATCTAAGAAGAAAAAGAAAATAAACAAAAATATGGAAAAAGAAAGTCGATATAAAAAATAAAATAAAACCCTAGAAAAGTATAATGTCTTGTCGACTGATACTCCCTCGAATAAGACCACACGCCTAAATGACTAAAGAGGTCAACAAAAGAGAGCTCAAAATACGCAAAGGGACCATGAAGCGTATCCGGGAAGGGTGAAAAGCTCAAGGTAACTCGACCCAAACGCTTTGAGTCTGAATTTCGAGTTACGTAGCTCAAACATGTCGATTGCTAGACTTGATGAGTTTCCAAGTATTGGTGAGTTTCCACGTTTTCAAACCTCTTTTCCTTACTTAGATTTCTATTTTGTTTGAGGACAAACAAAGGTTTAAGTATGTGGGAGTTGATAACATGCATATTTTACCCAAGTTTACCATCAAAATGTATGCTTTAATAAGCATTTCACTAAGATATTAATGTATATTTAGTAGTTTTCGAGTATTTGTGTGTCCAAGACTCTTTTCAGGAAATCTTAGGAAAAAGATGCAAAACGGATATTTTCGGAACATGAGCCTTTTGACAAAATTTTAGCACGAGACGGAGACCTTCCTACCACATGATCTAGCTGAATTTTAGTGACAAGATAGCGTGATCTACTATCTTTTACCTCGAAGTGGTTTGAGTTCAATCCCATGGTTGGATCTCAATTTATGAAGGAAGCAAGAAGGCCCGTCAGAGACATCACCAGAAGAAGCGTGGCCGCGCCAGGAAAGCTCAGAAAACCAATGGCCGGCCCATGACCAGTCACTCGTGCGGCCAGAACAAGTGACGATTCCCGAGCCCGTTTTCAAGCCCAAATCAAGGCCGATAGCCCCCAAACTCGGTGGAACCCTAAATGACGCCTAAGAGGACCTCAAGACCTATAAATACTCTTATTCTACAACCTAATTTCGTGTGCAACCTTAGAGAGAGCCTCACGGCCGATCCTTGCATACTTTTCATTGTTTTTGTTCTTTGTTCTCTAAGGGAGATAGATCTGTTCTTGAACCCTAGTTCTTTCACTACTCTGATTTCGTTTTATGCAACTCTCTTCATCTATGATTCTGATTTTCGTTTCTATGTCTGAGTAATCACCTTCGTTGGGTGTTCTTTAAGGGTTTCTATGGGGAATTTAATTAACTGCTCTTGACTGGCTGTTTAGACCGTAGATTTGGATTTTCTTTCTTATCAAACTTGTTCTTATTGCATGATTCTAGCGTCGCGAACTAGAGTCTAATTTTAGGTTCTTTGAAAACCGCTAACGTGCTGAATTTCATATCCGAACCTAGTTTGGTGGAGCACAACGCTTCTGGGATGCTCATGCATACCTAAGGAGAAGTCGTGAACGTTTATTGTCCCAATCATTACTGCGTGTTCGCCTTGGCCGATGGATACGAGAGTAGCCATGCGCACTTGGCATAACATAGATCGACCTTGCTCGTGATAGTTTAGGTCGTTAAAACAAGTGATTCCAGTTTAGGGAAAGTCGCCTAGTCTCGTTTGTCTGAACTTTTGTGAGTTTGATTTCTAGTTAGAACCCCATTGATTTCCCGAGAAAATCCGCAACGTGTTCCCCCATCTGCTTTTCAATCGAGATTTACGCATTTACATACTTACTTCCCCTGCAGTGCTTGCTTTGATTCACGTCTGATATAGAGTTGATTGACAACCAGCTCTATATAAAAATGCTTTTATATTCCTGCATTCAATAGCTACTGAAACCGTGACACAATCCTACAAACTCCCAACTCCTTGCGTCTTTGCTTGTCCTGATTTTCTGTTTTGCAGTTGACCTCCTCCCTGTGGTTTGATACCCTAAGTACTACAACAGACGCTGTGCACTTGCAGCTTAGGTTCCTACAAATTCAAAGCTCGACGAGTCCCCAAAGAAATCCTCCAATCCCGGACGACTATTTAGACCTCATCAAACATTCAAGCTTTCGCTAATCATGAAAATGAACTTGTCTATGCTAGATCAAACCGATACTCAAGTGATGTTCAAGCAATATCGATCTAGGATCAATCACTAACCGGCCGAAAAAGCAATATGCAATATTATCAACATAGACAAAGAACTCCTAGTAAACTTCTAAACCTAAATCATTCAATCCTATTTGTTAAGCCATGTTGAATCCCCTTTGAACAACTCTAAACCCAACAAATGACTACTCACAAATATGAAACCACACCATAGCAACAAAGACAGTAGATTGCGTAGATGAGCATTCAAGGTGTAACTCGTCATCAGACGTACCATTATTCAGTAATTTGAGCATAACTTTTGATCCGCTTGATAACACCGATATTTTTCACCTATAAGCTATCATTTCAAGACCCATTTCAGGTGTTTTAACTTGGTTTTCAATTGATTTTCATGTTTTATACTTTCAAAAGTTATTTTAGGTATTTCGGGCAAATATGACATCTTTTGGAGCTTTTTAGAGCGAAAAGACATTTTGGACATATTTAGACCACCAGAAATATCAGATCAGATGAAGGACTTCCACAAACTTCCTCTGGCTCAAATTTGGAGAAAAAATAAATTTGAGTCATGACTCGTAACAAAGTTGTTTTAAGTCGATCCCACGGTTAGATCTCCAATTATGCCAAAATCATGGAAAACATGTCTTGTAGCCGCACATGAGGAATGCATCGAGAAGCTAAAGACCATTGGCCGCGCCATCAGCCTCTCATGGTGTGGCATGTTCCTCCTCTGGTGCGGGCAGCCAAGGCGGCGAGAGCAAGCCCAAAAACCAGGCCCACTTCAACGTTAAAGACTTTTGATCGTTTTAAAGCCCGAGCCTTTCTCCGCACTTGGAAAACCTATATAAACCACATCTTAGGGTTGAGAGAGAAGGAGACACGAAGAGGCACGAAGGGAGAGGGACGTCTTGGAGAGAGCTGAGAAGCATCCTTTATGCACAACAGCTTCCGAGTTCTTATTTCTGTTTTTCATTCCTTTGTTCTTAGATCTTTGTTTTTCAATACTTTAAGGGAGAAACTCTCTTCATCGGCAACTCTTTGGATGAAGATGTCTCTCTAAACCCTCTTTAAGGGAGACATCATTTTTCTAAACCCTCTTTTCATTTTAATACAATCTCAATTTTCAGATACCAAATGATGTCTCTCGTTCCAATGAGTCATCTAATTGGGTTTCCAAAGGGGTTTCAAAGGTTTTAATCATGGATCAATTTTGCTAGATTATTAGAGATAGGTTTTCTTTTAGGATTCTTCGTTTATTCTCGTCTTTAATGCATGTTTGTTTTTCCGATCATTTCAACTGATATTAGGATTGATACATCCTTTAACTTGTGATTTTATCGATCCGAATTTAGAGTAAACGAGCGGTCGCGTCGTAGGGTGCGAATTGTACACCTAGGAAGCGCCGTGTGTGTCTAGAAACCCGCACAATTATTGCGTGTTTTGGTACGTCGTAAGGTGCGAATTGTACACCTACTGAAGTATGTAACAGATCATGTGTTATTTAGTTCACCAAGTCACTTGAACATGAGCCAACTCTAACTCATGATATCGGTGGTCACTTTGGAAGGAGGCAATTTTACAGCTAGATAAAATATGAGTCTTTTTATTCGATCTTAGAATAGCTTTGTCCCTCGTTTTTCTTTGTATGGTTTAGGGAATTTTCAGCTATATTGGGTTTGTGTGTTCAAAACACGAGCCATGGAGCAAAATTTTCGTGCCTAATGCCTTACGCTACGCTGCTTATCAAATGACCAGAAACTGAGTAAGACTCTCCCATTGGTTATATTATTTTGAAATAATATATTGAGAGTAATATATTTTTGCAAGAGATCATAAACAATCAGAGTATGCAAGTCAAAAAGTATTTAGCTCGCGGGCTACTGTTACATTCGAGTATGTGTACTACTGGAAATGAGATCCAGGTTGAGGGCTCTCAACATAGTGCCATGCCATGTCCCTAAACTCTGTTTCGACGAAAACCAATCAAAACAGTCCATTTGTAGAAGTCAAAAACATGTATGCAAAAGACAGTTTTATGGGACCTTGAACAACAACATGTATGAAGAAGCTGTAGGAATTCATATTAGATTATAACAGTTTATAAAACTAATTATGAATTTATTTGTCAAGATTTCATACAAATACTGAAATAAATCTAGAACATAGAGTTTGAATATACCTGGATATTTTGCAGCGGAAAGATGAACGGTTATGGATCTAGGTTGTATAGCACTTCAAGTGTCGTGCCTCTACCGGTATCCACACGCACATAAATTGGATCAGTACGGGATGATAGTGCCGTCGAGATCTCGTATCTCAAATGAAACGATGAACTGTTCGTCTTTTTTCTGTTTGAGTTTTGTATGAGATTGTAATCAAAATGTCAATCTCATATATATATATGCAATTGAATTTGCCCGCCAAATTTAATTAACTTGCCCGCCAAGTTTAATTAACTTGCCCGCCAAGTTTGCATTATATATGTATATCACTAGAATATGTGTATCACATATACACGTAGACTCAATGATATATATCGAACTTAGTAGTGGTTTTATCCAAATTAAAACCTATAACTTGATCCAATTTGCTTAGGTGTGTGATCCTGTAGGATCGTATAATAATAGTAATAGAATCTGAGTCTATAAGTTATAAGCGGTTTCTAGCAAAACATTATAACCACCTAATATTATACGATTGTCAAACGGTACAACTTTAACTAGAGTAAAGTACAAATGATTTCAAGACATTCCCAACAATCTCCCACTTGTACTGGAATCATCCATTCCTATAATCCCTTTGTCTCTATATCTCGATCTGAGCATAAGGCAAGAAACGGTATCATCCCTACTTAAGCTAGATCACGTTTATCGAACTTTGATTTATACTGATAACAAAAACAAATGATTGACATTCAATCTGTTTGAGCATGGCCATGCATTTCTCAGTACCAAATCTTTGATAGGCCCAGAGATATTTATCTCCGGTTCTATAGGAGGGACAAATTCCATCTTGTTCCATCCATGATTCTTACACAATTCATAATACACCCAATAAATGTCTTTATAATCACCTTTTACGGCTGACGTTTGACAAAGTCAAAGTGAACCAATCCATATGTAAGAAAACATGATGAACTCAGGTCAAAGGACTATACCCTATAGTTGTAATGAGAAACTCGTATGACAGTCATATAACTATCTCGTAGAGTTCTCATAATGGGTCAGTCCGATAATGTGTTCTCTAACTGATATATTATGGTTTTTACCCGTTTTTAAGTCATGATATAAGTGTTTTTATAGAGTCTTTTGCTAGTTTTGAAGTCTTTTTAGAGTCTTTACAGGATGGAGAGCATTTGGAGCTAAATGGGAGATTATGGAATATTTTGGAGCATTTTGGAGAAGCAGCCGAAGTGATGAAGTCAAGAGAGTGAATTCACGAGCTGAGTGTCGATCGACACCAAAGAAGGTCAGCCAAGTTTCCCCAATTCCATCAGAAAAAGGAAATCACTCAAGTTCTGAAGAATTACAAGTCTGCCCCTGGACGAAAAATCCCCTTCTATAAATAGTTTTCAGGCATTGTTTAGCCAATTACCTTATCATTATTTTCTGTTTTTGAGACTTAGAGAGAGATTGATCCTGAGCTTTTGGAGAGACAATTCTAACTCATCTGAGCCAGATTTCGAACCCATGTATCATTCTCTATTCTTTTATGCAATTTATTTCAGTCATGATTTGTGTTTGCATAATTATGTCTGAGTAGTTTGCTAGTTAGGTTAGGGTGATTTAGGGTTTGATGAAGAGTTTGTAGAATCATTAGAACTTTAGGGAAATCAATTGGATCTTCACCTTGATTTGNCTGAGTAGTTTGCTAGTTAGGTTAGGGTGATTTAGGGTTTGATGAAGAGTTTGTAGAATCATTAGAACTTTAGGGAAATCAATTGGATCTTCACCTTGATTTGAACTTAACTTGATTTTTTGAATTGATCACTTAGAAATCAAACCTTAGGTTATTCAATAGATGCGAGAGCATTATTAGTAACTTGATCTAATCATAGGTGAGCAAAATATCTATTCGCAAAGAGATTTGGTTTAGGTATTTTGTGAACAAATCGAACCTATTCTTATTGCTTGTCTTAATTGTTTAAATTCGCAAAGAGATTTGGAATTTAGGAATCTAGGCATAGATAACTTCTGCAACGAGAGTTGATTGGTTTTAACTTAGTGATTCGAGTTCTAGACGGTTCTTAATAAATCCCTAATAAACTTAGATTCTGCATTCTTGGATTCAAACCTGATAATTACTCTTGCCTAGCGCCTTTGTCTCTGAACTTACATCGCCTTTTAAACTCGTTTACTTATTTATGCATTGCTTTTAGTTTACTTAATATTATTCGCCTAGCATAATCTAAACCTAGAAACCATTAGTGTAGCATCTACTTCCCTGAGGATTCGATACCCCTTATACTTCAACTGCATTGCTGTGCACTTGCAATAGTTGATTATTTGGGTAAAACCTGAGCCCTATCAAGTTTTTGGGGCCGTTGCCGGGGAAGTAATAGCTACCTACGGGATCTAGTATTAGGATTCTGTCTAGGTTTTACTTTTATTTTTGTTACTAATTTAGTTTTCTATCTTTTGTTTTAGGTGCATGCCCAGTACCAGAAGCAACAAGGAAGAAGAACTAGTCACTTTGAACCAGGAAATCAACCGTCTCAAACGTACGAACCGCAAGTCTGCACGAGCGTCGAACGACACGACAAGCGTCGATCGACACACACCCTTAGTGTCGAACGACACCGTCTGTATCGATCGACACCTTGCACGGACAGAGATGGCTGATCCTGTGATCATGATACGCAACAAGGCTGGCGTATTTGTTGACCTACAGGGCAACAGAAGGAACGCCCAAGGACAGAGACTTGATGAGGCTGGCGGCGTCATAGTCGAACCATCGATACAAATCGCCGGTGCAGAAGTTGGACGTGGAAGAACACTAGGCGAGTACAACCGCCCAGACCAGTTCTATGCTAATAGAGCTGCAATCCGTCCTCCTGCATTTCAGAGGAATGACTTCGAGCTGAAGCCTGCTTACTACACTTTAGTGGCTCAGCATCCCTTCCATGGTCTTCCTAATGAGCATCCCATGGACCACGTTGAGAGATTCGAAGACCTCGCATCAAGCATCAAAGCTAATGGAGTGACCTATGATTATCTCTTCTGCAAGCTTTTCCCTTACTCGCTTGCTGGAGATGCATCACACTGGCTGAAGCAACTGCCACCAGGATCTTTGACCACATGGGAAGATACAAAGAATGCATTCCTGTGCAATTTCTTTGATGAAGCGAGATCCGAGGAGCTGAGGATGAAGATCACTACATTCTCTCAAGGACCTACTGAAACATTCAAGGCTTCTTGGGTGAGCTTCAGATCTTACCAGAGGGACTGCCCACATCACGGTTTTAGCAAACCGCAGCTTATCAATATCTTTTACCGAGGGATTGATTGGAGGTACCAGATGGCCTTAGACGCTGCGAGCAATGGCAACTTCAACACAAGGATTCCAGAAGATGCGTTAGAGCTTATAGACAACTTGGCTTCTAGTAACAGCACCAAAAACGCAGACTTCGAAAGAAGACAAAGCGCAGGAGTAGCTGGAGGAAACCAAATCGCTGAAGTCAATAGGAAGCTAGACAACGTACACAATCTCTTGGTGGGGAAGAAGCAAGTCCACTTTGCCAATGAAGTGGAGTCATTCGAACCAAGTGAAGACTGTGAAGAAGAGGACGTGAACTACATCAACGGAGGTGGATTTCAAGGCCAACGTTATGGGAACTAGCAGGGAAACAGGAACTTCACTGGGAATTATCAGAAGAGTTCCTTCACAGGAAATCAAAACTGTTCTGGTTATACTCTGAAGCCCCCATTTCAGAACAGCAACTACACTAGGAGCTATGAAAATTCTTCATACCAGAAGCCTCCTCCTCAAGACAACAAAATGGAGGCAATGCTAGAGCAGATCTTGGAGGGACAGCAGAAGCTTACAGTGAATTTCAATGGCAAGATGGATTCACTGTACCAGGACCTGAATGGAAAGATTGAGAGCTTGAATTCTCATATGAAGAAGCTAGATGTTCAAGTTGCTCAAACTGCAGAAGCTGTTAGCAGGCAAGAGGGATTCCTTCCAGGGAAGACGGATACCAATCCGAAACGCCAAGTGAATGCTGTCACATTGAGGAGTGGGAAGAACCTTCAGCCTGTCCAGAAAAGAAGACTTAGCATTGAGGAATTTGAGGAGCTTGAAGATGTAGAAGATGCTGCGGACCTAGTGTCGATCGACACTATGGTGTGTCGATCGACACCCGAGGAGATGAAAGACAAAGACGATCCTGAACCTGAACCAGAAGCGAAGGAAACACCTTCTACGACGAGTGTCGATCGACACCAGGAGGGTGTCGATCAACGCCCACCACGGACAGAACCAGATCGAGCTAAGACCAAGATTATTGCTGAAGAAAGGGTCTACAAACCGAAGATCCCTTTCTCCTTAGTAACAAAGAAGTCTAAGAAGGAGCTGCTGGACGCTAGATGCAAGGCTATCATGGATAGACTAGTGGTTGAAATCCCTTTGATGGATGCCATTAGAACTACTCCAGTGATAAAGAGATACTTGAAGTGGATGATGAGAAACAACATGGACATGGATGAAAGCATAATGATGATATCAGAGCAAGTTAGTGCTGTCATTCAGAACAGGCTTCCAGAGAAACTCTCCGATCCGGGAAGCTTTATTCTAGACTGCTCCATCTTTTCAGACAAGTTTGGGAGATCTTTGTGTGACTTAGGGTCAAGTCTCAACTTGATGCCTCTTTCAGTTGCTCTAAGGCTGGACATGACAGACTTCAAGGCCACAAGAATCTCCCTAGTACTTGCTGATCGTTCCGTCAGAATCCCTGAAGGTGTCTTGGAGGATGTTCCTATCAAAGTGGGAGATTGCTTGATTCCCACAGACTTCGTGGTTTTGGCATATGATGAGGAACCCAAAGACCCTCTCATACTTGGTAGACCATTCTTGGCTACAGCTGGAGCGATCATTGACGTGAGGAAGGGCAGGATCGCGCTGAACCTTGGAGATTTGGTGATGAATTTCGACATGGAGAAGCTGATGAAGAGGCCAACAATTGATGGACAGACCTTCTATGTCGATTCACTCACCAACCTTGCTGAAGAAATTTTCCAAGAGGACCACCCTACAGACCCTCTGGAACGTGCATTGACCACTTCCACAAAGGACATTGAGTGCTTGGACGATGCAGCTGCTGGATACGCGAAGATGTTGGATGCAAGCGAGCAAGTGATGCAACTAGTCGGTGCTGAGGACTTGTGTCGATCGACACCAAGCAGTGTCGATCGACACCATGCGCGCACAACAACAAAAGCCACACTCGCCGATTGGAGTGAGGCTAAGGCACCTAAAGTCGAGCTTAAACAGCTCCCTGCCGGGCTAAGGTACGCATTTCTTGGTCCTAATTCCACCTATCTTGTAATTGTAAATGCTTCTTTGAACAATGCAGAGCTCACGTTGTTGCTAAGCAAGCTGCGCAAATTTCGCAAAGCTCTTGGCTATTCTCTTGATGACATTTCAGGTATCTCACCAGACTTGTGCATGCATCGAATTCACCTTGAGGATGAGACGAAATCATCAGTTGAGCATCAAAGAAGGCTGAATCCGAACCTGAAGGAAGTAGTCAAGAAGGAGATCATGAAGCTCTTGGAAGCAGGGATCATCTATCCCATTTCAGACAGTGCTTGGGTCAGTCCGGTTCATGTGGTTCCTAAGAAAGGAGGAGTCACAGTGGTGAAGAATGAGAAGAACGAGCTGATTCCAACAAGGACTGTGACTGGACACATGATGTGCATAGACTATCAGAAAGCTGAATGCTGCGACCAGGAAGGACCACTTTCCCTTACCATTCATCGATCAGATGCTTGAGAGATTGACAAACCATCCATACTACTGTTTCTTGGATGGCTATTCAGGATTTTTCCAGATTCCAATCCATCCAGATGATCAGGAGAAGACCACTTTTACATGTCCTTATGGTACATTTCCATATCGCAGGATGCTATTTGGACTTTGTAATGCTCATGCGACCTTCCAGAGGTGTATGATGGCGATCTTCACGGACATGATTGAGAGGTTTATGGAGGTCTTTATGGATGACTTTTCTGTTTATGGGTCATCTTTCAAAGACTGTATGGACAACTTATGCGCAGTGTTGCAGCGATGTGAAGAGAAGCACTTGGTTCTGAACTGGGAAAAGTGTCACTTCATGGTCACAGATGGGATTGTACTTGGACACAAGGTTTCAGCAGAAGGCATTGCAGTGGATCGCGCTAAGACAGAGGTCATGACAACGCTACAGGCACCAGATTCTGTGAAGTCAGTGAGGAGTTTTCTAGGACATGCTGGATTCTACAGAAGATTCATCAAGGATTTCAGCAAGATTGCAAGGCCAGTCACCGCTCTTCTGTGCAAAGACGTGAAATTCGAGTTCACTGCCGAGTGTAATTCAGCCTTTGAACAGATCAAGCAAGCATTAGTGAGTGCTCCAATTGTGCAACCTCCGGACTGGGATTTGCCTTTCGAGGTGATGTGTGACGCCAGTGATTTCGCAGTAGGCGCAGTGTTGGGACAAAAGAAGGACAAGAAACTTCATGCCATCTATTATGCCAGTAGAACATTGGATGATGCTCAGAAGAACTATGCAACTACGGAGAAGGAATTGCTAGCTGTGGTTTTTGCCTTTGAGAAATTTCGACAGTACCTTGTTGGCTCGAAGGTGATTGTTCACACTGATCATTCTGCATTGAAGTACATGATGCAGAAGAAGGATGCAAAGCCAAGGTTGCTAAGATGGATTCTACTTCTTCAAGAGTTTGACATAGAGGTCAAAGACAAGAAAGGAGTTGAAAACGGAGTAGCTGATCATCTTTCAAGGATCAGAATTGAAGATGATGTGCCCATTGATGACTTTCTACCTGAGGAGAATATATATCTTGTTGAGAGTCGCTTGAAGAGCATGATCTCGGACCAGATACGCTTAGTGTCGATCGACACTAGGGGAGTGTCAATCGACACCCCGTCCGAACAGATGAGAACGACTCGTGGATCAACACTTCGAAGTTTGACAACTTCACGAGTGTCGATCGACACCATCAGTGTCGATCGACACCAAGGGCCATTAGCAGTTCGCAGGCTCTTGGATGATGTGTTCCGACAACCAATCTTTGCTGTTCAAGATGCAACTCGACCATGGTATGTTGATATTGTGAACTTCCTTGCTGCAGACATTGAGCCTAACCATCTCAAGGGATATGAGAAGAAAAAGTTCATGAGGGAACATAGAAGGTATTATTGGGATGAGCCACACTTATACAAGCATTGTTCAGACAATGTTTACAGAAGATGCATTGCAGAGAGTGAGGTTCGTGATGTCTTGTTCCATTGTCATGGTTCTGAATATGCTGGACATTTCGCATACTTCAAGACAGTGTCCAAGGTTCTTCAAGCAGGCTTTTGGTGGCCTACTATGTTTAAGGATGCTCAGTTGTTCGTCACGCAATGCGATGCTTGTCAAAGGAGGAAGAAAATCAGCAAGAGGAACGAGATGCCACAGAACTTCATCCTTGAAGTGGAGATTTTCGATTGTTGGGGTATTGACTTCATGGGACCTTTTCCTCCATCTTTTGGGAACCAATACATCTTAGTGGCTGTGGACTATGTCTCCAAATGGGTAGAAGCAATTGCTTCTAAGAAGAATGATGCTGTTGTGGTTCTCAAGATGTTTCAGACCATCATTTTCCCAAGATTTGTAGTGCCTCAGATTGTTATAAGTGATGGTGGTTCTCACTTTATCAACAAGGTGTTCGACAAGTTGCTAAAGAAGCATGGTGTTCAGCATCGCGTAGCGACTCTTTATCATCCCCGGACAAGTGGACAAGTGGAAGTTTCCAACAGACAGATAAAGCAAATTCTGGAGAAGACAGTGGGCAAGACAAGGAAAGATTGGGCAGCAAAGTTGGATGATGCACTTTGGGCCTACAGGACTGCATACAAAACGCCTTTGGGAACTACACCTTTCCAGCTGCTCTATGGCAAAGCTTGCCATCTTCCAGTTGAGTTGGAACACAAGGCACATTGGGCTATCAAGAAGATGAATTTCGACTTGAAACCTGCTGCAGAGAGATGCCTACTTCAGCTCCACGAAATGGATGAACTTCGTTATCATGCTTATGAGAACTCAAAGCTCTACAAAGAGAGAACTAAAGCATATCATGATAAGAAGATCATCTCCAGACAATTCGAGCCAAATGACCAGGTACTTCTATACAACTCTCGTTTACAATTGTTTCCTGGTAAATTGCGTTCACGTTGGTCAGGTTCTTTCACCATCAAAGAGGTTCGACCATATGGAGCGATTGTCTTGACAAACTCTAAAGGAGAGGAGTTCACTGTGAATGGGCAGCGAGTGAAACACTGTTGGGCTCAAGNTCCAACAGACAGATAAAGCAAATTCTGGAGAAGACAGTGGGCAAGACAAGGAAAGATTGGGCAGCAAAGTTGGATGATGCACTTTGGGCCTACAGGACTGCATACAAAACGCCTTTGGGAACTACACCTTTCCAGCTGCTCTATGGCAAAGCTTGCCATCTTCCAGTTGAGTTGGAACACAAGGCACATTGGGCTATCAAGAAGATGAATTTCGACTTGAAACCTGCTGCAGAGAGATGCCTACTTCAGCTCCACGAAATGGATGAACTTCGTTATCATGCTTATGAGAACTCAAAGCTCTACAAAGAGAGAACTAAAGCATATCATGATAAGAAGATCATCTCCAGACAATTCGAGCCAAATGACCAGGTACTTCTGTATAACTCTCGTTTGCAATTGTTTCCTGGTAAATTGCGTTCACGTTGGTCAGGTTCTTTCACCATCAAAGAGGTTCGACCATATGGAGCGATTGTCTTGACAAACTCAAAAGGAGAGGAGTTCACTGTGAATGGGCAGCGAGTGAAACACTGTTGGGCTCAAGCCAAGATTCCAGAAGGACACATTGTGTCTCTGGATGATGCGCCGTCCGCCTAAACGCATGAACAGTCAAGCTATTGACGTTAAACGAGCGCTTAGTGGGAGGCAACCCACTAGTAAGTATCTATCTATTTATTTTTGGATTTTACTTATAATTATTTAGGAATTTCAGATAAAAAATAAAAAAAAAAAAAATGAAGGAGAATTTTCGACCAGACCTAGTGTCGATCGACACCACCATCCGGACATAGGTAAGTCTTCAAAACCCGACACTTCATCTCTTTCTTCCTCATTTTTTAAAACCGTTCACTTGAGAGAATTTTGCCCAAATCCGATTTTTCTCAAAACTTAACCGAATTGAGTGATTCTTTGCTCTAATCCGGGCGGATTTTAACCCTCATTCACAATCTATCATCCATTCATTCGATCTACAAAGGTATGTTCTTCAAATCTCCCAATTTCATTTTCGGACCTAAGATGAAAATTTTCGAATTCAACCTTTTTAGCTTGATTTCTCTGTTGAATCATGTTTATTTAGGTTGTCTAACATGGTATAGATCATTACCCAACAGTTTTACATCATCTAATTCACATAATTTGAAATTTACAGAATTTTTGGAAATTGATGATGCATGTTGTGAATTTGGATTTTTCATTAGGTTTTATGGTCTAGACTAGGTCGATTATTGCTATTGGGACTGATAGGATTGATGTTTGATGTTGAATGAAGTTGCAATTGTGATTTTTGAGTCTGATTGGATTTTCCCGCATGGTGTCGATCGAAACAATGTGGTGTCGATCGACACCCGACCCGAACTGACACTTTGTTCTTCATTTCTTAGAATGTGGATTTGATTTTGGTTTACTTTTCTTTTGCAGATGGCTCCTGTGAGTAAGAGACCACGCCACACTGAGGCATCAGCCTCAGGGACTGCCAATGATGAGGCGATTCCGTGTCTTGCTCCTTGCCCTAAATTGGAAAAGGCAAGGATTCGAAGTAGAAGGCAATGGGCTGATCCTCCAGCTACGAAGATTGAGAAGGATGAGTGTCTGTACAGAGGGGTCGACGAGGCTTGGGATGACTACGACACCTTGTTCTACAACGCGTGGCTGCGAGTTGGGATTGCTACAACACGTTTTGCCTGCGAGAAGACGATGCAGGAGCTTGGCATTAAGGAGGATGTCATGAACTTGCTGAACCACATTGGGATGGGTACTATTGCGACTCGTCAGTACGACTTCTACCCCGACCTAGTCCGCAAGTTCATCGCCACAGCTCGAGTCTACTACAGGAACGAGATCGTTCGGAATGCTTTGGAAGGGACGCTCACATTTCTGATTCGCGGGATTCGCTACCGCATTTCCCTTCCAGACCTCTGCGGGATCTATGGGTTCGCAGATGAGCATGATACAGGAGTCTCTCTTCAGACTCAGCTTCCAGACAACCAGGACTTCTGGTCTTCTTTCGGGAATGGGAGGTATGATTCTAAGACTTCCACTCAGACGGACATTCGCCATCCCACACTTCGCTACTTGGTTCGTCTCTTTGCCACTACACTTCTGTGTAAGAGCGAGCCAGGGAAGATGAGCGTGCCTGAGTTGGTATTGCTTTACCGAGGTCTTTGGTCTGAGATTTATGAGGAGCAGTACGCGCCAAAGAGCGCGAACCTAGGCGCAGTCTTTGCACATCACTTGGCTTCTTTGAAGACCAAGCCTTTCAGTGGAACGAAGTATAAGCCAGAGACTATAGGCAGCCTTCTTACTCATATCTTCCTGCACTGCGGGATAGACACTTCTCCCTGCTCCATTGAGACATCCCATTCTTTGATTGATATGGAGTATCTGAAGAGGACTCATTGGGTGAAGCCAGAGAAGCTGTGGGTTTTCGCCGACGAGCAGCAAGTGCAGCGAGTGGTACAGCTGCCAGACAGGGACCTGACTCGCATCACATCAGATTTGAACCGCCTCGCCTTCCGCCCTAGTCCGAGCAAGCTCAGGGATGCTCCCGTTGCCAGACGCAGAGGCACTTCGTCACGAACAGCTGCGGAGCCTTCACGACCATCCTGTTCTAGGCGCAGAGCACAAGCTACTTTAGAGCCTATTGGTCCTTATCACCTTCCTACTACTCCCGAGATTCCTATGGAGCAAGCTGCTTTCTAGAGATACGTGGTTCAGAGCTTTCAGGCCATCTGGAACGCCATTGCCACTGTGTCTAACTGTGGCTGCGTTCGACCTGCTTCACCACCACGATCTTCTCCACCACGACCAGATGACGACGAGTGACTCTTCCATCCTTTTTCTTTTTAGTACTTTGAGTCAGTTTTCTTTTCTTTTTACATGAGTCTGCATTTTGTTTCATTTGATTCAGTACTTTGTTTCAAACTTGTTGCAGTTATTGAGCTTATTGGATTATCTTGTGCTTTTAACCTTTTGTTGAGTTTTCTAACAGCTTGGAAGAATTCTAACAACAATCTGACTTAACAACATCAAAGTTTGAGTGGAAAAACTCAGTCTTCGGACAGAGTGTCGATCGACACGACCATCTATCACAGCAACGATCGACACCATCTGTGTCGATCGACGCTACGCGCAGAAGTCAGGTAATCCGATTTTTTCTCTTTGTTGCAACAGTTTGGTACGGATTTTTTCTATCCAAACTCATTCTTAGTAACACTGGGGACAATGTTATTCAAGTCTGGGGGAGGTGGTTGCTAATCTTGTGTTTTGTTTTGAGAGTCAGTTGAGTCTTGAGTCAAAAGTTTTCAAAAATTTGTTCTATAAATAGTTTTCAGGCATTGTTTAACCAATTACCTTATCATTATTTTCTGTTTTTGAGACTTAGAGAGAGATTGATCCTGAGCTTTTGGAGAGACAATTCTAACTCATCTGAGCCAGATTTCGAACCCCTGTATCATTCTCTATTCTTTTATGCAATTTATTTCAGTCATGATTTGTGTTTGCATAATTATGTCTGAGTAGTTTGCTAGTTAGGTTAGGGTGATTTAGGGTTTGATGAAGAGTTTGTAGAATCATTAGAACTTTAGGGAAATCAATTGGATCTTCACCTTGAGTTGAACTTAACTTGATTTTCTGAATTGATCACTTAGAAATCAAACCTGGGTTTAGTTTGTGTATTTCCCACTGGCTGTGATTTATTGCTGAACCAACGACCCAAAATCACAATCTGTGACATCTAAAGTTCAGAAATTCTCCTCTGTAGCAGCAGCCTTTGCAGCGTTAAGAGCAACTTTCAGTCACAGACCTTCACTTTACAAACATATCTTTAACCAAGAGAAATCAAACTCGCAACTATAAGCAAAAGCCAAATTACATTCTTAATTTGAACTAGTTACAGTGTTTATGAGCTAGTTTCTGATAAATCAATCACCCCCAAATCAAATAGGAAAGCAAAATATCCCTAACACGACTGATCAAATGCGGATTAGTGATGGGGTCTAAATAGTCGTCTAAGATTGGAGGATTTCTTTGGGGACTCGTCTAGCTTTGAATTTGTAGGACCCAAAGCTGCAAGTGCACAGCGTGCGTTGTAGTACTTAGGGTATCGATCCACATGGAGAAGGTCAACTTCAAAACAGAAGAATCAGGACAACCAAAGATGCAGGGAACTGGAGTTTTGGGGTAAGTGTCACGGTTTTTGTAGAAATTAAAGAGAGCAGTACCACGCCTTATATAGAGAAGGTAGTCAGCCTTTTCTATAACCAACCACTACAAGAAAACAGTTAATTTGCGACGGCCAATATCCGTCGCAAATTTGCGACGCAATTGGGTCGACATTGCGACAATATATAAATACCGTCGTAAATCCGTCGTAAATATGCGACGAGAATGGTCGTCGCAAACGCGTTGCAATTTGCGACAGTTTTGCGACATATTTGCAACGGCATGCCGTACAGTCGCAAGTCCGTCGCAAATTGCGAGGACTTTGCGACGCATGTTTACCGAAGCAACGGCATGCCGTACAGTCGCAAGTCCGTCGCAAAAAGAATTTATAAACTTTTCATGAAATCATTTCATATAGAGGAATAGAAGGAGTTAATGTTTATTCATAAGTATAAGAGTTTTATAAAACTCACTTTGGACAAAAAGAATTTGTAAACTTTTGCATAAATTAATATTTATTACAATCTTATACTATCATAAATGTTTTTTAACTTTCTAATATGATAAAAAAATATTTACATAACCAAATTTAACAAGATTTTAAATATATAAGATTTGCGACGGTATTGCGAGGGGTCGTCGCAAGTCCGTCGCAAATCCCTCACAAAATGAAAATTTTTGAAATTTTGGTCGAAATAATTTGAATTTTTAAAAAATTCGATGAGTTCGCGCGAAATTTTATTAGATTTGAAAATTGTTAGTATTTGTATTTTATAAGATATCGGATTTAAATTTTGTTAGATATATGAATTCTTAGATTTAGGTTTGGAATTTTGTTAGATTTAGGTTTGGAATTTGTTAGATTTAGGTTTGGAATTTGTTATTTAGAAATTATTAGATTTATGAATTCTTAGATTTAGGTTTGAAATTTTGTTAGAATTAGGAATGGTTAGATTTAGGAATTGTTAGGTTTAGGAATTGTTAGATTTAGGTTTTGAATTAGTTAGATTTAGGATTGAAATTTGTTAGATTTAGAAATTATTAGATTTATAATTGATTTTTTTAGACTTTCAAATTGTTAAATTGCTATAATTTTTAAAAAGTAATTAGATTACATTTAGAAATCAAACACACAAAAGTTAAGCAAACAAGACTAGGCGATTTTCCCCAAACTGATTCACTGGTTTTAACAACCTAACTTTATCAAGCAAGGTCGATCTGCGAATTTTTATTCCGCATGTATACTCTCGTATCCTGCGTCCTAGACGAACACGCAATAAGATCGGAACAATAAACATTCAAACATCTTTTAAATGATGCTCTCTACCCTATTTTGGTCTAGATCTGAGATTCAGGACATTCGTCGCTGTCAAGATCCTGCGATCAGAATATAGTTCATGACGCTAGACTCATGCAATAAGAACGAATAAGGTGAGACAGAAAACCCTAATCTTCGGCCTAAACAATCCGTTCAACAACAGTTAATGAAATTCCCCATAGATCCCCTTAAAGAACACCCAACGAAAGTAAACTACTCAGACATGAAAGAAGAAGTAGAAAACGTGATTGATGAATGCATAACTTGTATAAATCGATAAAAAGAAAAGAGGGTTCAAGAACAAATCAATATCCCTCAAAGAACAAAGTGGAAACCACGAATCAGAGATTCGCGGCCACCAAGAGAAGTTTGCTCCAAAATATGTGTCTTTTGCTAAGTTTACCTGAAAAGAGTCTTGAACAACCAAATACTCGAAATCTAGTGTTTATGCATCAAAACCTTAGTGAAATGCTTATTAAAGCACTCACTTATGATAGTAAAAACGGGTAAAATAGGCATGTTATCAACTCTCCCAGACTTAAACTTTGTTTGTCCTCAAACAAAACAGAAATATAAGTAAGGAAAAGAGGTTTGAAAACATGGAAACTCACCAATACTTGGGAACTCGTCAAGTCTAGAAATCGACCTGTTTGAGCCACATAACTCGGAATTCAGCTTCAAGGTGTATGGGTCTAGTTACCTTGAGCTTTTCACCCTTCCCGGATACGCTTCATGGTCTCTTTGAGTATTTCGAGTTTTCTCTTGTTGACCCCTTTATTCATTTAGGCGTGCGGTCTCTATCGAGGGAGTATTGGTCGACGAGACATTATACTCTTCTCTTCCAAACATCTAAACAAAGACATTTCAGACACAACTCTCCTATTTTCTCTTCCCTTAGTCGATTTCTCCCTACTTTTCTAGGGTATCATTTTATTTTTTCTATCGACTTTCTTATTCTATATTTTTTTTTTCTTTTCTTCTTCTTAGCTTGAGAATGATCACTTCTTCGAAGCTTTCATGATGTCTGCGTACCGTCATGATCCTTTGAGGAACTCAGGTTGCCATTCTCAAACTAAGACTTTTCTTTCTATTTTTTTTTCTTTTCTATAACAAGGGAAGATCAAGGAGAGGTTGCATTGCATCTACTTATTCATGCTAGAGTCTAAACGAGGAGTAAAGTTCGAAGTACCTCAAACACCTTGACGAGAAGATTTGATTCATTAGGTGCAGAGTCAACGCAAGATCCTTCGAGTACACTAGAGATTAGAACTTTCTTCGTTGCAACGATCCACTCGCAGTGTTCAACTTAGTAAATCTTGCTTCTAAAACCGTGAGAATGGTCATTAAGGTTCCTTGTTCGAAATGACTTGTACCTAGCAAAGTTCATAGTTTCCAACTAAAAGAAAAAAAAAGGTTTGACTCTATAAAACGACTCGATAAATGATGCATGTATGCTTAAGACTCATCAAATCAAAGGATAGTTAGTAATATAAGAAACCCCCCCCCAGACTTAAATCAAACTGTCCCCAGTTTGTTTAAATCGAGTTGAGGTGAAAAAGATAGGTAAATTCAAGTACAAGCTTGTGAAGACTTACTTGAAAGTGGCGTTGGGTTTGGTATGGGTAGATGGGCGTGTGGTATGATTAAGCTAAGGACTTGATCATTCTCCTTATGTCCCTGCTTAGAATCAATTTGATTGAACAAAAGAAATCGAAAACTTAGCTCGAAAAGAAATATGTTGCGCGGTTGAGCTTCCTTCCTTCGGATGGTGGTGGTGGGCGTGTGGTGGTAATGTTGGCGGCTGGTGATGATGATGATGATTGGGGCACGCCTATGTCGAGAAGTACAGGTACTCCGGTTGTTGAGTACTCGTCTTGGTTCCTTGGCCTTTGATAACACCGTGAATGAGAGATGGAAAATCTTCTGTCCTTGCGTCTTGAAGATTACATCACCTCAGAAACTTGACTTGAAGTTTGGGTCTATGCTGGCCTATCCAGTGATCTGTTCGGGATCCCGGAAGACAGGTGTTGCTAGTATGAACTTCAATGCCATATGAAATCTTTACTTGGCTTTGGTAAAGGTCTTGGTCACGGAAGAGAGAAGCTAGTCTTCGGGAACTTTCCTCTTCGCGGTTTGGTGAAGGAAGTTGCATCTTCTTCATTCTGGAGCTTGCACAACGGTTTTCATCCTCTAGAACCGTGGTGTTCTTCTTCGTCTTCGTGGATACAGGTCCGCTGAACGTGCTGGAAGAAGTGAGTAGAGAGATGGATCATTGACTTAACTTGACTTGGATGGAGTCTTGTCTTGTCTCGCCGTCTTTGATGCAACAGCAATGTGCCACGGTTGTGGAAGTGATCTTTGCGATCTTTAGGTCGTGGTCAGGCCATTAAATCAAGGAGGATGCTTGAAAGGCTTGAAACAGGTTGAAGGAGATCCGGTTTGGTGAGGTTCGGGATGGAAGCGTCTCAGACGAAGGCCGGCCGCGCGACGGGTTGTCGCAGCCATGGCCAGGTGTCTTGCCTCCGCGCCATCGTGGCTCGTGGCGCGGCCAGGCTCCTTCTGGCCGGCCCACAGGCTGTTCGTCGCCCGGTGAGTGTTCTTCGGGTTTCCTTCTTCATATTTTTAGTCTTTTCTGGTTTTTCTAATTTTTTTTTGCTTTTGGGGTTTATGAAAATGCTGTAAACTAAGAATAAACCAAAACTAAAGATTAGTATGGTTAAGGAGATGAGAAAGAGAATACCTAAAATGGGTTGTCTCCCATTGAGCCGCTCTTGTTTAGAGTCTTTTAGCTAGACTTTGGTAGTTTGGGAGCTTAGTTGGAGGTGGAGTTCGACCTTATGCAAGGTCTTTTTGCCATATGCGCGGCCTATACTGCTAAAGGCTCCTCGAGTCTCTCCATGATAGCATCTTCATCCTTCTCAAGAAGATGTTTCTTGCTTCGGGTCTCCCTTGAGCTTCGAGCTTCCTTCCCGGCTCTCGCAAGTTCGTAGAGATGTAGTATCTCTTGCGTAGTCTCGTCATTTTCGTGGAAGTAGCGCCCGATCAAATGCTCCTTCCATGTTGTAGTGAAAGTAGTTTCCGGAGGAAGGTTTTCCACTACCTTGTCGAATTCTGCAAGGTCTTCTCTGCTGATCAGGTCACGAATCTTTCCAACCTTCTTATACCTATGAATGTCCATGATTCTTGGCGTGGTGGCGTTGAACCTTGCTTGCATGAAGTGGCATTTGATTATGCTCGCGTCTTCGCTGCTATCTTTGAAGTGCTCCTTCAGACCCCTTTTCTCTAGAGCCTCATCGAATCCAACATATATCGGGATCTTCCTTGCCTTCTTATGGAACTCGATGTGTCTTTCTCTTTTGATGCGATCCCCGAATCGTGATTCCTCCTTTACCCTCTTGTCGTTCGATCGGCAAGTCAGGACTTCGCCCAATGCTGGTTCTGGGGATGACATTTCATGGATTGGAGATGCTGAAATTTGACACGGTCGATGATTCGAGAAGGCGAATCTGTTCTGGACGTGCCTTGCCCTAAGAATGGCTTCTCTCTTTGCTCCGAGGCGAGTGATGACATTGCAAGGTGCAATGATCACTTGCTTGAGCCTTGCGCCCAACCGTTCGCCTGGCGTGACGTCTTCCTCGCTTGAGGACTCGGGGATCTCCTTGCGTCCACCTGCGGGGAAACTCATGACTCTCTTGAATGAGGGCAGCATGTCGGTGAGCTCCTGTTGGTCTCGGGCAAGTCTCTCGAACTTGTCGACGTTTCTCTCTAGTTCCAAGGCAATGCTCTCGATTGCCCTGTTGTTACTGCTGGTTTGGCTCTTGACTGCCAGGCGGCCTTCCCGTGCCTCCTCGATGTATCTCCCAAGGTGATCCTTGACCTCATCGATGGCCTCCTTAGTTTCTTCGAGCTCGCAGTCGTACCCTCGGGTTCTCCGTCTGATCTGGGCCAGATTGTAATCATGACATCCCAGCTTTTCTTCCATCTTCATAAGTTTGTTTCGATCTCTTAAAGCTTGAGCCTCAAGTCTCTTAACCTGATTTGCAATTTCCTACACCTTGTAGGATATCTCGGCTTGCATCGAACTGATCCGAGAATGGAAGGTCTTTTCGGACTCGGCTACGCGATCCGTGAGGATCCGTGCTAGCTCTGTAAGCTAGTGCAGTCGCTGATGCAGGAAGGAAGGTGGAAACCTTTGGTTGTGATGGGCGAGAACATAAGTCTGGTGGTGCGAACTCTCGTCCTCATCCTGCGCTAGAGGTGCCGGTATTTCTTCAGAAGTGGAGCGTTCTCGGGGCGGCGGCATGGAGNACACTTAGAAGAGCAGAAATCCGAGTCTAATACTGAAGTAATATTTCTCTTTCTCCATTTTGTTTTTCTTTGTTTTTCCTTTTCATTTCTTATTTTGGCCTCACACTCTCTTTTTGGCAGAAATTCAAAGAGATTGCATCCATTTCCAAGACAGGCTTTTCACTGCAAAAGAAAATGACGGCTATTAATTCGGAATATACCATTAAAAGAAATTCTTGGATGGATCTAAGAGCGGATACTCTTGCCCCACCGATTGCACAAACAATAGGTATAGCTATTATTGTATTTGATTTATTTATTATTAATTCAATACCATTTTGGATAACAATATTAAAATCTTTATTGTATGTTTAAATGATATTCATTTCATTTGTTTTCGTTTTAGTTCATGACAGTTGTTTCACCTTTTCATCAACTTCACTCCAGAAAAAGGTATGCTCCATTAACCAAATCAATTATCTCCATGACCAATTATCAACGTCACTCATAAAAGTACATCACTTTTTTTTATCTTCATCTACTCTCATCTTCATCTCTTTTTCCTTCATTTTTCATAGTAATAAAAAAAAATCTATTTTTTCTTCTTCCTCTACTTTTAATCTCCATCTCTTTTTTGCCCCTTCATTTTCATAGTAATAAAAACACTCTATTCTACGACAGTATCAATATTTTTGATTTCTGTTGCTATTTAAATTTTTGTTTTTGGTTGGATAATTTGTATTGGTGGTGATCTTGTGACATTATTGTTTGTAGGTTTTTGAATAAAGGAACAAAACTCTTCCGAGAAAGATGATTCAGATGTAGATAT
This sequence comes from Alliaria petiolata, assembly GCA_020283515.1. NCBI lineage: Eukaryota > Viridiplantae > Streptophyta > Magnoliopsida > Brassicales > Brassicaceae > Alliaria > Alliaria petiolata. Next base: position 19,624,407 of record JAHZTW010000003.1, on the reverse strand, counting down.
TATGTTATTGATGTTTGTGGGATCTTTTGCTGCATATGAGAATCAAATTGCACGCACGATTAGGCGGCAAATTACTAGAGAGGCACATGATTATATACAAAACGCTTTGAAAGAGAATCTTATTCATTTTCGGCAATTATATCATATGTATCTTGAAGTGTTTGCGGATTTATGCTATCTTATCAGAACACAAACAGTGTTGGAAAACACACGACATATGTGTGTCGAAGAGATGGTTGTTACTTTTTTGATGACAGTTGGCCAAAATTCCAAATATTGTCACACGATAGACACTTTTAAGAGATCAAAATTCACAGCAAGAATGAATTTTCATAAGTTCTCATATAGTGCCCGCTAAAATAGTGCCCGCTAAAATCAGCAAAAGCACAAGATTTTATCCTTACTTCAACATTTATATATATTATGTTTGAATATTATCTCTTTAAACTTTATATTTTAACAATTTTAAATTTATTTTAGGATTGTATCGGAGCTATATATGGCACTCATATTACTGCAATGGTAAAATGTCCTGAAAAGCAAGTTACCGTAATCGAAAAGGAGTCATTTCGCAAAACGTACTACCTGCTTGCAACTTTGATCTTGAGTTCATATATGTTCTAAGTAGATGGGAAGGCTCGGCTCACGATTCAAAAGTTTTACAAGATGCCTTAACAAGAAGAACTAACAGACAGCAAATTCCAAAAGGTAATAATAATCAATATTATATTTTCTAAATCAACTGAGTTAATATAATGTGTTTTGATGTTTCAGGAAAATATTATTTAGTTGATTGTGAGTTTGTAAACCGACGTAATTTCTTATCTCCACTACGGAGTACTCGGTATCATCTCCAACATTTTCGTGGTGAAGGACGTGATCCAGCAAATCAAAATGAATTGTTCTACCTTCGCCATATGTGTGTCAAAGAGATGGTTCAAAATTTCTTGATGTTATTGATTTTAATTCTATTGTAAAATCAAATGATAAATCAAATGACATTATATTTATTTGATAATATCTTTTCTATTGATTTCAATTCTATTGTAAAATTATTTCTATTCTAAAATCAACTGATATCATGATTCATTTTAAACGAAACAAAAAAAACTTAAAATCTGGTCTATTTTAACTCTAACGGAGTTGATTTAAACTTATATATTGAATAATACCCCCTTATTCAACACTTAATAATTTACAACTTTTTCAACATAAAATATAATGTGTATGTTGTTCTTATCCACACACTTATTCAACACTCATAATTAGAATTATTTAACTGGTTTAGTCATGGTTATGAGTATTGAGCTGGTTTAGTCAACGATTGAAAAGTGATTAAAGTGAAAAATATAAGTTTTTATCACCTTCTTCCTTTCTTTATGTTCTCATTCTTAATTCTAGAGTTTGTCTCTTTCACTATTGAATCGAGTCTTAATATGGTATCAAAGCAGAAATTATTCACTTCCACTATCATCAATTCGTCATGAGTTGTCTGATACCTCTTCCCTCGCGTTTTGTAAAGTTATTGTTCGTCGCGATTTGGGAATTGTTTGTCGGGATCATTTTTTGTTTTTCAGTTCATTTTCTTCAAATTCCTCTTTGAATGACCTTACGCATAAGGATTTCTCGTTCTTCTACATAAAATTTCATTGCATTTTCTTTGTTTTTCATCGTTTCTCACATCGAGTATGGTGTCTCACACTCCTACTTCGAATCCGGCAAATCTTTCTTCAGCAGCTCCTAATTTATATGATTTTTCACGCTATTCAAGTGACCAATACAAAAATCCATATTATCTTCATAACAATGACCATGCCGGTCTTGTTCGGGTTTCCAATCGCTTGACCACATCCTCCGGTTTTCACTCTTGCAGAAGATCTGTACGGATGGCTTTAAATGTTCAGAACAAACTCGGATTCATCAACAGTACAATATCTAAACCTCTTTCTAACCATCACAATTTTGGTGTGTGGTCTCATTGGAATGATATTGTCGCTACATTGTTGATGAATTCATTATCAAATAAAATAGGTCAGAGTCTATTGTTCATTTATACTACTTGAAGGAATATGGAAAAATTTATTATCTAGGTTTAAGCAAGATGATGCTCTTAGGGTGTATGACATAGAACAAATGTTAAGTAAGATTGAACAGGGTTGTATGGATATGTCAACCAATTATACTGAACTTGTTCCACTAAAGAAAGAACACAAAAATTATGTTGAACTTCATGTGTGTACATGTGGCAAATGTGAGTGTGATGCAGCTACTTTATGGAAAAACTGCAACATAGAAGACGTGCAACTTAAGTTCTTGATGGGGTTGAATGACTCATACAAGCAAATTAGGAGTCACATTTTAATGTTGAAACCGATTCCTACAATTGTAGATGCATATATCTCCTAATCCGAATTATGTTCAGCAAGCAAATTCTATTACCAATGTCTATTCTGGTGCTGGTTCGTATCAGTACTTGTATTCTCAGCGTATGACTCAACCGGCAGTTCCACATATTACAAGTGATGGTAATAATTTTACTCTCAAAGATTCTATTCCACAACAGATTCAAAATATGATATCTCAATTCAATATTCAAGTTCGAGTCCAAGAGCCGCTAGCTCCTTCCTCACGTGCTCCAACTACTATCATCACTGAGCATGGTATCATGGCTCCTACATCCTCCTCTGGTACATTCGCTTGCCCTTCTACCAGTCTTAAGTATGAGAATAATAATCTCACTTTTTAAAATTAGTGTATTTCTTCTCTTCAATCTTTCCTTCTTCTTAATGCGTGGATCTTAGATAGTGGTGCCTCTAGTCATATGTGTTCTAGCATAGAATATTTACGAACTAATTCATGTATCTTGTGTAACAATGTCATTGAAGTCTCCAGTGATTATCCAAGGTTCTTCACATCCTAATCCGATCGTAGACATCTTCTCCCCAAAAACTCTTTTGTTTTCATGGTTTGGGCACCATAAACCAAGGTAATAAACAAGAAGAATTTCTTAAACGAGATTCGAGTATCAATAGAGTTAGCATAAGACTCCAAATGGTAATTTAGACATTGTCTTTCCAAAATAGAGTCAAACCTCCTCAAATTCTTTGAGGAGGTATGATAAAATGGTTTGAATAATCCTTACAACTAAATGTATTAAGAACTACATCATATTTGTTCTTTGTTTCTATGAGAAAAAAAATGTCCCGAAAAAACTTATTTTGAAATTCCCTAAGTCGCTGGACTGTCAAAGTGCTTCCCATTCCTTGATAGTTCCAGCTCCAAGTGACTAAGGAAGAGGATTTCTTGGGGACCAAAAATCCTCTGAACCCTTGCGTCCCCTAGGAGCTTGTGCAGAGGAAGGTTCTGCTTCGAAGGCCTCAACCGGGATACACCAAATCAAAGTTGTTTCTTGAAGACTGTCTCGATAGGATTGTAGTTTGTATGTCCATGCATTAGTTTTTTCATTCTTAAACAATAAACTCTGCGTATACTTATATATTTATATATATAATTTGTTTTTTAATAAAAAAATTATTTTATAGAAGAGAATTTGTTTAATATAATTATTGATAATAGAAAAATTGTCTTCAAAATAATATAGCAAGATTCTCATTGATCAGCTCCAATGAAGAACATTAGATTATCACATCATCACTCTATGTAAAAATATACATATGTGGGCATCGCTCCGCCAGGTTTGTCAATTCAATTTCATCAAAAAAGTTAACAATGAAGCAGCTCATTGTTTGGAGAGTCGATTGATTCCAAATTTTATTCAAGTTGTTATAATCTGTTTTTATGGCTTACTATTTTTTTTGCGTAAAGACTTTGTGATGTCACATTTAAATTACTAATAAAATAGTAAGTTTGTCGGAAAAAAAAAATTATCTTTATCTAAAAGAATATTTTTAAATTTTAAAATAATTCTGAAAATATATAAAATTTGAAAATAAAATAAAAAAATCTTAATAATTCCGAATCCTGATTTAAAATTTAAGAAATCCAAATAATGAAAAATAAGTAGTTCTAGATTCGAAACATCTTAATTGTTCGAATGGATCGAATCGGAGTCGGATCTACGATAGTACGATATCTTTATCACCCTACAAAAATTAACCAATGATATCTCCAACTGAGATAACCTTATCTATCCAAATCAGCCACTGGAAAACTCAGAATCTGCCACGTAAGACACATCCTCCTATCTCTGACCTCCCTTTCCCCAACTTCTCCCTTCTCAAACACCATCCTCCCAAGAAACTTCACACATTTCGAAAGAGAGAGAGAGAGAGAGACCAAAGACTCGGAAGATCATGGCTTCTACGTCCACAATGTCATTGGTCACACCACTTAACCAGATCCGATCATCGACCTTCTTCAACCCATTACCTCTGAAACCATCCAAGGCCATGGCTGCACCTGGAGGCAGGACACAGAGGCTCCAAGTTAAGGCTTCTAAGCTCAAGTTCGACAAGGCTTTAACCGGAATCTCGGCGGCTGCTCTCACCGCTTCGATGGTGATCCCGGAGATGGCTGAAGCCGCCGGTCCCGGAATCTCTCCTTCCCTCAAGAATTTCTTGCTCAGTATTGCTTCTGGTGGCGTCGTTCTCACCGTCATCATCGGTGCCGTCGTCGGTGTCTCCAACTTTGACCCTGTCAAGAGAACCTAAGAAGCTATACTTAAATTATCTTTCTTACACCATTGTTGTTGTCGTGTGCCTCCTCCTGTGTATTCGTTTAATGTTCCAGTAATGAAACTTTGGTGTGTGCTATTCTCAAAGTAAAAACTCCCTTGTTTCTTGATTTCTTAGCGTCTGTTAATTGAATCCGAAAACAAATGGGATTTGAAAAAGCATAAAGCTCGAATTCATCATATAGTAGTGTACTAAGACCAAAAACTAAACTCGAGTTTGCATAATCTGAGTTAATCGAGAGTTTATGAGATCTCTCTTGTTATACCTATAGAGGAGACCTTACGAGCAAATCGAGCAAGAATTTACTCTCGGATGTGTAATTAACCTTATCTACCTTCACCACAGTCATCTTCACTCTCTGTTCATCCGCATAGGATTCCTCTTTGATCTTCAGCTTTAACAAGTACTGATGAAACAGTCTGTTCCTAACAATCTCTGCGAACTCTTCATCGTTCTGCAATTCGTATTTCAACGTGTAAAGCTGCTTAGCCGGACATCCCATGATTTCTTCACCGGATTCTTGAAACGCGGTTACCCAAGTCAACCCAGTGTGGTCCTGAATCTGCACTTGAAGAAGGTATCTGTAGTCGCATTCCTCAGACTCTTGGTTGCACCGGTCACAGAGCCACATGTTTGTTCCGGTCCGTGTCACCTTCTTGTTGCATTGTTTATCTCCAATCATCAAAGGTCAAGCTGTGTAACAGAAGCTATCGGTTTTGATGAATGATATGGTTGCTTTCACAGTGACCCAGTCAGGCTTATCCGATCTTCCAAGACCTTCCTCTTTGATCTGAGAAACAGCTTTTCGTATCTCGTTCCTCGAACCTCCACCAGTCATATTGTCTCTAGAAATGGAGAATGACGCAGTATCTTTCCCCCCGTGATCAAACCAGTTCCTCAGTTTCTGAGCTTCTGGAAAATCTGGATTTATGAATAGCTGCGTCGACGATATTGTCCCGACTGATTTTCCACTGAAGTCGCTTACTTTTCCAGCTTTTATTTCTAAAACCGGGTAAAAGGCTGACTCAATCATCTCTTCGAGTTGCCGACCATCTCGGTTACAGAATTCTCCCCATAGTGTAACTTCTACGGCCTTACCCGATTCATCCTTCAGATTCAGGATTCTCCTATGGGTTTCCATCCCATTCTTTCTCAGGATTGGCACTGAGGGATTCACTGAAGTCACAACCCCTATGATTTCGAGTATCGTATTGTTCTCAGCGTTCTCAATGTTACTTATAGGACGGAAGGAGAACTGCTGCCTTGGTATGGAGCCATCTTCATCAGGGCAAAGCTCCACTGTTGATGTTGACTCCAAGAAAATTTCCCATTCGTTCTTCAAGTGGTTGAAATTTTTCTGTGCAGGCTTCAAACTTCCTTTTGAAATCAAATATACCTTACCAACCTCTATAACATCATAGAATCGGTCAACAACAGCATTAAAGCAAGTAATACGAATCTCCCCTCCATCAGAGTCAAGCAGATCAAAGGAGAATACTTTCCCGTCTCCTTTCGCGTTATTATACCTTCTCATGTCTCCTTTTGCAGTTACTCTAGCCTTAATAGCCCACCGACCTTGGTATGGATTGAGAGCAGCAATAGGGATGATTCGAGCTGGAGCCTCGTTCTTCATTATGGGTCCATGATTTCTGTAGCTTGGAGGTGGTTGGTATGAAGGTTGAACAGATGGCCTGAAACTTGGAGTGGTGTTGGCTGGACTTTGAATGTTTACGCCCCTGGGAGGTGCTTTATTTACAGAATGCTGAAACGCCGGTTCATTAAGAGCAACCCTATTTGTAGGCGGGATATTGCCCGGAGCTGAAAGTGGATTTTGGGGTTCTGTATCTGATTCTGCAGACATTGTAGGGTTCCCAATGATTTCAGAACGTGGTACTATCGTCTCCATGTTCAGCACCACAATAAGCCTGCACACAATATGCATAGAAGCATAAGAAAATTACAATCAAAGCGATCCAAACTCCTTCATATATGTCATGCTCACTCAAGAAAATGTGTAACTATATTATTTACAAACACAATCAACATAATCGTCTCCATGTTCAGCACCATAATAAGCCTGCACACAATATGCATAGAAGCATAAGAAAATTACAATTAAAGAGAGCCAAACTCCTTCATATATGCAATGCTCACTCAAGAAAATGTGTAACTATATTATTTACAAACACAATCAACATAATCGTCTCCATTATCTCCCCTGGAAGTTTTCCAAAAATCTGCCAACGTACCATTAGATTTCAATGAACTACAAAGACAACAGCACAAATCTTTGGCACCAGGAAAAATTTAATCCAATCCTCAAACAACGCTCTCGTTGCTCTTTTGAACCTCATTGTAACAAATGTCTTACACATACACTAAACCATGGAACTAGGAATGCTCAAAAACATCACCGGGCACTCAAATGAGCGAGAAATTAAGTACATCCCAGAAACTAAAAGCCGTATCCGAAGGCAAAATTGGTGTACAGATTATGTTCTCATACAAAAATAAAGATGGAATTGGCAAACACAAGCCTCCAACGTAATAACATGGCTTAACTTTTCCCCCTTCATACAGAATCAGTAACACCTAGCAAGCCTCCAAAGTCGCAGTTAATAAACTACAAACCCAAAATACTATTCCGGCAAACAAGAAATCAGAAATCACTGGAAAAATTCCACCAAAACTATGCAACTCAACACAATGGTGAATAGATCTAACCAGAGAGAAAACGATTTAAGAGAAAACGGAAATTACTTGCGGCCTTTGGCGTCGCTACAAATGTAATCGATCAGCTGAATGATAGATCCCTTCTGAAGCTGTCCTGACTTAACTCGATCATTGAGCTGAACCGCGAGCATAGCATGTTGAGCTGAGACACCATCTGAAACCAGCAAACGGTACCTCTCTTGGCTTCTCTCCTGACTTTTTCCAATCAATTTGACATCTAAAACCTGTAACAGCGGCTTCAAATTGACGTCGCCTGCGTGAATCGCCGTGATGGCGTTCGGAGTCAAGCTTACCGGCATGATATGATATCCAGAAACCCTAGAAATGGAGAATCGATTAAAACCGAAAAGGAATCAGGAACGGAGAAATAGAGCAAGAGGAAGAGTAGATCGCCGACCTTAAGACGGTGGTGAATGGTGAGAGGTTCGTCGACAGAGATTTTGAGGTTTATAGGGCCTGACTGGTTTAACCGCAGCGGTTGCGGCTGCGGCTGCGGTAGTTTGCGGAAGCGGGCGATTGCTGTTAACAGCGTTATTATGCGGATTGTACGACTGGCACAGCGGTTAGAAACGGATGCGTTTGCGGGATATTTACGACTGGTTAACTTGCGGGTGTAGTAGCGGTTAAACAATAAATTAACAATATAAACAAATTTTATAACTATAAAAAATATTAAAAATCA
>JAHZTW010000003.1:19457326-19603019 GCA_020283515.1 Alliaria petiolata | reverse complement strand
AGTGCTCCGATTGTTCAGCCACCAGACTGGGATCTACCTTTCGAGGTAATGTGTGATGCGAGTGATTTCGCAGTAGGAGCAGTTCTGGGACAGAAGAAGGACAAGAAGCTGCACGCCATCTACTACGCAAGCAGGACTTTGGATGATGCTCAGAAGAACTACGCAACTACGGAGAAGGAATTGCTAGCTGTGGTTTTTGCCTTTGAGAAATTTCGCCAGTATCTTGTTGGCTCAAAGGTGATTGTCCACACTGATCATTCTGCATTGAAATACTTGATGCAGAAGAAGGATGCAAAGCCAAGGTTGCTAAGGTGGATTCTACTTTTACAAGAGTTTGACATAGAAGTCAAGGACAAGAAAGGAGTTGAAAACGGAGTAGCTGATCATCTCTCAAGGATTAGGATTGAAGATGACGTGCCAATAGATGACTTTCTGCCAGAAGAGAACGTATATCTCATAGAGAGTCGTTTCCAAATCGAGAATTCTGACCCAGCGAGCTCAGTGTCGATCGACACAATTGGAGTGTCGATCGACACCTCGTCCGAAACAAAGCTCGGCGACTCCTGTGCCAGAGTGTCGATCGACACCACCTGTGTCGATCGACACCCGACGCGAACTTCACTTCGCCTGATCTTGGATGATGTGTTTAGACAGCCAATTTTTGCCATCAATGCTGCGAATAGACCTTGGTATGCTGTCATTGTGAATTCACTTGCTGCTGACATTGAGCCCAAGCATCTCAAGAACTATTTGAATAAGAAGTTCATGAGAGAACTTAGGAGATACTATTGGGATGAGCCTCACTTATACAAGCATTTTTCAGACAATGTCTACAGAAGATGCATAACAGAAAGTGAAGTTCGTGATGTGATGTACCATTGTCATGGTTCAGAGTATGCTGGACACTTTGCTACATTCAAAATAGTGTCTAAGGTTCTTCAAACAGGCTTTTGGTGGCCTACTATGTTCAAGGATGCGCAGCTATTCATCATGCAATGTGATGTCTGTCAAAGGAGAGGAAAGATCAGCAAGAGACATGAGATGCCACAGAACTTCATCCTTGAACTAGAAGTCTTTGATTGTTGGGGTATTGACTTCATGGGTCCTTTTCCTCCATCTTATGGGATGCAGTACATCTTGGTAGCTGTAGACTATGTGTCAAAGTGGGTAGAAGCAATTGCTTCAAAGACCAATGATTCTGCTGTAGTACTTAAGCTCTTCCAGACTATCATCTTCCCGCGCTTTGGAGTACCTCGGATAGTCATTAGTGATGGTGGTTCTCACTTTGTCAACAAAGTCTTTGACAAGTTTCTGAAGAAACATGGTGTTCAACATCGCGTAGCCTCTCCATATCACCCCCAAACGAGTGGACAAGTCGAAGTCTCCAACAGACATATCAAGCAAATTCTGGAGAAGACAGTGGGCAAGACAAGGAAGGACTGGGCCGTGAAACTTGATGATGCACTTTGGGCGTACCGAACAGCCTACAAAACGCCACTTGGGACTACACCGTTTCAGCTGCTCTATGGCAAAGCTTGCCATCTTCCAGTGGAGTTAGAACACAAGGCATATTGGGCTATAAAGAAGATGAACTTTGATTTGAAGCCATCTTCAGAGAGGCGTCTGATACAGCTTAATGAGCTAGACGAGCTGCGCCATCACGCTTATGAGAACTCAAAGCTCTACAAGGAGAGGACAAAGTCATATCATGACAAGAAAATTGTCACCAGACAATTTGAGCCAAATGACCAGGTACTACTTTACAACTCTCGTTTACAATTATTTCCTGGCAAATTGCTTTCTCGTTGGTCAGGTCCCTTCACAATCAAAGAAGTTAGACCATATGGAGCTATTGTTCTTACAAATGCCAAAGGAGAAGAGTTCACAGTGAATGGCCAAAGGGTGAAACACTATTGGGCTGAAGCCGAGATTCCAGAAGGACACATTGTGTCTTTGGATAATGCACCCAACGCCTAAATCACACATCCAGTCAAGCTATTGACGTTAAAAGAGCGCTGGGTGGGAGGCAACCCACTAAGGTACGTTTTCTTTAATTTTTCATTTGATTTTGGTTTTACTAATTATTTCTTCTGACTTTTATACAAAAAAAGGAGTATTGAACAGAATATGTGTCGATCGACACAATGCCACGCGGGGACACATGTACGTCTTCATAACCCAACACTTTGTCACTTTGTTCATAATTTCAAAAACCCGAAAAACTTCTTCCCCAAATCGCAACTTCTTCATTTGTTAACCAAATTGAGCGATTCTTTGCTCTAATCCGTGCGGATTTTTACACTCTTTCACAATCCATAGTCCTTTTATTCGATCTACAAGGTATGTTCTTCAAATCTTTCAATTTTCAATTCGACCCTAAGGTGAAAAACTTCGAATTTGACCTAATTAGCTTGATTTCTTGTTTGAATGATGCTTATTTAGGGTGTTTATCATGTTTAGAATCATTACCCACTCGTGTTTCATCCTTTAATTTGCACAATTTGAAATTTTCGAAATTTTAGAAATTCATGATTCATGTTGCAAATTTGAGATGTTTCTTGGGTATTTTGGTTTGGATTTGGTTGATTGATGATGCTAGGACAGTTTGAACTGATCATTATTGCATAATTTAAGTTTCAAGTTCATGAACTGTCGACTTCTTGAAGTTTCGCACAGGGTGTCGATCGACACCCTTTGTGTCGATCGACACCCGACTTGGGCAGAGATATTGCGTTTTATTTGAAAGACTTGGATGTTGATTTTGATTTTATTTTTTATTACAGATGGCTCCTGTGACTAAGAGGGCACGTCACACTGAAGCATCCGCTTCTGGGACAGCTAATGATGACGTGATTAGCTCTCTTCCTCCTTGGCCAAAACGTGAGGGTGCAAAGATCCGAAGTTTGAGACAGTGGGAAGATACACCGGCGAAGGAGGTTGCCAAAGATGAGTGCACTATGCGAGACATTGCTGAAGCATGGGATGACTATGACACGCTCTTCTACAATGCGTGGATTGGTGTGAAGATCGCTCCTACTCGCTTTGCTTGCGAGAAGACGATGACTGCACTGGGGATCAAAGACGACATTATGGGGTTGATGTGCAGAGTTGGCATGGGCACCATAGCGACGAGGCAGTTCGATCTCTATCCCGACCTTGTTCGCCAGGTCATAGCCACTGCCAGAGTCTACTACAGGAATGAGATTGTCCGCAATGCTCTAGAAGGGACACTTACATTCCTCATCCGCGGGATCCGTTACCGCATTTCACTTTCAGAGCTTTGCCAGATCTATGGGTTCGAAGAAGAGCATGCGACAGGAGTTGCTCTTCAGACACAGCTGCCAAACAACCAGGACTTATGGTCTCTATTCGGGAATGGGATCTATGATTCCAAGAGGTCCACTCATACAGACATCCGCCATCCCACTCTGCGATACTTGGTGCGCCTCTTCTCTACTACACTTCAGTGCAAGTCTGAGCCAGGGAAGATGCGGGTGGCTGAGTTGGTACTACTCTACCGCAGCATTTGGTCAGAGATTTATGAGGATTCACAAGCCCCACTTAGCGCCAACTTAGGCGCTGTGTTTGCACATCACTTGGCTTCCCTGATGACGAAGCCTTTCTCTGGTACACAGGTGAAGCCCGAGACTATTGGCAGTCTCCTCACTCCCATCTTCACGCACTTCGGGATTGACACTTCCAGCTGTACCATCGATACTTCTCGATCTTTGGTTGATATGGAGTACCTGAAGAGGACACAATGGGTGAAGCCAGAGAGGCTTTGGGTTTTCACAGACGAGCAGAGAGTGCAGCACGCAGTTCTTCTACCTGACCGCGAGCTTACTCACATCACTTCATATATAGGGCGCCTCGCATTTCATCCTAGTCCGAGCAAACTTAGGACTATTGCTGCTGCTAGACCCAGAGGCGCATCATCTAGGCCAGCCGCAGACACCGCACGCCCTTCTTGTACCAGACGCAGAGCTCAGGCTACTACTCCTCCTTTCCAGCTTCCTGAGGCTCCCGCGATTCCTATGGAGCCAGACGTTTTCCAGAGATATGTGGTGCAGAGTTTCCAGGCGATTTGGAGCGCCATTACTACCATGTCTACATGTGGCTGTGTTCGCCCACCCACTCCACCACGTTCTTCTCCACCACATGATGAGGATGATGAGTGATTTTCCATTCCTTTTAGTGTTTTGAGTCAGTTTTTCTTTTTATCTTGAGTCTGTATTTGTTTCAGTATTTTGCTTCATAACTTGTTAAACTTATTGAGTCTATTGGATTATCTTGTGCTTTTAACTGTTTGTTTGAGTTTTTCTAACAGCTAGGAAAACCTGACCCCTATCAGCCTTATGTTTTTTTTTTCATCTAACTGATCGAGTGTAAATGGTAACCGCTGAATATGGCTTGCGAAATTTATTTGTGATTTTTGGCTGAATATAGTGAAACACCAACTGAGTTAGATGGTAACTGAGAAATCTGACGGAATAACTAAAAAATATTTAAATAATAAATTAACTAAAAATATATAATAAAAAATAAAATTATATAATTGTTTAATTAAACAGATTAGTAATGAAAAATATTTTAAAAAATTATTAATAATATGACTAATATTTTAATTTTGACGTTTGAATTATTATTATGTAGCCTTCTAGTTCTAAATATTTGAGTTATATTCTAGTTGGAGACACAAGAAATAATTGATTGATATAATAAATAAATTTATACCTAGTTGTATAACAAAAATAACTGTTCCAACGAAAATTTAAAAGTTATTTAATATAATATACTTTTTCATTATCAAAATTACTCAAAACTATATTAACATGAATTTGAATCTTAATCGTTAGGATAGTGATTTTATTAGGCTTGTATATTCGGATTACCGGGTCTAGTCTGTGTTAGATATTTCAATTTTTGATATTTTAGTAGGTAAGCTAATCGATATCTAGTTAAAAGTCTGCTTGATTTGATACTGATCAAGTATTTGAAAGTTTGGATCATGTGTGGTTTGGTACTCTAGGGGTTCAGACCGATTCATATATTTAATTAGAGAACTAAAAATACATGAAAGTATTGGAAAAGTACCCGAAATAACTAAAAAACTAGAAAAAACTGAAAATATCTAAAATATACTAAAATCAGGTTGGGTTTAGGTATTTTGAATTCATATATTTTTGACTACCCGTTCGGTTTTCAGATAAATTAAGTTTTATTATCAGATTGGTACCTCCTATTATCGGACATTTTATCCAAAATATACAATAAGTAATAACATGTGAATAATTGTAAAATAAATACTTCTCATAATTGTATAGCATTATTTATCTAAATTTAAATTTAAAATATTAGCATAGATAAAAAAAAACTATATTAGTGAAAGCAAGTCAATAAATTTAATTATAAAATATAATAATTGATGATGAAAAAGGTAAAAACGGTTGAATTCGACACATTCTTCCAACAAATTTCTCTCAATTCATCCAATTATCAACTAGTGTGTAAAAAGGATTTTCGGCTGAATTTAAGCTACATTAAGCAAATAAACTGTTACCAGTTAAGGGCATAGACTTGAGTTTTTGAAACAGAGTTACATAACAGAGTTGAAACAGAAACCACTATACAAAGCCCACATTACCCACAGGAAGGCCAGAGCCAAAAATTGAAATGGAAACACATCAGATAGAAGAAAAATATCTCTCATCTTCAAAGATCTTTTTTAACTATAAGGGATATCCAAAAGCAACGTAAGATTGCACCTTTTCTTCTGTAACAACACTTTGGGAGATAAGATGAGCTCCCCTATTATTAGCTCGCATTTTAAATATCAACATCCAATCCGAGAATTGAGAAGCACGATGCATAATTTCAGATACTTGGAAAGCAAAAGAAGGCCACGCTTTGGGATGATTTACTGCATTGACCAACAAACTAGCTTCAGACGCAAATATCACCTTGAACAGTTTATGGAAGATCATGCTTTCCATGGTCCATAAAAGGGATTGCAACTGGCATTCTTTCAAAGATGATAAATTGTAAAAGGCACGTCGACCGTGCATCATAACCAACCCAATATCATTCCGAACAACCCACGAACCACCACCCATACCATTATGTTTTGACCACGAAGCTCCTATATTCACTTTAATAAAACCAGTTTGAGGAGGAGTCCTTACCTGAGAAATTGACAAATAATCAACTCCCGAAATGGAATCATTAACTTTGTCTATTTGTTGGGTAGAGCTCCATTCTTCTGAATAATCCATAGCTTTACAAATCACTTCATTGGCAAGAAAAAACTTTCCTTCAATCACAAATTTGATTCTATTCTTCCAAAGCCTCCACAAAATCCAAGGATAAGATCTGCGAGATTTAATGGAAAAAGAGGAATCTTCATTAAATCGAAGAAGAAAATGGATATTAGAGAAGTGAGATTCCTGATCAAAGCTATTCCTTGGAAACAGAACATTAGATAACGGACATGCATGTCTAGTCAGAAAACTAGTAAACAGAACATGATTGATAGATTCACCTTCAAACCCGCAGAATTGACACCTTGAGTCAATAGACATACCTCTTTTATTTAGGATTCCACTACAGGAAGAGCATTAGAGAGAGCTTTCCAAATGAAAACTCTGATTTTGGGTTCTATCGGAATCCCCAAAATATTTTCTTTCAAAGTGTTCAAAGAAGGATTAGCTTCTACTTCAGTGATTAAGGATGCTTTACTTTGTTGAAACGCCAACCAATAACCAGATTTAACTGAATAGTTACCCGATTTGTTATGTTTCCAGCACCAAAAATCTGGTTTTGAAACTACTAGCATATGTTTCAAAATAAGTCTAGCATCGGGATTGCAAAACAAATCATTCAACTTGGCGACATTCCACTTTCTGTTCTGGACATCAATAAGCTCACTCACCATAATATCCATATTAGTAAAAACATCTTTAATCCAGGAAGATCTCATTTTTCCATCACTTAGGCAAGGATCCATCCAGACTTTTATTGAACTTCCATTACCTATTGCATGTTGAAGACCTTTGGATAAGAGATCACGCACATGAATAATGCTTCTCCAATCAAAAGAGGGGCGTATACCAATTTCAGCATCCATGAAATTTTCCTCCACAAAGTACCTACTTTTACGAAAACTAGCAAATATGCTTTCTGGCTGTTGAAGAAGTCTCCATGCTTGTTTCGCTAGTAATGCTTGATTGAAACAAGAGATGTCTCTTAAGCCTAAACCCCCTTATTCTTTGGAAAAACAGCATTTCTCCAACCTAGCCCAGTGGATCTTCCGTTTGTGTTCCATAGAACTCCACCCAAAATCTGACATCGCACTAGTGAGAGTTTGGCAAGTCGAAACAGGTAATTTAAAACATGACATAGCATACACATGCATCACCATTGACACTGCCTTTAACAGAACTTCCTTACCGCCTTGAGATAGAAGCCGAGCAAACCATCCAAAAAGACGGGATTTAAGTCTCCTGTGAATGTGCGCCAACATGTCCGATTTGGAGCCACTAAAGCATTCGGGCAAACCAAGATAAGTCCCTGCCCAAATTCTGGTGAATTAAAGACTTGACCGAATCAAGAACCTTTGCTCCAAAAGTTACTGAGGATTGAGCACAATTAATTGTCTGACCCGAAACTTCACCATAAATAGCCAAAATTTCATGTAAACAATCTACTTCTTCAATTTCAGCTCTGCAAATGGATAGATTATCATCTGTGAATAAAATGTGATGTATTTTCGGACCATCATCAGCAAAAGAAATTCCAGAAAGACGACCCTCTTCTTGCGCCTTATTAAGGAAATGTGTAAGCCCTTATGTGTATAAGATAAATAGAAAGGGGGATAAGGGATCCCCTTGCCTTAGCCTCTTTGAGGATGAATTATTCCAAAGGGTTGATTATCAATCCAAACTGAATATGTAACAATGGAAACACAGAACATTATCCAACCAACCCATTTCTGATGGAAGCCAAGAGCAATAAGTAAAGCTTTAAGGTATCACCATTCAACCCTGTCATAAGCTTTGGACATGTCTGATTTAATCGCCACAAACTCACTTGATATCCTTTGGATGAGTACGAAGTGCATGAACCACTTCACGAGCAACTAGAATATTATCGGATATGAGTCTTTCGGGTACAAATGATGTTTGAGTTAACGAGACAATCTCCAAAAGCAACGGTTGAAGTCTAAAGACTAAAATCTTTGAAATGATTTTATGGATCACTGAACAGAGGCTAATTGGTCGAATGTCTAACATTAATGGAGAATCAATTTCTTAGGGAGAAGACAAAGATGGGTATAGTTCCATTCCACTGAAAATACACCCGTCTCAAAAAAACTCTTCACTTCATACGAGACTTGAGGACCAATAATACTCTAATAATGTTGAAAAAAGTCCAGTCATACCATCTTGCACGTGGTGCATTAGATGGATTTATAAAAAAAACAGCTTTTCTAATATCCTCTTTAGAAACAGGCTTTATGAGCGAATCATTCATTTGATGAGTAACTCGAGGAGCTAACCCAAGCAGCAGGTCATGAAAATTTGTAGGATTAGAAGTGGAGAAAATATTACAGAAATAACCCGAAGCAACATCTCCTTTAGCCGCTTATGATCTCTGTAAAAATCCAAACTTATCTAACAATTTGGAGATATTCTTTTCCCCCTATTAGCTTTAACTGAAACATGATAGAATTTAGTATTGTAATCACCTTTATTCTTCCATAATTCTCTGGAATTTTGCTGCCAAAACATTTCTTCTTCCATTTACTCATTGTTTTCCTACACTTTCTGAGTTTATCTGAAATTGAATCTTGATTAGAAGAAAAAGATCCATCCCACACCAAAGAGATTGCTTCTTTAATCTCTGGTTTGAATGAAAACCTTTTATCAAACCGAAACTGACCTTTATAAGAGTCCTGAGAGGCAAAAGTTTAATCAAAATAGGTCGATGGTCATAACCTCTTTTTCCAGGAAATATGATTTGAGGTTGGAAACATCATGTACCAATCCTCAAAAGACTGAAAAGATTTGATGCTTCTTCTAGGTCCTCCCATTTTTTCACCATTATGGAGAATCTCATTGAAGTCTCCAAACATACACCAACTGGATTTTCCGAATAGATCCAATACGCAATAGCTTTTTCCAAACATACGAACTAGTATTTGCCGACGGCTCACCGTATACACAAGACACAGAAAACTGAGCCGAACCGTACTGAACTTCAAAATCTAGAAGATGATTATCAACAAACTTAAAGTCGACATGAACATTGTCCTTCCAGAAAAGTGCTAGTCCACCACTCATGCCTATGGGATTCACTATGAAGACTTTGTCGTAACCCAACCACTTTTGCAAATCAACTAACACATTTCTGGTATTCATCGTTTCCATCTGGTAACGGAGCCTCTTTCCTTTTCCCTGAACTACTAACAGATGAGCTCTGAATTATGGTTCCCGGACAAGTCTGATATTCAACATCCATAGCCTTTGGAATTTTTTTCCTAACATACGGTCTTTTTCTCGGTTTGCCCTTTGTCACTTTTGTCCCGAATGGGCCAGATTGATAAATACCAGCACCATAAACCGTTGGACAAGGTTGATAGACCTTGAATTCTGAGACCATATTTTCATCCACTCCTGCTGAAGATACTACAGTGTTACAGTGTTAAAAGGAAATTGAGACCTAGGCAAACCAGAGTTTATTGCAGAAGCCATCATCTTGTTGTCATTTCTAATCTTAGCCTCTGCTTCACTTTTATCTTGAGCTGAATAATCAAAAACTATGCCTTTGCCTTTATTGATTTCCTGAGAAACGATAGTCACCGATTCCAGCTGAAGAATTGATTTTTGACCCAACGGATCGATGTCAAGACTCGCAATGGAAGATTTTACTCTATCTTCCCTAATCAATCTCTCTGGACCATTTGCCATCATCAAATACTGCCTCATACCTTCCAGCACTTCAGGGGCTATTCTTGGTCTACCAGTATTTGGATTGAGACCAACTTGAGCTTATTTCAGAACTCCAAACAACAGATATGAAGATTTAATCACAGGTTCAAGAAGTGGTTTTGGCTTTCCAACATTAGCTCTACGAATTGCCTCCTTCTCATGGCTAATTTTAATATAAAGAGCAGTTGTCTTGAGAGTGAGTGATTCTTTGACAAGAAAAACAACGCTTTTGGACTTGTCAAAGTCAAAGTGAATGTTAACATAACTCCCCGTAGGAAGATTGATCAGATTCTCTCTTCGAAGAGGCCTAGAGACATCATGTCCTAGTGTCGATCGACACCAGTACCAAATCTTCACTCCGAGCTCACGTATTCAGCAGCTTACACAAAACTCTCCAAAAAGCTTCAGATCCTCCATTTATGCTCCAAACGTTCCTGATCCTGCAAAGACTCTAAAAGACTCGAAAAACACGGAAAAGACTCTATATACAAAGCCTATATCATGGTCAAAAATACGGAAAACCATGATATATACTTTCACTCTGACAAACCCTTGGCTTAGAGATTGAGTTGGATCAAAAGCCACTTCTTTCACACTAATAGATTCCGTCGTATAATAATTCACAGGAATGAATTTAATCCGAACCCAAACCGGGAGGAATTGAGGGAAGTCCGCCAGAGGATGATCCACCCATTTTTCCAAGCAAAAAGGTCCATTGATTGTGAGATTGGACACCATTTGCTAAGATTTCTTCAAGATCATGTTCAAACTGAAATATAAATTGGAAACCGTTCTTGAGAAAGCACAATACCTCTGATTTTGTTTGGTTTTCCCCACTTGCGCAGCATATCAAGGACTATATCAGACACTGACTGACTCTATGTATTTAGGATACACCCTATTAGACTTAAAGCATTGTTTTCGGCTGAACCAAATTGAGGAAGATCATGCAAATCTGCAGGGAGATCTTCTTCTTCCAAAGACATTGACATCAATGCTTTGTCAATAGCCACCGATATGACGAATTCAGTGATCAAAACAACATATAACCACCAAACGAAGGACGATCGAAGGAGATGATTGATTACAAAGTATGAACCTTTGAAAAAAACTTGTAGAAACCCTAAAATTCGAAGGAAATTAGAGCTGAAAATGCGAAAATATCTGATAAATGTTTTAAATCGAAACAAAGCGGAAGAGTTAACCGAACCAAAGCTCTATTCTCTTTGAAGCCAAAGACTCTAAATGGGAAAGAGAATACTAAGCCCAAACAAGGGAGTTTTTTTCCTTTTCGATATGCCATCTTTGCACCGTCTTATGTTATTTTATTAGTTTTTACTTTCTATAAATAAAGGTTCATTCTTAATATTTGATGATATAAAGTAATAAGTTAATCCACTTCCCCTCTCTCTCCTCCTCTCATTTATCACAATATTTCATATAATATTATAATAATATAATATATATAAACATATATATATATACTCCCTCTGTTCCTAAAAGAAGGTATTTCTGAGTTTTTCACACATATTAAGAAAATTTTACAAAAGACTTTTCTAACCTTGTTTTTATTAATTATTACTTAAGTTATTCTTTAAATATTTAATGTTATAAGGGCAAATTAAGTCTAAATAGACAATAACTACACCTAGAAAATTGAAAACTTCTTTCTTTTTGAAACAAATTTTTTTTCTAAAACTATCTTCTTTTAGGAACAGAGGAAGTATCATCTAAATATATATTAAATTTATAATACGTTATCAACACGATCGTCTCTTGATCCGTATGTATACCAGAAAGTTATAATGTCAAATCTGGAAAAGCTCAAAATTGATGCCCTTGATATAGCCAGAAAAAAATAAATAACATATACTATAGGTGCGAAAACATGCTTCTTGAGACCATCAATAAGTTGAAAATGCTGCCAGATGAGAAAAAATCAAAAGCCATGATATATTTACGTCATTATATTCACGATGGTTTAAAAAGATGAGTACATCATAAAATAAGATCTTGGAGATCTCTGGCGATCTCTTAAAGAAAGGTTTGATCACTAGAAATATGTGATCTTACCAAAAGCCTGACACGAGTGGTTACATCTCCGGTTTCATGACTACAAAAATGTTAGTGATTATAAATCTGCGATGTTCGGAATCACATCTAGGATGGTGTTGTGTGGAGAAACTGTAAGTGATTATGATAGGATAGAGAAAATTCTCTCCACATTTCATCCTTGGAATGTAGTCATGCAGCAACAATACCGGACGAATGGATATACTCGTTATTTGGAGTTGATTCATGTCCTCATTGTTGTAGAACAAAACAACAAGCTCGTGATGATGAACCATTAAAGCCATCCAACTGGATCTGCACAATTCCCATAAGCGAATGTTGCATCGTCCAGCTAGAATAATTGGCAAGAACATGGACACGGACGCGGTCGAGGTCGTGGACGTGGATATGGACGTGGACAAGGAAGAGGATATCGTCCTAAAGATTCCAATAATAGAAAGATGGTAAAAACTATCAAGGAAATGATGATGGCCAGGAAGTTAAAAAGAAAAGAAAAACTGTTTGTTACAGATGCGGCATGAAAGGACATTGGGTACGTACCTATTGTACGCCAAAACATTTAGCCGATCTGTACCGGAAAGCACATAAGGCAAAAAAAATAAAGAAAGTGAAACCAACTTCCTTTCTGGTGAACCCAGACTCTCTTTTTATGGTCTCAATGATGACACTCATTTTGATGTTACAGATTTCCAGGTTGATCCAAAAGAATCCACGGAAACAAAGCGACAAAAATTGATGTAATATGATGTTTTCCTGAAGAAGATAAGAAAATCAAAAATCTAATGTTTTATATAAAAATTGCAAAAAAAATCTTCAAAGTGACTCCTACTGACATTTTAAACCTTCAAACTATTTCACTATCAATATAAACCATCAAACTGAAAAAATTAACATAAAAAACCTCAAAATTAGATTTTAAATATGTATCGTCATTAAAACTAACAGAACCGTTAACAGAGTTAACAACAACAAAAATTTCTGATGTTTTAATTATATAGGTGTGTACTTTTTAGTGAACGAATCGGTTGAAATCTGACTCTCTTACAATACCTGTTTCGATTTATTTAATTTTTGCTGGAAAAAAGGATTTTTTTTTTTCAAAAAAATCTGGTCATAATCAGAATAGATCTGAGAAAAATCTGTGTTTTGTTACAAAATTAATAGACATTAATGGGTATAGATCGAAGGAGGGGTTTGAGTAAGCCAATTTCTGAGTAAGTGAAGTGAGTTGTGGAGCTTACGTTTAATTAAAACATCAGAAATATTTTTTTTTTGTTAACTCTGTTAACGATTATGTTAGTTTTAATGAAGATGTGTATTTAAAAAAAGTCAGTACGAGTCACTTTGAAGGTTTTTATGTGATTTTCACTTTTTTGTTCTTACTGCTTTTGTTATAAATAAGTTTTATTGTAAAATAAGTATTTTTGTAACATAAGTATTTGTTGTGTTAAACGTTTATTAATAAATATTTCATGAATATTTTAAATTCAGAAAATGTCAGAATTTGAGACTCATGAAGGAGATATTGCCAGACAGTGGTACAACGCACACGATAATGAAAGATAAAAGTATTTCTCCTGTCTCAAAATGAAAGATTCTGCTGAAAGCGTGAATACGATATCAGGTAATGCAAAAAATATTTTTGGCTCCAGAAGACTCAGATTTTTAATGCCAACGGGAACAAAATTTGAGATAAATGATGCATTATATTCTCCAAAGTCTTGCAGAAATTTATTAAGTTTCAAAGATATCCGCATAAATGGATATCACATAGAAACTATGAATAAGATTGGTATTGAATATCTTTACATTACATCAAAGAAGAAACAAATATTGGAAGAGTTGCAAATGTTGTCCTCTGGATTATATTGCACAAAAATAAATATAACTGAATCATATGTTACGGTAAACTCGAAGTTTATTAGTAAATTTAAAGTTTGGCATGAGAGATTAAGGCATCCTGGTTGAGTCATGATGAGAAAAATTATGCAAAATTCTAATGGTCATCCGTTGAAAAACGAGAAAATTTTACAATCGGACGAGTTTTTATGTAATACATGTTCTCAAGAAAAACTCATTACTCGGCCATCACCAGCTAAAATTGAGAATGAATAACCAAAATTTTTAGAAAGAATACATGGTGATATATATGTGGGCCGATCCACCTTGGTGGGGTCGAAATTAGCGATCCAAAATTGGATTGCTTCTTAGGGACTCGTCGAGCTTTAAATTTGTAAGACCCTAAGCTGCAAGTGCACAATGTGCGTTGTAGTACTTAGGGTATCGATCCACAAGGAGAAGGTCAACTGCAAAACAGAAAATCAGGGCAACCAAAGACGCATAGAATTGGGGAGTTTGGGGGTTTGTGTCACGGTTTATGTAGAGAAGAAAGAAAGGCAGGCACGTCTTATATAGAGAAGGGTGTCGACCAACTCTATAACCAACGGGAAAAGGAAAATTGACTTAAAGACTTGTAAAAAGGAAATCAGGTGAGCAACGCAGGAAAAGTAAGGGTTGAAGTGTAAATCTCGAGTTGAAAAGCAGATGGGGGAGACACGTTGGGGATCTTTTCTGGAAATCTAAAGGGTTCTAACTAGAAAATAAACACACATCGGTTCAGACAAACGAGACTAGGCGATCTTCCCTAAACTGAAATCACTGGTTTTACGACCTAACTCTTTCAAGCTATACCGACTATGTTATGCAAAATTTGCAGGTATACGTTAGCATCCTACGTCTTAAACAAACACGCAATATATATCAGGTTCATAAACGCTCTTGTTCTCCTCATAGATATGCGTTAACACCCCAGAGGCGTTCGCTCAGTCAAAGTAGGTTTGGATGTGAAATTCAACATGTCAGTTCTCAACAATCCCAAGTTCGGACTCTAGTTCATGACGCTAGATTCATGCAATAAGAACAAGTTTAAGCCGAAAGAAGATCCTAATCTACGGTCTAAACAATCGATGCAGCCAGTTTAAGAACAGTTAATGAAATTCCCCATAGACCCCCTTAAAGAACATCCAACAAAAATAAACTACTCAGACATATAAGAAGGAGTAGAAATCAGATTGATGAATGCATACTTTTATAAATCGATGAGAAGTAGAAAGGGGTTCAAGCAGAAATCAATCTCTCTCGAAGAACAAAGGTGAGAATCGAGAGAGAGAGAGAGAGAGAGAGAGAGAGAGAGAGAGAGAGAGCGAGAGAGAGAGAGAGAGATTTGCGGCCACAAAGTTTGCCGAAAACCAAAGTAAAAGAAACGTGAAAAGAACTTGTTTATGAAACCCTAAATATCGAGTATATATAGGTCTTCAATTCCCCTTGGGCGTCATTTAAGTCTTAGCGTGCATAAGACGGTTGCAGGTTTAAGTTGGACTTCAAATGGGTTCGGGAATCGCTTTTTGTCTTGCCGCACGAGCGAGTGGCCGTGTAATTGGGAATATACATCGGTCAAACATCACCAAGTATAATTTGGTATCTGGAACCACAAACTGGTGATATATTTACGGCACGTTTTGCCGATTGCTATTTTAATGAGGGGTTCTTGCAAAAATAACTCAAAATTGTTGGTCAAATGCAAAACTAATCCCCATTTCAACCATTTTCAACATTAACCACTTTCTTCCATAACCACCACTCTCAGTTCCACTTATTCACGAAATTGCCATCGGTTTTGGTTTTTTTTTTCTTTCGAAAATCCAGTTGACCAAACATCCTCATTCTACTCACTTATTCACGAAAATGCCATCATCATCAATTCTCTCAACCACCATTTTTAACTAATTTGAAGCTTTTATAGCTTCTACAACCGATTTTTAAGCTCTTTAAGCTCATTATCTTCTCTCATAATCTTCTATTATTCAATTTTTTCTCCATTTTTATCCCAAAAACCTAAGATGCATGGAATCGGAAGCGGGTACGCGGAAGCGGAAGCGATCGGAAGCGTAGAAGCGGATTTTTTTAAAAAATTAAGAATCGGGTACGTGTTGGAAGCGTATAAACGTATATATACATATATATATATATATATTAAATACCAAACATAAAATCATATATATATATATTAAAATACCAAACATAGAATCATATTAATGAAAAATGTTTTAAATAACAAAATCCAATGCATGATTTAAATATTGTAACTCTTTTGAAAATAAAAATAAGGCTTGAAGTCACAACTTACATGTTTATACCGTCGTCATCATTCTCATTTTCATCAACTCCATCAAACACAACCGCCTCCAACTCTGGTTCATCAAGAGAAAGATCTGCAAACTCAAGTCTCCCTATATTAGTCTCATCCAATGAATCAAATTGGTCGCCTCCAACATCCTACATCTGATTGGGTCCTACTTTATAAATAGAACTCTTTCTAGATAGAAGACGAAGGTTCGTATGCACAAATACCAAATCTTCAGCTCTATGTGGAATAATCTTGGTTCTTGTTGCAGAATGTATAAACTTGTAAGTACTCCAATTCCTTTCACAACATGAGGATGAAGACGGTTGTCCAAGCAACTTAAATGCTAATGCTTGGAGCTTTGGTGCTGAAGATCCATGAACTGCCCACCATATCAAAGGTTCTAGAATAAACCTATCATGAATCGCATCGACACTACCAAGATCTTTCAAGCATAAAGAGAAATTAGAATATTCAACATTAACCTCTCTTCTTTCATTCTGATTTGGAAATACTTCATGATGCAATTTTTTCTTTTCCTAGTAACCTTTAAGTCTTGATGTGGAGCTTTTTTATTGTTGTCTATTCCAAGCCACTCTGAACCATAATATCTGCATCCAACAATAATATACAATAATTATGTTAATTAAATACACAAGAAGTCATAAACCAAAAAACACTTTTGATAATATTAGAGATAGTAATAACTTACTTGGGATTTAGAGAGTGTGCCATACAATGAAGAGGAGTGATACTCTTGCTCCAACGTGATGTCAAAACAGAATGAATAACATTCCAAAAAACAGAGTCATCATCAAGTTGTTTTCTTTCTTTTTTAAAGATAGCCTTCTCCACCTCTTGAATCATACTTTCCCAACATTCATAGACTAAATGAAGAGAATGTTTATCAGTATCAACAGCTCTAATCACGTTGTAGATGGGCAACGTAAAAGATAAAGCATATTCAAGCTCATCCCAAAAAATCTCATCTAATATCTTTTTCTTCACTGCAGATGCTCTCTCCACACCATCTCCTTTATAATCATCCCATTTAGGACTGAACACCATTTGTTGCAACCCAATTTTTTATTTTTTTGAATCTCTTCAATATCACAATCGTGGAGGCAAACCTGTAAAAATAAAATTTAATGATTTCTTATACTTCATATTTAAAAATATAAGTAAGATTAAACTTAACAAAAAAAAATTACAAACCTTGTAGAAGCAATTGTAAGGAGCTTAAGATCACAATGCTCAGTGAAACATTACCAGCCTCATTCCATGGTTCATAATGAAATTCTTGATCCAAGTTACATCCTCACTCATAGACTTTATCCAATAACAAGCTTCATAAACATCTTCATTGTTTCTTGTGGTCTGTGATGGCGCACATATATTCTTCACAGCAAGGTTAAAGGTATGAACCACACATGATGTCCAAAGGATAGTAGGAAACTTGGCTGAAATAAGTGCACCTGCTTTTACACAATTTAAAGCATTGTCAGTGACTATCTGAACCACATTCTCATGCCCCACCTCCTTTATGCATTCTATGATCAGCTCTGCAATCATCTCACTGGTTTTCGTTTCACCTTGACTATTGATTGCCCTTAACATCATCGGACCACTCTCATTTGCAGCAATCAAGTTAAATATTGGTCTTCATTGTGGATCTAACCAACCATCACTACATATACTAACTCCTTTTTGCTTCCATGTGTTCTTCAAAGGCTGCAAGTGTATGTCAATGTTCTTTCTCTCTTTTTGAAGATGTTTAGTTCTCAATGAATTATACCCAGGTGGAACATATCCTGAGATTTGTGATGCAAGCACATATGAGCTGCGGTAGTGAGGATTTCTTGCAAGGTTAAAAGATATACCACCTGTATAGAACATTCTAGCTACCTCACCATCACATTGCTCCCTAGCTTCATTTCGAAATGCTATCTCCAAAGGACCCTTTCTCTTCTTTGGTTCAGATTCACTTGCATTAGGAACTTTATAGCTCATATCATAATCTAGAGAAGAACTAGATGGTTTCCTTGATGATGAAGGCAACGAAACCTCTTTAGGTGCTGAACGTTTTATTCTCTCCTTGCAATCATCAACTACTTTTTTCGTGTGAGCTCTTTGTTGAGGAGTAACCTTCAAGCATCATTTAATTCCTTTAATCCCTTCTTGAAACAAATGAGCCACGACTCTACTATGAGATCCAACATATGTATTACTGCAAAATTTGCAATCAAACCTACACGATACTCCTCTAGCTAGCTTTTAATTTTTTTTTTCACATAGATCCACAAAGGCGCTTTATCATCCACATTAGACGATTCATCAATATTCAGAGGATCTTGAGACATATTAGTTATGAAAAAAATATATGTTTTCTTACCTTACATACTTTTAAATAGTAATCTTAGAGTGCAAGTCTGAAACTCCCGATTAGACAATTAGCACAATTAAAGTCAACAATACGATCAACACGAATAACACTCTCGAAACAACACAAACAACACCAAAAACAGAAAATACATAAAATAATTATATTACTATTAAGAATAACAGATTTAGAAATTATAATTACCTTTACGTTTCTTCTAACTCACAGTTTTAGAACCACAACTCCAAGATACACAAGAAGTGGAGCTGCCAACCACGCATGATGGAGTTATAACCAGACAGCGAGCTAGAGCCTTACAATACAAGTATGATTAAGCCATTGCAAAAGTCATTCTAGAAGCTGATCAAGAGAAGCCAGAAGAGACTCATTGGACCGGACTTTGTGAAGCAATACAAGGAACCAAGACACCAAGTCCAAAGAAGCTGAGCGAATGGCCCATGATATCAAGACAAGCCCAAGCTAATCTCTTCACGGTTTCAATACAAGAACCACGAGCTTAAACATGGTCTACATTCATCCAGCTATGAGTCAAAACCGTGCCTAGTATCTAAGGTAAGTTTTTAATTCATTTCAATATGGTTTTGACTAATGATTTTTATGGTTTCTTTCTTTGTTTCATTTCTGCACCAGAATAGCTTTTCTTTTAATGCACTTTTGTATTTTTTATTTTTCACTTTTGTATTTTTATTTTGCATTTTACCTAAGCTGAAGCCTTGTAATTTTTTCACCTTGATTTTTAATAAAATTGGCAGTTCTTCTAAACCTTAAGATTTCTGGCAAAATCTGTTCTTCTCTAGCAAAGTTGAGACCAGCACCTCCTTGGCTTGAGATTTCGTGTTGTATCACAAGTATTCCATAACTTGTGTGGTGCATTTCGATTCCCCCTGGTTCCATTCATCCGATCCATCATCCATTGATTTAAAGGCTTCGAGTTTCTCAGTATTTGATTCGCCCCTCATCCATCCTCATACGTTCTGTCTAGCTAAGCTTTGAGTTTCTCAGCTAAACTAGATTAGATTTGGCGTTAGATCCATAAGCCTGAATCTGGAGATTATATAAGAGGAGGTGAAAGCCAAATCTTATATCATTTTTGGTATCAGAGCTGAAGTTCCTTCAGCAAGGTTGTTTCTATCCATTCTATTTCATTTGTTATTGCATCTGATTCATAGTTTCATTTCTGTTTCATTCATTGATTTATATAAAAAAAAAAGTTTTGATCCTTTTGCATCTAGCTTAGATCCGCACCATTTTCATATTGCTGCATCTAGATTCATTCTGTTTCCATCATCTCATATAAAAAAATCCAGAAATCAATCTGCTGCATCTAGATTCGTTGCATACTTTATTTGCTTTGATTTTTGCCTTGCATCTAGCTTTGATCTGCGTCAGTTTGCATCTATTTCATCATTTGTTTTAAAAAAAAAAAAAAAAAATCGTCTCTGTTTTATTGTTCTTCATCTTGTTCATCTCTGGATCGAGTTTTATTTGTTTTGATTCTAGTTTTCCCTCATTTAGTTTGGTCAACTTGTTTTGCATTCAAAAAAAAAATTATAAATAGAAAGCTGTGTTTGAATCGTTTCCATACATAGCAAAACACGTTTTGGACATTCCTTTCTTGTGTTTTGCGTTTAAATATGCTCTTAATACTAATCAGCTTGCCATTTCTGTTATAAAACCCCACATTAACTACTTCTTCTTCATTGTTTAACAAAACCAGAGACATCACCATGGGAGAAGAAGCTAATGCGGCTCAAGATCCTACAAGTCTTATGATGGCAATGATGAGGGAAGAGTTTCGGCTTTTCAGAGAGGAAATGAATGGGAGGCTAGACCGAGTGGAGCAAGCCCCTAGAGCCCCATTCCAGGCTGTTAGAGGGGCTGGAGGATTGGGAACTAACATTGCCTCAGCATCAAATCCTTTCACTAGGAACACCACCAGACACAATGGAGTACACATCAATGAGCCTACTGCCCCCAACAACAGAGATGATGACTTGCATCAATTGGAGGAACCTGAGCCTCCATACCGTCAAAACAGAGAGCAGAGGAGACGCCAACCACCACCAGACTATGAAGATACTGAAGATGAAGCCTATGCACCTTTTGATGATCCCCCAAACCGGCAGAATAGAGGGCAGAGAAGGCGTCAACAACAAGTAGACTATGGTGAGGGTGAAGAAGAAGACTATGTGCCCCCTGCTAGACAACACCAGCATCATATCAAGCTGAATGCACCCAGCTTTGCTGGAAAAGTTGATCCAGAAGCTTATATTGATTGGGAGAAGCGAATGGATCATATCTTTGATTATTACAACCACCCTGGACCCAAGAGAGTAGCACTTGCAGTAGCTCAACTCACTGATAATGTACTCATATGGTGGGACAGAGTCATATCAGACAGGAAGAGGAATCGCTTGAGAGCTATAGAGTCTTGGCTAGACATGAAAGATATGATGAGGCAGAGATACATTCCTCCTCATTTCCACAGAGATTTGCAGAGCAAGTTCAGAACCCTCAGACAAGGAACAAGGACAGTAGAGGAGTATTATGAAGAGTTTGAGAGACTGAGAAACCGATTGGAACTCAATGATGATGAAGAAGCTCTCATGGCGCAATTCATTGATGGATTACAAGAAAGAATCAGCCGCAAAGTGGAAAGACAAGTGTATCAAGACTTCAAAGATCTCTTTCATCTATCCATACAAGCTGAGCAGCACATCAAGAGGAAGTCTCTCAACACCAGTAGCAAGCCTCAAACTCCCTGGACGCCAAATGCAAGCAAACCTCTAGACAAAGGCAATTGTATTGAGATAGAATCTTGGTACAAAGGCAAGACTACAGAACCGAGCAAAGACACCAGAGCTGATCCCAACAATTCTGCTATGCCTTAACGTGCCAGAGACATCACATGCTTCAATTGCAGAGGCAGAGGGCATATGGCTAGGGAATGTCCAAACCAGATGGTAATGCTTATAACAGAATCAGGTGATTATGAGTCTCAAGATGAGGGAGAAGATGATCCTCTAGGAGAGTATGGAGACATAGAGTATCCTGACTCTGGAGATATCCTTGTTACTAGTCGAGTTTTAAGTGCCATGGTAGAGCCTTCTGAGCTTATACAGAGAGATAACATCTTCCATACTCGCTGCACCATTAATGGGAAGGTATGTAATCTCATTATTGATGGTGGTTCTTGTACTAATGTTGTTAGTGCTTATATGGTTGATAAGTTAGTTCTTGAAAGAACTAATCATCCTCTTCCTTATAGACTAAGATGGTTAGATGACAAAGTTGAGCTTAAAATCAGTGATCAAGTAACTATACCATTTAGTGTAGGTAAATATCAAGATGAGATAATCTGTGATGTAGTTCCTATGCAAGCTGGGCATTTGCTATTAGGTAGGCCTTGGCAATTTGATAAAGAAACTAAGCATGATGGCAGGACTAATATGTATACTTTTATGCATGATAAGCGCAAGATTAGCTTAGCACCATTGTCACCATCTCAAGTTCATGATTTACAGCTGCAAATGGCTAAAGAGAAAGAAATTAGTTCTAAGTCTAATTTTCTTATTCAGCCTAGTCATGTCAGGAAAGCTTATGCTTCTAAACACACAATGCTACTAATGATCTTTAAGGAGGTTTTGAGCGCAGGTTTTTCAGCATTAGACTTGCCACCAGAGATCATTAAGTTACTTGAAGTATTCAAAGATGTGTTTCCAGAAGAGTTACCTGAGGGACTACCACCATTGAGGGGCATAGAGCATCAAATAGACTTCATTCCAAGAGCTGCTATACCCAACAAACCTGCATACCGAATGAGTCTAGAAGAATCAAAAGAGTTAGAGAAACAAGTAAAGGAGCTACTAGACAGAGGATACGTGAGGGGGAGCCTCAGTCCCTGTGCAGTTCCAGTATTACTTGTACCTAAGAAGGATGGTACTTGGAGAATGTGTGTGGATTGTAGAGCAATCAACAATATCACCATCAAATACAAACATCCAATACCCAGGTTAGATGATATGCTTGATGAGTTAAGTGGAGCTAACTTGTTTTCTAAGATAGATTTAAAGAGTGGATATCATCAAGTGAGGATGAAAGAAGGAGATGAATGGAAGACTGCTTTTAAAACCAAGCAGGGGCTCTACGAATGGATGGTGATGCCATTCGGCCTTACCAATGCACCCATCACCTTTATGCGCCTAATGAATCAAGTTCTTAGGGCATACATCACTAAGTTTGTTGTTGTATACTTTGATGATATTTTAATTTACAGCAAATGTTTATCTGATCATATCACACATCTTGAGCTTGTTTTAAAGACACTTCGCCAAGAAGGACTTTATGCAAACTTAAAGAAGTGTGCATTCTGCACTAATAAGTTGGTCTTCCTAGGTTTTATTGTGAGTTCGCAGGGCTTACAGGTTGATGAAGAGAAAGTTAAAGCTATCAAAGAGTGGCCAGCGTCAACTAATATCAGTCAAGTGAGAAGCTTCCACGGTTTAGCTAGCTTCTACAGACGGTTTGTGAGAGATTTCAGTAGCATAGCAGCACCCCTCACAGCAGTAGTGAAGAAAAGTGTAGGATTCACTTGGGAAGAAGCTCAGCAGAATGCATTTGATCTGCTCAAGGAGAGATTAACTAATGCACCTGTTCTGGTCTTGCCTGATTTCAACAAGACATTTGAAGTAGAGTGTGATGCTTCTGGCATGGGCATTGGAGCAGTCTTAACTCAAGAGAAAAAGCCAGTAGCATATTTCAGTGAGAAGTTGGGAGGAGCAACACTCAACTATCCAACTTATGACAAGGAGCTGTACTCACTTGTTAGAGCATTGGAGACTTGGCAGCACTACTTGATGTCTAGGGAATTCGTAGTGCATACTGATCATGAGACCTTGAAGCATCTCAGAGGATAGACACATCTCAAGAGAAGGCATGCAAGATGGATGGAGTACATAGAGACCTTTCCCTACATTATCAAGTACAAGAAAGGGAAAGAGAACATTGTAGCATATACATTATCAAGAAGGCACACGCTTATTACAACTATGGAGAGAAAGGTTATGGGATTTGAATACATTAAGGACTTGTATTCTGAAGATGCAGATTTAAAAGAAGCCTACAGTGAGAGCAGCAAAGGAGCTTATGGGAAGTTCAATATCCATGGTGGTTTTCTGTTTAGAGAGAAGAGATTGTGCATTCCTCAATGCTCTTTGAGGGATCTTATAGTAAGAGAAGCTCATGGAGGAGGGCTTATGGGACACTTTGGAGTAGACAAGACGCTGGCAGTGGTTAAAGAACACTTCTATTGGCCACACTTGAAGAAGACAGTAGAAGCTCATTGCGCCAGATGCATTGTATGCAAGAAAGCTAAGTCTAGAGTTCATCCACACGGTCTGTACTTGCCTCTACCGATTCCTACAGCACCTTGGGTGGACATTTCCATGGACTTTGTGCTTGGATTACCCAAAATCCATCACAAAGACTCCATCTTTGTTGTGGTGGACAGATTCTCCAAGATGGTGCATTTCATTCCTTGTGTAAAGGTGAATGATGCTTCTCAAACAGCAGACCTATTCTTTAAAGAGGTGCTGCGTTTACATGGGATTCCAAGGACAATAGTGTATGATCGAGACAGCAAGTTCTTAAGTCACTTCTGGAGAACTTTGTGGAAGAAGCTGGGCACCAAACTCTTGTTTTCTACAACTTGTCATCCTCAAACAGATGGGCAGACAGAGGTAGTTAACTGAACACTATCAGCATTACTGAGGGCTACCATTAGAAAGAACCTGAAGAACTGGCTGGAATGTTTACCATTCATTGAGTTTGCATACAACAGAGCACAACATTCAGCTACAAAGTTGTCTCCATTCGAGATTGTGTATGGATTCAATCCAGCAACCCCCATCGACCTCACTCCTCTTCCACCAGCTGAAGCCGTGAGCTTAAATGGAGAAAAGAAAGCTGAATTCATCAAGAAACTTCACCAGAAAGCAAGAGAGAACTTAGAAAAGAAGACAGAGCAGTATGTGAAACAAGCTAACAAGGGACGCAAAGAAGTCATCTTTGAACCAGGAGATTGGGTTTGGCTACATATGAGACAAGAGAGGTTCCCAAACCAGAGGAGTTCCAAGCTCAAACCACGTGGAGATGGCCCTTTCAGAGTTCTAGAGAAGATCAACAACAATGCCTACAAACTGGAGCTACCAGGTGAGTTTAATGTTTCTTCTACTTTTAATGTTTCTGATCTTGCTCCTTATTATGCAGATGATCCAGTTTTGAGGTCAAAACCTATTCAAGAAGGAGGGAATGATGTGGACATCCTAACCGAGCCAGACTTGACTGAACCACAACTCCAAGATACACAAGAAGTGGAGCTGCCAACCACGCATGATGGAGTTATAACCAGACAGCGAGCTAGAGCCTTACAATACAAGTATGATCAAGCTATTGCAAAAGTCATTCTAGAAGCTGATCAAGAGAAGCCAGAAGAGACTCATTGGACCGGACTTTGTGAAGCCATACAAGGAACCAACACTCCAAGTCCAAAGAAGCTGAGCGAATGGCCCATGATATCAAGACAAGCCCAAGCTAATCTCTTCACGGTTTCAATACAAGAACCAGGAGCTTAAACATGGTCTACATTCATCCAGCTATGAGTCAAAACCGTGTCTAGTATCTAAGGTAAGTCTTTTAATTCATTTCAATATGGTTTTGACTAATGATTTTTATGGTTTCTTTCTTTGTTTCATTTCTGCACCAGAATAGCTTTTCTTTTAATGCACTTTTGTATTTTTTATTTTTCACTTTTGTATTTTTATTTTGCATTTTATCTAAGCTGAAGAACCATATATAAGGTTCCCCTGCAGCCTTGTAATTTTTTCACCTTGATTTTTAATAAAATTGGCAGTTCTTCTAAACCTTAAGATTTCTGACAAAATCTGTTCTTCTCTAGCAAAGTTGAGACCAACACCTCCTTGGCTTGAGATTTCGTGTTGTATCACAAGTATTCCATAACTTGTGTGGTGCACTTCGATTCCCCCTGGTGCTCATCTCCCATTTTATATAATCTCTTTGGAAATTAGATAAGTCTGACCAAAACTGACCAAAGTTGTTAAAAAGATGTCTGCGACTGAAATCTACACAAGAAGTCTATTGAAGTCTAAAAATGAATTCTACTAAAGTGTAAAAATGAAGTCTGATACGCAGTCTACATAATAACCTGAAATCACTGAAATCCGGCGGAGACAAGCAAGGCCGTCAGATCTGTAAAACCAAATCATAAATATCAAAGATATCCGGGTGACGGCGATGATATCTAGGGTTAAAATTTCGGAAAAAGAGAAATGGGATGAAGAAAAACTACCCCGGAGTAGCGATAGACAAAGAAAAGTAGATCCACGGACTGAAAAGTATGAACACAAAAGCAAGAGGAAGACGGAGATGAGATTAACAGCGAAAGAGGAAGGAGAGGAGATTCACGGCGAGAGGAACATAGATTACCAGCGGCGACGACAGGGAAGAGGCGGCGGCGACGGAGAAAGTAGATCCAGCGGCAATGAGGGAGATGAGATTGACGGCGAGAGAGGAAGGAGAGGAGATTCACGGCGAGAGAGGAGGGAGGGTAGAGGGAGGCACCGTTTTAGAAAGAGAAACATATTTTATTTTTAACACAATTATGTTAAACTTTCTTTATATATGAGGGTAGATTTTTCAGAACAGTAAAAAATTTTGGTTAAGTAGACTTATTTTGAAGTCTGCACAAGAAGTCTACTGAAGAAGTCTCTAGAGACTTAAAAAATTTCGGTTAATTAGACTTATTTTGAACAAAGGAAGACTACTTAAGAAGTATGCAGATAGTTAAAAAATTCGATTGCCCGCTAGGGTTAATTTGAATTTCAGACTTCTTCTTAAAGTCTACAAACGAAGTCTACTGAAAAAGTCTCCAGATAGAGTAAAAACCTCTATAAATTAATAATGTTGTGACTTAAAGATTTTATTATCTTATAGAGTTATTAATTTATCTATAAATTAATAATTATTAATTTATAGAGATATTTTCGGTTTATTTGATTTGTTCTTGAACCCTCTTTTATCCTAATCGATTTATACAAGTTATGCATTCATCAATCACGTTTTCTACTTCTTCTTTTATGTCTGAGTAGTTTACTTTCGTTGGGTGTTCTTTAAGGGGATCTATGTGGAATTTCATTAACTGTTGTTTAACCGATTGTTTATGCCGAAGATTAGGATTTTTTGTCTCACCTTATTCGTTCTTATTGCATGAGTCTGGCGTCATGAACTATATTCTGATCGCAGGGTCTTGAGAACGACGAATGTCCTGAATCTCAGATCTAAACCAAAATAGGGTAGAGAGCATCCTTTAAATGATGTCTGAATGTTTATTGTCCCGATCCTATTGCGTGTTCGTCTAGGACGCAGGATATGAAAGTATACCTGTGGAATGGAAGTTCGCAGATCGACCTAGTTTGATAAAGTTAGGTTGTTAAACCAGTGAATCAGTTTGGGGAAAATCGCCTAGTCTCGCTTGCTTAACTTTTGTGTGTTTGATTTCTAGTTAGAACCCCATAGATTTCCCGAGAAGATTCCCAATGTGTTCGCCTCATCTGCTTTTACATCGAGATTTACGCACTTCAATATTTATTTTTCCTGCACTGCTTGCTTGATTTCCTTTTTATAAGTTCTTAAGTTTGATTTCCTTCTCCTGTTGGTCATAGAAGAGATTGACAACCTCGTCTATATAAGACGTGATACTGCTTTCTTTATTTTCTGCAAAAACCGTGACACTTACCCCCAAACCCCAATTCTTCTGCGTCTTTGGCTGCCCTGATTCTTCTGTTTTGCAGTTGACCTCCTCCCTGTGGATCGACACCCTAAGTACTACAACGCACGCTGTGCACTTGCAGCTTAGGGTCCTACAAATTCAAAGCCTGACGAGTCCCCAAAGAAATCTTCCAAACTCGGACGACTATTTAGACCCCATCAATCCTCTAAGTCTCTCTCATGCCTCATGAAAGGTCTCATGGATGCCTTGCTTGAAGCTCAAGATGTCCCTCCTCATTTGGATTGTTTTTTGAGTTGGATAGAATCTTTGAAGGAAGACTCTTTGACAATCATCCCAAGATTTGACCAAATGAGATGGTAGAGCTCTCTCCCATTTTTGCGCCTTTTCTCCAAGTGAGAAAGGAAATAGAATGAGCTTGATGCTAGCTTTGGGCACACCTTCAATGCTAAACAAGGTGCACAACCTCTCAAAGGACTCCACATGATCATAAGGATTCTCCATTCCATTCCCAAAGAACTTAGAGCATTAAATTAACCTCACAAGACTTGGCTTGATCTCATAGGCTGTGGCTTCTATTGGAGGAGGATGGATTCCAAATCTCAACTCATGATAATGAGGAGCATCAAAGCTACCAATTGTTGGCTTGTTCTTTTGAGCTTCGGGAGAGGTAGGTACACGTTCTTGAGGTTGTGGAGTTGGGAGAATTCTTCTTTGGTTGTTCTTCTCCAACACCTCAAGTGATCTTGTCTTTCCATGTCTCTTCTCTTTAGTTTGGTACCTTTGAAAGCATAAGAGAATCAAGGAACACAAGTTAGTACCAAAATATAAGAAAAAATTCATCATCTTGAAAAGAGATGAGAAAACAAGGTAAAATAAAAGCTTAGTCTCAAATAGATTCAAAATCCTAATGGTTAATGCTAGACCCCAACGACAACGGCGCCAATTGATAGTATGAATTTTTAGGTTCAAACACTCAATTCCTAAAAGTCTACTACTCTTGTCATTGTAGTATTTTAGGTATCAATCCAAAGGGGTAGAGATTAAAAGCATTAGGAATGCATGAAACTATCTAATCTAAGCCATTTTCGGATTAATTGGGGAACAAAACTATAAAAACTATTTGCAATCACTAAATGACTACGCAAACTATTTTAAAATCCCTACTGAGGGCTTAACTAACTAGCAGACGACTTCTAGGGGTTTAAATAGCACAGTTACTAATTTTCTAAAATCAAAATCTAAAGACAGATAAACTAGACAATTTCTAGCAACCTAGGGTGAATTTTAAAAACTAGTAATTTAATTCTAACGACTACTAACTCGTAACCAGGCTATAAAACAAGACTCTAGGCAATTTCTAAAATACTAAAATCATCAAGAACACTACTTTATGAATTATGAGACTA
The DNA here is from genome assembly GCA_020283515.1 of Alliaria petiolata. Taxonomy (NCBI): domain Eukaryota; kingdom Viridiplantae; phylum Streptophyta; class Magnoliopsida; order Brassicales; family Brassicaceae; genus Alliaria; species Alliaria petiolata. Next base: position 19,574,164 of record JAHZTW010000003.1, on the reverse strand, counting down.
TAATGCAAGCAATTATAAAGCAAAATTCGAAATGCAAGAATTAAAAGGCAAGGACTTAAACACCAAGTTTTCCACTTAAATCTCCATAATCTATCCCATCTTCAAATCCAAGAAATACTACTCCTTATTCATGTTCAAACCCCTCTTAATCATAAGAGAAGAGGTGTTAAACATGATTAAGGTAAACAAGAAGAAAGATTAAAGCTAAAAACTCAAATACTTAAATTAAAATCAAGGTTTTTACAAGAAAATGAAAGCTTAAAGTTTCTCTACAATGGAAGTAAATCTAAAAATGGAGAGAGTGATGATAATTTCGTGGCCACCTCCATGAGAGAGACAAAGAAGGTTTTTTCTTGGTGGCCACACAAAAATTAGGTAAAATGTTCACTTTGGACCACACACAAGTGGTCCCCTCACTAGAAGCCAAAAAATATGAGTTGGCAAAAGTTTGAAAACCAAAGGAGAGGGAAGGGGAATTTTTTGAGTAATTTTTCTCTACTTCTTTTGGCCAAGCTTTCCCTTCACTTCCATCAACTCCCAAACACTTCTTGAACCTTCTTGTCCATACTCAGCATCCAAGGCAACTCCATGCACATCATATAACCTGAAAATGATGCAAATATGCAAGAAATATGTAAATGCTAATGCAACATGTCCTAAAACCTAAAATGGAACAAAAGTTACAATTAATCTAAATATGAATGCAATATGAATGCAAAATCTATCTTAAATGGGTGCTAAAATATGCGAAATTATGAGTCTATCATCTTTGCAGGTTGAACTACGTTTGGAGCATAATTGGAGATTTTGAAGCATTCTAGAGTATTGTGGAAGAAGCTGCGAAGAGATGAAGTCAAGAATGGAGTTGGATGAACAGTGTCGAACGACACTGTTCACTGGTGTCGATCGACACCACTTGAGCCAAGCCAAAACGCGACTTTTACAGATTTTGAGGAAAAAGGAAATTGCCCAGAAGTTTTCCTTATTTGCAAAAGTGCCCCAGCTCGTGTTTCTACCCTTATATATAGTTTTCAAAGCCATTGTTTAGGCAGAATCTCATATTTTAAGAATCATAGAAGTTTAGGTTTTTGAAAATCATACTCCTTTACAGCTGATTTGGAACTCCTTTATTTTTTCTATTGATTTCTTTTATGCTTTCTATTCAAATAATGATTTCTGTTTCATTGATCATGTCTGAGTAGTTTGCTTGTTAGGTTTAGGGATTTTCAAAGGTGATTGATGAATTGTTAGGTCGAATTAAATTGTTAGGATAAAATCATTAGAGTTCTTCATCTGGATTTGTGTTTAATGCTTATTCTAGCTTTGCGACCTAGAATCTGATCTTAGGTTAATTAATAGATGCGAGAGAATTATTAATTGCCTGAACTAATGTTAGATGAGCAAAATACATATTCACAAAGAGATTTGGTTTAGGATTTTGTGAACAATTGAACCTGTTATTAATGCTTGTCTGAATCGATAGGATTTGCAAAGAGATTTGGAATTCTAGTGTTCAGACATAGATAATCTTCGCAGCGAGAGTTGGTTGATTTTACATTAGTGTTTTGAGTTCAAGAACAGACCTTCATAATTCCTAACGTTCTGTCTAGATCTACAATTAGGATTCACCTGAGAATTTTCCGGAACCTAGCGTTTTTTCTCCTGAACTTACACCGTTTTTAAATTACCTGCTATCTTTTACTTTTAAATCTTTCTTCTTAACTTAATTCGAAATTAGAAATTCGTTGTGTGACTATCTCTTCCCTGTGGATTCGATCCCTAAATACTACAGTGATCTCTTAATTTGAGAGAGTAGCTCTAGGGTGAATTTGAGAGCATATCAAATTTGGACGCCGTTGTCGGGGAAGGAGATTAGTTGCCTACAGATTTCTAGTATTAGAATTTTGTCTAGGTTTTTAATTTTTGTTCTTGGTTACTAATTTTTAGTTTCTTATTCTTGGTTTCAGGTGTATGCATAATCGCAATACCAGGAGCAACAAGGAAAAGAAGCTAATTGAACTCAACCAGGAACTCGGCCGTCTCGAACTCACAAACCGAAAATCTACAAGAGCGTCGATCGACACCAACACTAGCGTCGATCGACACCCTTCGCAGACAGAGATGGCGGAGCCTGTGATTTTGATACGAGATGATGCTGGTAATTTATTCGATGCGGAAGGGCACAGGAGGAACAACCAAGGACAGAGACTTGATGATAATGGAGCTGTTATCATCAAGCAAGCAGTACAAATCACACCTGCAGAAGCTGGACATGGAAGAACGCTTGGCGATTACAACAGACCAGACCAATCCGTCCTCCTGCATTCCAGAGGAATGACTTCGAGCAGAAGCTTGCTTACTACACTTTAGTGGCTCATCATCCTTTCCATGGTCTTCCTCAAGAGCACCCCATGGACCACATTGAGAGATTTGAGGACTTGGCATCAAGCATTAAGGCTAATGGGGTATCCAATGATTATCTCTTCTGTAAGCGTTTCCCCTACTCACTTGCTGGAGATGCATCCTACTGGCTGAAGCAATTGGATCCAGGATCATTGACCACTTGGGAATAAACAAAGAATGCATTCTTATGCAATTTCTTTGATGATGCAAGATCTGAAGAGCTGAGGACAAAGATCACTTCATTCTCCCAAGGACCTACTAAGGCATTCAAGGCTTCTTGGGTGAGATTCAGATCTTACCAGAGGGACTGTCCACGTCATGGTTTCAGCGAGCCGCAGCTTATCAGAATCTTCTACCGAGGGATCGATTGGAGGTACCAGATGGCTCTAGACGCTGCAAGCAATGGCAACTTCAACACCAGGTATCCAGATGATGCGATGGTGCTTATAGAGAATTTGGCCTCTTGTAACAGCACCAAGAATGCAGACTTTGAGAGGAAACAACATGCTGGTGCAAATGGAGGAAGCCATATAGCTGAGGTTAACATGAAGCTGGACATCTTGGTGGGGAAGAGGCAAATTCAGTTTGCTGCAGAAGTGGAGACATTTGAGCAAGAGCAAGAATAAGTCAACTACATCAATGGTGCTGGTTTTCAAGGACAGAGATTCAACAATCAGCAAGGGTATGGTTTCTCTTACCAAAAGCCTTTTCAAAATAACAACTTCCAAAGAACCTATGGTTCTTCTTCTTACCAGAAGCCTCCTGCACAAAACAATAAGATGGAGTCTATGCTAGAGCAAATCTTGGAGGGCCAACAGAAGATGACTGTGCACTTTAATGGGAAGATTGACGCCATGTACACTGATTTGAATGGGAAAATTGAGTCTTTAGGTACTCATGTCAAGCAATTAGATGTTCAAGTTGCTCAAACTGCTGGAACTTTGAAAAGACAAGAGGGATGTCTTCCTGGAAAGACAGACGTGAATCAGAGGCATCATGTGAATGCCATCACAATCCAGAGTGGAGGGAACCTTCAACCAGTGCTGAAAAGAGGTCTAAAAACTGAAGAAATCGTGGAGTTTCAGGCTGAAGAGGAAGAAACTCGAGTTGCAGAGTTAGAGTCGATCGACACCACTGCTGAGTGTCGATCGACACCACTAGAAAAGCCCGACGATTCGAGCTCTGACGAAGCTAATTCGAGCAGGATCGACACGAGTAAGTCGACATCAGATACTAGCGTCGATCGACACCATGAGGGTATCGATCGACACCCTTCCTAGACTTCGCCAGACACGCCTGAAGCTTCAAAAACTGCAGAGGAAAGAGTGTACATGCCTAAAGTACCCTATCTGAGGCCTCCTAGAAAGTCTAAACAGGAGAGAGAAGAAGCCAGATTCAAGGAGATGATGGATAAGCTGATGGTTGAGCTACCCCTAATTGATGCAGTCAGACTTTCACCTGCATTAAGAAGATATGTCAAGAGAATGGTTGTCAATTGTGTGAGTCCTTAGGAAGGAGCATTGCTTACCAGAGAAATGAATGCAATTCTCTTGAACATAGTTCCAAGGAAGAAGAAGAAGGTGAGGGTTTCAAAACAAGTCAGTGCTGTGATTCAGAGAATGATTCCAGAGAAGTTACCTGATCCAGGAAACTTTGTGCTAGATTGCTCAATCTCAACAAGAATGTTTCCTCGTTCTCTCTGTGATCTAGGTTCAAGTATCAACTTGATACCATACTCAGTTGCTGTTCGACTGGGAATGACTGATTTCAAGCCAACCAGAATCTCCCTTGTCCTAGCTGATCGATCTAAGAGAATCCCATAAGGTGTTCTAGAAGATGTTCCCTTGAAGATTGAAGGTTGCATGATTCCCACAGACTTTGTGGTGTTGAAATATGATGAAGAACCTACAGATCCTCTTATTTTGGGAAGATCATTCTTGGCTTCAGCTGGTGCCATTATTGAAGTGAGGAAAGGGAAAATAGAGCTTGACTTGGGTGATATTGTCATGATTTTTGACATGGACAAGTTAAGGGGACCATCCACCATCGATGGTCAAGCTTATTCAGTGGAGATTTCCATGGATAAAGATCAAATCCTGGAATGTTCGGATGACACTACTGCTGGGTATGACAAGGAGCTGGAGCAAGTGAACAAACTGGTTGTTCAATAGGCATTGGATGAGAATTCTGAGAAAGCTATTGAGCTAGAGGATTGGAGTGGAAACAATTATCTCCTCAGGACTATGGGCGAAGATGAAGGTCTAATCAATGCCAAGTTGATGGAGAAAGACGTTTTTGTGATGGAGGCAAGGGTTGCAGAGCTGGATTGCAGAAGGAGTGCAGAGATTCGAGCTGCAAAGTTGGTGTCGATCGACACCACTCCTAGTGTCGATCGACACCCTTCTTTTATTACTCCAGAAGCTGTTTCCAATGCTGCAATTCCATCACATGTGGTCAAACAGACGACTCCACATCCTTCTGCTCAGAAACCTCGATGAAAGCAAATGTACGCACTCCCTGGAATCAATTCCAAACCTCCTGATCCTCTCAATAAGAATACCAAAGGTTCAAAAGATATTTCACACTTATGAAAGCCACGAGATTCTCGTAGAGGGCTTGGTGTTTCTTTTGATGATTCTCCAGAAAAACGAAGTGTCCCACCCGAACTAAACTCCCACCCTGCTGCTGTTCCTCAATTCACGAGATTTTTTTTTGAATGAATGAAACTACTAACAGAAATGAAACGCAGGAACACAATAAGATGCAACCAAACTGATTTTTTTGGTTCTTTTTATGAGTTCTTATGATGAACATGATGCAGTACTAAATGAGATGCAATCAAACAAAAACAATGGTGCTTATATTTTTTTTTTTGAATGACAATGCTAATGGATCAAGAAACAAATGCAACAAATAACCTTTTATAGCTTTTAAGATGATTATGAGATGCAGAAAACTAAGAACAAAAAAACGCAGAAACATAAAACAAAGATCTAAACAGAAAGGTAACCAGATGCAGGATAGAGTACACCTGATTAGGAGCTTTTCGGCTCTGATACCAGATGACACAAGATCACAGGGGTGAGATCTCGTATGGAGGATGGGATTGAGGCTGCTGGTTGTTCAACTCTCTCAGCAACAATCAAGGGATGGATTATGGACGGTTATGGATCGAGTATGGGATCAAAACAATTGGTTGTTCAACTCTGTCTGGTTTGATCAGTGAATGGATTCAGATTAGTAACTAGGGGATAGATGCCACCACAAAGCTTTATGGATCTAAGCTTTGATAAGACAAACAAACTCTTAATACTGAATCACACAAGCTTTAAGAATATGCAAAGGGAGGCGTTTTATGCTTAAGAAAAACTCGGGTTCTTTATTCAATCTAGGGTAAAAAAATACAAGGCTGTGAGAGGGGACCTTATATAATGGTCCAAACAGCTATGCCCTTCTAGGGGTCTTTGAAGCAGATTACATTTAAATGAAAACTATACTAAGACTTGAAATAATCGGCCAAACATATGCCTTAACTACTAAAGAAATGTAAATAAGCTTAAAAAAAAATAATCTAAAGTTTTATTAGTCAAATCATCATATGGAAATGAATTTAAATGCCTTACCTTAGCCCAAATACGGTTTAGCCTGAAATGCTGCGTTTGGTATGGTTACTTGAGTAGCACAATGGTGAATAAGGAAACTCCTTTCTTCTCTTGTATAACTGGCAATTCCTTGATATAACCCATGGTTTTAATGCTTGGACCATTGCTGATGTATATACCATCTTCTTGACGCTCTTTGCTTGATTCTTCAATGTGAATGATGACGTGTTCCTCAAGATGTGCCTTTGCTAGTGCTGCTTCTCGGGACAAGCTTAACTTGTTGAGCTGAGTAGTGACGTCTTCAAGTTCTTTGTTGCTGAGGAGTGCTTCCACAGCTTGATTGAAGCTCTCAGTTAAGACTTTAGCTCCTGATATTGTTCTTGGTGCTTGCTTCATTATAGGAACTTCAGCAGTAGGGTCGATGCTAGTATCTATGCTTGTATCACAAGAGAGAAAGAAAGACAAAACACGATTTCATATTCAATTATTTTTGATCGATTCCAAGGAGAGCTAGATTCGATTAACCCAGATCAGATTTGGATATAACGATCCCAGATTGTCCCGAGTTTAGCCAATGTAAGAAGAATTAAAAGAAACACAAATCGGGCATCTGAAATCAAACCTTGAATCAGCTAGAATATGGCGGTGGGAGGCAATAATTGGTGAAAAAATCTGCCAAAACCTTTTGATCTCAATCAACTTCTTCTACTTAGCAGATGGGTGGAGAGAAGAAAATCGCCTGAGGAGAGCTTTAAAAAAACGGAAATCTTACTGAATTGGCCATAGAGAAATCACAAGACTAATTGGGATAAAGCCACACTTTCCCCTTCCGGCTTCACACCGTCTCCTTCTCCTCTCTGCCTCTCTCTGTTAGAGTTTTTTTGGTTAGGGGAAAAAATTAGGCTGCATATAAAACGAAGACTTTAATCAGTGAAATGAAGAAACCCTCGGTTAACAATCTTCTGAGAAAGCGATAAATTGGTTATCAAATAAGAGGAACGAAGTTTCAGAAGAATGATTGATTTAGTTATCAAAGAAGAAGAAGTCGTCTTTAGGTTTGTGAGAAGTCGTCTTTAGGTAAGTCTGCGAGAAGTCATCTTTAGGTAAATCTGATTTAAAAAATAAAAATAAATGACAAATTAAAAAAACCCAGTGCTCAGGTATCAGAAAAGAGGGGTGCTTAGGTGTCATCACCTTGTGAGGCACAATCCAGTCTTTATATAATAGATTTGAAGTATCTCTTGGATATGCTTTTACAAGTACAAAACTCAAAAATGTTTGATAAAATATTACATTGTATAAAAAAATTACTCTTTGAGTATTCTCCGATTTATTTTCGAGTTTTGAAAAAATCGTTAGATCTATATCGAGCACCCGACTAATGTCTAACAAGTTTTTTGAACAAAAGTATTGGGTTAGAATGGTAACCAAAAACTTTACCATAAAGCTCTTTATAAGACTTATACCGTTTTAATAGTTAACAATCACAAAAGCTGTACAGAAAGCGTTACCAACAGTATTACACTCAGTTTTTTTGTACCGCTTTTGTTTACAGCTCTTTTGTACAGCTTTTAACTATTTCATAAGCACTTATCTACTCCAGCTTACCGCTAAAAGATCCAGCTTACCGCTAAAAATCTCATACCGTTTTATGTTACCAATCGGACCCATTATGTTTGTGGTATTTTTCAAAAATATATTATTTTAGTGATATTTTTGGAACAGAAGCTTAATGTTTAGTGATTATATTTTTTGGGAAAAAAAGAGAGAGTTTTTGGTGAATAACCATGAAAAAAAAACTTAATATACAAAAAAACTCTGTCAAAAAAAAAAACTGTCAAAAAAAATATACAAAATAACCATTTTATCTCTCTTACTCTTCCTATCTCTCTACCTTTTTTGGTTAGGTTGTAATTTTTTTTTTTTATGGTTATTAACCAAATCAACCAAAAAAAATTGGTGGTATTTTTGAGAATTTTAATTGTAATTATTTTCAAAAAAAAAACGAATATCTGACCCGTTTTCGTTTTTAGGAAGATGGATGAACAAACAGTGTATATAAGATTTGTCCTCGGCCTCGTTTCCCTTTTTTCTTATTTTCTTTTTTAATTTTTTAATTAAGCGGAAGTTCGTCGTTTGCTCTCTCTGGAACACACTTTGATTCAACAGATTGCCACTGCAAAATTGACTCTCACTTCAATCTAAAATCTAGGGTTTCTTATTTCACGTCTGGTTAAATCCCTCACGCTCTCCTCGCTGGCCTGCAATGGCGAGTGTGTACATACCCGTTCAGAATTCGGAAGAAGAAGTTAGGGTTGTTCTTGATCAGCTCCCTCGCGACGCCTCTGATATCCTTGATANATATACCTAAAAATATTAGTTATATTAAAATATACCATAAACGAAATAAAATTACAATTATAAAACCGAATATATTAACATAGATCTAAATAACTAAAATATCCAAAAATCTATAGTTATGTTTGTCACAATAAATATTTTTAATGCAAAATTTAATCAAATAACTGAAATACACGAAAATCTAAAATTTATTTTGGGTATTTTCCATAAATTTCAGGTAATTCGAGTATATGAAACCGATCCGAACCCAGGCGAAATCAAACCAAACCCGAAAAAAAAAAACCCGAATAGGTTTTATAATCTAAGACCAAAATACTCAAAACCAAAAAAAAATCGATCCGAACTCCAATAGATACCCGAATAATTATGTGTTTTTTTCTATACATAGAAATATGATACACATATAAAATTTAAAAATATATTGTTCTTTGAAATATATTAACATATCAACATTTTTTTATATATTTTCAAAAAAAAAGTAAAAAAAGTCATGACCAAAAAAAAAAAAGAGTAAAAAGGCTTGTTTGAGGAATTTCCTTTGAATTCCTCAATATACTTCGATATGTTCGACTGGTAACATAAATAAAAAATTCAGCCACATTTTCCTCAATTCCTCAATTCAGCATTTACCAGTTAGTGCCAAGATTTGTCCTCGGCCTCGTTTCCCTGTTTTTCTTCTTTTCTTTTTTTAATTTTTTAATTAAGCGGAAGATCGTCGTTTGCTCTCTCTGGACACACTCTGATTCAACAGATTGCCACTGCAAAATTGACTCTCACTTCAATCTAAAATCTAGGGTTTCTTATTTCACGTCTGGGTTAATCCCTCCCTCTCTCCTCGCGTGCCTGCAATGGCGAGTGTGTACATACCCGTTCAGAATTCGGAAGAAGAAGTTAGGGTTGTTCTTGATCAGCTCCCTCGCGACGCCTCTGATATCCTTGATATCCTTAAAGCCGAACAAGCTCCTCTCGATCTCTGGCTCATCATCGCGGTTCGTCCTCTCACTCAATTTCCATCTTCGCTTGAATTTGCTCGAGGTCCGATTTAGGTCTCTCTGGAATTTGGGTTTTCGAGCTTTATCGAGTTAACGGGTGCTGGGATTATTGATACTTCAGGTCTGATGCTTTTGGGTTATCAAACTCTGCAAATTAGTTTTATGGATAGTTTTTTTGGTGAAGTTCTCTCGTTTTGTAACTAAGCCAGACTTTCTTCTGTTTGTTTTTGTTTCCTATGGAAAAAAAAGTTCTACGAGCATGATTGTCCAGCTTCTACAGCTTGCTCTGTGTCTCAACTTGTTTCTATATGTTCTGATTTTGGCTTCATCTCTTTTAATTTCTCTGGTGAAGAGAGAATACTTCAAGCAAGGAAAAATTGAGCAGTTCCGTCAAATATTGGAGGAAGGGTCAAGTTCTGGTACGCAAATATATGATGCTACTCAATTTGTAAATATATGATGCTACTCAATTTGTTAAATTATAGTCTTTTGGTGCTGCAATCATTCAGATATGTTTCTTTGTTGTTTAGATTATCGGTCTGTCGATTTTTTATTTTTTTGGTATTTTAAAAAAAATTCATTTTTGTTTCTTCTTGACAAGATATTGACGAGTACTATGCTGATGTTAAGTACGAGAGAATAGCAATCTTGAACGCTCTAGGTGCGTATTACAGCTACCTGGGTAAAACTGAGACAAAACATAAAGAAAAAGAATATTATTTTATCATGGCAACACAATATTATAACAAAGCGTCAAGAATCGATATGCATGAACCTACCACTTGGGTTGGGAAAGGTAATCACTATCAGATTCTTATTCATTTCATAATGGTCGTAATATTCGTTTATAATGGTCGATAATAGATAGCTATAAACAGGAAGTTGTTTTCACTGATACTTTTCTGTTGCAAGACCTCTAATAGACTTATGATCTTGTATCGTCCACTTATATTCTTTAGAAGGCAAACCCTATACCAATCTTTCTTTTCCAGTTCTCCCTGTACAATATCTTCATTGAGAATTTGAAGGTGGAGGGGCTCTATGTTTATTAGGTAAAAAATCCTGAAATGTAATTGTTTGTTTACAGGTCAGCTCTTACTGGCTAAGGGTGAAATAGATAATGCACTTCAGGCATTTACGATTGTGTTAGGCAATTCACCTGATAACGTTCCTGCTCTTCTGGGTCAGGTATAACTAAGAATGATTTTCATTTTCCGTCACTTTGCCAAAAATTTGTAGGTTGTTGGATTCTATATACATCATCTTCTCTATTCTTGGCCAAAGGAAAGGCATCAAGTTTTCTTAGTCTTTTGAATCACAGTCATGGTTGCCAAGTTTCTTGGAGTATGTTGGAGCATAACTTTGGTTGCTTGAGAAAGCTTTGGGTTAAAATTTTGGGTACAGTTATGTATGTTTAGGAAATTAAAATTTTCTTAGTTTCTTGAAGCACATATACTTACATTTAGGAAACGAGCATTTTGGGTTAGCTGGTATATCAGATTTCTGGGTCATAAGAATTTGATCCCACACTTGCACTCTTACAATCCTAGGCCTTACAATGTATTGACATGTTCTCTACTTCTCTACAAATCAGTAACTTGCCTTATCACATATGCAGGCTTCTGTAGAATTTAGTCGTGGACGTTTTTCTGAGTCATTGCAATTGTACAAGGTATGCTTTTTTTTTTTTTTTATCAACTACTATATTTCTGTTTCGTCATTTGGGTTGCAAAATTATTTCTTTGATTTTATACGTGATATAGTCTAGTCTATCTACGGAACAAATTGATAATCTTTTCATTTGTCTATGTGTTTATGTATTCGTTGACTATCTTAAGAGGGCCCTGCAAGTGTATCCCGGGTGTCCTGCTGCTGTGAGACTGGGAATCGGTCTTTCTCGTTATAAGTTGGGGCAACTAGATAAAGCACGTCAAGCGTTTGATCGTGTTTTGCAGGCAAGTAGGACTGGGATGTTTTATCTTACTTTCTTATGATAGATCCTATTGAATGCTTCTATAAACAGTGCTATTTACCACATTATATATCTGCAGCTAGATCCTGATAATGTTGAGGCTCTTGTGGCACTTGGGATCATGGATTTGCAAGCAAATGACTGTAAGTGTAACTCAGTTCTAAATTTTCTGATAATACTTGCTGAAGATATTCTATTAGCTAAACTTCTTTTTGGCCTTGGCTGATGATATTTCATATGTGTAGCTTTAGGAATGAGGAAAGGAATGGAGAGAATGCAGCAAGCGTTTGAGATTTATCCCTATTGCGCAGCAGCCCTGAATTATTTGGCCAATCACTTTTTTTTCACCGGCCAGCACTTTCTTGTTGAGCAGCTGACTGAAACTGCATTAGCTGTCTCAACTCATGGGCCAACAAAGTCACATTCTTTTTACAATTTAGCACGGTCATATCATAGCAAGGTTAGACATATTTTTTATCATCTTGCGAATACTCTATTCTTACCTAATCTTGAAAATAAGCTTGGCCTGAAACTTTGTGGTCTACCCTAGTATACGTTAGGGTGAAAAAGCTCTGAACTTGCCAGTAGTGAAAGAAGTGGAGGAAATCTTTGAGAAAAGCCTGCTTAAAGATTTTATTTGAGTAGAAATATTTCTGATGCGTTTCTTTCTTCTATGGGCAGTTATAGAAGAATGCTTTTTTTTTATGTTACCTTTGCGTAATCTCCCTTTCTGATGTTTGATGATGGTCTTGTTCTAGGGGGACTATGAAAAGGCTGGGATGTACTATATGGCAGCCATCAAAGAAACTAACTCTAAGCCACAAGAATTTGTATTTCCCTACTTTGGTAACCTTTCTCCTCTGTCCTACTGAATTCCTCTTGATTCTTTGTATGTTACCATCTGAGTCGTTAGGAATGATGATATTGCACCTTCGTCATATCTTTCCGTTATAACTTGTAGAATATCCAAAATGAGACTGTCAATATTTAGTTGCAGTCTGTAAAAGTCTGACTATGAACAAATTTCTATATCACATCTCGTGTCTCAGTTTCCAGTATAACTCAGTTTGGGTTGAATGGTTGATGATCTTTTATATCTGCAGAATTATCCTGTATGGTCATTTATTTTGGTTTTTGTTGATGTTGCAGGTTTGGGTCAAGTACAACTAAAGTTGGGGGAGCTTAAAGGATCAGTATCTAACTTTGAGAAAGTATTAGAAGTCTATCCCGACAACTGCGAGACTCTGAAGGTTAAATGACTGCATGCTTTTCCGTATTGATCTTTCATTCTGTATTTTCCTTTGAAATTTTAAATGCTTCATGTTCATGTTTCTTTTCCTTCTTCAGGCTCTCGGACACTTGTATACTCAGCTTGGAAAAACTGATAAGGCCCTTGAGTACATGCGGAAGGCCACAAAACTTGATCCACGTGATGCCCAGGTTAGTTTGGTTTACATAATTGTTAAGCCTGATCTTTCAAACTGTTGATACTTGCATGACTTCTTTGGTAGTAATTGTTTCTTTGTTACCATACTGTGGATCACATTTGAGTTTCACTTTTGTTGCCTAAATTGTAACACGAGCACACTTAGTTCTGCCATATATCATGAAAAAACCTTTTGGGTTACTTCATTCACAGTTCTTAACCTCCTAAGAGTTGTTGAAAATTTAATAGGGATATGAATCCGTATCTATTGATTGTTGTTCCAAGATTTGTCTTTCTTTACATGCTGCTACATTGGTCTTGTAGGCATTTGTTGGCCTTGGTGAGCTGCTAATATCATCTGACACAGGGGCTGCACTTGACGCCTTCAAAATGGTAAGTCTTATTTAGAGTGTGATTTTGGTATTCGTATCTTTTGAAGTACATTATATTTTTTTGTACATTATCAAAGAAAGAAGGCATTTTGTCTGAGAACTAAAATCGTAAACTTCCAGGCACGGACGCTCATGAAAAAGGGAGGGCAAGAAGTGCCTATAGAAGTCCTGAATGACATTGGTGCTTTACATTTTGAGAAAGAAGAATTTGAGGTTTGTAATAAGTTTGTTACTACTTGTTTTTTCTGAAACTTTGGCTATTGGCTTCAGTATTCTTCTTCATTTCAGTCTGCGCTCGACAATTTTAAGGATGCTCTGGGTGATGGAATATGGATTAGCTTCCTTGATGAAAAAGAAATTTTAGAACAGACGTGTGTATCTGTTCTAGGAGGGTACAAGGATACTGGAATTTTCCATAGGCTGATTGAAAGTGGTCACTCTGTCGATGTACCTTGGAATAAAGTCACAACTTTGTTTAACCTGGCTAGATTACTTGAGCAGTTGCACAAAACAGAAACAGCGACTTTTCTGTATCGGTTGATACTTTTCAAGGTATAATTACTCCTACTTTCTTTTGATATTATTTGGTATTCCATTTTCTGATGATTAATCCTAGAGGTAGACATGCAGAGACAAGAAGGAAACTATTTGAGGAGCCACTTTTCTGATATTTCGTATCTGATAGATGATTTTGAGTGCTTACTTGGTTTTCACAAAAAAAAAAATTTGTTTCTGTTAAAACCCTTCTTTTGAGGGTTGTTGTTTTCATTTCTTTACTAAAAAGTACAAAAAATGGGAACATTAATTCATGTGGCAGCATGACTTCCTTGGTTATAATTTACTGGCTTTTGCTCTCTTCGGAAGTTCAAAGCTCCATATTTTGGTATAGTTGCTGTATAATTTTGAGGTTTATGTTACTTCTGTTTCTATAGTTTTTGGATACATTTACAATGTCACATAATTTGTCTGAATGCTTACCCTGATCTATGCTTGATCTTCTCTTGCATACATCGGATGTCTGTCTCTTGATTTCTGTCGACTTACTCTGACAGCCTATTTGGTGCAGTATCCTGGCTACATAGATGCTTATTTGAGGCTTGCTGCGAGTGCCAAAGCTCAGAACAATCTTCCTCTAGCCATTGAACTGGTCTACTACAATTTTCAACATTATTTTTATTTTGTCTCTATTAAGTTGCTTTCTATTTCTGACTGTGTTTTCCTACTTTCCCCTGTAGGTGAATGAAGCGCTGAAGGTGGACGATAAAAATCCAAATGCTTTGTCTCTGCTTGGTGAATTGGAGCTTAAGAATGATGACTGGGTTAAGGCAAAAGAAACCTTTCGAGCTGCTAATGATGCGACTGATGGAAAGGATTCATATGCTATTCTTTCTCTGGTATATATTTTTATGACAATTTTCTCTTTTGCGGTTTCAGAATATAAGAATCATATTAAGTTCCTTTTGGGTAGTTCAAAGCACATGGCATGCATAATCATTTCATTGAATCGATTAATAGAAGCACCCACTCCACACTGGTCTTCTCCTGCCTAGTCTATGGGTCCAATCTATAGCTATTGCTGCGATCCGGGCTCTCTTGTAGAACACTTAGCCAAGGGGCATGCACAGAAGATACTGTTAGGGTCCTCCGTTGGGTTTTTCTACCAGCAGCCTGGTTAGGGCTGGTTGTCTAGTAAATTTTTTAACTGACGCGGAGTGGAATTCTGTCTTGACCCTCCTGCATTCCCATTGATAATTTAGTGTGGTGGGGACTTAGATGGTTGGAACTGTTCCCCAGACTCACAGAGGTGTTAGCTTCTTCTTCTACTAGCTTTTTTCTTGTGTGTTAACTGTTATATTTCTTCTTGGAATGGTGTAGGGGAACTGGAACTACTTTGCAGCAATGCGCAATGAAAAAAGAAATCCAAAATTAGAAGCTACACATCTGGAAAAGGCCAAGGAACTTTATACTAAAGTATGATGTTTCGTTTACTTCCTTTCTCTCTTCTCATTATTGGAAATTTGGAAATATTTCCTGATAGATGTGCTTATGTGGTGTGTTTTGGGTGGAGGGTGGTGGACTTCCAATATTATTTTCATAGAGCTATGAAGTTCCTGCAGTCTGTTATCTTATCATTGCATAGCTGTTTGCAGAGAATGTATTCTTTTCTAATTTACTTCTTTGTTACTATCTGAAATTACACAAGTGTGGTTTCGTTAGTTCTTGAGAATAGGGATTTTTGGGCTAGTAATAGTGAGATCTGAAAAGTAGTGGAACAACCTTTGAATCAAAATTCAGGTGATCATCTGAGTCAAGCAATCTGAATTAGATGGCTATTAATTCAGTTATCTTTTGGATAGATGCCTGGGGCAACCTGAACTTTCTTGTTGGATTTTTCTACGCTAATAGGATTGCATGCTTAAATAGCGATGTTCTCTTTCCATCAATGCTAATCTTTTTACTCATTGTTGATCGCTGGAATTAACAGGTCCTGACTCAACATAATTCCAACATGTTTGCGGCCAACGGCTCTGGCATTATATTAGCAGAGAAAGGCCAATTCGATATTGCCAAAGATCTTTTTACTCAGGTCTGCTTTATCCATTTACTGTTTCATGGTGTAGACTTGTGATTCTTCAAGTCATTGCAACTTTGTGAACGTTTTAGGTTCAAGAAGCTGCAAGCGGAAGTGTGTTTCTTCAGATGCCTGATGTATGGGTGAATCTGGCGCATGTGTACTTTGCTCAAGGGAATTTTGCCTTAGCCGTGAAAATGGTTTGTCATATTTATATATATTTTTTATCTTCGTTGGGTTGATTGCTATGTTTTGATGATGCATTATGTTCATCAACAATGTTGTTTGCAGTATCAAAACTGCTTGCGGAAGTTCTTTTACAACACAGACTCTCAAATTCTTCTTTACTTGGCCCGTACCCATTATGAGGCTGAGCATTGGCAAGAGTGCAAAAAGACATTATTAAGGGCCATTCACTTGTCTCCTTCAAATTACACGTTCAGATTTGATTTGGGTGCTGTAATGCAGAAATCATCGTCTTCCACACTACAAAAGAAAAAGAGAACAGCTGATGAGGTTGGCAAACTAAAGATCATCTCTTTCTAAGCGTCTGCTATTTTCCTTTGCTTTTTTCCGACTCTAGCCTAGTCTTTCTTATGCTTCAAAGATAAACATATTTTGGTATGCATCAATTGGGAATATAAAGGGTTATGAGCTTACTTCTACATATTGTGTATGTAGAACATTCCACCACGACCCTAGCATAGGAATGCCTAACCTTTAAGATCTTAGTTAGTATGCGTATACCTGATCCTAGGATTTGATGTCTTGTTTTATAAGGTGAAGACATAATTAATTCGTCCAGTGGGGACTTATTGATATCCACCTGACAAGGGAATCCTCGTGATGGCAGGTACGCTCAACAGTTACAGAAGCAGAGAATGCTGTTCGTGTATTCACTCAGTTGTCTGCTGCTTCAGACCTCCATGTTCATGGGTTTGATGGTAAGAAAATACAAACCCATGTTCAGTATTGCACACACTTGTTGGAGGGAGCAAAAGTTCACCGTGAAGCAGCTGAGCGTGAGGAGCTGCAGAACCGGCAGAGGCTAGAAGTTGCTCGTCAGGCTGCTTTGGCAGAAGAAGCACGACGTAAAGCTGAAGAACATAGGAAATATCAGGTAAGGACTTGCAAGTTATTCGCAGCAACAAAATTATATTGGTGATGATGAAATTATATGGAAGATTCCCAAGTCTGTGATATTCATTGATGGGTTCCCTCTCTTGGGCAGTTGGAGAAAAGAAAACAGGAAGATGAGCTGAGACGCCACAAGCAAGAAGAAGAAAAAATTCTACGTATAAAGGTATGAGGTCTCCTGCTTTTGATTACAGTGTATATGAAATCAGGTTTCTCAACGTTGTTGTGTTCTCAAAGAAAAAAGAAAAAAAAAACGGTCTGGCTTACTTGTTAGGTGTGCATTTGTCAATATGGTTGTCTTCAGAGATGTTTAGGATGATATGGTGATTTTGTTCTGTATTTTTGAATGCCCTAGGAACAATGGAAGAGCAACACACCTGGATCTCATAAGCGTAAGGATAGAGCTGAAGATGATGATGGGGAAGGTAGGCCCAGTGAGCGGAAACGAAAGAAAGGTGGGAAGAGAAGAAAGAAGGACAAAGGCTCAAGGGCTCGACACTACGAGGACGATGACGAAGAAGCCGCTACAATGGATGATCATAATGAAGTGGAAGATGAAGACGCCAACACTAATTATAATAGGGAAGAGGAGAATCAAGAAGCTGACGAACCTGTGGATGACGATGCTCATGATCTTCTTGCTGCTGCTGGGCTCGAAGATCCTGATGTTGATGATGATGAGGTAATACAGTGCCAGTTGTTTCAAGTTACATAAACTGCAATTCAGATCATGGAACCACACAAACCCAAATTGTTTGATGGATCAAGGACAATGTTTTGATACTGAATCGGTTTGTGTGGCTACAGGTACCTGCTTCAGTTGTGAGGCGAAGAAGGGCGCTTTCGTCTTCAGATGAAGAAGGTGAATTGATGGAGAGTCAGCCAAATTCTAGCCCCCAGAGAGAGAATTCTCCGGTAAGGCAAGAAGAGAGCAATGTGGAAGAAGATGCTAATTTGGACGACGAGGAGGCAAATTGAGATTTTTGATACATAACAGATCTCTCTGTGTGTTGTAACTTTAGTGATAAAGATTCCATTGATTTGTCTTTATTCAATTTTCCTAGGAGACAGGGAGGACAAATTACATTCACAGGCCAATGATCAGTTTGAATTTTGGTATTATTTGGATTTTTGAGCCCTGTTTATTATAACTGTTTAATGGAAAAGTTTTTTTTTTTTAATATTATTATCGGTGCACGACATGTGGTTTAGAAGTTAGACAAAACATTGGTTAACCTTAAATTTACGGTTATTTGTTTTGATTCGATCTTAAATCCGGATAACCATAATTTTATAAAATAAAATAAATATTTTCAATTTTATTACATAAATTTTGATGTTTCAAAGTTATTAACATGATTGTGACATTTTAAAAAAAAAAGTTATCAGCAAAAATAAATAAATGAAATTTAAAAAGAGAAAAAAATAAAATAATAATTTTCTATTTATTTAGTCAATAAAACAGAAAAAAAACAAAAAATAATTGATAATGTAATATTTTTTTTTAAATGCAAAACTGTAAAAAAGAAACAACAAAAAATTATGTATGTAAAATTTATATTTATATTTCTGACAACAATAAAATATTTATTGTATTATATCATGCATTATGCTATGAATTTTGTTTATGAAAAAATTTTGTGTTAGCGCTTTCAATCCTATTTTTGTAAATTCACAAATAAATTATAAACACATAGTATCATAATCTATATTAAAATTAACATGATTCATATGAGTGAGTCGGTCAGATTTCGAAACGTGTTATAAAAAAATTCAATTAAAAAATTAAATATGGTAAACGAAAATAAATCAAATTCCAATAAGAATACGATAACAATTCGTCAAAGTTTTATGATAAACAAATATATTCGTAGTTAAATCATTAAAAATAAACATAAAAACCCTAAATATTTAGAAATATTTTATAGATTTTAATTATAAGAAAATGAGAATAAACATAAATAAATCAATGTTAAATTTTTTTTATGTGGTTTAGTTTTGTTTTTCTTAATCTTATTTTACATTTTTTACAAGTGATCCGATTTAAATTTTTACGGATTTTAAAGTATCTTATTATAAATTCGTGTATATGCGAAGCCTAATCTAGTTAAATATATGTTTGACGTGTAGCAAATAAATTATTTATTTTGGCGAATCAAACTATCAATATTAAAATTTAAAAATTAGATATTGGTTTTGGAAATATAAACATGTGTATAATGCAAAATTTTAAGCAAAAATTTAGTATTAACCCTGTTATTTTAGTGTATTAATTAGAAAGAAAATTTTATTAAGTGGTAAAATATAATTTTTAATAAGTTTATCCCTTTAACAAAAAAGTAATAATAAGTTTATTAATGTGTGAAAAACCATAAAATAACATTTTTATGAAAATAATTTTGATTTCTAATAATTTTCTAAAATCATTTATCCATGTTAGAATCATAATTATGATGTAATATGTGATAAAAAAAAAATCGAATTTTAACCGATCTCCATATCTTATATCCAGCTGATTCCGCTCTATCCGAAATATCCAAGTCCTAGTTCTGGTTCTAACATGGGTACGACAACTTGACACGGAGTGAATGGTTATAATGGAAAGATGTATGTGTATGAAATCATGTAAAAAAGCAAAAATAGTTACTAAAAATATTGGTGTCAGAAAGAAGTGGAAGAGTCAGAAACGTGGGTGCGTGGTCTTGAAGGATTTGATACTGTTTCTGCAGTCTTCCACAGTTTCTTCTGCTCCTCTTGTTTGTTTTTTCTCTTTTTCTTTTTGGTTTTTAGGTTTCATGTTTCTCTCTAAGGATCTCTTTGATATTCATCAACTTTTTAGAACATATTGACTGTAGTTATTTTATAAGCAAATCACAAACAAAGAAAGTATAATTTGCTTTGAGTAAGAAGATTCAAATCGAAACATAATAATAATTCAATTTGATGAGAATGATAAGTCGTCTTTCTCTTTCTATGAGTCAGATCAGAAAGCTTTTTGATTGGGTGTGTGGCTTTTCCAGACCTGACCAAAGTCAGGGAACAGAACTCAACTCAACTCAATGCAAACCTGCCTTTTCTCATCACTCTTCTCTCACTGCTCACTCTCACACACCTTTTCTCTCTCTCTCTCTTTTTTATAGTTTTTGTTTTGTTTTTTCTGTTATCTTTTTGTTTTTTTCATTACTAGAGTCTAGAGAGTTCCTCCTATTGCTCATAATCTTTTTGGAATAATATATTTCACATTTGCAAACAAAAGAAAATCATCACTTTTATAGAGTTATATTAATTACAAAACAATAACAATAATAGAATTTATGTAAATAGCAACGGTGTGATATACGTTTTCTTTAGACAAAGGCATACCAAATTAAAATGAAATTAAATGACTGAATTACACAAATTACATAAATTCCTAATTAATTAAAAAAGTGAGAAATTTTGCATTACCAACTTAATAAGAAACAGAACATTAGCAACCACACACAAAAACAAAAGATGATCAAATCAAATAAAGAGTGAGGTAGAAACTGAAGATTTAGAAGAAGGCCATTCATCAAGGAACTTATAAACTCTCTTACTCCGTTGCTCTTCTTCTTCTTCTTCTTCTTCATCATAATCTTTGTCTTCTCTTTGTTTCAGCTTCCCCTCAAGCATCAATGGCCTCTCCCGCGTCCCCAAGTCAGTGCCAAGGATGAAACAATGTCGTTCCGGTTGCTTCTCCCTCTGTTTCAGAGATTCATATCCACAAGAGCCATCATCATCTTCCACTGCTAAGCCAGAGGAGCTTTTGATTGACCCTGAAGGTTCTATGGAGAAGAAATCATCCATGTACCCGCTTTTTTTACTTCTTACCCTTCACATTAAGATAATTAAGGCTCAAGCTTTGTGTTTCCATTAGAGTAAAAAGAGAGTAAAACAGAGGAGGGTTTGTGTATAAAACCTGGAAGAAGAGAGAGAAGAGTCTAGAACGAGACTTGGTGGGGAGGAAACAGAGAATTGAGGAGGAGGAAGAGGAGGAAGAGGCTTTCTTGATGAACGGTTCTTGCCTCTGTGCATATGCCTCTCACAGTACTTAGAATCTGGTGAAGCTTCTTTAGAGCATCTCCATTTCTTGCCATCAGTTCTCCTGCATCTTCCTGGCTCTGCATCTATCTTTCTTCCCAGTCCCATCTCGTACACATTCCAATCAACTGCTTAAAACACACACAACAAAGTTAAAGTCTTTAAATCATCACCAAATCAACCCTAAAGATACAGCCTTTATACTACAACTGATAACCCATATAGCTAGAAATCTCTCATAGTGGTCAAAACAAAGAAGAAACGAAGAGAAAGTTTGCTTACAGTGTGGAGATAGGAAGGTGGAAGGTGAAGAAGAAGAAGTAGAAGAAGAAGAAGAAGAGGAGAAGAGAAAGGGTCTTCTGATGAGGAAGAGAAGATGAGGTGGAACTGGAACATTTGCAGCTAAGTACTTGAAGACGAGAGTTTGATTTTCAAGCTCTTCCCATTGTGACTCGGTGAAGGGAATCCTAGTAGCCATGAAGAGAGATAGAGAGAGAAATGATGAAGAAGAAGAGAGATTAAAGAAGGGGCTTGTATTGCAAAACTGCAAGTGTAGAGAGAGTAGGTATGTTTTTATTGATAAAGTGTCCATTGGTCACCTGCAGTCTGCAGAATCTCTGTGCTTCATGTCCTCTTCTTGTTAATTATTCCTTTTTCTTCTTTTTATTTAATTTTCATCTTGTTTTGGTTTCATCTTAAGCAAGCACCAATTAAGTATTTTCTTTCTTAAAGCTGGATTTTTGACAAAGGGACATATCTAACTTAAGTTTAGACTCATGATAAATTTATTATATTATATTTACGAGTTTTTAACTTTCGTTTTGATTAGGAAAAGGATTTTATTGAAAAACGAGAAAATTGGTAACCGAAAAAAGAATTTAACAAGTCATGAAACTAAGTGGCTAATGTTATACAAATTTTTAATGAAGTTAAAATCAGCTCTAGTATCCATCATTTGTGAGAACAGAACGTGTACCTTACTTGTTTGAATTAATTCTGCTTCCGTCTTATAGTTTAGATTCAATTCAAACCTTATGATACAAAAATGTAAATTTTACAGACGAAAATAAAATATTGATAAATTTGTGAAAGTAGTCTTCAATTTAAACCCTACAATATTTACAAGGCATTTATTTATGATCCTCAATATAATTCCTATATATAGTCAATCGAAGGGATTTATGTCCGTCATTTATTTGTGAAAGTGGTCTTGAATTGTTTTTATTGTTTTATCTTTTTTTAATCGACTTATTCTTGAATGTTTTAAATCCCCACAATATTCTTCTAAATGTGGTTATAATTTATAGATATAAAACCATGCAAGAAAACTTAGCATATATAACTGCAATTATGACCAAGATTATAAAGGCCTAATTAAACAAATACAGAGAACAAAAAACTCGTCATCTAATAAATCAAGAGAAAAACATATCTAGTACTCTGTTTCAAAAAAAAAAAAAATATCTAGAATCTATAGTATTACAAGAAACAAAAAATGATTTGTATCCAAATACTATTATTATCAATCAAATAAACCATATCTTTTAAGTTTTAACTGGACATCTTTCCTTGTTGAGCATTCTCTCTCTTCTCTCAATAGAATCCTTTAGAGAGGATGCTCTCTTTCTTTTTGTTTTTGATTTCAGTTAAATTGGATTGTAATTTTCGTCTTTGTTCAGTATATTTTTCGATTATGTTTGGATTTTCTTAGATCGTTTAGGTGTTTTCTTCTCTTTCCTTTTTCGTGATTGTGGTTGATTTTTCGGATTTATCTCCGATTTGACCAAATTTTAATAATTTATTAGAAAAGTTTTCTTTTGTCATCATTTTATGGTAGATATTTTTTCACCAAATGATGACAAATAAAAGCCATTCTAATAAACTAATATATTGGGTTTGAATGGTATGTAATTTTTTTTACGTTTTCAAAATACTAAATACATATAATTCACAATAATAAGCATGAACCGATAAAAAGTAAAAATTAACAAGCTATTTTTCAATCCATCATGCATGTTTTAAATTTATAACTAGTTTATACAAAAAAAAAATCATTCATCTAATAGATAGTATATTTTTTAGCATTTTAAGTTTATTTAGTTTTCAGTCTTTTTATCTTATTGATTCCGCTAGTTTATTATTCGGCTATTGTACTGTTTTGCTAGAAACTCATTGTGTTATAAAAATATGTCTAATATTATCTAAGTTAACATTTCTCAAATTTTGATATTTATCTGTGTTTTAAAAATTATAATTGATTCTATTGTTATAATATTTGAAATCAAAAAATATTATTTTCTTATAAAAATATGATTTAGAAAATAAAGTATCGTCGTATAAAAGCTTCCTAGACTCGTTAACACGTTCGTCAGATATTTATATATAATAAATTGTTTGAATAAAAAAATAATGAGAAAATGATTAAAAAAAAGTTTGGAGAGAGAGAAAGGTGGACGAGTTAGAGGCAAATAATGAGTGAGTCTGCAAACTCTGATAACTTCTGCACTTTCACAGCTCTCACTCACTCCCATACACACCATCACCCATGCCACATCTCATTCTCTCTCTCTTCCCCATTTGATTTTTTCTTCTGTTTAAAATTTTTCTAAACTACTTACATACATATTTTTGATGTTTCACGCCATGGGGATATAATTTATATTTTAAAATTTATATTATGGCTTATGCAATAAATTTTAAAATATCTAATTTTACAGTTAAGTATCATTAATATAGCTCAATTCAGATTTTGGCTCAGATATTGTTTTAAGGTTTTCAATTTATCAATAATAGTGTCTAACATGAAACATAGTCAAATATGAATGGTTTATTATGATTTGGGTTTCAAATTTTAATTAAATATATATTTTTTATCTTAAAATAAATATAGATTTTCCATCATTTTTTTTAGTTTGTTTGAATTTGGATTAGATCTAGATGAGCATATATGATTTTTTATTTTTATTTTTTGACCGCGAGCATATATGATATAACCTATCAAAGTTGAGTTATAAAGTTTTGTGAATGTCAATTGAACTTATATTCATTGCATCTTTAATCTTTTATTGTCCGTGAAAGTTGAGTAATTAGATTGTTACATATACGTAATTAATTTCACAAAAATAAATTAACTATTAATCCATGCTCGAGTTTTAGATCCTGCCAAAAAATTATTTATTAATTACGTGTAATTTTTTATTTGAATCAATCCCTGAACTAGATGTGTGTGAAAGTTTTAAACCTAAAACTATAGATTTTTCCGCGCTACGCGAAAATTGTTATTATAAATATTTAATTTTTATTTAAGTTAGATTGATTTATAATTTTAATTTATTAGTTCAAAAATAATATTTGATTTACTGTATAGTTTTGATGTGAGTTTGTACATCTTAAAGACTATGATATGTCAGAAAACTGTATCTTAACTAAAAAGTTTTACTAACGGGATATGTCACAAATGACTTTTAAACTAAAACTTAAAACGTGCATTGAAAATCATTGTTGTTCATGATCAGTTTTAAAAATATTATTGAAATTATTTTGTTTTAATTTAATTTGGAATAATTGACGTAAAAAAAAATGAATTCAAAATATGATTGAACTTAACTATATATTTTTTTAATCAAAAACAATTTTACATTTTAAATAGGAATTAATTTTTTAAACATATGCTAAACACATGATTGTTCTATTTAATGGTGTTTTTTTTTATTCATATGTGTTCGTGCATTACGAATATTCGAAGTTGCATTTTGAAATGAATTTGTCAAAGCTGAAGGTGATAAAATCTTATCTTCCCTCGGCTATTTTAGAAAAAAAAAATATTGAGTAATTTGGGTATTTTATTTATCGAAAGGAAAATGATAAGGAACATTATTTTCGAAAGTTTGGTCAAAGATTTAGTAGAAAAGAAAGAAATAAAAATTACGTTTTAAAACAACTATTTAGCTTGTTGGTTCTATTTATTATTTTTACTATGTGATATATTTATTATTTTAAAGTATTTTCTTATGATAAGAGTTTTTTTTCTTGGCACAACTCTGTATGTAGGTTGGCAGGGCTCAAAAACTAATAAAGTTGGCACATTAATTAAACAATATTAGCACTTGAAAAAAATTATTGTTGGAGAGTGTGTTAAGCCCCAACTATTGCAATTGATGCGAATCAAAACAAAAAACTTTATATGCGAATATTAAAAACCAGAAAGAAAGAAAGCAATGGAGCAATAAGCAAATAGCAAACAAAGAGGGAGCATTGCATGTATTTAAGAGGTAAACTAATTAATTTAGTTTATGCCTAAAAGTATTTAGTGAAAAACAAAAGTAATAGTATGTACGCTGTAAAAAAAGAGAGTAATAGTGTGGATGAACCCCGTATCCCATAATATTATTTATATTTATCGATTTTTAATTTAAACGCATGATTATCATCAATTTGGGTTGTAATAATTAAAAATATTGTACATATCATGTATTTTTATTTTTGTTAAAATCAAGTTATATGTCATACATTTTGTTATTGTAGTGCATATAATTTAATCAATATTAAAGTGTTACTATTATTGTAAGGATTTGTTTTTATTTTTTAAAGGTTAATCGATACTATATGATTTTAAGCATACTATAAATATATTAAATAATTATTTTTATTATAAGTGTGCTGATGTGCCATGATTATAGAGAGTTTTCTTTTGATGATGTGGATGGCTTTAGGAGCCCCAAACTTCTTCTTTCATTTAGTATAGATGATATTACAAAGAAAACTTCAAGTGCACAGCGGTAGTTGAAATACTTCAAGTATCGAATCCAATGAGATCTAACTACACAATGATTCTTAAATCGAAACTAGTGCTAAGTTGAAATATGAGTTTGGTTTTGATGCACACAATGAGGAATAAAATAATTTAAAACTTATAACTAAAACATTGGGTATTAAGGAAATCATTGGGGGTTCATGGTTTAAACTATTCGAAATTCATACACTAGAGTTAATCATAAATCTTTTCGTTCTAAAACTCCAAACACGAATCTTTGATAATCCCACTCTCGTGGTGAAAACAACCTAACCTAAAGACTATAAATCATACTTTTGCAGTAAATGAAGTCAATAAGAAAGTCATGACAATCAAGTTTTGATATGTTCATGATAATACCCATATTTTACACTTTTTAAATATGATTTCAATTTTTTTCAGGTTTTTTTAACTCAGTTTTCAATAGTTTTCAAGCGATTTCCATGTTTTCTAGTTTTAAAATTTATTTCAGGTAACTTAGAAAAATGACCATTTTGGAGATTTTTTGAGCAAAACCACTTTTGAACAGATTCTGACCACTAGAAGTTTTGCATCCGATGAAGAACTTTTACAAACTCTCTATGGCTCATTTTTGGACAAAAGAAAAGTAATTGAGTTAGATTCCTTAGAGAAGTTGTTTTAAGAAAATCTCATGGTTAGATCTCTTTATATGGTCGTTTTACTGAAGACATGTCCTGCTGTCTCGAAGATGAAGCAAGCGCAGAAGTCAGAGACAGACAAGAGCCATCCTCTGCACTAGAGCCACTCCTCAAGCGGCATCTCTCCCTCCATGTTGAGACCAGCAATGTGACGTTTTCATCAACTTTCCAGAGATTTTTAATCAACCAGGAAAAGACCAGACTACCCTTGACTCTTGAAAACTTATAAAAGTCGAATGTTCTAGAGTTTTTCAATCATCATGAACACCAAAATATCACCACCAAAATTCATATCTGCCGTTCAGGAGCATCTAGGCGTTTATACTTTTGTGTTTTTCTAGTTCTTAGTTTGTGTGTTTCCTACTAAAAGGGAGCATATCTCTACCTCAGTACCTCGTTTAGATAAGATTTTGAACCCCTCTTTATTTATATTAATGCATTCACATATTACTATGTTTTCCATAATAATTTTCGTTTCTCTGTTCGAGTAGTTATCTAGTTGAATTTTAAGAGTTTTCGAAAAGTTTAAACATGGATCTTAGATATTAGATTGATAAACTTAGGATTAATATAGGTGTCTTCACTTTATTTTTGTTCTTAATACATGTTTGCTTGATTAATCACCTAGAAACTGAATCTAAGATTAACAAATTTGTTATACGTGTTGAATTTGTTATTCAGAACTAGAGTAGACGAGCAATTGCATCGTAACATACGAAAGTGATGTGTACGTAAAATCTTATCCAAAATATTTCTGATGAACTACCTGCAAGTGCACAAGATGCTATTGTAGTACTTAGGGATCGAAATCACATAATTGATGGTTGCACTATGAACTTTGTAAAGAAGAGTTCAAGCTAGTACGAAATATGAAAGTTGTTTGTTGTCTAACCGAAATGAAGGCAATGCGAATGAAATCAAATGAACTTTAAACTGGCTCCTCCTAGTTTCTCACTGAAATAAGGAATGGACCTCTTCTCTTGCATCAACACTGCTCCAATACCTACACCAGAAGCATCACATTCAATTTCAAAGGTCTTAAGAAAGTTAGGCAGGGACAAAAGAGGTGCGTTTGTAAGCTTCCCTTTCAAAGTCTGAAATGCCTCTTCTTGTGCTTCTTCCCATTTGAAACCAATTTCCTTTTTGATCACTTCAGTCAATGGTGCAGCAATAGTTCTAAAGTCTTTCACAAAACGTCTATAGAAGCCTGCTAGTCCATGACATCTTCTGACTTCTCCAACAGTCTTTGGACTAGGCCATTCACGAATTGCCTTGACTTTTTCTTTATCAACCTGTAAGGTACTGTGCACTCACAACAAAACCTAGAAACACAAGATTATCCGTGCAAAAGGTACACTTCGTCAGGTTAGCAAACAACTTTTCTTTTCTTAGAACATCTAAAACAGATTTCAAATGCTCAGCATGCTCATCTAAGTTTTTGCTATAGATCAGAATGTCATCAAAGTAGACAACAACGAAAATTCCAATGAATAATCTTAAAACATGATTCACCAATCTCATGAACGTGCTTGGTGCATTAGTTAAACCAAAAGGCATAACTAACCACTCATGCAAACCATGTTTTGTTTTAAAAGCAGTTTTCCACTCATCACCCTCTTTCATTCTAATCTGGTGATAACCACTTTTAAGATCAATCTTAGAAAACACACATGAACCATGCAACTCATCAAGCATATCATCCAAACGAGGAATGGGATGTCGATACTTTACCGTGATGTTATTGATGGCTCTGCAATCAACACACATTCTCCAAGTACCATCCTTCTTTGGCACAAGCAGAACTGGCACAGCACAAGGGATCATGCTCTCTCGAATGTATCCCTTCTCCATCAGCTCACTGACTTGTCTTTGTAACTCCTTGGTCTCCACTGGATTGGTTCTGTAAGCTGGACGATTAGGTAGTGAAGCTCCAGGGACAAAGTCTATTTGATGCTCAATCCCACGAATTGGTGGTAAACCACTAGGATTGTATTCAAGGAATACATCTCCAAAATCCTACAAAAGAGAAGTAATTTCACTCGGTAGCACCGGTTCAATGTCAGTTAAACTCATTAGAGTTTCTTTGTAAACAAATAAAATCACGGGCTGTTTAGAGAAAAGAACTCTCTTAACCTCACTAGACCTCACAAAGAAGTTTGAATTTCTCACGGGTTTACTCTCAAAGGCCTTTTTCTTGGTTTTACTCAAACTCTCACTCTCTTTTTGCTGGATAGTGTTTGGGGGGTCACTCAGAGTGTTTTGCTTTTTTTCTTTCTTCTTGCTCAAGTGTTTTTGATCTTGATGTACCTCAGATGGTGTCAATGGAACTAGAGTGAACTTCTTTCCCTTAAACTCGAAAGTGTGCTTGTTTGAGAATCCATCATGTGTAACCTTGCGATCAAACTGCCACGGTCTCCCCAAAAGAATATGACCAGCTTCCATTGGCAAAACATCACACAGAAACTCATCTTTATACTTTCCAATAGAAAAAGGAACTCTTACTTGCTTTGTCACTGCCATTTCTCCATTGTCATTCAACCATTGCAGGCTATAGGGTTTCGGATGTCTCTCAGTTTGTAGACCCAACTTCTGAACCATAGTCTGACTAGCAACATTCATACAGCTTCCTCCATCAATGATGAGGCTGCAAACCTTCTCATGAACAAGACATCTTGTGTGAAACAAGTTCTCTCGCTGTTCTGTTTCCTCAGACTTGGTTTGAACTCTCAAAGATCTCCTAGTGACAAGCAAATCACCTTTAAGTGGAAGTTCATCACGTTCTCTTGATGAATCTGATTCCTCTCCTTCTCCTTCCTCAGTAAAAATATCTCCATTGTCTAGAAGAAGCATAGTTTGTCGGTTAGAGCACTCATTGGCATAATGTCCCTTGCCATGACACTTGAAGCATTGAACATCACGGTTCTTTGGCTTTGTAGGCTCAGTTCTCTCTTTGTTATCTTGAATAACAGCTGTTGGTTTAGCATCAAACCTTTGTTTTGGGGCTGTCTTTTCTTCTCTGGAATAAGTAGGTCTTGCATTAGAAGATCCAGCACCATAAGATTGTCGAGTTGTACCCCTCCTCTTGAGCTGTTGCTCCATCAAGATAGCTTTGTGTAGCATCTCTTCCAAGTCTACATAGTGTTGTAGCTCCATCCGATCCTGAAGATCTCTGTTCATACCACTCAAGAATCTTGCCATGGTGGCTTCTCGATCTTCATCAATATCAGCTCTTATCATAAGAGTCTCCATCTCTTGGTAGTAATCCTCCACATTTCTGCTCCCCTGAGTTAATCTCCTTAACTTTTGGTGCAGCTCTCTGTGGTAATGTCCTAGTACAAAGCGCTTCCTCATTATCGCTTTCATCTCATTCCACGTTTCAATGGGAGGCTCTCCATTTCGTCTTCTGCTAGTAACAAACTGATCCCACCAATTAATAGCATAATCATAGAATTCAGTGGCTGCTACTCTAACCTTCTTGTTTTCTGAGTAGTTTTGGCAATCAAAGACGAGCTCAATCTTCTTCTCCCACTCCAAGTAGGCATCTGGATCATTTTTCCCATGAAATGATGGAATTTTTAGCTTAAGACCACCCAAGTTGTCATCAGCCTGTCCTCTTGCGTCTCTAGCACGTCTACGTCTCCTTTGGCTTCCCTGAGATGAGTGATCATCACGACTATAGTAGTCATCATCTACTTCAACCCTCACTGGTCTATGTTGATTTCTTTCTCTCACATCAGGCACATCTTGTGGTTGCCTCTGTATAGCCTCAGCACGCACTTCTTCTAGCCTCTCATACACACCATTCATCTCTATCCTCATCATTCTTTGCATTTCTCTCATTATTGCTTGTATTTTCAAATTCGGTACTGTTTCTCTTTTTTCATTGTTGTTATCTCCATCGTGATTAGACATGATTAATTCTCCTGCAAAACTCAACAAACAAGTTAGAAATAAAAGTTCTCACAAGTGTTTCTCTCAAGTGTTTTCCCTCAAAAGTGTTTAACTCTCAAAGTTTTTCACTCAAACAAATAGACACTCAATGAATTCTCTTAGTTCCAATAGATCTAACAATCACAAGTTGCGTTCCCCAAAGAATCAATTAGCAAATCAATCAACAACTAGTATAGAACAGAAGATAGATGGTATATAATAGAAGATAGATGGCTTCGTATAGAATAGAAGATAGACAGTTTAAGAAATTTGGCTAGTCGATTTACCAACCAGATCCTTTTTTTTTTTTTGATTTTCGTTTTTTTTTTTGTATGCTTTTCTGTATTCTTTTCTTTTGATCTTTTTTTTTTGGCTGGCTCAACTGGTGATTACAGCAGATAGAAAGAAAAGAAGATGAAGAGTTGCAAAAAATATGAAAATAAGAAGATGAAAAGATGAGAAGATGAAAGATAGAATAATAACCGAACTTATGAGCGTTGCTCTGATACCATTTGATACGATCCTCCAAGATCTTTCACTCAAAGTTGGTTTGGATAATCCTTGACATTCTATGGAAGCGGAAACTCCATAGAAACAAGGCGGTGGAACTTCGGTAGATATAAAACGCGTGGTAGCAATATTAGGTATATGAAACCTAACACCTCACACCAACAATTTGAGAACGAATTCTAACACTTCAGTCTGTAGAATGGCCACACAAGTGTGATGAAAAACACTTGATAAACCGGTTTGATCCCCTGGATATGACGCACCAAGACAGATCGAAAGTTCACAAGGAACAAAGAGAATCACTCTCAAAGGTTTTATAAAAAAAAGGGTTGTTTCTCAAAATGAGATTACATGAGTTTATAAAGAGAAAATGAGACTTGAAGAGTCTAGTCTAAGTTATTCTCGAAAACTAGGCAGAAATTAAAGAAAGATTGACCAAAAATGACTTTTAGGCTTCATTTTCGTCAACCAGACTTTTAGACTCCTGCATTGGCACCCATCTCTTCCCAAAATTCTCTGTGATCAATCCCATTCGTCGCCAACAATCGGTAGATAGTAGAGGCCCATAATTTCACCAAACTCGTGTAGTGAAAACCGCAGTGGCCGCCCACCAATTAAACACCACATCTCTTTAGTCCGTTTAACCGCCAATTGGTCTGTTACCAAGTTATGGACGGTGCTTGCACTCCATACCTAAGGCTTCTTTGCAAGTTTCAAAAGCACCCCAACCTGAGAATTGTTAATAATATCAGTAAAACCATCATTTCCAACTGCCTCCAACAACAACCCAAAATCCGTCAAATGACAGTAATTATTCAAACTCCGCTTTTGCACAGGAGATTTTCCCGGCGGAAACAATCTCCTCAGGTATTTGGCTTTTCTCCCACTCGCACCGCTTGAAGATGTCATCAAATAAGCTGCTGCAACAATTAAATCTACCAACATAAGTTCAGAATTCAAACAAACAAAATAAATCTACCACTTTATAAGTCAGAAATCAAACAAAGACAATTAAATCTACCAACATAAGTCACCAAATAAAACATATCATATAGATCTACCGCTTTTATAAACTGTACCAAATCTTGAAAAGACAATTAAATCTACCAACGTCACGAAATCAAACATATCATATAAATCTACCACTTTATAAAATGTAACAAATCATGCAAACCTCTTTTAAATCTACCAACATAAGTCACGAAATCAAACATACAATAAAAATCTACAACATCTCAAACATTAAATATAAAACTACCAAAACCCTCAACAACCCAAATCTCCTTTTCTCACCGGAATGTGTCTTTCCGGCCGTTAAGTCTCTACCGGTTTACAATCAGAAGCTCCGAAAGCTCGTCAATTTATTTTCTGCCAAAAAAACTAATTAGGGTTAACTATTTCGTCGTATCACTAATCTCTCACCGACTCGAACGATTCCACGATAACGGCACCCAAATGAAACGGAATCTACCGGAATAGATGTAAACACTAAATCAAAAATAATAGATGAGAGAACATACTTCGTACACACTAATCGACGACGGTAATGGCTAATGTAGCTTCGGTTTCTCGTCGCCACAATCGCCGCCCGCCGCGAGAGATAGAAAACTAAGTTTTTTTTACACCACAAAACGAAAGTAATTTTGTTTCCTTTTCTCGTCAATTTTACATCTTTTATTTTTTTATCTTTTCGTTCATTTTTTTTATCCATGGCCGATTTAAATTTTTTGGCAAATGGGGGCTTTTAAGGTATTTTCCAAAATTTGTAAGATTAGTTTTGTTTATATTATATGAGAGTCAATACTGATATGAGTAGGGTTAATCTAGGTAATAATCCCTAATTTATATAAAGTTGTTCCATTCTTTTTTGATGACGCTTAATTAATAATTAAGCTCCATCTTTGGAGTGGTATATAGAGCTAATGATTGTTCAGGTGAGAAAATTTGTACGAAACACTCCAATGCATTTTCACAAAACTGAAGCATGTAATAGATCATGTGTTATTTTGTTCACCAAGTCACTTGAACATGAGCCAACTCTAACTCATGATATCGGGGGCCACTTTGAAAGGAGGCGATTTTACAGTTAGATAAAATATGAGTCTTTTTTATTCGATCTTAGAATAGCTTTGTCCCTCGTTTTTCTTTGTATGGTTTAGGGAATTTTCAGCTATATTGGTTTTGTGTGTTCAAAACACGAGCCATGTAGCGAAATTTCCGTTGATGCCTAATGCCTTACGCTACGCTGCCAGAAAATGAGTAAGATTTCACTCTCCCATTGGTTATATTATTTTGAAATAATATATTGAGAGTAATATATTTTTGCAAGAGATCAGATCATCAGAAACAATCAGAGTATGCGAGTTAAAAAGTATTTAGCTTGCGGGCTACTGTTACATTCGAGTATGTGTACTACTGGAAATGAGATCCGGGTTGAGGGCTCTCCACATAGTGCCATGCCATGTCGCTAAACTCTGCTTCGACGAAAACCAATCAAAACAGTCCATTTGTAGAAGTCAAAAACATGTATACAAAAGACAGTTTTATGGGACCTTGAACAACGACATGTATGAAGAAGCAACGTTCGAGAGACAGGGTAAAAAGAAATTCACAAATAGACTAAATAAATCAGCAAAAGTTAAACAAAATTTATATTAACACGACAATTTGTATTTTACAAAGTTCATAGAACTCATTTTTTAAATATGGAGTCTATATACTTTTTTACTTTCATTAAACAATTTGTAAGCTCTATTTCTTATCAAAATAGTACAAAGTTATAAATAAAAAACATTTTGTGATACGATCTTTCATTTTATGTGTTGGACGTCTCCGATTTGTTGCTGACCGCGATTTATGTCCTTGGTTGCGCTCTCCCGGTGGCTCGTACGTCTAGTTGCAGAACGAGGTTTGTCTCTTGGTTTGGTTCTCAAGAAGAAATACGTTTCATATCCCCTTTGTTGGTGTGTTTGGGTTCCATCTCTTGTGGTTCACCATGTCTTGAAGACTGTGGCTTGAGCAATATAATAAGAATCTGCTCATCTCTCCTTTCGCCTTTAAATTGGCTGAGAATGGTTTCTTCTTATGCTTATTCGCTAGGCTTGTTATTATCGTTTTAGTGAAGGTTGTGCGGTTTTCGTTGTTGTTTATTGGGCATGTAATAGATCAGTTTTTTTTATGTTTGTCTTTTGAGATTTTCCGATCTTGGAGCTATGTCCCTGAAAATTCGAGTCGTGCTGGTTTTGTATTTCAGAAACGCAATACATCCTGTATTTTTTGTATTTTATGATAAATGAATTCTAGAGAAAATTTTGTTATTTCTCGATATCTAAATATTTAATATAAAAAAACGTCAGAAAAAGAGGAATAAAATAGGGTCATTTTGTTGAATAACTATATTGAGACATAAAATTAAGCTTATAGGCATAACAAATCTGAAATATAGAAACTAACCAAAAATCCTAGACTCTCTAATTTTTTAGACAAAATACCCTTACTGGCCAAACTGTTCGCTGGGTAAAGAAAAAGTCAGAAATTCTATACTATTTTGTCATTGTCAACTAATAAATATATATCATTTTATTCTATTTTTCAATACAATAATATAGAATGCTATTTCACATGTGGTGATTCTGTTATAGATAAACATTCCATTCAAGAACAAAGAAACAGAACCGTCGAATTTACATTTTTTCTGTTTGAATTCAGCAAAGTTTAGCTTTTAATACACTAATCCAAGAAGAAATCAGCATAGCTAACATTTTCGTTGATTACATATATACTAACATAAGAAATAGTTTGCATAGTTAAATTAATATTTACAAAATAGTACAATACAAAACTTAACACAACCAATATAGTATAACATAGTTACCTAGTATACAAATCATATGCTTCGTGTGCATGAATATCCACTCATTAAAGAATTCCAGCAGGCTAGGTTCCTCGTGGGTATCATACCAAAGACAATCTGAGACATGTTGATTCTTCCACATTTGGCATACATGTCAATCAGAACGCTCCCTACATGAACATCATCCAAAAGGTGGACCCATATTGCAAAGCCATGAGCCGATCTCCCATGAACCAGAGCTGTTATATTCCCGCACGCTCGGAGCATTGAAGGGATTCTCACACGGTTTGCCTTGACCCCATCAACCTGCAATTTTCTAAACAACAAAATAGTACAGTACAAAACTTAACACAATCAATATAGTGTAACATAGTTAGCAAATCTGAGATAGAACAGTCATATTCTAATCTAATCGATGCCCAATTTGGGGGATTTTTTTGGCTAAAGCCATAAAAAGGACGTCGGAGAAGAAAGATCGGATGGGAAGCGGCACCGACAGCCTATAAAACTTCCACTGAATCCGCAATTCTAATTCATTGATCTTGTTCCAAATCTATACTATATATTGTATATAAAATAGTAATAGTATGTCCTACATGAATAGAATGCAATCAATCCAATTGAAACAGATGATTGAAAATCACGAAATTGAAAATTAGAATGGAGAGAAAACTCACAACAGGGAAAGAGAAATTGAGTTGCTGAGTGTACCTTTAATAAATGGACAAGATTTTGGGTAAATTTATAAACGAGATCTTCGGGCCATCGCTCTCGCTTCTGTCTACGAGGACGACTGTAGCCATCTTGCAGAAACAATGTTGAGCTCACTGATTGAGGAAGATCCAATGACGGAGAAGATGGAGAGAGGCGATCGAGCTTGAGAGAAGGACATAAAAGAAAGAGATTGAAACACATGATTGAAAATCACGAAATTGAAAATTAGAATGGAGAGGAAACTCACAAAATGGAAAGAGAAATTGAGTTGCTGAGTGTAGCTTTAATAAATAGACCAGATTTTGGGTAAATTTATAAACGAGATCTTCGGGCCACCGCTTTCGCTTTTGTCTACGAGGACAACTGTAGTCATCTCGCAGAAACAATGTTGAGCTCACTGATTGAGGAAGATCCAATGAAAGAGAAGATGGAGAGAAGTGATCGAGCTTGAGAGAAGGAAATAGAAGAAAGAGATGAGATTGAATGATTTATGCCATGAAAAAGAAGGAGAATGTCACGCTCCCTTTTTCTTTTGTATTTTGGTATTAATACATAAATACAGACGATATCATAGCACATAATTTTTAATGGTTAGATTGTTAAATAACACATGGTTACGAGCCAAAAATTTCAATAAAATATCTGAAAGAAAAAAATATATATCTCACGCGGACCAAAATCTTTTTTTTTGTTTGTGTGCAAATGCGGACCAAACTCTTATTTAAACAAATCAGCACGTGAAAAAAATGGTCGGTCCCGTCCAAGATGCCGAGAACTTTCCTTCTCCGTTCCAATTAACTAGCCTTTTTGTGTATATAATAACAATACCAATTGCAAGTCCACGACACCAAACTTTAACTATTCCAATTTCTAATCTATTTACACGGTAAACTCCTCACAGATTTTGTTACTCTCTCTGCATCTATATCGTTGTGCGCGTATGTGTATGTGTATGTGTAAATATATTGTTCTTGTACTTTGCGTTATGAAGATCCAGCTACGAATCACTGTTTTGTTTTGGCCGTTTAATATCTCAAATCTGAGATTTTTCATTAATTGTAAATTGTTTTTCGATCTCTTCTTCTCCAGATCGGCGGAGAGATGACGGCGCAGAAGAACTCCACCGATACTCTTTTCTCCCCTTACAAGATGGGCAGATTCGATCTCTCTCATCGGTGAGTTATTTTTACTGATTTGGTGAATGATCTTAAATTATATAGTGGTAATATGATCGTGAATCCCTCATCAAGCGTATACGCGTTTGCGTTTGCGTTTCAGAGTGGTTCTGGCGCCGATGACACGGTGCAGGGCGTTGAACGGCGTTCCAAACGCGGGGTTGGCGAAGTATTACGCTCAACGCACCACTCCCGGCGGTTTTCTCATCTCCGAAGGCACCATGGTCTCACCCGGATCTGCAGGGTAACTTCGTCATTTTGATTTTTTTCAGGACCAATGCTTTTTAAGTATTTAGTACCGACAATGCTTTTTTCTCTCCGTTAGTAAAACAAAAAAGTAAATTACACATGACGCCAAACTAAATAAGTATAGGAAAAAACATATCTTTTCGAAATACAATTTTTAAAAATTGGAAAATGATAAAAAAACAAAAAATAAGTATTGAAAATTAATATGGAGATCCAAGTTTTGTAAAGATGTGATCGGTTGTTAATTTTGTAAGTTTGGAAGAAAATCAGATTTGTATTCTCTAACCATAGTACTTTTTGTTACTAAATTATTTCCATAAGCCAACTCTTATAATGTTTTTTTTGTCTGTAGCATCTACTTTTATTTATATATATAATATTTAAGGTTGCATAGAAAATAAAAACAATAAAATTACAAGATTTTGGAAAAATAATAAACAAAGAAAATAAACTTTATGATACTTTAAAAAAGAATAAGATTTAGTCGCGCTAATATTTGCATTCTATTTGATGAGATCTTCATCTTAGGTTATGCACATAATCATTTTAAACATTTTTTTTTGGTATAACATTGACTAATTTTCAATTTAAATATCTTATAATGTTTATCATAATTAAATACATAAAACCAACTTATATTATTATTATTTTTCTATTAGTGCCTTTTATTTATAATTTTTTTTTTTCATGTTAGAAATTATACATATGAAATCAAAGAGACATGTTATGTAACCAATTAACTGGTTTTGAGTTGAGACCATGAAACTTAACATACACCATTAAAATGATTTATTGTCACTAAAAAAGAATGATATAATGTTTTATCATGATATCACTTTAAAGGAAAAGATTTATAATTATTTGACCTTTAAAGGAAACGTGTGTTTTTGAGGCAATTCTGTTGTCATTATTCATTAGTGAGGAATGTGGATGACCGGACCCACCAATAGTTGAGTGCCGATGGAGAGGTGTTTTGGTTTAAATCTCAGCCAGAGAAAATGCAACTAAAGAATTATTATATTTATGAATAATTGGTTAACACATCAAAAAATCAAAGCAAATGTTTTCTTTGCATCTCTTACAATACACAAGACTTATATAAATGTTTAATGTATGCAACTTATAGGTTCCCACATGTACCTGGAATCTATTCGGAGGAACAAGTAGAGGCATGGAAGCAAGTTGTGGAAGCAGTTCACGCCAAGGGAGGCTTCATCTTCTGTCAATTATGGCATGTTGGACGAGCTTCTCATTCATGTATGTTCCTTATGACTCAAATCTTTTTGAGAAGCAATTTTTACAAATTTAACATTTTGAATCTTGTTTTTTTAAAACAGTGTATCAACCTAATGGAGGATCGCCAATTTCGTCGACCGGCAAACCAATCTCGGAGAGGTGGCGAGTTCTATTGCCCGATGGGTCACATGCGAAATACCCTAAACCGCGGCCTCTAAATGCTTCCGAGATACCTCAAGTGGTGGAAGATTATTGCAAGTCGGCTTTGAATGCAATCCGAGCTGGATTCGATGGGATTGAGATCCACGGGGCGCACGGTTATCTCATTGATCAGTTTTTGAAAAATGGGATCAATGACCGTACTGACCAATATGGAGGATCAATTGCAAACCGGTGCAGATTCTTACTTCAGGTACCAACAAAGTTTATGTTGGAATTGTTCAAATGTCACGATTTTTTTCCATTTTGTTTGTCTTTATATGTAAAAATGTTTTTTAAAACAAAATTTCACAAAAAAAAATATAAATATTTCTGTAAAGTGTAAACCCAACAGAGTTTTTTTCCAATGTTTTTGTTTAGCCTTAACTAGGTTTAAACCCTCAAATCTAGATCATAAACCCAAAAATGGTTGTATTTCATTAAATTTTGATAAAATTGTTTTGTTTTTTAGCATAATTTTTTTTAAAATTTAAACTTTCTTTTGCCTTTTCTTTTAATTGTTCAATTTTTATACAAAATGATAAAGGTTGTAGTTCTATGGGAAACAAATCAATATATATATTATAAAATATAAAAGCGCACACAAGTATTTTGTTCATATTAGCCATGACACAAAATATTGAATTGTTGCAGGTAGTGAAAGGTGTGGTTTCAGCCATAGGAGCTGGTAAAGTTGGTGTGAGGATATCTCCGGCAATAGACCACCTCGATGCAACTGATTCTGACCCATTATCCCTTGGACTAGCCGTGGTTGATTTGCTGAATAAGTTACAAAATGAGAATGGCTCGAATCTCGCTTATCTTCATGTAACACATCCTCGCTACCACGCATACGGGCAAACCGAGTCTGGAAGGCAAGGCAGCGATGAGGAAGAAGCTAAGCTAATGAGGAGCTTGCGAATGGCTTACAATGGGACATTTATGTCTAGTGGAGGATTCAACAAGAAACTCGGTATGCAAGCCGTTCAACAAGGGGATGCTGATTTGGTTTCCTTTGGCAGGCTATTTATTGCAAACCCGGATTTGGTTTCGCGGTTTGAGGTCGATGCGAAGTTGAATAAATATGATCGGAAGACGTTTTACACTCAAGATCCAGTTGTTGGCTATACCGATTATTCTTTTTTGGCACCTTATTCTCGCCTATAAGTTTAAGAAATGAAGAGAATATTTATAGATATCTACAACAGTTTATTGATGTTAATGTTATTTATTGATGTTGTAGAAAACTAATAAGTTCTATGTCTGTATAAATGATAATGGTAATTTATTCAGTTAATAAAAAAGCATTTATCATATTTGTTTATCCGTTTCCTAAAATATATGTGGTCTCACTCAAATAGTAAAATATTGCTGGTAGAGTAAATGCCAAATTCAAAAAAAGAAAGATATTTTAGTGAAAAAAATTTATGT
The DNA here is from genome assembly GCA_020283515.1 of Alliaria petiolata. Classification (NCBI taxonomy): domain Eukaryota; kingdom Viridiplantae; phylum Streptophyta; class Magnoliopsida; order Brassicales; family Brassicaceae; genus Alliaria; species Alliaria petiolata. The sequence continues at coordinate 19,534,498 of JAHZTW010000003.1, read as the reverse complement.
ATTGGTTGGTGCGTGTTAATATCTCAACAAATATTGTAATGATAAAATCTTCCAGATAAAATATTTTAATAAACAACCCACAACTACGTCAATCCGTTTTAAAACTTTCAACTAATTGAGGTCTTGTTAATTTTTGTATAAATGCTCAAATATTGTTTATTTATACATTTTAGAAACAGAATATAAATTTGCTCCATCTATATTGCGAAATCAATAATATCTCAAAAATCTGAATATATGAGATGATAAAAAAGTAAAATTTGGATTCAAATTTTGCATCTTAAAAACCAAAATACTAAGCACCCTTTAATATGATATAAACCTAACTAAATTTATTTTTATTATTTTTATTAAATATTAAAAGTTTATATTTACAATAAAATAACATACTCGTCAAAATATTATTTCTCACCAAAATCGCATAATCATTTGTTCCAGCAAAAATGTGAAATTACATTATCCTCAAAACCATGTAAGTGCATTTTTCTACGAAAATCATAAACCTAAATTTGTGAAATATTTATTTTAAATAATTTTTAAGTTTGTTTGTACTATTTTGAGTATAGATAAAAAATTAATTTTAAAAATAGTTATTTTAATCATTTGAGATATTTTGCATCACATCCAAATACAATACAATATCCAAATGGAAAATATAGTTTAAAAAAACAATATGTAATACCCGTATCCAATAAAAATAAACTTTTATTTTATTTTTTAAAAACCATTTTCTGCCCCAAGTTGGCCCATCCTTCTATTTCATTTCATCAAAACATTATTCGTGGACCACCACCGCCGACCACTACCAGCCACCATCTGTCACCACCGTTAGTCGCACACCACCAGAGGAGGAGTCAACACCGCTGGAGCCCGAGATCTGCCACCGTAGACCCAACCCGTGAGGGTAAAAGTGCAACTTCTCTCTGTTACCTGAGCAGCAAGTAATTTATTTAGATATTTCTTTGTGCCACTGTATCCTCCATCTAGCATTTCCGCACATCACCGGAGGAGCCGCTATGCCAACAATGGAGCCACCGTTATCACCATGCAATCATCACGCGATTTTTCCTCATGTTTTGGTTTCACTCACACGATATCAAGAATCACTTCCTTATAGGTCACCCATCCTACTGCTACTCCAGCTCAAGCACGCTTAACTTTGGTTTTTTCCAAGGACTAGTGACCGAAAAGATAAGTGCACTTTGGTGACATAGGTAGTCAAATCAATTATCTTAAGTCTCTCCACATGTACTTTCATTTTCTTGAAATTAGGATGTTACCATTCACCCCCACTTACTGAGGGCAACACCCTCATTGCACACTAGGACCGTCACCCCCGACGGTGTGAGCCCTTGTGACTCCGCACTTTCGTCTGAATTCGTCTCTGATATCAGATTGTAACGCCCCGACCGCCCTTACCAGTGAACACCCACGTCCTGTCTCGGGCCCCGTAGGCCCCACCCCGGTCCGACAGCCGATGTGTTAGTCAGGAGGTTCGAAAGTCATGAAATAGTGACCCTGCAATCCCCACACGATCTTTCCTCGTGTTTTGACATCACTCACACGATATCGAGAATCACTTCCCGATAGGTCACAAATCCTAGTGCTACTCCAGCTCAAGCGCGATTAACTTTGGAGTTCTCATAAGACCAGTGACCTAAAGATAAGTGCACTTTGATGACATAGGTAATCAAATCAATTCTCTTAAGACTCTCCACATGTACTTTCATATTCCTGAATCAGGATGTTACATAATCTAAACCATTTTCTTAATACGCTTTCCTATACTCCATAATGGTAGGATTCAAGTTAAATGCAACAACTATAGTGTGTTTGCGTACTATATCGTATAATATAGTATATGTGGTTTTTCGTATAAATATATAAACATATATGTATTTTGTTTTTATAGTAAATACATGTGTGATTATTGGTGGTTGCGTGGTAAGAAATATCTAAATAAATATGAAATACAAATATGAAATTAATTTATATTAACTGAATAAATAGAAGGCGGGGATTATATACGTTATTGTTTTATGAGAACTTATTAAGATAAAAATATTTAAAGGTGGATTAATATAGGCGGAGTTGATATATGGTCTGGTTGGGGTTATATATGTGATTGTTCAACATTAGTTAGTAGGACTACGTTGTTGTGTGTTTTGTGTCTTGAAACCATTATACCTGAGTTATCCTCATTTGATAGATGTGGTATGTATTTATGGACTAAATCAGCGTTCCTTATATACTATTTCTTTCTTAACAAACATCTTGAAACCACTATATGCATCTTTGGGTAAATCAACTTGCATCTCATACAGTTCAAAATTATGTATATAAATTAAATTGATTAAGAGATTATATTGATTGAGTCTCTGAAATTTAGCTTTGCATTTTGATATTATTGATGAGAAACCTTCCTTAAACATAGCTCTTACTTTTCACAGTTTTTACGAATATGAATTAGGGATGAATATCAAAATTATTTTATCTTTCCATATCAACTATTAATTGCATGACTTAACTATACTTACATGAGTTAACTCGGTCAATGCATCTTTGATTTTTTCTTGTTTCTTTTCAAAAAATAATTTATCAACCATGTGAAAATGTTGAAGAATGTTGAAGATAACAATAAGAAAATATTGAAAAAAATTCAATCAATTAAAAAGTTAAGAATATAAAGTCGATCAAAATATGATTTAAACAATCTCAATTACCTAAAGAGTTAAAATATTTCAATCAACTAAAGAATTAGAATATCTCAATCACCTAAAGTGTTATACTATCTCTATCACAAAAAGATATAAACCAGTCAATCACCAAGGGCGGATCCAGAAAATTATTCGATATGGAGTACAATTTATTTAATATTGAATATATATTTTTGTTAAGTTTAAATAAAAATAATATTATACTAACTATAATATATCATGATTATAGAAAATATTAAATATATTATTCGAGTTTAATTTTTTTTTTGAATTTTTAAAATTGAATCAAACTTGAAAGATAATTTCTTTTTGTAAACTCTAACATAAATTGTATATTTTACATAATATATATTTTTTACAAATATATATATATATATTTGTTTTTACTGTTATTTTATATGCTTATAAAAAAACTAAGTTTAAAAACAAAATTGGAAACCTATCTAAACTGATGGATTAACTATTAAAAATATTATAATTTTATAAGGCGAAGACAAATATTTTCCTGTTGGGAAGGAGGATATAAAGACAAATAAAAAAATAGGATATAAAAACTAATAGAAAATAGGATAGTAGGTCGTCCGAGCCTAGTTGACAAGGAATATAGTAAACTAGGAAAACCAATTGAACTCCTTCTTTTTTTCTTAACTTACCTTACATAAATTTTGTAATATTTAGTATGGGGCACGTGTCTCACTATTTATAACGTGGATCCACCACTGTCAATCACCTAACTATCTCAATTAGTTCCAAACAAATTAAAACCTACATCATGAATAAAACATGTTTTACTTTCCAACAAGTATCTAAAACAATGTGGTTAACATTAAATAAAATCTAATTACCATTTTAAGTGCATCATGGATATAATTTAACAAAACAAACAAAAAATATTTCAAATTAGAGTTTTTTTAACTGTCATTTACATTGTCTATTATCTTCATATCTCTAGAACTTTTTTTTTATAATATGATGCTTTGCCAAATTACAAATATATGGCATATCAAAATATACAAATTAGAGTCATTGTTGTAGTATATATTGAAAATATGCAAAATTAATCTCATTTGATAGAAGTTGTATGTATCTATGGACTGGATATGTTTGTTCCTCATATATTTTTTTTAACAGATATTTTGAAACCACTATATGTAACTTTGGACTAAATCAACTTGTTCATTATACAGTTCAAAATCATGTATATAAATTAAACTGATTAAGAATTGATATATATTAGATCATTGCAATTTAGCTTTGCATTTTAATCTTATTGATGATCAACATTATTTAAACATAGCTCTTGCTCTTCACATATTTTACGAATATGAAATAGGAATGAAGATCAATTTTTTTTATCTTCCCATATAAACTATTAATTGCATGAGATAACCTTACATACATGAATTATCTTCATCAATGCATCTTTAATTTTTTTCTTGTTTCTTTCTCAGAAAATAATTCATCAACCACGTGAAAATGTAGAAAAATGTTGAAGATAACAATAAGAAGGATTTGAAAAAACTTCAATCACATAAAGAGTTAAGAATATGAAGTCGATCAAAACATAATTTAAACTATCTCAATCACCTAAAGACTTATGCTATCTCAATCACCTAAAGAGTTAGACAATCTCAATCACATAAAGATTTAAACCATGTCAATCACCTAAAGAGTTAAACTATCTAAATCAGTTCCAAACGGAATGAAAACCTAAATCATGAACAAAACATGTTTCAGCTTTCAACAAGTATCTAAAACAGCTTGGTCAAAATTTAACAAAATACATTATTATTGCTTTAGTGTAGCGTGGTTAGTATTTAACAAAACCTGAGAATGAATATTCCAAATTAGAATCTTCTTAAATGTCTTTAAGATTATCTCATATATTCATAGCTCTAGTAACTTATCTTGTTGTATGGTGCTTTACCATGTTACAAATATGTGACGTATCACAATACACAAATTATTGTCATTGTTTAAGTATATTAAAAAATATGCAAAACAAACATAATATTATAGAAGTTGTATGTATCTATTTCTGTTCGAAAACGCGGCCTCCGCGACCATGTAATCGCCGGTTAAACGTCCGGCGACCATCAACCGTGGCGATTTAATCTTAATCGGTCATAAACTCGTAATGTTTTTTTAAAAGACAATCATTTTAAGCTCAAAAATCACTTAGTAAACTTATATTTTAAGCTTAATCGGTCATAAACTCGTAAACTTATATTTTAAACTCAAAATCACTTAGTAAGTATAATAATGTTTGTATTTTTTCTGTTTTAATAAAACAATGTTGTATTTTTATAGTTATTTAATAAGATTGTACATGTATTTTCATTATGGAAAAGAGAAAGCAAGCAGGCCTATCAGAGACCCATATTCAAATAAGATGATACATTTATTTTAACTAAGCATGCCCAATAGAGACCCTTTTTCGGTTCGTTCATATCTCCAAAATTACTCTACTTCTTCATTAGAGACGACTCATAGCAAATTCCTAAAACCTAAAAAAAGGAGGATCTGATTTTTCTTACAGGACCATGATTTTGATGTGAATTAAAGATTCTATGTACAAGATAGGTAAGAGGTTATTCGTACTTTTTGTGTAGGTTTATGGGAGGTTTGAAAATCAGAACGAATGTGGAATATGGCTTTTCATCTCTTCCTGATGATGTATTCTTCGAATATCTCAAATTTGTGCCGAATATGGGTTTGAGAAATTTGAGTTTAGCGACTAGGCGATTAAGAGAAGTTGAGTATTCCGATAGGCTTAGAGTGATAAAATCTCTCATGGAAAGGGTAGCCAACTACGTTTATGTTTTTTTCGACGGGAAAAAAAATTTAACATATATGATATTGGTGGTTGATTAATTAGAAGTATATCATACTTACTCATACCGTAATGAAATCCCGCTTCTAGCATTCTCGACGGCAACAATGGGGGCTAAAATTTATTTCATTGGTGGAAACGAAATGGAGTCGAGGGTTCTCTTATCTTTTAATTGCCGGAACGAAACAAAATGATATAAGGTAACATTAAATAAATTTTAAGAATACATTTTTCTGATATAAATAGGTAAAGAATAAAAGAAAAACGAGCAAAAACGTCATCAATGGTGAAACAAAAAAAAAAGTCGGCGAAAATTAGAGTTTTTTTCCCCACACGTTAGGTTTACAAAAACGTATAAATCTTGGTCAAACTCGTGACCTCTGAAATGGAAATAACAGCACACACCACTATACCAGACTGTATTTTAATGTTTTGTACGCATAATTTAATATATATATATATATATATTGAATTTAATAAAAAATACAAAAAGAAATCTCTGATTAATCTCCGATTTATCTCCAATTTTTTATAACTCGCTAGGCCCATACCGACCGGCTCACGCCTATTGTTATCCTAAACATGGATATCTATAGACTAAATCAGCTTTTTCGTCGTATATTTATTTTCTTAGCAGACATCTTGAAACCATTATATGTATATTTGGACTAAATCAACTTGTTCCTCATACAGTTCAAAATCATGTCACTACAAGAATAAGTTAACATATCTACATTTTCTTTTTACAAAAAATGATGTTAGATGGTTAAATGTGTGAGATCACCGACATTATCGATTTGGTTGTAAGTAACAACTAGCACATCAAATCTTCATTTTCCATTGGAACATAATTTACGATCTAATATATTATAATAAATATTATTTGTCTGCGCAAAGGCGCGGACGGTCAGCTAGTTATGTAAATAAATCAAATTATTTAAGAGTTTTTATTGATTGAGTCCCTGAAATTTAGCTTTGCATTTTGATCTGATTGATGAGCAACCTTCCTTAAACATAGTTCTTCATTTCCGCAGTTTTTGCCTAAATTAGTGATGAATATCAAAATTATTTTATCTTTCCATATCAACTATTAATTGCATGATTTAACATTACACACATGAGTTATCTCCGTCAATGCATCTTTGATTTTTTCTTGTTCCCTTTTCAGAAAATAATTCATCAACCACGTGAAACTGTTGAATGTATCTATGAACTAAATCAGAGTTAACCTCATTTAATAGATGTTGTAGGTATCTATGGACTAAATCTGCGTTTCTCAAATATTATTTCTTTTTTAACAGACATCTTGAAACCACTATATATATATATATATCTTTGTACTAAATCAACTTGAGTTAACATCATCTTGAAACCACTATACATGAGTTATCCTCATTTGATAGATGTTGTATGTATCTATGGACTAAATCTGTGTTCGTCATATATTATTTCTTTCTTAACAAACATCTTGAAACCACTATATGTATCTTTGGGCTAAATCAACTTGTATCTCATACAGCTCAAAATTATGTATATTAATCAAATTCATTAAGAGTTTATATTGATTGAGTCCATGAAATTTATCTTTGCATTTTGATCTTATTGACGAGCAACTTTCCTTAAAAATACCTCTTCCTTTTCACAGTTTTTACGAATCTGAATTAAAGATGAATATCAAAATTATTTTATCTTTCCATGTCATTTTTGACTTTTTCTTGTTTCTTTTCAAAAAATAATTGATCAACCATGCGAAAATGTTGAAGAATGTTGAAGATAACAATAAGAAAATATTGAAAAAGTTCAATCACCTAAAAAGTTAAGAATATGAAGTCGATCGAAATATGATTTAAACCATTTCAATCACCTAAAGAGTTAAACTTTTTCAATTATCTAAAAAGTTAGAATATCTCAATCACCTAAAGAGTTATACTATCTCTATCACAACAAGAGTTAAACCAGTCATTCACCAGGCGCGGATCCAGAAAATTATTCGATATGGAACACAATATATTTAAATATTAAATATATATTTTTGTTAATTTTAAAAATAAAAATAAGATTATACTAATTAAAATATACTATGATTATAGAAAATATTAAATATATTATTAAAGTTTAACATTTTCTTTTTGGAAATTTTAAAATTGAATCAAACTTAAAAGTTAACTTTTTTTTGCAAACTCTAACATAAATTGTATATTTTACGTACTATATTTTTTTAGAAAAAATATGTATTTGTTTTTACTGTTATTTGATATGCATATTAAAAAAAACACAAGTTTTAATTTTTTTTTGGAAACCTATATAAAATGATTGATTAACTATGAAAGTACTATAAATTTATAACGTGAAGACAAATCTTTTCTTGTTGGGAAAGATGATATAAAGACAAATAAAAAGTATGATATAAAAACTAATAGAAAATATGGTTAGTAGGTCGTCCGAGCGCTAGTTGACGAGGAATGTAGTGAACAAGCAAAACCAATTGAGCTCTTTCTTTTTTTCTTAACTTAGATTACATAAAGTTTGTAATATTTAGTATGGGGCACATGACCCACTATTTATAATGTGGATCCTCCACTGTCGATCACCTAACTATCTCAATCAGTTCCAAACATAATAAAACCTACATCATGAATAAAACATATTTTACCTTCCAACAAGTATCTAAAATAACGTGGTCAATATTAAATAAAATCCAATTACCATTTTTTTAGTGTAGCGTGGATAGTGTTTAACAAAACAAAAAAAAAAATATTTAAAAATTAGAGTTTTCTTAACTATCATGTCTATTATCTTCATTGCTCTATAACTTTTTTTTAATTATATGATGCTTTGCCACGTTACAAATATATGGCATTAAAAAATACACAAATTAGAGTCATTGTTGTAATATATATTTAAAATATGCAAAATTAATCTCATTTGATATAAGTTGTATGTATCTATGGACTGAATCTGTTTGTTCCTCATATACCTTTTAACAGATTTTTTGAAACCACAATATGTAACTTTGGACTAAATCAATTTCTTCATTATACAGTTCAAAATCATGTATATAAATTAAACTGGAAGGATAACTAGACTAATTTTGAAAGGTGGGTTTTTGGCTAGTTTGATTCAAAACTTTTTTTATTACAAAAATAACCTAGGGTACCGATTATACCCTTCAGACCTTTGGTGACAAAAATCGTAATAACGAAAGTGCCATTACTTTTGGCTTGCCCCATCATACAACGCTTTGACGGTTGACTTATTATTCTTGGTCAACGATACAAATCCACCGTAGATTTGTTTGCAAAGTGTGAAATTTAGTAGAGTTATTTTGATAGATTTATACAAACTTGGTGGAATATATTTTGTGGAGTGGTAGATATATTTTGAAAATGGTAGATATAATCTTTTTGATGGAAGATTTTCAGCCGCGTTGTTTTTCTTGTAAATACATGTCGATAATATGTGATAGATGTTTGACAACCAATGACTGTAGATTTATCATTAATACGGTAGATATATTTGGTGTTGCGACAGACTTATTTGCTGGAATGCAGCGGATTTGTGTTATTAGCGTGGTGGTAGATTTATATATTTGATGGTAGATTTGGAATAAACTGGTAGATTTATGTACAATGACGGTAGAGTTATCATGCTTGTGTTATGGAAGAGTTATATATTTCTGTATTTACTTAAGTAACATCGTTGGTTGCTCTACCTTGTTTGTTTAATGGTAGACTTTTATTTGATGGAAGATATTTGACTTTTGAACAGAGAACCGAAATCTACCTTATCTACCAATTTTTTGTTTTAAGAATTTTGATCCATAGTTTACTTTGAATTCTCCCTAATAACTTATAGTTGCTTATGATGTTTCGTACCCCACAAATTATAACTAAAAATGGCTATTATAATGCCACAACAAAAAATTCATACATAGTTTTGATAAGTAAAGAAAAATATTTTTGAAACATAAAAAATATAGCCGAAACTAAAGATTTGAAACATCAGACATTGAAGACCTTAGCTTTCCTGTTGACGCCTGCAAACATTGAAAAAGTGTAGAAGAATTCAAATAAGAGAAAAAACTCACAAATTAACCGTAAAACAAATTCCAAAATCTTACGCCTTCTTGAACATTTCAACCTCAGAGTCGACTGGATCAAACATGAACTCCGAACATGGAAGATGTGATTGCATGAGAATAAAGTTCTTGTCAATTCCTATACAACAAAAATAAATACATTCGTTCAGAAAATAAGACATATGAAATGAGACATTAAAACGAATGAATACATCATTTACCTTTACAGACAATAGATCCGCTTGTGTTTCGCTGATATTTCTCAAAGAACTGTCTCGCAATGGATCCGCGAGCAATACATGTGATACTACACTGTCTCCTGTTTATTGTAATAAGAGAAAGAAATTAGGATAAGAAGGGACCAAATATCTATTTCAATATCGTACACAAATTTATATATGATTTACTTGGCATCGACGAGTTCGAAACGAAGGTGATATAAATCCTCTTCCAAACCATCGTTGTTATGATCTTCTAACCCGCCAATCCTCAGAACCGTACCCATTACATCTGTTTTGAGATCCAGGGAGACAAAATATGTAAGATATACCTTGATTGTAAACAGCTTGGAAAAAAACCCAAACTGTCATAAACTCTTGCCAACTATACTCCCAGTCTCGTACGCTAGATCCCTAATATCAAATATTCGTGGGCATAAAAGGAATAGATGGTAAGACCTAACCCGAGCAGTCTTTGCTATCGTCTTGCGATGAAACATCATATGAAAGTTGTTGAATGTGGTGCGAACGCTAGAGGCCGCGTGTTTAAAATCGGAGTTGTAGATCGTAAACCATTGACCTTGTTGAAAGTAATTGAAGAACTTCAATATATCATCATGCATGATGGTGGCCGAAATATGCGATCCCTGAAAAAAATCAGGAGAAACCAATAACATTTTAGTTTGATAAAAGATCAAGATAAACAAAAAGATTGAAAACATGGGAGATTAATAACTGAGATTAACCTGCTCGTTAGAGAGTATCATCTCCAAAGTGTCCCAAAAAAGTAGAATTGCTTCAAAATCCTGAGGATCAGAACGCATATGCGCCATCCTATCTTGTGTGTACCCAACTCAGAAATGGCATCGAAATCAGCCATGTTTCCTGCCTGATTTTCAATGGTTTTTGGAAATTTTTAATGGAAGTTATCTGTGTAAAAAACCGCTTCAAAACGTTTGGGAAAGAACCTCTAAACCCAATATGTCATATATATACCAAGAGGTTACAAGCGGTTACCTATATAAAGCAACACATCTCTACATTTATTAACCGCTTGAAACCTCTTTGTTTTCGACAAAATTCATTTATGAGAGAACTTATGAAACCGCTTCGTTTAAGAAAAAAATCATTTTCGCGACCTTTCAGTTTTAACACAGTCATTGACGCGACCTTACAGTTGGACCACCAATATATTTACCACCAATTTAATATATATCTACCACCTTACAGTATCTTAATCCGCAAGCACCTAACACGAGAAAGTACATTTAGAGACTTGGATCCATATGAGTTTTTGAGAGAACATTACACGATACAAATTCCGACCATCAAAATTCAAATCTAAGAAGTTGGTACTGCAAGAAAAGGTAGCACTTCTCGCACCCGATTATTGGGTGATTTAATTTGCAGCAAGGGTAATCTTCAAAGGTAAATGGATTTGGCAACAAATCTCCACCCTCACTACGCATTGCCTTCTTGATTTTGTGAGCATTCTCACCAATTTCAAGCATGTATTGCATGCGTGATTTCCATCCTACAACTCGGCCTACCAGCTTTGACGCACAAGACCGCATATTGAATTTGGATATTGCTCATATGCGGTGGCGTAAATTGCAAACATCAATGTTGCTTTGTCTATCCCGACTTTAGAAGCCTTGTTGAAAAAGAAAATAGAATTTTCAATGTCACGGCCAACATCCATATTCCTCATACCGTGCAGGTACAACGCTTGAGGATTCTCCGATGAGATTGCCAAACTGAAGAAGCGAGGATAGCGATCCATCAAGGTAGTGTCAGCAACGAAGTCTCATAGGTTAATCACTTGCATTACTGATGGTTCTTTAACTGTGTCGTTTAATAGCTTCGACGCACAAGCAATACGACATGCGTCCTTTGCAGAATGTCGGCCGACCTACGTAATATGTCAACTAGTAGGTCCTTTTCAGCTGAGAAATATAATGTAGGTAAGAAAAAATACAGTTATTCCAAAATAATTATCTACCGCAACTGAGTTAACACAGACCTATATTAGTCTACCGCAACGGAGTTCATAAGAACTATAACATTTCCACTTCTTAACTGAAGAACAAGCGCACTAGTTATGTAGTACCATGGATAATCGAACAGAATTACCCAAACATAGACGTTCCGAACGATTGAACAAATCCGCGGTTACTAAAGTGAAGTCTCGAAATTATGAACTAAAAAAGGGTAAATAGTAAGGAAAAAAAAAGGTTGTGATGGGGGAAACTTACAAACTCCTTGCGATCAGAGGAAGATCGGATCTAGTTGTTGGAATCGACGATTATTGTAGATCTTGCTGTTTTCTCGGCGGAGATGGCGAGGTGGAGATGCGAGGTGGCGAGGTCGAGTTTTGTTTTCTTTTACGAAACAAAGGGTTTTTAATCCCCAAAAAATAAATTATTTTATTAGGGACAATATTTAATTAATTTCGGACAACATAACACTTCCATCATTTATGTGGAACAGTAGGTTGCCGTCGTTTATCTTTTTCAACAAACTCGAACTTTTTCTCCCTTTACTGATACCGCCGTCCGAGCTTTTTGTTCATAAATAATTTCTTTGTTTTTCACATTCTTGCCTTTTACTTGCTCTTTCCTTTCATCACCTTCTCTTTTAACTTTAACCCCACTTTTCTCTTTCGACTTCGGATTCCTAACCACTCTTGCTATGGGAAACTCAGGATCCGACGTATCATGCTTCTCTACCGTCCACGACTGCTGGAACATAACTCAATTAGTACATTTCTTATGCTTTCATCATCAATTCTTAAAACCAATTACTAATACTTCTCATTTAGTAATTATTTGTCAATTAGAACCATATGATATCCTTTCCGAATATTTGTATTAATAATTCACCTAAATACAATATGTTACTAATACTTGTCAGTAGGCACGATTTATAGATTTTAACCACATTTTATATTTTGTATTCGAAGGCCTACCCACCTAAATTTTAAAAATCCAAAATAAACAACCTTTCTTTCAAAATTCAAATTTCATTGCATAACAAAACCACACCACTACAGCTACGAAAATTAAACTTGACTATGTTCCATTTACTAGAAAAGAGACTTGCGTACCCGATTTTTTTTATCCGCTCCTTCTGCATTGGATTCAGCATCTACCACCACTTCTTCCACATGTTCGTTCTCTTCTCACTGAACCTGGACGTCATCTTTCCGCTCATATGAATTCAACCTCCGGTCCATTGACTCCACTTTCGAAGTTAAATATTAAAGTGCCTCTAACAATGCCAACGAAGTAAAGGACAAGGTAAAATAAGCGGATAATTTTCAAGCCTGCCAAATCATTCTCCCAATATAGGCACCGACTCGTATACCCAGATGAGAACAGCATGAACACAACCATGGAACGTGTAACTATTTCCCCCCAAAGATGCAACTTTTATCGAGTTAATTAACCCCTTAAAACCGAGCCGACCCCATGGATGAGTCTCAAAAGCTCCTTCGTCCATTACTCTTTTTGCGGAATTCAACGGGACTCGACCATTCCGATTAACCGCAAAATTTCCAACGTGAAATATGAAAAGCAAGGCAACCATCTTCTTCCTCACATACGTCAAAATTTTGCATCTTTCAAACACATCAATTAACTCATGCCAATTCGGACTTACTCCTGCATTGACACGATATGTATGAGGTTATTCGTTTTTTTGTGTAGGTTTATGGGAGGTTGAAAATCTGAACGAATGTGGAACTTTTCTTTTCATCTCTTCCCGATGATGTACTCTTTGAATGTCTCAAATTTGTGTCGAATCTGAGTTTGAGAAATTTGAGCTTAGTGACTAGGCGATTAAGAGAAGTTGAGCATTCCGATAGGCTTAGGGTGATAAAATCTCTCATGGAAAGTGTAGCCAACTACGTTTATGTTTTTTTCGAAGGACAAAATTTAACTTATAGGATATTGGTGATTGATTGTTGAGAAGTATGTCAGAGTTACTCATACCGTTACGAAATCGTGCTTCTAGCGTTCTCGACGGCAACAATGGGGGCTTAATTTTATTTCATTGGTGGAAATGAAATGAAGTCGAGGGTTCTCTCTTATCTTTTGATTGCTGGAACGAAACGAAATGATATAAGGTAACATTAATAAATTTTAAGAATACGTTTTTATGATATAAATAGGTAAAGAATACAAGAAAAATGAGAAAAAAACATCAATGGTGAAAACAAAACAGAAAGTCGGCGGAAATTATGATTTTTTGTCGCACAGGTGAGGAAAAAGATGGGGGTAATCTTGTCATTTTAAGTTCCTTAAATTAAAAAAGAGAGAATTAATAAAAACGTCTAAATCTTGGTCAAACTTGTGACCTTTGAGATGGAAATGACAGCACACACCATTATACCAGACTGTATTTTTATTTTTTTACGCATAATTTAATATATATATGTTGAATTTAATAATAAATACAAAAACTCTCTGATTAATCCCCGATTTATCTCCAAATTGTTTTATAACTCGCTGAGCCTTTACCGACCTCCCGAGTCATGCCTAGTGTTATCCCGAATATGGGTATCTATAGATTAAATCAGCTTGTTCATTGTATACTTTTTTTCTTAGCAGACATCTTGAAACCATTCTATGTATTTTTGGACTAAATCAATTTGTTCCTTATGCGGTTCAAAATGATGTCACTACAAGAATAACTTAACACAGCTACGTTTTTTTATTACAAAAAATTGTAGCTACAGTTTGTTACAATTAGCGACAAGTTTGTTACAATGATAAATGATAAATTATAGCAAATTGGTAACTTTTTGTAAATACTTTGCTACTGTTTGTGATAAAGTATTATTTGTCGCAAATGTGTTTCAAAAAATCACAAGAAATACGTAACAAATTTGCTAACATATGATGAGAAGAGTCACATATTGTAACAAATTATTTGTAAATACTTTGCTACTATTTGCGATGAAGTTTTATCTGTCGCAAATGTGTTTTAAATAGTAGTATAGTTAAGGATCTTGCGACAATAATAATTTGTAGCAAAATTTTGCAACAAATTGACATAAATAATTACAATTAAAATAATTATGAAAAAGCTAAGGGTATGGCCACAAATTAAAATTTCGTTATAAGATATATAGTTTGAGATATAGTTTTAAGATATATAGTTTGTCTTCCATTAATTTACCACATTTTGGAAATTAATCTACTAATTAAAAAAGGAAAAAATAATAAGAGTGTTAAAATTTTCAATATGAAAAAAAAGAATCGATTTGTATTAGCTAATCTATAAAGGTGAGGATCACACTTATCCACCGTTGATAGGATTAAATACAACGACTAGGATTTGACACAAGTTTTAATATTTTTTCTTTCTCTTCTCTTTCCTCCGCCTCTCGTCTCCTCTTCTCCTCTCCTCTCCTCTCCTCTTCGTCTCTTTCCTTTACTCTTCAGTCTTCTCCAGATCTAATTATTCTTTATCTTTGAATACTTAATTACTTCCCCGCCGCCGATCTCTCCATCTCCTTCCTCCTCTTCTTCTCCCTCCTTATTTTCTTCTGATCTAACCTTTTTCAGATCCTCGCCGCTGTCAACCAACACTTTGTCGTCGAGACAACCAAAGTAATTGAGGAGGTACACCAAGCAACCTTCTCATACTCCACGAGAGGCCTATCAACCTTCTCAACTTCATTGGGATGTGCACATGATAAGAGAAGGAGAGCTATTGGATGGAGTTTTATGTCAGGTACATTCCTCTCATCTTCTTTTGTTCATTCTCTAGTGAAATCAATGCTGAAGCTTGTCTTTTTTTTTTTTTTTGCAGCTTGGTACCTTAAGAGAACTTCTGAGACTATACGACGAGCTTGTTCAACCCGCTGATGCTTATCGACTGGATCATTATTCTGCATCCGCAAAACCACTAGGTTTCCTATATTTCATTCATTTGTATTGAGTTACTTTGTGTTGAATGTTGATAAGATTTCAATAATTTGTAAAATATTTTATATCTCAGGAGTAGTTGGTTCTAGAACAAGTTTGTGTCTCACTCTTATGTCTCTCCGTCAAAGGCGTAATGGAACCGCAAAGACAATGCTCATGGATTCCTTTTTCATCAATTTTATCAGCTCTCTATTATTTTTCTCAGATGATCGAAGGAGCAACAATAGATTTTCATTGATTTGGGCCTTACAAGAGTTGTATGATCTTATCCTTTAATTATGTACATTTACTTTTGTAATATAGTTATTTTCTATCATCATTTAAATTGGTTTAATCTGACATTAACATTTTAAATCTTTAATTTGACATTATTACTTTTAAATATATAATTTTAAGATTAATAATTGGTAATCATATTTTTATTTATTGTAATTAAAATTTGGTTTTTTTAATTGAAATTTTTTAAATAGTCACGTAATATTTGTAGATATTTGTGACATTTGCAACTGAACTTTTGAAGAATTTTATGTAAATTTGACGCATATTATCTGTAACAAATTGAAACAAGTTTGCTACGAAGTCTTTCCTAGCTATTTTGGTAGAATTTTGTCTCATTTTGCAATAATAACTTCGTAGCAATTAGTGGAAATATGTCACAACTTGTTTGAAACAGCTTTGTAACTAATTAGTGACAACAATTTTTCTGAAACATTTGATTCAAAATGTGATAAAATCAATATGTGAGTAATTTGTAGCAAATTGCTTCAAATAGATACAAAAATAAATTTGGTGCATCTTATAGTTACGCCGGAAACTTTGTAACTAATTTTTAGCAAACCTATTATTTGTTACAAAAAATAATTTATACCCACAAATAAATTGTAGCTATATTGACATTTTCTTGTAGTGAGTTTATAAATCAAAGGGAAAAAAACTCTACATTACCAAAATTTGCTCTTTATTACTAAACAAAATCTAATTTTTTCATACCAAAAATATCCTTATTTGCCTTTGACAACAAAAAAATAATAATGAAACTGCAATAAATTATTTATTTGATCGAGGTAAATTTTTTAGTTATTTACAGAAATGTCAAATTTAATTACGAAACTGCCAACAGTTATTTTTCGGTTAAACAAATCTACGATCATAAGTCTACCTACTTAGTGATGGTAGATTTATATGTTCGCAGATTTGTTTGGTAAAGTTATATTAATTTATAGATTTGTAAGGTTAACTTTGGTTTGTTCATATTTATTAGGTAGATTTATGTTTATACGATGCAAATATATTGGATTATCCTAGAGTTGTTTCACATATTTAGTAACCGGATGACAAATTTAGCAGAGTTATTTACCGGGGGAGAAAATTAGTGGAGTTAATTTTATTGTTGTAAAGATATTTGGCAATATTGTAGATTTATTATTCGATGTAGAGCTGTTAGCTTGGATGGTAGATATATTTTTTAGATATATTTTAGAATATTAGAGTTATTGTATCGCATGTTGTAGATTTTATAGGTATGTTTTGTGATGCGTCATATTTATTATGTAGATTGATTCAAATCAGATGTATGATACAATATTTTGTAACTACTAGACTAACACTTCTTGATGCAGATTTGTTTTACGGTTACTGTCGATTTATAATTGTATATCAATAACAGAAGAGACTTATCGAATATACGTCGTGGTAGACTTAACTTTTACTAGACTAACTCTTTCAATGGCCGTATATTTAAGTTATTGTGTTTGCATATTTGTTTTGAGTTATTAGATAATTTAGTTGGAAGTTGAGTTACTTTAACATAAAAATCGAGTACGGCATTGAAGGCCACAGCGTGTTCTTCGTACCTCCATCAGAAATTTATTTTCAACATCATCGTCTTCTGAATTTCCTCTCTTTCCACATCTTCTTAATTTCTTCCCTTTCAACATCTTCTTCCCTTACAATGCAGTTAGTTTTGTTAATTTATTTAGTTCTAATCGTCTTTCTCATCATCTTTTTCATCATTTCGACCATAAAATTTTCGATGGTGGTGGAGCATATAAGTATTTTTTGTGGGGACTGGAGATTTGAAAAGAACAAGTGTCTGTTTTCTATAGATAACAAGGAATTCGTAGATGGTGCTGGTTCAACAGTTAGCCAAGTCATGTAGCCGATGCGCTTGAAAACGGTATCAGAGCAAACTAAATTTGTTTACAGCATTCACAGACTTATTCTTTGCCAATTGATTTGGTTACTGATCGTAGTTAACTTTGAACAAGTCAACTATCTTATTGTATACCTTGTATATAATTAAGTCTACATTATTTGTTCTAAAGATAGTAGATATATTGAATTCTGAAGATAAACCAAACAAGCCAGCTTCGGTGTGGAAGTAGAATTAAACAAGTCTGAATATATATTACACAATTATATGATTTTACTACACATAAGTTTACAAATAAGATGATACATAAGTCTATAAAAAGTCCATACATAAGTTCACATATAAGACGATACACAAGTCTACCCTAAGACGGAAAATTCTGTTAAAACTTAGATCGTAAAAATTCGATCAGTGATATTATCTCTGTCATGTATGCCTTCATCCCTAGAAGTCCAGACTGGATATCGGATATGTCCTTTAGTAAAGTGATGTGTGCGTAAAAGTTTTGCTAAAAAAAAAGACAATGTAAGAGCTGCAAGTGCACATCAAATAAATAATAGTATTTTAGGTATCGAATCCACAAGGGTTTGACACAGCTTCACACCCAAAGCCCATGAGGGGGTTTTGTGACAGAATTAAACAAGAAAATGTTGATTGTAGTCATGAATGCACAATGGTTTGCAAACTGAAACGAAAGCTAAGTCAAAAATATGAATTGTTTGGTTTTGATGCAAATGAAAGTAAATGAAAGCAATGATAATAAAATGATGTAAACTTATGAATTAAAAACGTTGCGATGTGGGGGATCATTAGGGGTCATGGTTTAGAATATTCAAACGAGCAACTAGAGGCAAACACAAGTATTTAAAATCCTAGAGTCAAAACTTCATCAAACTCGATAATTCCACTTTCGTTGTTGAAAACCGACTTATGTCTAATAACATAATTCATATTCTCATATGCAAATAGGCAAAACAACACAGCGATGAATGAACCAGTTTCGATATCTCACTAAATAATGCTTAGAGTCAGTGCTAGCACTCTTAAGATATAGCCTATCAATTCTATTTTCGGTCAATCATCTCGTGGTGATCGAGGGATGACTTTCTTACATCAATTGCTAGGTGATCAAACCAACATATTCATTAAGAACACAAAAACCAAGGATTACTTCTACCTAATGTAAGCACAACCCGAGAAACCACAACTATCTACCAAACCATGACAAATTCTCCTTTATAGACCCTTAATCCCAACAAGCAACTACTCGCTCTACCCATCAAACAATCAAGAACAATAACTACACTAGAAAACATAATATTTTTAAAGTATTGAAAGAAAATAAGATTCTAGAAAATAACTCTTGGTGATGAAACAAGCATGAAATCTTCTTCCAAATTAAAGCAACAAAGTAGCAAAGTATCAAACCAAAAATTATGAAAAATTATAGAACTTTTGTGGTGGCTTCTTCTGATGGTGATGATAAATTTCATGGCTTTCTGGTGTTTATATAGGTGAAGGGGTTGGCTAGGGAGAATTTGTGGGCTTTAAGACGAAATCTCCAAAGAAATGAAAAATTTCCTTTTCATCTGAGGCACCTATCGATCGATCCAAGGTGTGGTTCGATCGATCAAAGTCTCCGATCGATCGATCCAATTTGCATTGGATCAAACCGGCAGTCGATTCAACCATTCTAGGGTCTTCTTCTTGAATTGGATTGACCACCCGATCGAACAGGTCTGGTCGATTATGTTGGATCAATTCAAGGTATAAATTCTATGCATGCTCCATTTCATCGCTAGACGCACCAGTCCTCAGTAATTTGAGCATAACTTTTGATCCAGCCATCTGATTGACTTTGAACCACTTGGAGGTCAAAGATAACATCCTTCGCTATCTTGGATCCAAATTTGGAGATGATCTGATGGTGGAAAGTTCTCCATCGAATGCCAAACTTCAAATTTTAAGAAGCTGTCCAATCTCCAAAGTGTCCAAAAACGTCTCCTTTTGCCCCAATTCTCCTAATTTTCTGTCCAACCTTTATAAACTCTAAAAACACTGAAAACATTGATTTATAACCAAAATCTAATCATTTCTTAATTAAAAACATATTAAAATACTATTAAAAAGCAGTAAATAATAAGGTATATATATTAACTCTCCCATATTTAATCATTTGTTTGTTCTCAAACAAAACAACGAATAACTAGGAAAAGAGGTTTGAAAACGTGGGAACTCTGAAATCTCAGAAACCGTTCTTTTACGATTCATGACATGCATACCACATTAGACATAACCCATAATAAATACATTTTCACTATAGTCAAGTGCTCTAATCATTCGTCAATTACAACCTTCCCAAGTAGTGATATAACCTTGTTTTAATATCTTAAACCAACGGTTCGCTATATCCGCCATTGAAAACGAGAAAAACATACACTTCAAGTAGTTCGGAGGAACTACATTCATCCATGTGGTTCTCATACCTCTTCGAACAGCTCGGTATGATTCATTGGGTGCTCAGTAGGTAACCCATCTAACTGAGTTTGCTTCACCAAGGCAATGATTTGAGGTTTAATCTCATAATCTTGCCTCTACGAAGGTGAGGACGGATCACAACTTGATCATCAAAGTACTAGTCGGGTGCATCGCAATCTGCGATGGTTTGATGAATGTGCATTGGTTGACTTTGAGTTCACAATGTTTCTCAAAATGAAAGAAAGCTAAATCGAAATAAGATTTTAAGTTTTGATGCAACTGAAAGTAAATGGACAGAAATGATTAAAAGTAATAACAATGTAAATAATGGTGTAAAACTTATGAATTAAAACGTTAGGATGTCGAGGAATCCTTAAGGGTCGCAGTTTAAATTATTCAAACTTAACAATTAAAAACAAACACAAATATTTTAATCCTAGAGTCAAAATTCATCAAATTTTATAGTTCCACTCACGTGGTTGAAACCCGACTTATATTTAACAACCTAGGTCACACTCGTCAAATGCAACATAAGCAAAACAATACAGAGGTGAATGAACCAGTTTGAATATCTCACTAAATAATTCTTAAAGTTAATGTTCACACTCTAAGGACATAACCTATCAATTTCATTTCCGGCCAATCATCTCGTGATGTTCGAGTATGACTTTCCTACATCAAAGACTAGATGAGAAAACTAGCAATATGCATTAAGAATAGGAAAAACACAGGATATACTTCTATTGAATGTAAGTGCCACCTTAGAAGTTAAATATTAAACCTATCTATCAAACCATGATTAATCCATTTTAGAAACCTGTAATCCCAACAAGCGGGTACTCGATACTCATCAAACAATGAACATCAACAACAGAGATAAACATATTATTGTTGAAATATTGAAAGAGAATAGGCTTTAAATAAACTCTTGGTGATGAAACAAGGATAAAATTTCTCCAAAAGCAATAAAGTAGCAAAATCTCAAACCGAAAACTATGAAAACTATAGAACTTTGTATGGTGGCTTCTAGGATAAATTTATGGGCTTGAAGGTGAAAACTCCGGAGAAATGAAAACTTTTCATTTTCTCCAAGGCACCGATCGATCGAACCAAGTCTTCAATCGATCGATCCAATTTGCATTGGATCAAACATGCTTTAGATTCAGATACTACAAGGGTTTCTGGTCGAGTTGGATCGACCACTCGATCTATCGAGTCAGGTCGATTGAGCTGGGTTGATTCAAGGTAATTTTCTCTCCATGCTCCATTTCGTCTCCAGACGCATCAATTTTCAGTAATTTAAGCATAACTTTTGAACCATGTATTTGATTGACATCAAACCACTTTGATATTAAAGTTAACATCTACGGCTATCTTGTATACAAATTTAAGAATGATATGATGGTTGGATTTTCTCCATCTAATGTCAAACCTCTGATGCTAAGAAGTTGTCCAATCTTCGAAGTATCCAAAAATGTATATTTTTGCTCAAGTTCTCCAAATTACCTGCCAAACCATATACCAACCATTCCTTTTAGGCCCCTGAATTATAACCGAACCGAACTGGCCGAAACGAATCGAAACGAACCAAAATTTTCGGTTTTTGGTTCTAGTTCGGTTTTAGTTCGGTTCCGATCGGTTCTAGTTGAAAACTAGTTCGGTTCTCGATTCGGTTCGGTTCGGTTCCAGGAACCGAAAGGTTACCCGGTTTTTTTTTACCAAACCATACCAAACTATACCGAATTATACCTAACCGAAGAACCGAACTACCCGAAACTACTCGAAATATCCGAATTTATCCGATTTTACCCGAATTTAACCGATTTTAACCGAATTTAAACAAAAAATTAAAAAGTCCGGTTAGTTTCGGTTAGTTTCGGCCAACTTTCCTAAATCCGAACTACCCGAAAAACCGAACTACCCGAACCGAATTACCCGAAAGAACCGAACTCGCAGGCCTAATTCTTTTATTAGAAATATAAAAATTACATACAATATACTTGGAAAGTATGGAATTTACTAGATTAGTTATTTGATAAGAAAATTTAGTAAGAAAACTTGTAAAAAGAGATGTAAACCTGAAAATTGCTTTTATTTACAAGATTTCCTTTATATTTTTATTTTATAATTTAATAAAAACAATTAATAAGAAAAAATGATTTTAATAATAATAAACAAAATTTTAATTAAAAACATAATGAAAACAAAGGTTGTGATCATCGTTTGCGATCGTCATTTGCGATTGGTATTTGCGAACCGCATTTACGATCAGTGTTTGCGGCCAACGTTTGCGATCGGCGTTTGCGTTTCTCGTAGACTTTTTTAGATTTTTTTGTTAATGTTATGGTAGACATATTTGCAGTATCACAAAAATAATTCATCATTGGTGTTAGATTTATTTTAGGATAGTTCTCTAAAACAGAATGGTCGTACACTTGGTTTTTAATTGAAGGTAGATTTGTTTATCGCCATAATTTATTTGGTGATCGACCCCAAGAATTATACATCCTTTACTCTTATCCACGAAAAAGAGACATCAATTTTTCTTAAATATATATTTACAACAAACTAAAACCATTTGCTTCATGGAAGATGATGAAGGAAAAAAAATTACAGAAAGAAGGAGAGGTCGAAATAGATGTAGGAAGAGGATATGCATGTGTTCAACATAGAAACAAAGAGAGGTGGAATCTCTTCTTGCATGTCTTCAACAATGACAAATATCTCATTCTTCACGCCGGCGGCTACCCTAGATAGGAACTTAAGGTCCTAGTGTTTTTCTTAAATATGTGTGTTTTTCTACACGAAAAAATACTCTTTTATCCATCTCAGGTAAAATAAGTTTTACCATATTGAACATAAAACTCTACCATAATGTACAACAAAAAATCTACCGATTAAAAACTACTTGAGTAATTACGAAACATTAATAAATCTACCACCATTATGAATACATTTACTATCATTTTCCGAGAAACCTACAAGTAATACTTCGTAACTCTAACGTCGGTAATAACAAATCTACAATGGCAACATATATCTACCATCAAACAAAATAAATCTGCTGTGATTACGAGCATTGTATTCATCACTGATAAATCTGCTATCATTGACATTAAATCTACTACGAAATAATTAATCTACCAATAAGGATAATAAATCTTCCAATCCGATAATAAATCTACAGAAAAGTCTACCGTTCCAATATTAAGTCTACGAAAAAATCAAATCTGCAACCGAGAACAATAAATCTACCATTCAGAGATAAAATCTACCACTCCAAAATATATATTTGCGTTCCAAAAATAAGTCTACCAATTAAGTATAACAATTTATAATAAATCTACCAATCTTTTGAAAAACCTACCAACATGACATAAATCTACCAATTTTTTAGTAAGCCTGCCACTAGAAAATTGGTAGACTTTTTTCATTTTGTAGACTTATTATTGCATATGTGGCAGAAAATATTAATGACAGTTTTGTAATTACATTTTTTATTACCAGAGGAAATAAAGGTACAATGGGGTTTAAAAACTTTCTAAATCTATTTAAATAATTTCCAAAGGTGAGCCTTATTTTAGTCATTGGCATCTTCAACCCTACTACATTTTCCACTCCAAATAAAATTTTCTCCAACCCTACTCCATTTCTCATTCCAAAATGGAGTAAAAAATAAGATTGCTCCATATTTGAAGTAAACCTATATTCTACTATATTTTGGAGTTACACTTTTTTACTTGTAAATTGATCTTTTAAATATTAGATATTTTATTTTATATAATTTTATCAACACAACAATACTTAGACTATCTACAATGGTTTTTAATTTCAACACCCTATTTTTTAAAAAAAAACTCAACATCATCTTCTCTCTCTTCCACATACTTATTCAACACGTTCTTCATTTTTATACTCTCGAATAGTTTTGTTTAATAAATTCAACATCAACACCCTATATTTCTCATACCCTTATTTTCTTTTATATTTTTGTATTTCTGATTAGTAAAAAAAAATGATTACCAGAAATATATAATTTGCGTAAATAATTTGTTGTAAATAATTTATTTTAAATATTTTTTTCAAGTAATAAAAACAAAAAATAATGATATGTATTATTAAAAAAAACTTCAAATAAAATACAATATATTAAATAAGCACACGACATATTTAATAAAACTCGTAAATCATACATAAAAATAAAAAATCACACATAGAAACTCAACTTACAAACAATAAAAAAATTTATCACACAAAGACACTTAAAAATCTATTTAATCACGAAACACTCCAAATTTTATCCATATGTGTTTGACTAGATTTGCTTGCAATTCGTGATGTACATTTGAATCACACAACTCGGATCTAGCATGCCATTCTGATATTAAATTGAAATGACCATTCTTTCCACTTGAATATATTTCATGCGCTTTCGCCAATATATCATTTTCTGACCATCCGCTTTACTTCATACGCTTAGCGTTATCAGAAGCGCTAATCCATTTGCCCAACATTTTGTTCACCTAGTTGTAATGATTTCTGCACGAATCTCCATCACGCGGAAGATCAAATGAGCAATGTTCATTATAGTACTAAACAATTTTACCCCAATAAGATTCACTTTTTTAGTTTCGGCCTACAACATTGTATGTTCCGTATTTAATCCACCCACTAAGTTGCACCAAATTTTGATCGATAATCCATTTGGGGCTTCTCGGCCGAGCACGAGTTGAATCAACTACATTTGGAGTGGCTTCATTAACACCGCTTATGCCACCAAGAGCCATTTGTGTAGAAAATTCAGGAAATTCAGTTGCATCAAGATTCAAAACATCTTCATTAGCCGTTGGAGTAAAAGAATTAGGGGGAGCTTGAGATGAATATGGTATCATGAAGAAGTTTGGTGCAAAACCATAGTTTGGTATATTTTGGGGATGGTTGAATGAATGATTTTGGTTTTGATAATTCTGGGGATTTGGGTAGTTAAAAGGATAATTAAAAGAATTTTGAGTTTTAAAAGGATTATTATTAGGATCCATTTCACTCAAAAGATGTTTAAAGCTCTAAATAAGAGTTTTGTTTAGGTTAGTAGAAAATTTATTGTGAAAAAGATGGTTTTTTTCTATGTCTAAATAAAATGAAATAAGTCTCTATTTTATAGAAAAAATGATGAATTTTGATATAAAATTTATATAATAAAAAATTAATTTACTATCAAATAATTGATCTCAAATAATTAGGATGTATAAAAAATCGCACGAACCAATTAAAATCTAATACGGATTCCCATCAATACATGTTACGCGTGGAGACCATCTTCTGCTTTTTGTGTGGCGCATGGTACCCACACGCTGGACGTGCTCTTCTTAGCATTCACCATGTGGCAAATGTGGTCCCTATTTTTTTCTTTCAACATGTTGTAAATTTACAACTATGAGTTTGCCACCTCATTTATCATTTTTTATCAATATTTTCTTTATAACTCTTTAAACAGTTGAAACGTATTTTCAATAGGTTCATTGTGGATAGTCTTTTTTTTTTCAGTTGTGGACATATATACATGTGACACATATCACACTATATACTTCAATGCATAAAATATATTTGACTTCACGATGTATGAAGTTAAAAAAAGCTAATAGGTTCATTGTGGATAGTCTTTTCCTTTTATGTGTTTGACGTCAAATTTCCATTGTGAAAACCAGCTTGCCCACTTGAGTAAATGTGCTTGGGGTAATACCTTTTGCTTGAAGTGGATCATCTTTGGGAATGATGATATATCCATCTATATGAGTAAATGCTCACCCACTAAGTGAAACTCGAATTTTTCGATTCCTCTTTTTACTGCAAGTATCTCCTTGTAGGTCGAGTGATAGTGTTTTTTACTGTCTTTGAAGGTTCCACTCTTGTATCCACAAATATGTCTGTTTCCTTTTTCATCTTCTTCTAAGAGCACAACACCTCAATAACAATCACTTGCGTCTGTCTGCAAAATTCTTCTTCCCTTTGATGGAATCTTCAAGGCTGGTAGAGTCTTTGAGATCTTCTTTAATACTTTAACAGCTTCCGTGCACTTTTGATTCCATGGAGGTGCATCCTTCTTGAGTTGGGCAGATAGAACTGACATGTGCCTTGTTAATCATGAATGAAGTCTGCCATATAGTTGACTATATCACGAAATTGTTGAATTTGCTTGAATGAGAGTATTTCATCTGGAAATTCATCTAGTTGTGTTGCAATGTGAGGCTTAGTAACTCGACACAAATACCCGATACGCCAAGCTCGATCTTCGGCTGAGGCTTGTATCGACCTTAGTAGTCCAACACAAATGCCCGATCCGCTCCTTCCAAAACTCCGGGTGGGCTTTGTATCGAGCTTGGTAGTCCGATACAAATGCCCGATACACGCACTCCGTCTTCTCTGCCAGGCTATATCGACCTTGGTAGGTCAACACCAAGGTCGATACACTTCTAAAACTTGTCTGCTTCTTGTTTGGCTCCCTTCTCTTCTTCCTCCTTGTCACCCAACTCTCTATAGAGGTCCTCCAAGCCTCCAAAGTACCTAATAAAGACTCAATATGTACAATATGCAACAACCTAAGCTAAAACTTACTAAACTCTAATATGGATGCAATTTGGACTAAAAGTAACCAAATGAATGCATATATGGATGCAAAAGCTATCTAAAAAGGATGCTAAAACATGTTATTTTATGAGTATATCAACTCCCCCAAACTTACGTTTTGCTTGCCCTCAAGCAAACAAACATGACAAATCTAAGAGAGGTTTAAAGGTGGGAGCTCATCATCCAAAAATACCAACAAATACAATCAAGTCAGTGTCCCAGTTCTTAATTCTAAGGTGCATTTGAATTCATCCTACTCCAAAAGAGTTAGCCATGCTCATCTCAATAATCAAATGCACTAAAACCTCAATCTAGATATGCCTCCCTATCAAGCTAACTCTTTAACATTCATTAAATTGCAAACCGTGGATCATGACAATGCAATGCAAGTGAACTCATTTGGCTAAGGGACTAGGCTTTGAGATAAAAAAAAATGATCTCAATTCATGTGGATTCAAAGTCGCATAAGGGTTTCACTCAAAAGGGATTAAAGTTTATGCATAATGCTAAAGGTAAAAGACAAGTGATGCATACAAGATTAGACTCTCATCTACCTATGATGCTATCAATGGTCCTAGACCCCTCTCATTTATTTTCTTTAAAGCTCATTCAACCCTCTAAAGCTACTCTTTTTTCCAAGGGTTTTTGTGCCTTGCTAAACCCATGAATCTCATAAACCACTTCTTCCTTTTATAGTACTTAAGAGAAAACTTCTTCAACCTTTAACTCATAGTGAATGGAGTGATCTTTTAACAACTTAGCTCTTCTCTTTATTCCTAGGTAGCCTTTTTCTCTTTCTTTGGCCTTTTAGCCTCTTTTGATTTTTCTTTTTCTCTTCCTAAGGCTACCTAATTTTTTTTTTTTTTAAACTTAGAGCTATACTATCTTTTTAAACACAAGATCCACCATTTCAAACTATGCTTCCCTTATCTTCCACCAAGCCTCTTTCATTCCCTTTCTTTCTAATCTCTTTCCACAACTCATCATGCTAAAATGCAAGCATACAATCCATTCCAAACACCAAGCAATACTGCGACCCATACCCCAAATCCTAAGCCTAAAACTAGCCTCGATATGTGAGAGCTAGAATGTACATGAGAGCCTAGACTTGTCGTCTCAAACCTAACACTTTATGCTAAGGTTAATCAAAATAAGCCCTCACAAGCAATATCACTAGAACATTGGCTTTTAGAGAGGTAAGGTAGGGTGGGAGTACTACTTGAGCTAGCAAGAGAGTGGTAAAGTGAGTAAGAAAGCTCAAGTATGTTTAGTATCCATGAGTCCACTTTCAATGCAAGGCATGATATTTAAATGTCAAATTTTGGTTCAAGTGAGTAGAGTTGGCTATCAATTTCAAGGCCCTATTTCGACCAAAATCTAGTGGCAAGTGAAGTGGTTCAAGCATGGTTCTTTCTTACTTTCAATATTTGTTCAAATGCAACAAAAAACTACTAACTAGGGCATTGAATTGATTACATGAGTTGGCATTTTACAAAGATTAGCTCATCATTGCTCCCAATGCATATGAATGCAATTCCTACATGTAATGCAACTAGACTCAATCCTAGAATGCAAATGCAACATCTAAATGAATTTCTTTTTTAGAAAATTTTCAAAATTTTCAATTTTTTTGGGTTTTCTATGCCTTAAGTGAATGCATGAGACTCAAAATGCATAAAAGAAAAATAAGACTCACAAAACACAATGTCAAATCTCTCAACCTCTCCCCCCAAACTTAAATTACACAATCCCTTGTGTAATAAAAGTCTAGAGGAGACCTCAATCAACATGACATAAAAACAAGATGAAAAGCTAAAAAGACATATGTACAAGGGAGGTGGAGGTACATCAAAATTGTGAAGAGGAGGATGATCTTAAGGAGAGTGATTGGTTACTCGAGGAAGGAGATCGGCTCGGCTTTCTCTTCCTTGGCCGTGCTTCGTGGGAGGAAGAGCGAGGTGGATCTTCTTGGACTGGTTTCCTTGGGCGCACATGGAATGAATGGCGCCTATCAAGGTCCATGTCGCTCTCTTCTTCATCTTCTTCCTCTGCCGCATCACTTGTGCCCTCTTCTCTACCCCTCGTGGAGGACTTTCCCTTGATGATGGCCTTTAGCCCCTTGACCGTCTTCTTCAAATCCTTCACTGTCTCACCGAGCTTCTTAATAGCCTGGTCTTGATACTTGTTCCACCTCTTGAGGAGACCAATGTGTGCATGGGCTTCTCTCAATGCCGGACTTGGCATCAGATCAATGCAAGAAGGAAAGTAGTATCTCTCACTACCATAAACCGGGCTCGGAACTTGAGCATCTTCTTCCACTTGTTCTACTTCTTCAAGAACTTGGTTTGGGTCAAAGTCAAATGTCCCTCTCTTGGCAATGGAGTGGATAGGAGGATTGACAGCGAGATTGTAGAGGTCCTAGTATGGGGGAACAAAGTCGATGTGGGAGATATCTTGGAATGAGGTGGCTTGCAAGTTCAGGAGACAAATCTTTGCTTCGGTTTTCGTGTCTACCGCAAACTTGTAGGCGAATCGGTTGCCCAATCTTCCCGAGAGAAACATGGTCCTCCCAAGGTAGAAGATGTCCATCCACTCGGGCTCAAGACCATCCGTCCCTAACCGATGCCCAAGGGCTTCGAGGATCGGTGTTATGATCTCGCCGATGCTAAGCTTGGGATCCTTGTCCTTCATCAAAACAACCCAATCTTGGTAGGAGAGCAGCTGCCTAACCAATAGGCTAACAATACTAGCTCCCGTCCTATCCCCTCGAACTCTTGTGCCTCCTCTTGTGTGAAACCCGATGAACTTGGAGAGACCCACATCTAGCAACTTGAGCTCCTCCTTGGTGACTTTCCCGTCCTCCTTCCTTGCGTAGAAGGTGTGAGCAAGAGATTTGTGTGCATACCTCAACACCGGATGCTTTACCATAGTCCCCGTGCTTCCTCCCGGTTTAAACTTCCCAACCGCAATTGTCTCCCACAAGCCTTTCAACTCACACTCATCAATGGTGAGCATCTTTGTTCTCCTTTCTCCTTCTTGGAAACCAAAGATCTCATTTAGTCGGCGGAAGGACATTGTGTAGATGGTCCTATTGATCTTGAATTTGATGTAGCTGTGACCATCTCGCGGTGGTGAATCCTTCCCTTCATAGTAGAAGTGTGCAGTGAGGGAAGATAGGAACTCACATGTCGCGAGCTTGTAAGTGGGACGTGCCAAGGTGATGAACCTTGCCAAACCCATGTTCTTGAATAGGGTTTGGAAGTCCTCAAAGATACCTAAGGCTCGCAACGTCTGCTCGTGCGGGTACTTCGTCGCTTTGAAACGCATACCCATGAATGCCTTGAGGAGTTCCTCGGGTGTGAGCTTCTTCTTAGGCACCTCTTGTGTGGCCTTTGATTTCCACCTTTGAAGCTCTAGTGGTATCCTTCTTATTTGATCCAAGTACCAACTGTTCCTCCTCACTTTTAACCTCTTGGTTCTCAACCACTTTCTTCTTCCCTTGGCTCTTTGATGATCTTGCTTGAGAGCTTGTTCCTCGGCTTGTTGCATCTCCTCTAGTTCTTTCCATTGTTCCTACAAGAGAGACAAAGCTTGTAGAGAGAGTAAGCAACTCATTTTGAACAGCTAATAATAGCAATTAGCAAGCAACAAACAAGATCAATGCCTAATTTTCGAATTTCCTCCTAATTTTCGAATTTCCTCCCAATTCCACACTTAGCAAAATTTTGGCAAATATAAAATTTTCAAAATTTTGAAATTGTCCAAATTCGATTGCTTCCATAAGTATGATCAATGCAAACTAATGCAAGTGAAAGCCTCAAAATCTAACAAGGTTCAAGAGGATAATTTGAATTTTCGTATTATGAATCCTACATGTCAAATTTTCAAAAATTAACCATGGAAAGCCTAGTATAGCATTCGAAATCTACTCCCTAACCATAATCAAACAATGCCCAAGCCACAAACAATCAATTCGGACATCGTAATGCAAAAATCCCCAAATTTTCCATCATTAGAGCAAAAGATGAAAAACTTGGTTTTTGGATTGTTTACCTCGTGAGCGAGTGAGAGGATGAACGAGATTGACTTAGAATCAATAAGAGCACAAGAAATCTAGCAAGAGGCACTTAAAATCACTAAGATTTCTTGAAAATTGAGAGAGAGAGACCCAAAAATCGCAAGTGTGTGTGTGAAGGGGGCTGTTTTTCGTGTTTGGGAAGAAGAAGAGGAGAGAACCGGTTTAATTCGAGTGAATTAAACCGGTCAATCCTCGTTGACTTACCTGAAAAAGGAGCGTATCGAGCTTAGTAGGTCGATACATAGCTCGATACGCTTGCAGACGCGGTTTTAAAAACTGTATTGAGCTTAGTAGCTCGATACAAACGTCTGATACGTTGGCTGAAAATCCCCGGGTTGAGTTTGTATCGAGCTTAGTAGCTCGATACAAATGCCCGATACAGCTCCTCCGAGATCCCTGTGAAGGCTGTATCGAGCTTAGTACACAGCTCGACACAGCGCCAAACTTTTATTGGCAAGCTTTTGCTCTTGGCCCAACTTTCTTGATTGAAACATGTCATCCACAAACACTAGAAAACACATTATTGAATTAAAAAGTGTGAATATATACAAAGATAGACATGAGAATGCCTCCCAAGTGCGCTTGTTTAAAGTCACTAAGCTTGACTTTTCAAACCCTTAGGCATGGGGGTGAACAAGGAGTGAATTTGCTTCCCATCTCCTTTCTTGATATACATGGTGCTTGCTCTAGCTTGCAGCACCTTCTTCTTCTTCCTACACCTCTTTGGTGGCTGAGCTATAGGTTCCACAATCTTGAGCCCATCGAACATTGCTAGAAGACTCTCACCATCAAAGCTTGGTCCATCGTACTCATTGTGATCGAGGGCTTCATTCTCCTCTATTACCGCGCAAGTGAGACCCATCAGCTGCTCTTTTGGTGGTCCTTCTTTAGCCTCCTAAGTGTCACACGTGATCGTCCCAGAAAGGCTCAAAGCATAAGGTTTCATAGGATAGAAGACTTTAGCATCCACATTCTTGAGGATTACCCTTTTATTGATGAAGTCAAGGCTTGCGCCAGTTGTGTTGAGGAAGGGTGTCCCTAGAAGAAGAGGTAGCCTTGCTGCTTGAACTATATCCATCACAATGAAATCAGTTGGGACAAGACACTCCCCAACTTTCAATGGATAATCTTCTACAAGGCCTAGGGGTTGCCTTGAGGAAGTATCAACAAAGGTGATGTGTGATGAATATTTCTTCATAGTAGTGATCTCAAGGTTCTTGAACATTTCAAGGGACATCACATTGACACTTGACTTGGAATCACACAAAGCTTCTTCAATCTTCAAGTCCCCAAGGGAGCAAGAAATCAAAAAAATTCCCGGATTACCAAGCTTTGGGATAACCTTGGACTCATTCTTTGATGTGCTTGATGAATCTAGACCCACTATTAGCTCTTCAACCTTTTCTATGTTGGCAAGCATATCCTTGATGAACCTTGTTTGACCTTTGACTTGAGACAAATTCTCCACCTTGGGCAACGGTGCACCAACTTTCTCCATACTCCCTCTAAAGCTTGAGAGTACTTTCTTTTGTACCTTAGTCAACACCAATTCGGGAAAGGGGAGTGGCGGCTTGTAGACAAGGAGATCATAAGCCTCAACTTCAGTCTTCTTAGCCACCTCTCTTTCCTTTTCAACAATACTTGCTTGTGTAGAGATCACATCCTCCTTAAAATCTTTTTTACCCATTGGTTTATCAACAACCAAATGGTCATTTTCAATGACCGCCTCCCCAACTTAAACTTCAATGTCCTCATTGAATATAACTTCATCATTAGAATACTCAAATAGTTGCTCAAATTCAGTTACTACACGCTCATATTCTTCCTCATCAATAGAGTATATGGCATTGCAATATTCCTTGGGGTTGGTTTCGGGTTTACCGGGCAAAGAAGCTTGAGCTCGTGTAGATGAGGAAGCAATGCCCTTGTTGTTCTCCAGTTGCTTAACTTTGGAGCTCAAAGTGTCAAACTTGGAATTGAGGTCATTGTAAGAACAATCCACCTTGTTGTGGATTTCGGTCATCTTCGTACTCACATCCATAGCACTACTTGTTTGACCTTAGAGGATTTGTTGTATAACATTCCTCACATCCAAATCTTGTGCAAAACCCGGTGGAGGACCTTGCTAGACTGAAAATTCCCTTGGTTACTTTGATTGTTCCCTTGGTAGTTGTTCTTTGGAACATAACCTTGTTGTTGCTTGTAAGGAACAAAGGGTTTTTGTTGACCTCCTTGTCCTTGTTGAGGGTAGACTTGATCTTGGGGGTTCTCCACATTGGTACTCCTATAGGAAAGATTGTTGTTCCTATAGTTGTTGTTGTAGCCTTGTTGATAACCTTGGCCACCCACATAGTTGACCTCTTCTTGGCAATCCTCATTCAAATCTTGTTGTACTCCTTGACCCTCATCACAATCACTCACAAAGTGAACATGCTTTTGTGAGACTTGAAACAACTTATCCATTTTCTCATTGAGGGACTTCATCTCTTTTCTCCTTTGGTCCTCATAAGTACCATCGCTCCTTGAAGACCTATCATAGTCTTCACCATAATTCCCATCACTTTGGGCGAGATTCTCCACAAGCTGTAATCCTTCTTCCACCTCTTTACCCAAAAAGTTTCCATTGCTAGCTGTGGCTAGGAGCATCCTAAACTTGGGGAGAACACCACGGTAGAAGGTACTCAAGAGAGTCTCTTCGGAGAAGCCATGATGAGGGCATTGTGTAGTGTAACCCTTAAACCTTTCTCATGCTTCACAAAAGATCTCATTGTTCTTTTGGGTGAAGCTAGATAGCTCATTCCTCAACCATGCGGTCCTAGTGTTGGAGAAGAATTTTGCAATAAAGTCTTCTTGCATTGATCCCATGATGTGATGAAACCTCTTGGAAGTGACTTCTCCCATAGATGTGCATTGTCCCCAAGAGAGAAGGGAAATAACCTCAGCTTGAAACCAT
This sequence comes from Alliaria petiolata, assembly GCA_020283515.1. Lineage (NCBI taxonomy): Eukaryota > Viridiplantae > Streptophyta > Magnoliopsida > Brassicales > Brassicaceae > Alliaria > Alliaria petiolata. The sequence continues at coordinate 19,500,434 of JAHZTW010000003.1, read as the reverse complement.
CTTCGGATATGCCATTGATCTTGGTCATATCATATATCCTATCAAACTCATCTAAGTGGTCAAGGGGATCCTCCAAAACTAACCCATGGAACTTGTTGTGTTGCACCATGTTGATAAACCCGCTCTTGATTTTAAAGTTGTTATTCTCAAGTGGAGGGGGTATGATTCCTTGACGGTTAGCATGAGTATTAAGAGCATCTCCAGCCCCAATATGCCTAGGTTGGCGTGGAGGGTGTTGAGGCTCTCGAGGGATTTGGCCTCCATTCCCTTGGTTCCTTTGTGGTATTCCATTACCACCTTGTCCTTGTGGAATATCCATTCCTAAACGCTTGAGATGTGTTAAGCGTTCTCTTTCTATTCTCACAAAAGCTCCTCTTGTGACTCGGTGAATGTTGTCTAGAGGCTTAACTAGATTGTTGTGTCCACTAGACCTCAAGTTCATACACCTAGAGACAAAGAGCAAATAAAGCAAGATAGATTAGTAAGCAATAAGTGGAAAATAAAACTTAGTCTCAAGAAGAAGTAAAATATTAATGCTTAAACCAATATCCAAACGGCAACGGCGCCAAATTGATAAGTAGTTTTTTGGTTGTACTTAAACAATTACTCAAGCTACTCATATCATTGTAGTACTTGAGGATCAATCCATATGGAAATGGTTAAGACAATAAGAATGCATAAAACTTCTTAATCTAAGCTAGCAATAAAGTTTTGAGGTTTAACTAACAACCTAAGTGATCAAACAAACCAAACAAAAGTTATTAACACCTTAATTAAGCAATGAATGCACTTATCAAGCAAATTAAAAGCTAATTAACTACTAATCAAGATTATCAAAAGACTAAAACGAAACCAAGGATGGTATTATCAACCTAAGGTGTTCCAAGAATCAATCTTTAATGTCAATCAATAACATAATATGCTAATCCCTAAGCTTAGAACTCAAAAGCTAGACTAATCCACTTTTGTGGCACTAATCCCTTCATTAATCATCCTAATCAAGAACAAACTTTCATTTGTGAAAAAGAAGCTAACAAGCATTATAAAACAGTTCTAAATTGCTAATAAACACCCTAGACAATCACTTTCATGAGCTAGGAATGTAAATTTCTTGTTTAGTTGGTTGGGGAATTTCAACAAACACCTTGTGGGTGGGAAATTCCCTAAGGCCTAGTTTTAGCTTGATCATGGCTAAACTAGCATTTAGAACACTAAACAAGGAGGGAAATGAGAAGATCTAATCCTAGACATCAAGATTAACTCTTAAAACACCCTAGATCTAACCCATCCTTAGACCCTAATGAAACTACTCACAAATCATGATTAGACCCTCAAATACTATGAAAGAAATAGAGATAAACATGATTAGAGAGATAGAAGATGAAAGATTAAAAGAGGCAAGTACTAAATTGCATAAACTTCAAAGAAATGTCTTACAAAATCACTTAGAAACCAAAAGGGAAGGTTTTCTAAGCAAGAACAAAAGATTAAAGATTTTTTTTAGGAAAAATTAGGCCATTTCCTATTTATAGTGAACAGTGGACAAACCGGGTCAACCCGGAACAAACCGGGTATTGACCCGGTTTTAGGCAAAAACAAGGCAGCGTATCGAGCTTCCTAGGTCGACATGCAGCTCGATACGCTGCTAAAAGTTTTCTTCAAGGATTGTGTCGAGCTTAGTAGCTCAACACAAATACCCGATACGCCAAGCTCGATCTTCGGCTGAGGCTTGTATCGATCTTAGCAGTCCGACACAAATGTCCGATATGCTCCTTCCAAAACTCCGGATGGGCTTTGTATCGAGCTTGGTAGTCCGATACAAATGCCTGATACACGCACTCCGTCTTCTCTGCCAGGCTATATCGACCTTGGTAGGTCGACACCAAGATCGATACACTTCTAAAACTTGTATGCTTCTTGTTTGGCTCCCTTCTCTTCTTCCTCCTTGTCACCCAACTCTCCATAGAGGTCCTCCAAGCCTCCAAAGTACCTAATAAAGACTCAATATGTATAATATGCAACAACCTAAGCTAAAACGTACTAAACTCTAATATGGATGCAATTTGGACTAAAAGTAACCAAATGAATGCATATATGGATGCAAAAGCTATCTAAAAAGGATGCTAAAACATGCTAATTTATGAGTATCTCAGTTTCTCCAATCACCATTTTCTTTTCAAAGAGCATAATTATATGGCTTTGAACAATGTTGTGGAATTTCTTCAACAGCGAAGTATGAGAATCGATGTCTTTGGAGAACAGCAGTATATCGTCAATGTATACCAGGGCGTTTGGGAGGATTGGCTCAAAAAATCTGATCATGGCTTTCTGGAATAGGGAAGGTGCCACTTTTAACCCAAAAGGCATGACTTTCCATTGGTAATGTCGATCTGGTACACATAATCCTGTCTTTGGTCTGTCTTCTGGTTTTATACCAAGTTGCCAAAATCCTGCTTTTAACTCAAACTTGGAGAAGACTTGTGCTTGTGGAAGCCTTTGGAATATGACTTCTCTTTTTGGTAGGGGAAATGATTGAGTGGCTGATAGTTGATGACCAACCTTAGCTTTCCTCGTACTTGTTCAGCTCTCTTGTTCACATAAAATGTTTCACATGCCCATGGTGAAGTAGTTTTCTCGATGAGGTCTTCCTTCTGGAGTTGATCAATTTCTTCCAAGGCAAGGTTGTAGTGATCTGGATTCATTCCTGGGTGGCTTGCTTTTGTTGGATTGATATCTTCATTCTTTTTGAACGGTAAAGAGATAAAGAATTCTGGGTTTTTCCAAAGTGGTGAGTAGCATTTTGTGAGAAACTTCGAATGAGAGGTGGCACAGGAGGTCTTCGCAATTTCTTCTTTTAACGGACTTAGGATCTCCAATGGATAGAGATGAGACACCGTTGTCCATGGTAATAAATGATTCTTGTGCTTGAGACCTTTTGGATGCCACGAAACTCTTTGGAGATTGTGAAGGACATCGAAACCAAGTATGAAGTCTTTTTCAGGGAGTTCCGAACCATAAACCATAGTCTTTATCATTTACCCAAGGAAGAGTTTGATGTAGATAGGCTTACTGATGAGTGAGATGTGGAATATCTTGCCATTTGCCGCTTTGAATGCTACAGAGCATGGATTCCAGTTTGAATCAGGAAGCAAATCCAATTTGATAATAGAGGAGACAGCTCCTGTATCAAGATAGGCGATGACCAAAATGGGATTGTCGTATTTTGTAGGGAGAATGTGAATCTTAGCATTTGGTGAGGGCTGAGATAAGTATGCCAATTCTCCTTGTTTGATTGTTCTGCTTTGCAAGCCTCAAATGTATAATTGTCGAACATCATGAATTGGTCATCTGTATCCTCTTCATCTTATGTGTCTGTATCTTCTTCTGAAGATTCGTCATTTTGCTCTATCCCCATGGCAAAAATCGTTTTATCTGATGGTTCATCGTCAAGGGAGAAGACAGATTCAACGTCGAAATCATCAATATCTTCTATTTGAGCCATTATCTCGCTTCTTCTTGGAATATCCTCCTCCTCGGAACTGTATTCTTGACAACTTTAGCAATCACAAACGTCAAAGAATTTGTGACCATATGCATCCATGAATGAGTAAACCGGGTTTCCTAGCGAATGAAAGGATGAAATTGGGATTCCATGCTCAGGAGATCTCGTATTAAATTTCATGATTTTGTCACATGGACTAATCATGTTGATTTTCGTTCTAGAAAAATGTAGGCTTTGATTTTTCTTCTTGTGCCTTGAACGCAATCTCTACAGCTCAATCTCTTCTTCGGGAGATAGAGGACTCCACAGCTTGTATTGGTGTAGTTCTATCTTAAAGTTTTTCATAGTTTGTTACCCAAGACTCTGGAAGTAGCTTGACCAATTCTTCTTTGGGAATTTGTCTTGGAATATGGATGCAAGATGGACTGTGTTTGCGATTCCAACTGTATGAGTAGGGCATCATCGGAGTCTCGTGGGAGACTTAGATCCATTGCATGGTTCTGGACTCTATACACCATTTGATGGTGGATAGTCACTGCATATGTATTCCCAATTTGTGGAGCGCTAGTGATATGTAACTGGATCTGCAGATTTTTGTAGATTTGAGGGTCTTTGGGAACAAGGTGACAAAGATAGTGCCAGCATTTAACGTTGTTTGGATTGTTGCTATGCAAGCATGCTGGTACTCCTTATATATGGTATCAACGAGCGCGAGTCTTGCTACTACTGGTAGACCTTTTCTTCCATGTAGAGTTAACGCCAAGCGAACCGCTCCATGGTGTAGGTGTGTGTAGCCAAAATTTCTCCAGTGGTGAATCATCCCTTCATTGATGTTGAGGGGAATTGTGATGACCCAACCCGATAATCCTATCCGGGGCGACCATCCCGAGTCTAACTCTAGCCAGATTTCATACTTAGCATAATTTTCAGATTTTTCTTAAACTTAAACAACAGATTCGATTCATAAAACATTCATTCTCATTGCATAATTAATCCAATTCCAAACGTATAACAGAGGTTCTTAAACAGAAAACTAACTTAGCCAAATTCGATTTAAATCATAAACAGAAACAAAGCCAATATTCAGAATAACTCATGATAAATAAAACCCCCAAAACCCAGTCCTAATCCACTCTTTCTTCACTGCCTTCAAGTCCGCCTTCAAGACTAAACGTCCCGGATAACATCCTTACCTGCACACTCAACACAAAATAGAGGCATAAGAATTACCATAAATGCTTAGTGAGTACGGTCATCCCGTACCACCGCCAATAACAGAAACGCAATCATACCACAGTTAATAATTCGCATTGAAACTTAGCAAACAAGCACAGAAAACAGATATGATCATCTACCCTAGCTCGCGGACCATGACTTATGGACTCGGTTCGGCTCTAGCGTGAATCACACATCACCTAAGCACGAGACTCGATCCGGCTATCCAAACGAGCTAGTTAGACATCATGTATTCTCACGGTTCATACTTAACCAAATCACAATCACAGAACATTGCCTTGCTAAGGCGAAACCACTAACTTACACAAGCAATCAATGAAACCAGATAACCTAGCATCCCTACGGTTCTAGCTACCAGCTACAGTCACGCACTCACCTTAGACACAAAGGCAAACGTTTCAGTCGGATAAAATTCGGTGATTACTCGAACAGAACCAGAGCTAGTCGAACACAGCCGCGTTCTCCCGGCTATCACTATGGCTACACTCGCGAGATCCAATCTCCTCTCGGATAACTTCCTATCCGATCACTTTTCCTCGAACCAGATTCTGAATCCCCTCGGAAACAGCACAAAACAGACAGATTAGTCGAATGACATTCGACAGAAACTCAATAAAACTCGTGATATCCCATCACTTACAGAATTCTCTCGGACAAATTATCGTTCTCTCGGACAGATTCTCCTTCTCTCAGATATCTCTCGGACCAGTCAAACAACTCTCGGTTAACTCTCACATTTCTCGGCTAACTCACGCCTACAGTCAGATTACACGATTATGTCTCGATGAAATCAGATCAGAACAGAAATCTCATGGTAATGTTCGGCTTACCTCGACTACGGTCGGATATCGCTCGGCTACGGTCGCACATCCTCGACTATCTCACGAAATACTCAGGTTCTCTCGACAATCTCTCGGCCAAACTCTCTCTCTCGCTCTATTTCTGCAGAATAACGCGGCTGTCCCGAGAATAGTCACAGAAATCACCTTTTATACTCCAAAAACCTAGGTATCCCGGTTATAGTCGATGCACTTCGGTTATGGCCGGTCGGTTTACTCGAACATATTCGATCTGATTTAAATCGCCCCGAAACTGTCCCACATCGCTCGGCCATTATCGCGACAAATCCTTTCCCGCCTAAGGGTAAATCCAGACTTTGCCGACTAAACCCACGGCCCATGGCCCATCCCGACACTTAATCAAATTCTCGACGAAAATCACAGTTTTTACTCGGCTCGCCCATTTCCACTCGGCAATAGCCACGGTACCGTCCATCCCTCACGGACACAGTCGCTGTACAATATTTTTACACAAACTCAGTTAACCTCACTCGAATAAAAGCGTATATTCAACGGCCATCTCATGACCCGCACGACCATACTCGGGATTTCTGGTCGCGGATGCTACAGGAATCATCTGCTCCGTTTCTGTTGCTGGAACTAGATGTTGTTCTAATGGAGAAGCTAGACCAAGTTCTTTAGCAATACACTTATTAGGAACAAAGGCTTGTCGAATAGTTTTGGGAAAATTGGAATTTGGTTTTGTGAAAGCTTTGTAGGGATTAAGTAAGGGAAGTTCGGTAATATGAACTTTACTCTCATCACTCACATATTGTATTTCATATAAGTAGTCTATTTTTTTGGAATTTATTTTGCTAAGACAAGGACTTATAGCTAAAGAAGGTGTACTTTCTGTAATGTTTGAAAAGACAAGAAACCAAGACATAATGATATAACTCTTTTCTAACCCTTGAAGTAATACAAATCAATAAGTTGTTTTCTTTTATTTTTAGTGCCAAGAATATAAAGAAAGTAATCAAGAGATTCAGGCTACGCAAACCGAGACAACACAATTTCCTTCAGTAAGTCTCGATGTATTTCGAGTCATACGACCTCATAGATCTTTCTCTCTATACTCTTTTATTTTAGCTTAGTTAGATTTCTGATGTGGAAGATCCATAAGAATGGCAACCACGGAGCATACTCTCTGTACTACCATATGATAGAAAATAACTTACGACGTATATTACCTCTTAGGAAAGAGAGAGAGCCAAAGCTTAGACTGTCATTGCTCTGATACCAATTTACAAACACATAGTAGGGTACAACCACGAAGAAGGTTAATCAGGATCAAATGATAAGAGACTCGTATTTTTGGGAAAGTTTTAGTGTTTATAATAGACTTAAAGATATATTAAACAAAAAGGGAGGTTTTATTATAACTCTCAAGGGATTACAAGAACACTCTAGAACACTCAAACTTCTCTCTTACTTATATTCTCACACTTGGCTTGAGTCTTAACTCTTACCAATGTTAGGTATTTATAGTACTAAGCTTAAAGAACATTACCTAGAATATTCTCTTAGATATTTACAAACCCACATATAGCACATGGTTTATTTCGTAAGTAGGTACAACCACATACCCACTCACTCACTCACATGTTTTATTTATTATTTACATCTTTCTTTATCAACACACATTTATTATTTTTTATTTTTTAAACACCCTTTTTGTTGTATTAATTGGCCAATTCCCAATTTAGATCTATAATTGTTTTTCGGTTAAAAATCTAATTTAATGATTCTTCCTCTAGAAATAAAGTTTGGAATTGCCAACTTTTAATGATTGTATAAATATCGCCATATAACAAACAAGATGCGTCTTCGATTTCAAACCATCGTCTCTTTTCTGTTGGTTTTCTGTTGGTTTTCTGTTGGTTTTCATTGTTGTTGTTTTCAAAGCAAAATGGTTAGGCTTTCAAAACCATTAGAAATCATTGGAGAACATTCAAAGGATTTGAAGAAATCCATAAAAATTCCGCCATAAACCATCATAAGAAAATTATAAATGAATATGAGAAAAATCCATTAATCACCAACCCAAGAGGAAATGATCACTTTTTCAATTGTTAGTTTTTCATTGTAATGGGACATAACTTCCACAACGAAGATAGACGATGCAGTAACAGAACCACGGAGAAGCCACTTCGCTCCTACATCAAATTTGGAATTAACTATTCTCGACAAGAGGAAAAACATGAATTGTTGAAATGACTGACAAAGAAAAACTCTAAGTAGAGTCATTTTCCAACCGTAGAAGAGGATGGAAAATTCATAAACTAAAACTCCGACTGAAAATAGAATTAAGGGAGACACTCCTTGTTGTTGAGAAGAAATTTATGACTTTTACGATCGCCTCACGATCATTTTAAGGAGGCGGTTGTACGTTAAAGTTATTGGAGAAACACCAGAGATGCATAGAAAGAAACGATCACCATTGGATCAGACCATTAACGACATTTAGGATTTGGTCGTCCTCACGATCGTTATGAGTATAACTGTTTTTCTCTCTGAGTTTGACGTATATTTTTTTATTTAATTAATATAAATAGTTTGCTAGTGATGTGATCATGGAAAGCAACAAGGATAATCAAGTGGAAGCTGAGCTTGAATCTGAGGATGCAATGCTTGTACCTGAAGGATCAATAACTCGGGCGAGAGTTAAGAAGCTAAAGAATGCACTTAATGGACTTATTCAAAAAGTTATGGACAAAGAAAGCATTATGGGAGCAAAAGTACAAAACACTGAGGTTATGCTACTTTCACACAAACCCGCCTGTTTAGAGCACCCGCCGGCCTAACATATGCTTCCAGGCCAGCACCAATTCGCACAAACCCGCCAGTTTGGAGCACCCGCCAGGCTGCAAACAGGCCACTTTTCTGGTTGACGAAAATGAAGCCTAAAAGTCATTTTTGGTCAATCTTTCTTTAATTTCTGCCTAGTTTTCGAGAATAACTTAGACTAGACTCTTCAAGTCTCATTTTCTCTTTATAAACTCATGTAATCTCATTTTGAGAGACAACCCTTTTTTTATAAAACCTTTGAGAGTGATTCTCTTTGTTCCTTGTGAACTTTCGATCTGTCTTGGTGTGTCATATCCAAGGGATCAAACCGGTTTATCAAGAGTCATTCCGCAGTCTCTTGTGTGGCCATTCTACTGACTGAAGTGTTAGAATTCGTTCTCAAATTGTTGGTGTGAGGTGTTAGGTTTCATATACCTAATATTGCTACCACGCGTTTTCTATCTACCGAAGTTCCACCGCCTTATTTCTTTGGAGTTTCCGCTTCCATAGAACGTCAAGGATTATCCAAACCAACTTTGAGTGAAAGGTCTTGGAGGATCGCATCAAGTGGTATCAGAGCAACGCTCATAAGTTCGGTTATCATTCTATCTTTCATCTTCTTATTTGCAACTTTTCATCTTCTTTTCTTTCTATCTGCTGTAATCAATAGTTGAGCCAGCCAAAAAAAAAAGGATCCAAAGAAAAGCATACAAAAAAAAAAAAAAGACGAAAATCAAAAAAAAAAAAAAAAAGGGATCTGGTTGGTAAATCGACTAGCCAAGAAAATTCTTAAACTATTTATCTTCTATTTTATACGAAGCCATCTATCTTCTATTATATACCATCTATCTTCTGTTCTACATTAGTTGTTGTTTGATTTTGCTCATTGGTTCTTTGGGGAAAACACAACTTGGTGATTGTTAGATCTATTGGAACTAAGAGAATTCACTGAGTGTCTATTTGTTTGAGTGAAACACTTTGAGAGTTAAAACACTTTTGACGGAATACACTTGTGAGAGCTTTTATTTCTAACTTGTTTGTTGAGTTTTGCAGAAGAATTAATCATGTCTAATCACGATGGAGATAACAACAATGAAGAAAGAGAAGCAGTGCCTAATTTACAAATGCAGACAATGATGGGAGAAATGCAAAGAATGCTGAGGATCGAGATGAATGGTGTGTATGAAAGGCTAGAAGAAGTGCGTGCTGAGACTATACAGAGGCAACCACAAGCCATGCCTGCTGTGAGAGAAAGAAATCAACATAGACCAGTGAGGGTTGAAGTAGATGATGACTATTATAGTCGTGATGATCACTCATCTCAGGGAAGCCAAAGGAGGCGTAGACGTGCTAGAGACGCAAGAGGACAGGCTGATGACAACTTGGGTGGTCTTAAGTTAAAAATTCCATCATTCCATGGGTAAAATGATCCAGATGTCTATTTTGAGTGGGAGAAAAAGATTGAGCTCGTCTTTGATTGCCAAAACTACTCAGAGAACAAGAAGGTTAGAGTAGCAGCCACTGAATTCTATGATTATGCTATTAATTGGTGGGATCAGTTTGTTACTAGCAGGAGACGCAATGGAGAGCATCCCATTGAAACTTGGAATGATATGAAAGCGATAATGAGGAAGCGCTTTGTACCAGGACATTACCACAGAGAGCTGCACCAAAAGTTAAGGAGATTAACTCAAGGGAGCAGAAATGTGGAGGATTACTACCAAGAGATGGAGACTCTTATGATAAGAGCTGATATTGATGAAGATCGAGAAGCCACCATGGCAAGATTCTTGAGTGGTATGAACAAAGATCTTCAGGATCGGATGGAGCTACAACACTAAGTAGACTTGGAAGAGATGTTACACAAAGTTATCTTGATGGAGCAACAGCTCAAGAGGAGGGGTACAACTCGACAGTCTTATGGTGCTGGATCTTCTAATGCAAGACCTACTTATTCAAGAGAAGAAAAGACAGCCCCAAAACCAAGGTTTGATGCTAAACCAGCAGCTGTTATTCAAGATAACAAAGAGGAGGAAGCTAATGGAGATATTGTTACTGAGAAGGAAGAAGGAGAGGAATCAGATTCATCTAGAGAACGTGATGAACTTCCACTTAAAGGTGATTCGCTTGTTACTAGAAGATCTTTGAGAGTTCAAAACAAGTCTGAGGAGACAGAACAGCGAGAGAACTTGTTTCATACAAGGTGTCTTGTTCATGAGAAGGTTTGCAGCCTCATCATTGATGGAGGAAGTTGTACGAATGTTGCTAGTCAGACTATGGTTCAGAAGTTGGGTCTACAAACTCAGAGACATCTGAAATCCTATAGCCTGCAATGGTTGAATGACAATGGAGAATTGGCAGTGAGAAAGCAAGTAAGAGTTCCTTTTTCTATTGGAAAGTATAAGGATGAGATTCTGTGTGATGTTTTGCCAATGGAAGCTGGTCATATTTTTTTGGGGAGACCGTGGCAGTTTGATCGCAAGGTTACACATGATGGATTCTCAAACAAGCACACTTTCGAGTTTAAGGGAAAGAAGTTCACTCTAGTTCCATTGACACCATATGAGGTACATCAAGATCAAAAACACTTGAGCAAGAAGAAAGAAAAAGAGCAAAACACTCTGAGTGACCCTCTAAACACTATCCAGCAAAAAGAGAGTGAGAGTTTGAGTAAAACCAAGAAAAAGGCCTTTGAGAGTAAACCCGTGAGTAATTCAAACTTTTTTGTGAGGTCTAGTGAGGTTAAGAGAGTTCTTTTCTCTAATCAGCCCGTGATTTTATTTGTTTACAAAGAAACTCTAATGAGTTTAACTGACATTGAACCGGTGCTACCGAGTGAAGTTACTTCTCTTTTGCAGGATTTTGGAGATGTATTCCCTGAAGACAACCCTAGTGGTTTACCACCAATTCGTGGGATTGAGCATCAAATAGACTTTGTCCCTGGAGCTTCACTACCTAACCGTCCAGCCTACAGAACTAATCCAGTGGAGACCAAGGAACTGCAAAGACAAGCCAGTGAGCTTATGGAAAAGGGATACAATATTCGAGAGAGCATGAGCCCTTGTGCTGTGCCAGTGTTACTTGTTCCAAAGAAGGATGGGAGTTGGAGAATGTGTGTTGACTGTCGCGCCATCAACAACATAATAGTTAAGTATCGCCACCATATCCCACGTTTAGATGATATGCTAGATGAGTTGTATGGTTCTAGTGTATTTTCTAAAATTGATCTGAAAAGTGGATATCATCAAATTCACATGAAAGAGGGTGATGAATGGAAAACTGCTTTCAAAACTAAACAGGGATTGTATGAATGGTTAGTGATGCCTTTTGGATTAACTAATGCACCTAGTACATTCATGAGATTAATGAACCATGTTTTGAGAACATTCATAGGCGATTTTGTGGTGGTATACTTTGATGATATTCTGGTTTATAGCAAAAGTTTAAGTGAGCATGTAGAGCATTTGAAATCTGTTTTAGATGTTCTAAGAAAGGAAAAGCTATTTGCCAACTTGAAGAAATGCACTTTCTGCACATATAATCTTGTCTTTTAAGGCTTTGTTGTAAGTGCACAGGGCATTAGCGTGGATGAGGAGAAGGTCAAAGCAATTCGTGAATGGCCTAGTCCAAAGACTGTTGGAGAAGTCAGAAGTTTCCATGGACTAGCAGGCTTCTATAGACGTTTTGTGAAAGACTTTAGTACTATTGCTGCACTGACTGAAGTAATAAAAAAGGACGTTGGTTTCAAATGGGAAGAAGCACAAGAAGAGGCATTTCAGACTTTGAAAGGGAAGCTTACAAACGCACCTCTTTTGTCCCTGCCTAACTTTCTTAAGACCTTTGAAATTGAATGTGATGTCTCTGGTGTAGGTATTGAAGCAGTGCTAATGCAAGAGAAGAGGCCCATTGCTTATTTCAGTGAGAAACTAGGAGGAGCCACCTTGAACTATCCAACATATGTTAAGGAGCTCTATGCCTTGGTCCGAGCCTTACAAACGTGGCAGCATTATCTTTGGCCAAAAGAGTTCATGATTCACACTGATCATGAGTCTTTAAAGCACTTAAAAGGCCAACAAAAGCTAAACAAAATACATGCCAGATGGGTAGAATTCATTGAGAAGTTCCCTTATGTCATCAAGTACAAACAAGGTAAGGAAAACGTTGTTGCTGATGCTTTGTCAAGATGGTACGTCCTCATCTCTACTCTTGATGCTAAGTAGTTAGGATTTGAACAACTTAAAGAAATGTATGAAACTGATTCTGAGTTCCAAGAAGTGTTTCAAGCTTGTGAAAAATTTGCTTATGGAAAATATTTTAGGCATGAAGGATTTTTGTTTTATGAAAATCGTTTGTGTGTGCCTAATTGCTCTTTGAGAGATTTGTTCATTAGAGAAGCTCATGGAGGAGGCTTAATGGGACATTTTGGAGTTGCCAAAACATTAGATGTTATGCAGGATCATTTCTACTGGCCGCATATGAAGAGAGATGTGGAAAGGATATGTGGTAGATGTGTCACTTGCAAGCAATCAAAATCTAAAGTGCAACCCCACGGTTTGTATACTCCTTTACCCATTCCTACTGAGCCTTGGAGTGATATCTCTATGGATTTTGTGTTGGGATTGCCTAGAACTAGGAAAGGAAGAGATTTTGTCTTTGTTGTTGTAGATAGATTCTCTAAAATGGCACATTTTATCCCATGACATAAAACTGATGATGCATCGCTTGTTGCTGAGTTGTTCTTTAGAGAGGTTGTTCGATTGCATGGAATGCCTAGAAAAATTGTATCTGATAGAGACACTAAGTTCTTAAGCTATTTCTGGAAAACTTTGTGGTCTAAGTTAGGGACTAAGTTGTTGTTTTCAACTACTTGTCATCCTCAAACTGATGGACAAACTGAAGTTGTGAATAGAACTTTGTCTACACTCTTGCGTGCAATCATTAAAAAGAACATTAGAACTTGGAAAGATTGTTTGCCTCATGTTGAGTTTGCATATAATCATTCAGTTCATTCTGCTACAAAGTATTCTCCTTTTCAGATTGTTTATGGTTTCAATCCTCTAACTCCTTTGGATCTAATTCATTTGCCTTTGAATGAAAGAGTTAGTATGGATGGGAAAACGAAAGCTGAACTTGTTAAGCAGATTCATGAGAAAGCACGATTAAACATTGAAGCAAGGACAAAGCAGTATGAAAAGCAAGCAAACAAAGGGAGAAAAAGATGGTCTTTGACGTTGGAGATTTGGTTTGGGTACATTTGAGAAAGGAACGCTTTCCAGCTGAAAGAAAGTCTAAAATGATGCCAAGGATCGATGGTCCATTCAAAGTCTTGAAGAAAATCAGTGACAATGCTTATCAAATTGATCTGCAAGGTAAGTACAATGTGAGTTCAACCTTTAATGTTTCTGACTTAGTTCCTTTTGCTGCAGATGAACCGGATTTGAGGTCAAATCCTTTTCAAGAAGAGGGGCATGATGTGATCATGGAAAGCAACAAGGATAATCAAGTGGAAGCTGAGCTTGAACCTGAGGATGCAATGCTTGTACCTTAAGGACCAATGACTCGGGCGAGATTTAAGTAGTTAAGTTATGCACTTAATGGACTTATTCAAGAAGTTATGGACAAAGAAAGCATTATGGGAGCAAAAGTACAAAACACTGAGGTTATGCTACTTTCGCACAAACCCGCCTGTTTAGAGCACCCGCCGGCCTAACATATGCTTCCATGCCAGCACCAATTCGCACAAACCCGCCAGTTTGGAGCACTCGCCAGGCTGCAAACAGGCCACTTTTCTGTTTGACGAAAATGAAGCCTAAAGTCATTTTTGGTCAATCTTTCTTTAATTTTTTTCTAGTTTTCGAGAATAACTTAGACTAGACTCTTCAAGTCTCATTTTCTCTTTATAAACTCATGTAATCTCATTTTGAGAGACAACCCTTTTTTTATAAAACCTTTGAGAGTGATTCTCTTTGTTCCTTGTGAACTTTCTATCTGTCTTGGTGTGTCATATCCAAGGGATCAAACCGGTTTATCAAGAGTCATTCCGCAGTCTCTTGTGTGGCCATTCTACCGACTGAAGTGTTAGAATTCGTTCTCAAATTGTTGGTGTGGGGTGTTAGGTTTCATATACCTAATATTGCTACCACGCGTTTTCTATCTACCGAAGTTCCACCGCCTTGTTTCTTTGAAGTTTCCGCTTCCATAGAACGTCAAGGATTATCCAAACCAACTTTGAGTGAAAGATCTTGGAGGATCGCATCAGCTAGTAAAATAGAAAAAGAAAAAAAAATATCTTATTAAAAGAATGTATGTTCGATGGAGAAGGTTTAGCCGCCAAGAAGGTAAAGTTTTGACGATGGAGCGATGTAGTTGCTCTCGGCTTGGCTATTTGTCCTTCGGCGGCGGGTTATGCAAGGGGTGGCTCCCTCGGGCGTGGTAGGATGGTCTTTAGCGGTTGTGCTTAGTCTCCGGTGGTGGTGACGACAGTTCTGATTCTCTCTCTCGGGTATTCTCTCCTTTTGCTTCCTTCTCATGTGGTGTTGCTTGGTTTCCTAGTCGGGGTGCCTTTTGTTGATTGTAGTCTGTGGCTTCGGTTCGATCATAGCTTTAGTTGGCATAACTGGTTTTTTTCATCGACGGTGTGATCCGGTTGTACCTCCAGTGAGCCTCTGTTTCTATGTGTGGGGTTTAAAGCTTGATTCCTAGTTCTGCTTCTCCGTTTTTTGCTCTCTCTTCTGTGATGTGGTTTGCTTTGATCTGGTTTCCGGTCTTGGGCTCTCCTTTTGGTTGGTATTTCGTTGCAGCGGCATCTACATCCTTTCTCTGGCCTCGTGGCGGTTGGTGTTGGGTTTAAGGCGTTGCAGTGGGGTGATCTTCAGCTCTTCTCTTGTGTGGCTTTATCTTGTTTTTTGTCCTTAGATTGTTTTTAACTTGTTTTGCGAAGGTCCGCGTGTTTGAGTTGTTGATCGTCATTGGCGTTTCCCTTGTCGGGTTTCAAGGCTTTTCTCCTTGTATCTAGGTCGGCGTGTATCGTAGTCCTTTTGGAGTGGCATTGGTGGCGTTGTTTCTAATCTCTGGCCTAGTTTTGGTTCTGCTTGCGTTTCTTCCGGTGCTGCTGTTTATTACGAATTCAGCCTAGTGTTCTTTGCGTGTGTTGTGGTTGGTGGAGGTTGTTTGTTAGCTTGGTTCCTATTGAGGCTCGTGCAGTTCTGGTGTTTTCAGGTTCTTTGGAAAGGCTTGTTAGTTTTCTATGTCGTCAGAGTACCAGTGTTAGTGCTTGAAGTTTTTAGTTTTTGTCTTCGGTATCGTATTCATAGATTATTATTCTGTTTGTTTCCCTTTTTGGACTTTGATTCCGGAAATATCTTATTATTCCGCCGGTTTATGTATTTCGGTTTACGTCAACTTTGTTCGTGCTCAGCGACCCCACGAAGGGATTTATTTTGTTTTAATTGTTTTTACCATGGTCCCCACCCCATGGTGAGAGGACCATGGTAAGAAAAGAGGAAAAAACACCTATTGCATCGGTTGGCGCGAAAATCGACAACAAGCCCTAATTTATCTAACGAACCGGTTCCCCCTTCTTTGTCCTCTTCTTCCCTCACCTAAAACCCTCGTTCGCCTTTTTTCCTATCGATTCTGATTTCGTCTCTCGTCCCTTTTACTCCGTTTTCGATAAAACCATGACGATTCTCCGATCTCGCGAGATACCACCGGTCTCAGGCAAGCCACCCCCTAAACGACGGTCCGATACCATCCAGCCGACCACTCCTGCTCGTACTCAAGAGCCCAATGTTCACCACTCGCTAGTTGAAATCGCTTCCGATTTACCACCCGATGGATCCACTAACACTCTCCGGAGGCGAAGTCCTCGTCTTGCTAATCAATGCGACGGCGATGATTCTCCGGGCGGATTTACTGAGAAAGAGGTTAGTATTTCAGTTTGTAGCAAGAGAGAATCGGATGTTGGTGAAAAATTCTTGAGTTTGCGGTCAGGGAAGACAGTTGCTAAGAGGGGTGTAGATATTGGTGTTTATGCCGAACAAAAGGGAGTTGAAATCACTGGTGGGAGTGGTAGATTTGAAATTGACTCTAGAGAGTTGCAAGATTTCGAAGACGAATCGAATGTTAATTTAGGGAATAAGGTTGTGCATGTTTCTAAAGAGAGAAAATCAGGAAGTGGGAGTAAACGCAAGAGGGTTTGTGTGGATTTGGTTGAAGAAAATAACATTATGAGCAAGAAATCAGACAACAATGGAGCTTATGCTGTGGTTGGTGGAGATATTATGGGTGATACTGTCATAAGTATGGTCACTGAGGAGAAGGGAAAGACAGTGATGGCAGATAATAGTGCTAATGGCATGTTACTGGAGAATTACTGTTGTGAAGTTTTACTAGTAGAAAGTAAGAACAAAGGGAAAGGGATAGTGGAAGATTCCTACAAAGGGGATGATGTGGAGGTGAAAGGTATTGAGAAGCCAAGTAGCTCAATGGGTATAAGAAAATATACTAGGGAGGAGAAGGGTAAGGGTATTCAGGTGGATAATGTCTCTTCTCCGGTGTTCACTGATGAGATTACCGGAGTTGATTTAGAAGAAATGGAAATCGAGAACTCTGTTAGCAATCAGAAACCCTCTGATGTCTCTGGAACAGAACTTCCTGCGGCTGTTAATGTAGTACAAACACAGGTTCATAATGGTGGTGAAATTGGTAACGCTTCAAAAAATCAGCACTTTCGTGACATTGCAAAGAGAAACGCTTCCAGATTTGCTCATTCTGATGCTGAAATGGAGGAAGAAGAGGAATTGTCAGATAAAGAGGTTGAACAACATGTCGAAGATTGGCCTGGTCCTTTCTCTACTGCCATGAAAATAATGAAGGACCGAGAAGATAACTCGTTTTTTCATATTGGTACTTCTTTCTCCGACAAAGAAAGATCTTCGCCGATTTTTTGGGCTCCCAGAAGAATCTTCAGTTTCGCCCCTACGAGTGTGGCTCCATCTCTGCTAGAACTATCCTTGCGAATCCTTGTCAAGAACGCTGATGCCATCACTTCGCTTGACTATGTTCCAGACGCACTGAGGGTTAAGCTTTGTCAATTGCTTTGTGACTCTAGGAAAATGGATGTGCACATTCTTGATCTTCTTGTCCGTGGATCTCCAACAGGAATCTGTGTTCCGGATTGCTCATGGCTGACCGAGGAACAGTTCACCGAATGTTTTAAGAACTGTGACACCAGCAACTTGATGGTATCTTACTCTTAGTTCAGTTTTACTTTAATACAGCATCATATATCGCATTCGTATTTAGCTTTCTTCTGTCAAGACAATATTCTTAGTACTGTTTTATTCCTGAGTAGTTAATTGGCTTATATTGGCTATTGAATCATATGGGAGGTTAGCTGTTCATTCTTAGAAAGTGATAATACTGAAAGGAATTAGTTGTAAATTATAATGCATAAGATGACATTAAGGTGTACTTTGTATCTAAAATCCACATTTGCTTTCTTTTCGTAACAGATTCTTCAACTCGACCAGTGTGGGCGTTGTATGCCAGATTATGTATTACCCTCCACCTTAGCAAGGTCACCAAAAAACTTGCCGGTGCTGTCTTCTCTATCTTTAAGTGGTGCATGCCGGCTTTCCGATGTGGGGTTACGGGCACTTGTGTCTGCTGCTCCTGCGATTGAATCTATTAATCTCAGCCAATGCTCTCTTCTAACATCATCTAGCATTGACATGTTATCTGATTCACTGGGGTCAGTTTTAAGGGAACTGTATATCAACGAGTGCCAAAACATCGACCTGAAGCTTATTCTGTCGGCATTAAAAAAGTTTGTGAAGCTGGAAGTATTATCCCTTGTGGACCTTCCTTCAGTCAAGGGTCGGTTCTTGAGGGAGTTTGTTACTGCTAGAGGACAAACCCTGAAGCAGCTAATTCTGACCAACTCTGTGTATGCATGCTTCTTTGAATTTCCGTGTTCATCCCGTTTGATTTCGTCAGTCGGAACTGAGTTTTTCCTTAATTTGGCTTTGTGAATTTCGTTGCAGGAAATTAACTGACTCTTCTGTTAAAGACATCTCTGAAAACTGTCCTAATTTAAACGTGCTTGACATGGCTAACGTATGCAAGCTGACGGATTCTGCTCTGGGTTACCTTTCAAAGGGTTGTCAAGCTCTGGAGAAATTGATTTTTTGTCGCAACTCTTTCAGGCAAGTTCCTTTACTGGAAGGTTACTATCTCATTCAAATGTTTACGTTATATTGGTACAACTTTACGATTTATATGGTAACGCAGCCTGGTACATAAGAACATGATCCTGTGATTTCTAGGGCTTTTGTTATTTTCTGTTATGCGTGAGACACTTGGTGTAACCTTGTTGAATGACTGCAAATATGTTGATCGTGGAGACAATCTTAGTTACTCATGTTCGTAGGATCTGTGTGCTTGTTGTGTTGTATGTCAAAGTTTAACAGATACCTCATATACTGTCTTCTCTCTCTTTATAGTGACGAAGCTGTAAATTTTGCTTCTTCTTTTTTTTTACTGGAAGGTTACTATCTCATTCAAATGTTTATGTTATATTGGTACAAGTTTGCCATTTATATGGTAACGCAGCCTGTTACATATAAGAACATGATCCTGTGGTTCAAGGGCTTTTCTTATTTTTTTGTTACTTTGTTAAATGACTGCCAATATGTTGATCTTGGAGACGTATCTTTGTTAGTCATGTTCTTATGATATGTGTGCTTGTGAATCTCAAAGTTTAGCAGATACCTGATATTGTCTTATCTCTATTTATAGCGATGAAGCTGTAGCTGCATTTGTAGAAACCGCAGGCGGTTCACTGGAGGAGCTATCACTAAACAACGTTAAGAAGGTAAATGGGTCTGTTTCCCATTATGCCACCGATTCACAGAGTGGCACTAACACATTTGTTTTATATATTTCAGGTCGGCCACAACACGGCCTCAGCACTCGCTAAACATTCAGAAAAGCTGCAGATTTTGGATGTTTCTTGGTGCCGAGATTTGTCGGATGATTCATTAGGCTTCATTGTCGACAACTGTTCATCTCTGAAAGTGTTGAAAGTCTTTGGATGCACTCAGGTATGTAAACAAAATCCCAAGATCCCTCGTCTTCTTCTTGTTAAAGAAACGAACAAACCCTGAAAAGAGAAACCTATTTTTCTGTTTTTGTAGATCACTGATGTATTCCTTCAAGGTCACTCAAACCCTAATGTCAAGATCTTAGGTTTGAAGATGGATTCCTTCTTGGACCACATTACAAGAAACCTTGCCGATAGCTGAAAGAAACTCTGACCTCTCTCTCTCTGCTTTGTTTGTTTTTGGAGGAGAAGAGCAGAGAGCCAGAGACGATTTAACTATTGTGGAGATGTTTTTTGGTCTTTTATCTAATTTAGCATTAATTAAATCGGTAAGGTTTTCGTTTTTTGATATGTAATCAATTACATAATAACTTATTTGCATAGCTCTCAAGTTTTAGTTTGGTTTTGAATCAAAGTTGATTCATCATCATTATGTAAGGGTGCAATTCCAAAGCCACTTTGAATGTTTGGGTGTTCAATTCCGATTAACCGAACCAACCAAATTGAAATAACTGATCCGAAATAAACCGATATTTCTTTTTATTTAATGATATATTTAAATAAAAACCGAATCCAAACCACACCATCGGATTCAGATTTATCTCTAATATAAAAATTATATTCAAGTGATTTTCAAAATTTTTTATTTTGTTCTATTTTAAGTGATTTTTCCACTTATCTATTCAAAATTTTAATTTATTTTAATCTATTACATTACCTAAAAAGATTTTGCTTGAAAATATTAGAAGAATTTGCAAACTTTTTTATTATTTTTATTGTTTTTAATTTTTTATTAAATGACAATTTCTTTAAAAAAATAATTTTTTTAATGTTTGTGTTTTTAGCTAGAAAATCACTTAAAATTGGACATAGAGAGTATATAATAAACAGAAAAACCGATCCGTAACCAAACAAAAATCCGGATTGAACACCCCTATATGGTTTCTCTTTACAATCACAAACTTGTACAACACACTTCACATTAGAGTTTACATTATAAACGGTAAACAAATACATCAAACAATCGAACAGTTTTGAGCTTAGCCACGAAATATAGCTATCAACACTCTTCTTCTGCGTCTTCATTCTTCTCT
Source organism: Alliaria petiolata (assembly GCA_020283515.1). Lineage (NCBI taxonomy): Eukaryota > Viridiplantae > Streptophyta > Magnoliopsida > Brassicales > Brassicaceae > Alliaria > Alliaria petiolata. Next base: position 19,479,872 of record JAHZTW010000003.1, on the reverse strand, counting down.
CCCATTCCCCATAATAAAAACTAAAGAAAAGGCAGAGAGAACACACTTCGTTTCTTGTGAGTTATCTTGTGTACTGGAGCAAGTATGTATCATCTGATGATTCAGATTGTCCCGTTTCAACGATCTAAGTCCAATAACAACATATGTGTCAGGTAAAGAAAATCAGTTTTGTGAGCAATGAACTTTGAGGTTTCTACTTTCTATTTACCTCGAAACCGGTCTTCTGGTATAATTCCTGAGCAACTGAATTGTTTCTATGTACATGAACATATACTTGTTCAACTCCTGCAAACCAAATACATCAACACATGGTTTAGATCATTCTTTTCAAAATGTTAAAACTTATCTAACTTCAATCATTACAAAGACGACTTTTTTTTTCCGTTTTAACATTGTTATTACCACTCAATCTGGCTGATTCGACAGCGAAGCGTAACATGTTGCAAGCAATGCCCTGGCGGCGAGCTGATTTCGCAACACATAGATTACCAATGTAACCATACCTATTAGATCCTTCTCGGTTTATGCTGCAGAACAATTGAGACTTTACCTTTTCCTGCACGTAAATGTAACTTATTAGGAAGCTTTTGCTATTACACATCCAAGGCAAGAAATTGAGTCCTAAACCGAAAGAACCATACCCCAGGAAAGGTCTCTCCTTGCAAGTAAAACCTAATGCTCAAATCAAGCGTCCCAACTACACTTTTGATTACTGAACGTTTAATGTGCCTCTCTTCCTTCTTTACCTGATGAAATAATGTAACAACAATATGTGATAAATGAAAACTCTACAGAAGGAAAAGAAGTGGAAACAGTATAATCCTAATAATCAAATAAACAAACATAGTGTATATGTAACAGAAAGCTAGACAGTAATGCGAAAACATATTATGTTTAATGTGCATCTCTTCCTTCTTTACCTAAGATGAATGTAACAACAATAGCTGATAAATGAAAACTCTTCAGAAAGAAAAGAAGTACAAACAGTATAATCAAATAACCAAGCAAAGTGTATATGTAATATAAAGCTATAGACAATAACAGGAAAATATATTATACCGCAACGATGCAGGAACATTTCTGCCCTTGGAGCCCTTTGCATCTTCTCTTTATGGCATTGAACTCCTGAAACATCGAAAGAGCAACTGATTGAAGAAAGTTTCCTCCAATTAAGGAAAGACGTTAAAACGAATTTTTCTGATATTAACTGTTACCTGCTCTGCAAATTTCCTTTTGAAGTTATCAACATATCTGTGTTTATGAAAAAGACAGTTTTATTCAGTCGTACACAAAATCACCTCTCAATCTTGACTTACTTATAAAACTATTTGATCTTCCTACAACAATTCAGTCAATACAGATCATTTGCACGATCATTTCTAGCAATGATAACACCTGAAGATGAAGAAGAGATTATTTCTTGGCTTTCACCTTTCATTGGCACGATCTTCCCAATGACTCTCTGCACGTAGCCAAGCTGCTGTCTAATCACAAACTCGAACCAACACAAAACAATCAAATCTCAAGAAGAAAACTAAACGAAAAAAATTTGGCTCGGAATCGAGAGTTGAAACTGCCTTACTTACCCAGTATTCTTCATCAAGAATGGCTTCTCGTGCTACGAATCTACCAAATTCCAATCGATCTTCCTGAAAAAGCTCCGGCTCGGGAGGTTGCAAACGGTCGAACCTCAAACCATCAGGTCTTAATTGATCAACTTGAGGAATCGTAGACGATTTTGATATCTGTACAGATAACTCTTCCTTCTTAGATTTATCAGAAGATCTCGCATTGATCGTCCTGCGTTTGAATCAACTAATCAAAAAACCTGTGAAATAGCGATAAACGAGAGGGAAAAGAAAAGGGAAGTGGTGTGGACTCACATTCTCCAAGGAGGAATAGTTCTCCGATGTCTCTGCCGGAAAACTCGCGACCGATTGTGTGTGATTCGAAGCAGCTCAGTCCGATGGATCGATATCGTCGACATCGCCGGCGAATCAACTTTCTCTTCAGTAAAATCAATCGGCGAATGGAATAAACAAAATCGCCGAAAATATCTTCTCCGTATCAGAAACAACTTTGACCCGAGGAATCGCCAAAATTGGAGTTACCGGAGAGAGAAAGTTGGATAAATGGATAAACATGATAAGGGAATAAGGACAAAATAGTCATTTCAGACTCGCCGGATTTTACCTGTAGAAGACGGTGTGGCGCGTTAGAAAAGAATGAGAGAAATTGCATCAATAAATATCTGTTTTTGTGAATTAATAGTTTGTATCGAACGGTCAAGATTTCGTATGGCGATGTTTTCCTTAGATTGGATTTTGCTGAAATTGTTTTTTGTTTAAACTTCTTATCTTCTTATTAATGTTTAAACAGTAAACAGATAATACAAATAAGGTAACATCCACACACGTGGGATTGTCAAAATAATACATAAAGCATTACAACTATGTGTCATTTAGACATAATGTCTGCAATTTGGTTCTTTTCTCTATTGACATGATCTAGAGAACATAAAAGAAGTTTGAGCATCCAATGTCGAATATCGAAAAGAGCATTACCCAACTCCGTATTCTCTTCTTGATTGTTCACAATAGAGGTGAGTTCCTTGTTATCTCCTTCAAACCATATCTTTCGCCATCCTTTTGCCCATACCATTTGTAGCACATATAAAAACCTATTTGCTTCAGCTTGTAGAGGAGTCTGTACGTTTGGAATTTGAACACTTCCGGATTCTATATGTGCACCCAAATGGTTCCGAATGATCCATCCTATTCCCATGTATGTTGAATCTATCTTAAAACTGCTGTCGAAATTACATTTAAGCCACTGCGATGGCGGTGGTTCCCATTGAGTCAAGCCTTCTTGAGTTATGAGATGTCTTCTCGGTAATGGATCCAGATTTGGTGTAGTTGCATCAATAAACTCTTCTGTTGCAATAATTCCTCGTTGTGCATCCTCATTTGGATGTACATTACGTTTTGCAAACAAAAACTCATTTCTAGATTTCCATATGAACCATAAAACCCAAAAAGGAAGGAGTTGTACCTTTGTAGGGAGATTTCGGTTTTGAAATATCATGATAAGTGTTTTTATGTTATCTTCCAAATGTTGTGATAGATGGCCTAGTTGATTGAATCCAGCACATCTCCATATTGCTTTAGCATGACAACATTGGAATAACACGTGATTGATTGTTTCTTCCTCTAAACAGCACCTCTGACAAGTCGGATCAGCATTTATATTCCTTGATAATAATCTAGTCGTTGTAGGTAGAGCTCCGGAAATAGCTCGCCATAGAAAGTGTTGTAACTTCGGAGTAATCTTCAAACTCCAAACTTCTTTTTTTTAGTTCAATCGTACCCGGTGGAGGCTCAATTGTACCCTCCTCCTCTGGCAAATGCGAGGCCAACCAGAAGCCTGATTTAACCGTATATATCGCCATCTTTGTGTAAGGCCAAATATATTTATCATAAGTTGCATAGTTAGATAATCTTATATGTGTTGCTAACTCCACATCCTCTGACGTCATAATCTCATTCATTCTGTCTCTATCCCATTCGCGTCGTCCTGTTTTCCAAAGATCCTCCACATTTATATTCAGATTAAGCCTTTGTCCTCTTACCAACCGGGGAGGAATGGTAGGTAACCAATGATCATCCCATACCTTAGCTGATTTTCCATCTCCCACCTGAATTCTCAAACCTTTTTGTAGTAGGCTTTTTCCTGCTTGAATTGATCGCCAACCATATGATGGTTGACTTCCACATGTCGACTGTAAGAATGTCGACGAGTTAAAATATCTCCCCTTATATAACCTGGAAAGTAGAGAGTTAGAGTGTTGTAGTATCTTCCAGGCCTGTTTTCCAAGTAAAGCCAAATTAAATGTATGAATATCTATAAATCCCAAACCTCCCTCACTCTTAGGTAATGCCAATCGCTTCTATGCTATCCACGAGATTTTCCGTTTCCCATTTTCCTGTCCCCACCAGTATTCCGAGAGTACACTATTGATATCATCACAAAGTGATTTTGGCAGAAGAAAACAATTCATTGAGTATATCGATTTAGCAAGAGCAACCGCTTTAATCAGAACTTCTTTACCCGCCGGGCTTAAGAATTGATTATACCAGCCTCCTATTTTTGTTTTAATTCTTTCAAGCACAAAACGAAACTGATCTGTTTTACTCCTACCAAATTGCTCTGGTAAACCCAAATATTTTCCTCCTACCCCTATTCGAGTAATACCTAATAACCTCTTAACGTTTTGTTTCCGTCTTTCATCTATCTTCATTCCATAAATCACAGATGACTTATTTAGGTTAACTTTCTGACCTGATATGTTCTCGTAATCTTGTAAAATCCTCGCCAGAGTTTGACAATCCGAGCTTGTAACACGACAGAAGAAGAGTGAATCATCAGCAAACAATAGATGACTTACAGTAGGACATGTTTTGGCTAGCTTCATCCCTTGAAAATGCTTAAGTCTCTCCGCATTGTATAACATCTGAGATAACACCTCTACACAGAGAAGAAACAAATATGGTGACAACGGGTCCCCTTGTCTAAAACCACGACTTGGCTTAAAATCTGCATACTCTTAACCATTAATCAAAACTGAAAAAGAGACTGATCGAACACAAGCCATAATCCAGGTAATCCAAATAGTATCAAACCCCATTCGTTTCATAACCTCTTCCAAGAAAGCCCATTCTACTCTATCATAAGTCTTACTTATGTCTATTTTAATACCTATATATGTTTCAGCGCAGTCTTTCTTTGACTTTAAGGCATGTAACAATTCATGAGCCACTAGTATATTATCTTGTATACTTCTACCCGGAACAAAAGCAGCCTGAGATTCGGATATAATATCACCCAAAATCTTCTTAAATCGTAAGACTAGAATTTTAGAGATGATTTTATAACTTACAGTACAAAGGCTAATCGGACGAAAGTCTGCCATTATCTCTGCTTCCTCCGTTTTTGATAGTAGACATATCTGAGTGTGGTTAATACGGTCTTCCAAAATTCCTGTTTCAAAAAACCGCTTTACCATGACGCAAACATTCGTGCCTATCTCATTCCAAAATTGCTGATAAAAGGCAGCTGTGAAACCATCAGTACCCGACACTTTATCTGGGCCAATAAGAAAAACAGCATCCTTGATTTCATCGTATGTAACTGGATGTATAAGAAGAGCATTCATATCCGTTGTAACTGTTTGTTGAATTTGTGGCATAATATCATCTGTTAGAACATGGTTAGTAGAAGTAAACATATCTTTAAAGTAGTCTTCAGCAATCTTTGCTATAGCTTCATCTTTACTATGCATAATCCCAAATTTATCTTGAATCTGTTTTATCCTTGTTCTTGGTTTTCTTGCTTTTGTAACAGCATGATAGAAACTGGTATGTCTATCTCCCACTTGTAGCCATTTATTTCTGCTCTTGAGCTTCCAGAACCATTCTTCATCACGGTACGCTTGATTCAGTTCTCTTCTCATTTGTTGAATTTGCTCTGTAGTACAGGATGGATCTCTTGTGGCTGCATCAATGGCACGTCGTATCATTTGGATTTTCTCTGCTGAATTTGTACGATGGCTCCTTTTCCATCTTGCCATTTTGACTCGGCATTTTACCAGTTTGGGAGTAAACCTGCGAACATGTCTTCCCGGACTCCGCCAAAAGGTCTTTACCGTGTTTACAAAATCTTCCTCCTGATAGAGACGTTTGTCATATCTGAATTGTCCCCGCTTCAATCTCTCTTTATATTCAATATCCACTATGAATGGCCGGTGATCAGACTCTGCCAAATCCAAATACTCTGTCTCCGAAACTGGGAAATTTTCACTCCATTCAGTATTGACCAATACACGGTCCAAACAACATTCAATAATCATTTTTCTCCTTTTTCCGACCCAACTGTAATGATTTCCTTTGAACTTCAAATCTTTCATATCACAGACTTGCATCATTGTGTTAAAAATTTTGAAACTATTGTCATTTCTGATTCGTCCTCCCCGTTTTTATGAATTATCCTTAATCTCATTGAAGTCTCCACACATCATCCAAGGACCTAACCGAGTGATTGCCAATCTCTGTAACTTTTCCCAAAGGTAACTTCGCTGTTTTGGAACAGGATGACCATAAACACATGACAAGTAGAAACTGAAAGATTTATATTCAACAAAGAGATCCACAAGTCTTGCATCAAAGGAAATACACTGAAATAAAGCTTTTCCAAAGTACTACTAAACCACCACTTAAATCCTTAAGACCTTCCGGAGAGACTATTTGCATTTGATCATACCCTAATGCAACTCCAACATCTCAGACATAATTATCATCTTGCTTTGTTTCTATCAAGAACAACATGTCTGGGAGATACTGTCGTTGTAACTCCTTTAGACGTCGAACTGTGAGGGGTTATCCCAACCCTCGACAGTTCCAAACCGCAACTCTCATGGAACTGGTGGTGGTACCGGGCCCACCGCGCCTCTGTCGATTGGGTTAGGGATGGGAGCAGTGATCTCCACATCTGAGTATGCAAGTTGAATGTGTTGGAGACCATTTGTTGCAGCAAGAGATGAACAGATAACAAACTTATCCACGCTCTCCCCATTTATTTTACTGCGCTTCTTAGCTGGGCTGCTTTCATCGGAGAGAATATCATCAGTTTCAGCATGAATTGGTAGGGAGACATTAGTACATGTATCCTTATGCGTAGAGTCATTCAAATGATCATCACTGGATTCCGAGAGATGGTTCTCTAGGAAACTTCCATACTCCTGGAATCCTCTGTCCATTGACCATCTCTCCTCCATTTCCAGAATTCCAAAATCCTCACTATCCATTGGGTTCGAAGCAGATTGGAGGACCGGAGTTGTTACCATCGTTCTCTTCCGCTTGGCCATATCACTTCTCGCTAGGAGATCACGTGTTACCCGGAGATTTCTTTGCACGTCTGCTTCAAGAGGATATGCTGGTCCTCCCGCCATAGTTCCAGGTAGTGGAGCAACATCCCTCATTAGGTCCGTATAGTCTCGATCATCCTCATCGTCATCCACCCCTTCATTGTTGTTTGCATCATGCGGTTGGTCTGGTGGGTGCTCATGCATATCCTCTGCATCATGGTGATCATCATCATCATTATCTCCCTCTACCCCTTCTCCATGTTGAACACACTCGCCTGTCACATGTGTGAGCATGCCACAATCCTCACATACCCCTCGAAGACGCTCATAGCGAAATTTGAGAAGTGTATTGACTCCAGGGCTGAACTGGAAGTTCTTCTGAAACCTAAGAGGCATCATCACATTCCAATTGAGTTTGACACGCACAAACTCCACTACCGCCGCAGCCTCAGGATTAAAGGCTACCTCCATGACCTCACCCATACGACTCGCAATACAACGGATCATTGCCTCAGAGAGAAATTGTAGAGGGATACCCCGTATCTGAACCCAAAAAGGAATGAAGTCAAGGGCATTGTCATCCATCTCCGGAGTCCATCTCTGAAGAGCGAGCATTCGATCATTGAAAGCCCACAGACCCATGTTTAACACCGATTGCATCAAGTCTTCGGAAGGAAACACAAACTGGAACCGCCGATTTTCGACCAATCTTCCCGAGATAAGTCCTGAGAGGCCCCAAATTCGTGGCAAAGATGCCATTATCGCTCGGTTGTTCTGGCGTCTTGGGAGTAGCACCCTTCCAATCAGAGAAAACTGATTCAATCGAACTGCTGCCGAACACACATCTGTTGGAAGCGCGATGGGTTCGTCATCACATCCCAAATCGGATGGGTAAAGAAGCCTATTTTATCCCGAAACCGGAGATACTGGAGTATTCAAAGCCAGCTTGTCGAGATCCTGAATAGCACGTCGTATGTTATCCGCCATCAGAAGCAATGAAATTAGGAATTGAATTAAAAGGAAATATCGAAATCGAGTTAGGATTGAGAAAGCAAACGAGAAATTGGGTAAGATTTGAGATCGATTTGCCGCATATATATATAGCGGATCAGCGAGAGAATGAATAACGCCCCACTGTGCATCGTAGTGGGGTAAATCCACTACGGAGATGGAGGAGATCGTCGGGAAACTGCTTGGTAACCGCCCCACTCCGATCTCAAAATTAATAACCCCTCTTAAACAATGAAGAAAAAGAAACAGGAAAGAAAACCGCCGAATCGCCTTCTTAATCACCTTCAGACCCATCCCAAAAAATTTTGATGATTTTGCTGAAATTATTATCTAGAGAACCCCGTTAATTGTGGGCCACTGGGCCTTCGTCTATAAACTAGTGTGTCATCTTATCTTTTTTTTTCCATCCGATAAAATATATTAGATCATTGGATAATTACAAAGAGCAACAACATTCTAGAAAGGTCAAAACAAACTTGCCCAACGGGAGACCAAAAGTTATTACCACTTGATCATGGTTTTTCCGTGTTTTTAACCATAATATATGTTTTGTTTATAAAGTTTTTTCAGTGTTTTTGGAGTTTTTTAGAGTCTTTACAGGATTATGAATATTTAGAGCATAAATAGAATATTTGAAGCTTTTTGACAAGTTTTTGGAGAAGGTGCTGAATACGTAAACTCGGAGACGAAGAATTGCAATGGTGTCGATCGACACCAGGGATGTATGTCGATCGACACTCATGGAGACGAAAGCTAGTTGCGAAATTTTGCTAAAATTTACATCTTTGACCTAGAAGTTTCGGAAAGTTGCAGATTAGCCCCACTCGTGTTTTAAATTATATTTAAGTTTTTAAAGCCATTGTTAGGCGGACTTTTATTTTTATTGAGATTTGGAGAGAGTTTAGAGAAAGAGCTTTTGGGGAGAAAAATATGCATTCTGTTAGAGAAGAATTTTGAACCCCATATTTTCATTACTCTTTTCTAGGGATGTTGTGGTGGTACTACCATACCCTAAGCAATCCCTACCATTAAAAAAAAACCCTTTTGAAAAAACCCTGGTTGGAAAAACCCTGAATGAGCCTTAGTAGTACCAATAGGATATTGATAGATTGTAGGGTACCCACGGGTACCCCCAAGTCTTTTTTAACATAAAAATCTGTTATAAATTCCAATAATGTAACATAAAAATCTATTTTTTTTTCTGTAACTAGTTTTTTACACATTAAGTGGTCCAAAAAAATTATTAAAAAAACAGATTATTCGAAAAAAAACAGAAACAAACTATTCAAAATAACATTACACGGAAATGTTACTTGGCAAGTTGGTCAAAAACAGATTATTCGTAAACGAACAATAATTGCTCCAAAACATATCTTACAAAAACACATTCAAACTCTTGAGCTATTTACCACGAAGGAAGAAGATGCATATTCCTTTACCGAACCGCGAAGAGAAAAGTTTCTGAAAACTAACTTTTCCCATCCGCGACCAAGACCTTTACCGCAGCCAAGTAAGAATTTCATATGGTATTGAATTTCGAGCTAAAAACACCTGTCTACCGGGATCCCAAACACATCACCGCCAACACAACCCCAAACTTCGCGTTTTTAAGATGATGCAATCTTTAAAACCACAAGTCTAGAAGATTTTCCATCTTTCATTCAAGGTGTTATCAAAAATCAAGGACACAAAGGCGAGTATTGCACAACGAAAGTACTTGACATAGTATGATAAAGGCGAGACAATCACCATCAAACGCCTACAACCATCACCACCCAACCCACACGCAATTTTCAAGTAAGTCTTCACAAACTTGAACTTGAATTTACATATGTTTTTCACCTCTACTCGACTATTTCAAACTAGGGACATTTTTATTTAATTTTTGGGAGGGGTTTCATTTATTACTAAAACTATTTTATTTCGTGAGTCTTTGCGTGCAATTTTTTCTTTTAATCGAGTCATTTTATCGAGTCAAAACTTTTTTTCCTTTTAGTCGAAACTATGAACTTTGTTAGGTACAAGTCACTTCGAACATGAAGCCTAACGACCATTCTCACGAGTTTAGAATCAAGACTGACTAAGTTGAACACTGTGAGTGGGTCATTCCAGCAGAGAAAGTTCTAATCTCTAGCGTACTCGAAGGATCTTTCGTTGACTCCGCACTTAATGAATCGAAACTTCTCGTCAAGGGGTTTGAGGTACATCGAATTTAATTCCTCTTTTAAACTCTAGCAAGATGTGATAGGTGCAATCTCTCTTTGATATTCCCTTATATAACAAAAAGGAAAAGAAAAGTCGATAGAAAAATAAAATGATACCCTAGAAAAGTAGGGAGAAATCGACTAAGGGAAGAGAAAATTGGAGAATTGTATCCGAATATGTCTTTGTTTAGATGTTTGGAAGAGAAGAGTATAAAGTCTATTTGATTGATACTCCCTCGAATGAGACCGCAGGTTAGACCAAGTGCATATAATGAATACTCCCCCATACAGTTAGTGTTTGACCATAAGCCAGATGTTTCCCATCTTCGTGTGTTTAGGTGTGCCGTCTATGTCCCTATAGCGCCACCCCAAAGAACAAAAATGGAACCACAAAGAAGATTGGGAATTTATATCGGGTATTCGTTACCAAGTATAATTAGGTATTTTGAACCGACAACTGGTGATATGTTCACGGCACGGTTTGCCGATTGCCACTTTGATGAAAGTGAATTCCCTGCGATAGGGGGAGGATTGAGAGAATCACCAAATGATATCACCTGGTGTACACACTCTTTGGCTTATCTTGATCCTCCTACTAATCAACGCGAGGTGGAAGTTCAGAAAATTATACATATGCAAAGTTTGGCAAATTAGTTACCTGATGCGTTCACAGATACGAGGAGGGTGGCGAAGTCTCATATCCCCGCAGCTAATGCTCCATCAAGAGTAAATGTTCATGAAGAACATAATGATGTAAGTATAGCAAATGAACCGAGGGTTCAGCAAAAGCGCGGGAGGCCTGTGGGATCAAAAGATAGAAATCCCCGACAAAGAAAGAAATTGGGAGCAAAGGTTTTGGAAGAACCAAATAAAGCCAAATGTCCGGAAGACATTTGTGTCAAATGTCCTGAAGATATTTGTGAAAAGGTTCCTGAAGAATCAAGTAAAGACATATGTCCGGAAGACATATATGAACCGGTTCCAGAAGAACCTGGTAAAGAGATTCGTCCTGAAGACGAATCTGAAACGGAAAAATATGAGATTTCCATCTCCTTCGCCCAAAGTAGAAAACTATGAGCTAGAAATGAAATAGAAGATAATGATGGAATGTTCTCTTTTTCTATGTCCAATGAGATCGATCATGAAAATGATGATCAAGATCCAAGTTTCGTGTCAGAGTGTCAAAGAAGACCTGACTGAGATAAATGGCAAGTCGCCATGAGGAATGAAATATTTTCCCTTACTAAACGGAACGTATTCGGACCGATAGCTGTTACAGCTAAAGATGTAATGCCGGCCGGATACAAATGGGTCTTTGTAAGAAAGAAAAAAGAGAAAAATGAGGTCACAAGGTATAAAGCTCGCCTTGTGGCGCAAGGTTTTTCTCAAAGACCGGGAATAGATTATGAAGAAACATATTCCCCGGTCATGGATGCAATCACATTCAGGTACTTAATAAGCCTAACGGCCTCTAAGAATTTAGAGATGTACATGATGGATGTTGTGACTGCATATCTATATGGTTCACTTGATAGTGACATATATATGAAATCCCTGAAGGATTTAAGATCCCAAAAGGATCAAAGATGCCTAAAGCATCTAAAGAGCTATGTTCGGTCAAACTACATCGATCACTTTACAGATTAAAACAATCTGGATGCATGTGGTATAATCGCTTAAGTGAGTACTTGTTGAGTAAAGGTTAATTACATCAATAATGTGATATGCCCTTGTGTGTTTATAAAGAAATCCGCATCAGGATTTGTGATCATTGTTGTGTATGTTGATGACCTGAACATGATTGGAACTCAAAAGGAGATTGATGATGCAAGAACTCACATGAAAGATGAGTTCGCGATGAAAGATCTTGGAAAGACAAAGTTTTGTCTTGGGCTCCAGATAAAGCATTTCCAAGATGGAATATTTGTGCATCAATCAAATTACACCAGAAGGGTGATGAAACGCTTTAGTATGGATAAAGCGACTCCTTTGAGTACTCCAATGGTCAATAGACCACTTGATATTGACAAGGATCCATTTCGGCCTTTTGAAGGTAACAAATAAATATTAGGTCCTGAAGTGTCTTATATGAGCGCTATAGGTGGACTTTTATATCTTGCAAACTGTACTAGACCCGATATAGCTTTTACTACTAACTTTCTTGCAAGGTATAGTTCATCACCGACGCGCAGGCATTAGAATGGAATAAAGCATATATTCCGTTATCTTCAAGGTTCGATTAATTTTGGATTATATTATTCTAGAAATCCCGAGGTTGGTCTAGTTGGTTTTGCAGATGTAGGATATCTATCTGATCCGCATAAAGCTTGATCGCAAACTAGATACGTTTTCACAATTGGTGGAACTGCGATCTCTTGGCGTTCCCAAAAGCAAACACTGGTCGCCACATCTTCAAATTATGCGGAGATTATTGCGCTTCATGAAGCATGCAGAGAATGTGTATGGTTGAGATCCATAGCACATCATATACAAGAAGCAAGCGGAATAATCGCGGATAAAGAACCAACAAAGGTGTTTGAAAACAATGCTGCTTGTGTCGCTCAAATTAAAGAAGGTTATATTAAGAGCGATAAAACAAAGCATATCCCTCCAAGATTTTTCTCTTATACTCAAGAGCTCGAGAAAAATAGAGAAGTGGATATTGAGTATGTTCGCTCAAGTGACAACGCAGCTGATCTCTTCACAAAGGTGCTTCCTACTACAATATTCAAGAAGCATGTTCATAGTATTGGAATGCGGCATTTACGAGATTTGTGAAGAGAAGATGAGATCCGTCATTTCCAGGGAGAGTTTGTTGTTGTTGTACTCCTTTTCCCTTTGTCATGGTTTTTATCCCACTGAAATTTTCCATGGAAAGGTTTTTAACGAGGCAGCACGCAACTTCACAGTGATAGATACTCAAAGGAGAGTATTACTGTACTCTTTTTCCTTTGTCATGGTTTTATCCCAAATGAAATTTTTCATGATAAAGTTTTTAACGAGGCAGAATATATTATTAGTAATGAATAATCAAAGGAAATGTTAGATAATGGATGTGATTATCCAATTCACTTTAATATTTTTTCACGTACACCGACTGACTTCTCCTATTTATAAATAGGAGTTGCTTCTTTTGTAAAAACATTATTAGTAAGAGAAGCCAACAACGAATTTTCTTCTTTTCACTCTTTCACTCTCGCCACTCTCTTTCTCTTATTTACTCTTTCTCTCTCTTTTTAATTAAATACTTATCTCATCATATATATGTTATAATTTATAACTGTTAAATATTATATAAGTTTGTAGTATAAGAAAGATTTGTTGAACTAAAGGAAAATTGTAAAAGCTTGATATAGAGAAAGTGGACGAGACAGAGAGAGAAGTTAAAGACTTCACTTCTTCTTCTAAACCTTATTACATAGTGCCTTCTCTTCTTATTTATAAGCATGGAGTGTTTATGAATTAATGACACATAGCTAATGACTAATGAATGAATTAGAATGACACTTGTATATGTGATGAATAATCACATATTTTATAATACTCCCTCTTGAGTATTCATCACTATTTGATTTGTTGCGTGTTGTCTCATTAAAAACCTTTCCATGGAAAAACCCAATGGGATAAAAACCATGGCAAAAGGAAAAAGAGTACAACGACGCAGGCTCCCCCTGGAAATGATAAATATCATATTTCGTCATAGATCTCGTAACTGATGCATTCCAATATTTTGAACGTGTTTCTTGAATGTTGTAGTTGGAAGGGCCTTTGTAAAGAGATCGGCTGCGTTGTCACTTGAGCGAACATATCGAATATCCACTTCTTGATTTTTCTCGAGCTCTTGAGTGTAAGAAAAAAATATTGGATGTATATGTTTTGTTCTATCGCTCTTGATATAGCCTTCTTTGAGTTGAGCAACGCATGTTGCATTATCTTCAAAAATTCGCGTTGGTTCCTTGTTGATGGCTATTCCACTTGCTTCTTGGATGTGATTAGTCATTGATTTCAACCACACACATTCTCTAGAAGCTTCATGAAGCGCTATGATTTCTGCATGATTTGAAGAAGTAGCGACTAATGTCTGTTTTTGTGACCGCCATGAGATCGCAGTACCTCCCATTGTGAAAACGTATCCAGTTTGCGATCGAGCTTTATGTGGATCTGATAAATAGCCTGCATCTGCAAAACCAACTAGACCAAAAGCAGAATTTATGGAGTAGTATAATCCCAAGTCAATCGTACCTTGGAGATAACAAAAAATCTGTTTATTCCAGTCCAATGTCTCCTTGTAGGAGATAAACTGTATCTTGCAAGCAGATTAGTAGCAAATGCTATATCTGGCCGAGTACAATTTGCAAGATACATAAGTGCACCTATAGCACTCATGTAAGGTACTTCGGGACCTAAAACATCTTCGTTATTTTCACAAGGTCGAAATGGATCCTTATCGATATTAAGTGATCTATTTACCATTGAAGTACTCAAAGGATTCGCTTTATCCATATTAAAGCGTTTCAATACCTTCTTGGTATAATTTGATTGATGTACAAATATTCCATCTTGGAAATGCTCTATCTGGAGCCCTAGACAAAACTTTGTCTTTCCAAGGTCTTTCATTTCAAATTCTTCTTTCATATGAGTTCTTGCATGATTAACTTCCTTTTGAGTTCCAATAAAATTTAGATCATCAACATAAACAGCAATGATCACAAAACCTAAAGAGGTTTTCTTAATAAATAGATATTCACTCAATCGATTATACCACATGCGTCCTGATTGTTTTAATCCATATAGTGATTGTTGCAATTTGACCGAACAAATGTCTTTGGATCCTTCTGGAATTTTTGATTCTTTAGGGATTTTGAATCCTTCTGGAATTTTCATATATATGTCATTATCCAGTGATCCATATAGGTATGCAGTCACAACATCCATAAGGTGCATTTCTAGATTTTTTGACGCCGTTAGGCTCATCAAGTACCTGAATGTGATTGCATCCATAACCGGAGAATATGTTTCATCATAATCAATTCCCGGTCTTTGAGAAAATCCTTGTGCCACAAGTCGAGCTTTATATCTCGTGACTTCATTTTTTTCATTTCTTTTTCGCACAAAGACCCATTTGGATCCAACTGGTATTACATCTTTAGGAGTAATGACAACTTGTCCAAACACATTTCTTTTATTGAGGGAGAGTAATTCTTCTCTTATGGTCACTTGCCATATCTCCCAATCGGACCTTCATTATCAATTTCTTTTGATACAGAAAAGGAGAATATTCCATTGTTATCGTCTATTTCATTTCTAACCCGAATATTTCCATCTTGGGCGTAATTTATGGAAATCTCACACTTTTCTGTATACTGTTCATCCTCATGACTTTTTTCTTCATCAGATTCTTTTTGAACTTCTTCACAAATATTTTCTGGACATTTCTCATGATGTTGTTGTTTTTTTAACTTCTTCACTAATATTTTCTGGACATTTCTCATGATGTTGTTCTTCTTGAATCATTTCATTTCTTTCTTCCAACTTATTTTTTTTTCGGGGATTTTTATCTTTAGAACCCACTGGTCTCCCCCTTTTCAATTGAACCTTTGGCTCATTTGCTTTGTTCCCATCGCTTTGTTCTTTTGGAATTTCAATTCGTGATGGAACATTTGCAGCGGGTATGTACGACTTTGTCACTTTCTTTGTATCCGTGAACGCGTCTGGTAATTGATTTGCCATATTTTGCAAATGTATAATTTTCTGAACTTCTAATTCGCGTTGATTCGTAGGGGGATCAAGATGTACTAAAGATGGTGAAAACCATGTAACATCTTGCGATGCTTGCTTACTTCCTCCCCCTAATGCTGGAAATTCATCTTCATCAAAATGGCAATCAGCAAATCGTGCCGTAAACATATCACCAGTTTGCGGTTCAAGATATCGTATTATACTTGGTGATGTATAGCCGACATATATCCCCAATCTCCTTTGTGGTCCCATTTTTGTTCTTTGTGGAGGGGCTATAGGAACATAAACCGCACATCCAAAAACACGGAGATGCGATATATTTGGTTCTTGGCCAGATGCTAATTGTAATGGGGAATATTTATGATATGCACTTGGTCTAATTTGGACCAAAGTAGCCGCATGCAGAATAGCATGTCCCCATACGGAAATTGGGAGTTTTATTCTTAATATTAGTGGTTTTGCAATTAATTGCAGTCGTTTAATCAAATTTTCAGCCATGCCATTTTGTGTATGCACATGGGGCACTGGGTGCTCAACATCGATCCCCATTGACGTACAATAATTATTGAAGACTTGTGAAGTGAATTCACCATCATTATCAAGTCTTATTTTCTTTATGGCATAATCAGGGAAATGAGCGTTTAACCTGATTATTTGGGTAATGAATCTAGCGAAAGCCGTATTTCTTGTGGTCAAAAGACACACATGTGACCATCTACTGGATGCGTCTATTAATACCATAAAATATCGAAATGGCCCACAGGGTGGGTGTATAGGTCCACATATATCACCATGTATTCTTTCTAAAAATACTGGAGATTCATTTCCTACTTTAGATGGTGATGGCCGAATTATGAGTTTTCCTTGAGAACACGCATTACATGAAAACTCCCCCGTTTGAAATTTTTTCTCATTTTTCAACGGGTGACCACTAGAATTTTGCACAATTTTTCTCATCATGACTGATCCAGGATGTCCTAGCCTTTCATGCCAGACTTTGAATGTATTAGTAAATCTTTGATTTAATGTTACATACGATTCAGTCATATTTATTTTTGTGCAATATAATCCAGAGAATAACATTGGTAAATTTTCCGAATGATGTTTACTTTTCGTTGTAATGCAAATGTATTCAATGCCATTTTTATTCATAGTCTCAATGTGATATCCATTTCTTCGAATATCTTTAAAGCTTAATAGATTTATATAAGACTTTGGGGAATATAGTGCATTGTTTATTTCAAATTTTGTCCCATTTGGCATTGAGAAACTAGCTCTTCCAGAGCCTATTATGATCTTTGCATTTCCGGATATGGTACTCACGCTATCGGCGGAGTCCTTGATTTCGAGACAGGAGAAATATCGTCTATTTTTTAGTATAGTGTCCGTTGTAGCACTATCTGCTAGACATATATCTCCATCGTGAATCCCGATTTGTGGCATCTTCTGTGTCATAATAATTATAAAAAGGCATTAATAAAATAAATCAAACTTATAAAAGTTACATTATTTTACAACCAAAGCCTGATTTTACAAACTATTTTATAAACACAAAAGAAAAACATATTATACAAAAACTTGCCCTTAAGTTTTGTTACAAAATCATATTATACAATGAAAACAGTAACTTTTTTTTTTCTAGATATCTTGGCAGATTATAAAACTTCATCGATCTCAGTCGTTTTGTTTTTCTACGACATTTCCGAATTCAAGGAAATCCGCAACATCCAAATGAGTATCATCATTCAGGCCACTGAAAGAAGGTCTGGCCTCATCATTGACGAAGTTGGTTTCAACGTTTCTAGCCTTTGTTTTTTGAGATTCTTGATACAGATCGACGAAATATTTTGGCGTACGGCATATACGTTCCCAATGCCCTTTCATGTCGCATCTGTAGCAAACATTTTCGTTTGGTTTCTTTATCGAACGACCACCTTCATTTATTTGAAAATATTTGTTTCTACCAGTGTTGAAACCCCTTCCTTGTCCACGTCCACGACCTCGTCCACGACCTCGACCACGGTCTCGGCCGCGTCCACGTCCTCGTCTTTGATAGTTATCATTATTACTGGATGCCACAACATTTGTTTCAGGAAATGGAGCCGATCCAGCTGGACGAGCTTGATGGTTTAACATCACAAGTTCATTATTTTGTTCTGCTACAAGGAGTACTTGCATCAACTCCGAGTAGCGAGTGTATCCTTTTGCCCGGTATTGTTCCTGCAAGATTACATTTTCAGGATGAAATGTGGAGAGCGTTTTTTCAATCATATCATAATCGCTCACATTTTCACCACATAACATCATTCTGGAAGTGATTCCAAACATGGCAGAATTATATTCACCAACACTTTTATAATCCAAAAACTGGAGATTTAGCCACTCATGTTTAGCCTTTGGTAAGATCACATATTTTTGGTGATCAAACCTATCTTTGAGTGACTACCAAAGATCTGCAGGATCTTCTTTTGTGATGTATTCATTTTTCATGCTATCGTGGAGATGATGGCGTAGAAATACCATAGCCTTAGCTTTATTCTCATCCGACGTATATTCTGACTGGTCGATGGTATTGAGAAGCCCATTTGATCTCAGATGCATTTTTGCATGTGATGCCTATGTCATATAATTATTTCCACTTATATCGAGGGTAACAATATCGAGTTTCGCCAAGTTTGACATGATATCTCTATAAAAAAATCAAATCAAACGTTAATTTATTGAAAAACATTAGAAATATTATTATTGATAATAATATACAGGAAAAAAAATTTATCTTGTGTGATTGGGAAAGTAATATTTTCATATGATTTCGAGGAGACAGTGTCTACCATTCGAGTAAAGAGGAAGCTTAACCTACCACTCTGTATAATTTAATATAAAAATTAATATAAATTTAATATAATTTAAAGTTTACTTTTGTACGGTATAAAATAGATAAAAAGATGATTGGATAGATAACGGTTAGAAACGGTCGTGCTGATAACGTGTTAAATATTATATGAGTTTGTAGTATAAGAAAGATTTGTTGAACTAAAGGAAAATTGTAAAAGCTTGATATAGATAAAGTGGACGAGACAGAGAGAGAAGTTAAAGACTTCACTTTTTCTTCTAAACCTTATTACATAGTGCCTTCTCTTCTTATTTATAAGCATAGAGTGTTTATGAATTGATGACACATAGCTAATGACTAATGAATGAATTAGAATGACATTTGTATATGTGATGAATAATCACATATTTTATAATAATAACATAATTTACAACAAATATCTTTATTTTCTGGGAAACCATTGTCTTTATTCTAATATTTATCAATAAGATACGATATTTATCTAATTCAGAAAAAATCCTCTCGCTTTTCTCTCAAAATATCATCTAATGTATGGCCGTGCCCAAACCTTCTTCATAGTAGCAAAATCTTTGCTCAAAGTTATGAGTAAAGTTCCTTAAAAAAGAAGAACCCCAATCTTCTTATTCTCGAGTTTTATATGTTCTTCATTACCGGCGGTGAAAGGGATTAGAAGCATTTGCCATTGATTTTGTGTGAAAGGTATGCTAATTTCAAAGAAGGGCATCAGAGCTTACTTAAACACCAACACGTGTATGCTACGTGTTTTGAGTTTAAGTTGTTATCATTTTTCAGATAACATACTTACTGTTTTTACTAGATAAAGTTGTAAGGTTCAAAATCTCTTACGCCAAATTTTATCGGGCCTTTAATATCAATGAAATTTGCCGGTAGGAAAAAAACAAAGGGAAAAATACCAAATAATATCTAAACTATTTTATTCTGACCAATTTATATCTCAACTAACGATCTAGTCAAAAAATACCTCAATTACGGTTGATTTTTCCAAAAATATCTTAATTTTTCGTTGACTTGGCCAAATTAGCACACCGTTAACTCAACTAACAGAATCATTAGATGCTGTTTACTGTTGGCCGTTTAATTGAAACGACGTCGTTTTGGACAGAATTTATGTTTTAACATAATTAAACGAAACGACGTCGTTTTCTATAATTTTTTTAAAAAAACCCGACGAGTCTGGCTCGAACTCGGGTTTGGAGAAAATAGGAGGTGTTCTCTTACCACTGAGACAGCGGCATATATTGGTATATGATCAACAGTTATGAGATATATTAAGTTATTTTTCTTGTTTCATTATTTAAAATCCCAAATCGATTGAAACTGAATCATTGGGTTAGTTTGTCTTTGTTTAGTTTGTTTATTTCCAACATTAAAGAGTGTAACAAAGAAAATAAAGACAAATTGTTTTAAAACATGAACTTCTTAAAACATACCGTCGATGAAGATAATGAAGACAAATTATTTCCTCCTCCTACCGTCGATGGCGACCGTCGTGGCGACATGACTCTGTTCGGCATCGCTTTTCTCCTCACCATCGTCACTCGTCTTTCATCTCTTGTTTCAGTCCCAAATCGATTTTCTCAATTGGAGATTAGGGTTTGCTGTGTTCCAAATCGATTTGGGGATTTTAATTAAACAAGAAATATTAGCCACGTTATACGTAATAATTATTGAACATTTACCAATATATGCCACTGTCTCAGTGGTAAAAGAACGCCTCCCATTTCCTTCGAATCCGAGTTCGAGGCAAACTCGACGGGTTTTTTTTAAAAAAAATTTATAGAAAACGACGTCGTTTCGTTTAATTAGTTAAACATAAATTCTGTTCAAAACGACGTCGTTTCAATTAGACGGACAACAGTAAACGGTTCCTAAACGGCATCTAATGATTCTGTTAGTTGAGTTAACGGTGTGTTAATTTGGCCAAGTCAACGAAAAGTTAAAATATTTTTGGAAAAATCAATCGTAATTGAGGTATTTTTTGGCCAAATCGTTAGGTGAGGTATAAATTGACCAAATGAAATAGTTTGGATATTATTTGACATTTTTCTCAAAAAACAAACAAACGGACCAAATTTAAATAGGTATAATTTGGAGGAGGACAAAAATCTTGGGAAAAATTAACAAATAGGTTATGATAAAATATATTACAAGAAAATGACTAAAGGGTACTATATAATATTTGTTTTTTCAGGTTGTATTTACGTAAAATACCATTCACATGTGAGTGGAATTAAGATATTTTTTAACATAAACTTGAAATTAGGTTCGGTGATAAGCTTGTAATTAATGACATTTATTAAGATCTTTTTATGAATATGGCCTATAAATTAAACGCAATTCCTATATTTATATATATATACATATCCCAATACTATATATATACATATACATTTTTTTTTCAACCATATACATATACATTTTTATATAATATTATTGTCATATGAATTATTATTTTTATAATTTAATATGTAGATTTCTAAATAAAACATTAGCTCTCTCTATATATATATATATATATATTTGTCTATTAACATGTTATAAAAATATACAACACATTATACAAATATATAACACATTATAAGAATATATAATACGTTGTAAAGAGATTAATTCACCATTCAATTTTTTATATCTATATCATTGTATATAACTGGTTACAAAAATACATTAGACATAAAGTAAAGAAAACAACAGCTCGAGCCTCCAATTCTCAGAACCACTGAGAAAGTAATAGATCCGAGCAAACAAAAAAAGCACAAAAACGCAACACCGAGATCTAAGAACAAATAACTCTACTCGAGTTACAACTAAGAAACAAACAAAAAAGGCAACTACAAGGGATTTAAATCTAACCTTGTGATCTGATTGGAGGTCAAAGGTGAAGAGAAAAGGGAAGCACGTAAAAAAAAGAGGCAGGCGGTGAAGGAGGAGTAAATCGGGAAGACAAATTGAACGACGGAGGAAGACAGCATATCTGAATTCTGCGGTGGTTCAGATCTGATAGACGCATCGATGGTGATAGACTCATCGATGGTGAACAAATAAAAATATGTTGGAGCAGTAAAAAATTGGTTGATTCAAAGATGCAAACAACCCTCGTTCTTCCGAAGTGAATAAAATAATAAAAATAATGCAGATATTTTAGAAATCAAGCTTTAGCGCCTTTTTTATTTTTAGAATTTGAGGAAACATAATTACATTGGTATAATTTGGGACCCCATGATGTAGCGTATCTTCTATCATATTGTTGAGCTTTACATTTTCCTTTTTGGTTTTGATTTTATATATATTCGGGTTTTGGCTTTTGTTTTCTTTGTTTATTTTCTATTTTAGAGAAGAGAGTCGGTGTTTGTCTCTTCCTTAGCTACACTACAAGAAAACATACTTTTTACGAGGGCCGAATTCGTGGCAAATTCGTCGTAAATCGACAGTCGCAACGAATTTGCCACGAAAGTTCAATCGTCGGTAATCGATCGTCGCGAAAGCAAATTCGTCGCAAATTCGTCGTTAATATTGGGAGATCCAAGTTTCGTCGTAAAATCGTCGTTAATAGTGTCGTCGTAAAATCGTCGTAAAATAGCGAGGTAAATAATTCGTCGTAAATCCGTGACAAATTGAGAGAGAATAAATCGTAGTAAATTCGTAGCAAAATAATAATCGTCGTAAAATCGTGGCTAATTGAGGGGAAACAAATCGTAGTAAATTCGTAGCAAAATAAATAATCGTCGTAAATTCGTGGCAAATCGAGGGGAAAATATTCGTAGTAAATTCGTGGCAAATTAAAAAATCGTCGTAAAA
>JAHZTW010000003.1:19391879-19450452 GCA_020283515.1 Alliaria petiolata | reverse complement strand
AAAAAGTGTTTTTATGGTGAAAAGTTTTTTTTTGTAGGTGAAGAGAGAGTTTGTTTTTGTTTTTGTAGTTTTTATAATGAAGTGTTGCTTCTATATATAGGCAATTTTTTTTTTTTTACATCGAATTACCAACGAATTGCCAACGAATTAACAAAGAATATTTTCGTGGCAAAAAAACCAGTAAAACACGTTTTCATCTAACTTTTTTTCCTCTCTAATACGTCGTTAATTTACTTCGAAACACTTTTCTCGGTAATTCGTCGGAAATTAACGACGGATTTCCGAGGAATACACGTCAAACATGTTTCGTCGCTAATTCCTCGTTAATTTACGACGAATTAGCGACGAAATTTATGTTCGTCGTTAATTCCTCGTTAATTCGTTGGAATTTTACGACGAATTTGCGACGATTTTATTTCGTTGGTCTTTCCGACGAATTAATGAGGTTTTTACTTTTCCTCGTAAATACCTCGTTAATTCGATGCTAATTTACTACGATTTATTTTCCTCGCAAAAAATCGTGGCAAATGTCATGTTTTCTTGTAGTGCTAGGGTTTGATCCTATTATTATAAATAGGAAATCTTAAACTATTGTAACACATCTTTTGAATTAATAAGAATTTTGAGAGTTTCTCTTCTTCTTGTTCTCCTGTTGAGAATTAAGATTTTAAACGACAAGTAACTCGAATCTTGTTGATTTTTGTTATCCTCACCATGCCTTAGAAGAAAATTCTGCAGGAACAGACAGAAGCTTTCTGTGGTGTGCTAGCAGAGTTTCATGAAGAATTGTGTGACGTGTTACGAGAATCCATTGCAACAGCTCTTCGAACGGTGCTTGACGAGCGACGTCCATATCCAGTTTTGCCTCAGCACGTTGACGAGGTCGACGTCGAGGAGGAAGAGGAAGACGTCGTGAATGATAACCCGTTTGCCAGAAAACAAGAACATCACCTTCCACCAGCACAAAGACAAGGGGCAATCTCGGCTCATCGAGGCGACAATCGACGCTGGAAATCAGGTTTTAAACTTGATCTTCCAGAATTTCATGGAGCCTTCAACCAGAAGAATTGCTCGATTGGATCAATTCTGTTGAAGAACTTTTGGTGTTTAAACAAGTGTCAGATGATATATGTGTTTCTTTTGCTGTAACTCGCTTTAAGGGACGAGCTTCAGCATGGTGGCAACAAATCAAAGAATAACAAGAAAGTGTAGAAAAAGCCAGAATTGTGTCTTGGGAAAAATTGAAGCGATTGTTACGCAAATCCTTTTTTCCGTACAATTATACTCGCACAATATATACTCGACTTCAAAATTTGCGTCAAGGCAGGAAATCTGTGGATGAATACACAACATAATTTTTCTACTTATTGACGAGAAACCAAAAGAGAGAGACGGTTTCCCTCATAGCCATCGTACAGCAACAACGACTTACAGCCTGATATGGACGGCACAGGTGGTGAACCTCGACTAAGGCCAACGGGTTGATGCCGATTAAGATCAGCCGAAGTCAAGTGGAACAAGACGATTTCTCGTGCAACATCGGGCGCGCACAGCCGGATGAGCCCGACACAAAGCGGCCTGCAAAGCACTTCACCACGGGATGGACCCAATATCCGAAGCCGATATGAAGTCATACAAAAATCAAGGATTCACCATACCGGTTAGTCCCAACGGTTTCAGACCGATACAAAGCAGACAAGGATGCTACAAACTCGATTTCGGGCAGCCACAACGGCATGAAACCGTGGCACGGATAAAGACAACGGACTCTATTTTTTGTCGTGGATCTGCTATATGCCAAAGGATAAGGTTGCCACCTAGGATATTTGGAACCGCCTATTTAAACCCATTTTTACACATTTTTAAAAAAGGGGGGGGGTATTGGTACATGGATTTTAAAGATCCAAAATCCATTGTTATTGGATCATGGATTCTAATATTTTTACTAAAATCTATTGTTATTGGTATGATGATTTTTAAAATCCATACAAAATCAATTGTTATTTAAAGAATTTGTTTTTAATGATTCTATCATTTTGTCAAAATCTGAAGTTGTTGGAACATAGATTGTTAATAATTTAACTTATAAAATAAAACTTTCAAAATACTTTAGATATCCATGAAATTCTTAAAGTCATTACAATATTTTAAAAGATTTTCTGAATACACAACTATTTAAAAATCTAACAAAATTCTTTACAAATTTAAAAACTTTTAAAATCCACAAACTCATTATAAATCCATCCAGCTCCATTAACCCCTCCGCTAATATTAGGAAAAATACTCTCTTTTTTTGTCAATATAAGGAAGTATCATAGATGATTGAATTTCTGTTTTCATAACTTCTGTTATAGAATACGCTATGCCGTAACAATATCATTTCGAACAAATACTGGATTTGGTTTAGACAAAGCCATAAATCTACCTAAATAAAAGATCCAAATATTATACTTTAGATCCATTGCATGAACTTTCATGAAACTAGTGATTACCAAATCCCATAACTAACATAAAACTCTGTAATCACCACATCTTTGAAGCAAAATCATATGGATATGTTCATGTTTTGCTTGTGAGCGCCAAAGTGCAACTTGCCTTCTGATATTGTCAAGATATAGTCCTAGCTTTTTTGCATCTTTGCTAACACCAAGAGTACCTGAATACAAAACAAAAAGAAATAAGTTATACTAACAATTTATCATATGAGAGTGTGACTGTTTGAAAGAGAGCACATACCTACTACATTCACGGATTGGTTATAGATAATCCGAATGGGTTAAAATGGCCTCTACTCTATCGAGTGACGCCTCTAAACGTCCCGAGCTCATGTTGAATAGCGGTTCTTCAGTACCAAGAGCCCTGTTTCATTCATCATCAGCTAAACGTTGTGACGACAAATATATTCGAAAATGTTGGATACATGAAGGTTTCAGATTTGTAAAACTTGCCCAGTCACCTCAGGGAGTACAAAATCAGCTCTCCACCCAAACCGGAAATCGATACCAGGACTCAAACCAAGAGTAGTTTTGTTTCGAATCCGAGATACACCATCTCCACCCAAACACGAAGTAAGTTTCCATTTCCAACCCATTGCATTCATCTGAAAGTTATGTCCAACACCAACCTACAGATATAAGGTTTACAGCATATGTAAAAGAGACAAAAAGAGGGCATCGTAATAATGAACTCAACATACAAAAACAAAAGAAACAAACCTGGAGGTTTAGAAATCTGGTGAGAGGTATCTTTTTCGATAAAACTCGAACTTCTTGATGTAAAGGCTCATATATAAACTTCCACTTCCTTTCTGGTGATAATGGCTTCAAAACAAGCTTTGCGTGGTAATCATTCGTGGGTTCGTTATATAACTGGAACAGTCGATAAAAAGATGAATCAGAAGGTGATCTCATGGCTCAAACATCACAGAACAGGTCTCTTTCGATGCATTCAATCCCTAATAAACTTAATACTTAGCTCCAACATTCAAATTCACAACTCTATTAGACTATTACTCATAAAGTTTCGATCTTTAACAATTTTGTGACAATGGTGACATCGCATGGCTCAAACATCACAGAACATGTCTCTTTGGATGCATCAAAACCACTGATAAACCGAATACTCAATTCCACGAATCCAATATCCATAACTGTTTCTAACATCAGATGTGAATACTATCTCTAATAAAACAAAAATTTAGCTCGAAACTCAAATCCACTAATCCATTATCCATTAACGAATCAGAAGCTGTGACAATGATGAACATCTCATCACTCATGGATCAAACAGCATACAACAGGACTCTTTGGAAGCATATATGAATACATCAATCTCTAATAAAATTGAATACTTAGCTTCAAACTCAATTCAACGAATCTATCATCTATAAAATTTTAACTCTTCATACCCATTTTGTTGGTTAATAGGAAGAAATTCGAAAATCGCTGAGTGTAGACGAGAAAGGGAAGAGAAGGACCTCGAGATTGACGCCGACGCGAAGCCCTTGGAGCTCTTTTCGGAACTTGAGGAATAGCTCCGATGGCATTAGGTTGATTCTGTAAAGCTCGTCCCATGACGGAGGTTCCTCCGGTCGCGAACTTGGTGGCTCCATACTTCGCGAACTCGGCGGCTCGTTTCTCAAGTTTATCCCCAACAACAAAAAGGGGAGCTGGGGGTTTGTGAACTATTAAACCGGTTCCGGTACAAATTGATCTTCTACATCGGTTTAAGAGGATGGGAGATTCGGAGGCTTGAAGATCTACTAAACTAACCCTATAAGATCACCATCATTGCACATCTATTATCTTTTATGAGTGTTTTTAGAGTAAAAAATATTAAAAGATTAGAAAACAGGAGAGAACAGAAGAGAACCATGTCTTTGTAAAAAATATTAAAAAATTAGAAAACAGGAGAGAACAGCGTTTTTTAAGACACTCAGAAAATTTTAACGTGGAAGATGGAAAACTAATACTTAACTATTCATGGATTTTTAATTAAAATATTCTTAAATTTAATATTAATTAAATCGAAAAACAAAATGATCCATGGGGTTGCTCTAAGCTCTCTTATTCATGTGAGTTGATAAGAGGATTTATTAATATTTTTATATAAAAGTTTGAGATCTGATTACCAAACGATGCATTTTCTCAAACTAATAAAAATAATAAGTTTTAGCAAATTTTCAATTTGATGTAAATAAAGTCATTTATTGTGGTTGTAGATCTTTGTACAACTGGTATCGTATCAGTTGTAAAATTATGGTTCTAATTGTCTCATAATATGTATCAGTATTAAAAAAAAAACCTAAACCCATGATTAAAGAATTTTTTTCCCCTCTTGATTTATTAATCACTAAGAATTGTTTTAGAAACTATAACATAACTTACAGGAGGAATATCAGTGTATATGACTTAGTTCTTTAAATATATAAATTAATAAATGGACTTATATACGTAAGATATTTCTTTTCCGCTATAATTTTCTATTTGCATTTTTGCACATTTGAAACGGTTGGCCCTACAGTATAACAGTTATATTGTTGTAGTACAAACTATACCGGTCAAGATTTGTAAATAAGAATAAATTAAAAAGTTTGTGTCGTCTTTAATTAACAAAGAAATGAGTGGGTTTATCGAATAATTCCCAATAATTCGAGCTCAAAGAAAATGTCGGACTGGTTTCGACCTAATAATAGAGCCAAAGGGAACAATGATAGAAGTAAATGATTTTACTATTGACGATTTAGAGTGTTTACAAGAGAAATAATGAGTAAAGACAACAAGTTGAGAAAAATGTGTAGTGTGTTGTAGAAGTAAATTTGATTCTCTTGATCTGTGCTCCTCCTCTTATTTTTATAGGTTTGAAACTGTGTTTAATGTCTCCATTTACTCTGCTTGATTCTCTAATGATTGCATTTACTTTAGTGGATTCAGTCGTTTCTTGTCAAAGCATTGAAATACTCTTGTTTGAATAATCCCTCAGTTCGTCATCGAAGTCAACTTAGTTTGACCCGTAGGTTTGACTTTCGTCGTTTCTTTTCAGACTGGACAAGTTTTAGTGCCTAACTTCGATCTGAGCCCTTCCACTTCGGTAAAAAAGTTGACCTCGTAGTGGGCCTTTGATTTTACTGCTTAATTGGCCTAAAATTCAGGATCGAGATTTGTATGCCAACAATTAGCTCTCCAATTCCTTATATTTGTTTTTAATCTATCTAAAGAATTTTACTTCCGCTTTCTTTGGTAAATTAGAATTCTAGCGAAAACGATTGACTTTCCTCCTTTTTCTCTTCGCGTTTCTTTAACTGCTCATGTTCGTTCTTTATTCATGTCGATGTCGCTCTTTAACGAATAGACGAAATCCACATCTTTGGATAATTCCATGGAAGCACTCCAAATTTTTGTGGAATTCCCGACTAAGTTGATTTCATGCTTCTAAATGACGATGACATTTTTGAGAATGCTCAGCTTAGGTTTTGCTGTGTTTTTGAATCTTCCATCGGTGGTTGCGGACTCCGATTCTCGATTACAAGACTTATGTTGGAATTCTTGACGATGCAGGACTCTGTTTGTCCCAGTTGTAGCCGAATTGTCTCAGCCAGGTCCTGGATTATTGGCGTTCGCCCGGGATGCTAGAAACCCGCTTTTCATGCTCGAGATTTTCTTCGCTTTGGAACTTTTAAGAAGTTGAACCGTTTGAGAATTTTCAGTTTTACAGCTAAGCTCAGGATGAGGATCATTAGCGATATATGTGACAAGGACGTCTTAAGTACCATTGTTCTCCGATTGGAACACTCATTGGAGTAAAGAGACCCCTGCCATAACTGTCAATTTTAATTTACATCACTTTTAAATAACTAACACAAATATATGAGTTTGCATCAATTACATAACTCAAGCATTTACTCAATTTTATTAGCATCAATTTAACTAAAAGATATAAAATTAACATCAATAAAAAAAAAAATTAACCACGTGCTTGTGGTCCTGTGTAAATGAACGTCTATGTGAGCTTCCGCCACTTGGGTTCGAGCTTTGACCACCGAGGGATTAAAAGGCGATATCGTCGGGCCTCCAGGATACCCACTCCAGGTTTAGTCGGTCCCGTATGGGTCCGGATACTTGGGTTATCAAAAAAATAAAAAATAATGCTAATATTTTTTTCAGTTATAAAAAGTGATGCAAATAAAATTTTAAGTAAAAAACTATTTGTCTCACATTGCTAAAGAATGATGAAGAGTACTTTTTTTATCCTCTATAAAATAAATTCAACAACACCATGTTTGTTTTAATATATGTTAAATCATTCATATGTATTTACATATATTCTTTAGAATAGTAAATACAAAATGATTAATTATCTTAAATTGATAATATTATGAAAACTAACACAAAATTTAAAATTGGGGGAATTGTTTTTTATGACCTATTAGTTGGTTTTGTTTGCAAAAGTAATCCCCCTATTGCATGTTTGGCAAAAGTAATCCATATGTATAGGGAAATTACAACTCACTCACTTATGACTAAACAAAAATCGTTCGTCACAATGACGGCTTTAACCCGCGAAAGTTTGCTTACGAAGTCTGCTCTATGTAGACTTCTAAAGAAGACTTCGTTTGTATACTTCTTTACCTCTAAAGAAGTCTACTCCGTAATTATTTCTTAAATTTTAATTATAAAAATCATAAAAAATAATTTAATAAAAATTTTGTATACATAAACAAAACATATACATTTTGCATCTATAAAAAAAGAAAATTTCATACTAATGATTCAATTTAAAGCAACAAAGACGAATTAGGCTAGAAACCAATACAACTATATATAGACTTCTAAAGAAGACTTTGTTTGTAGACTTCTTTACTTCTAAAGTAATTTGATAAAAAAAATTGTAAACATAAACAAAACATATACATTTGGCATCTATAAAAAACAATTTCATACAAATGAATCAATTTAAATAAACAAAGATAAATTAGGTTAGAAACCAATACAATCATAAGAAATCTTCTAAAGAAGTCTCCTAAATAACTAAATCTTAAGTTTTAATTATAAAAATTATAAAAAATATTTTGATAAAAAAAATATACATAAACAAAACATAGACAATTGGCATCTATATAAACTAAAATTTCATGAAAATGAATCAATTTCTAAGTTTTATGAGTATTCGATTGAAAAGGGTTAGAATTTGAGATTTAAAGTTTATGGTATAAGAGAGTGATTGTTAGGGCAATGGGTCAAACTCTATTTGAATCGTTGTTTATAGTTTTGTTAATGATTTAAGGTTCATATCTTTGTTATTTTAACTCTAAATTATGAAAATGCTAACAAAATTAATGTATCATATAAATTTTAATCTAAAATATTCGATTTAGGGTTTAGGGTTAAGAAGACTTCATTTGTAGACTTCAAAAAGAAGTCTGAATTTCAAATTAAATATAGCGGGAAATCGATTTTTTTAACTAAATGGACCGGATATGGAGACTTCTTCAGTAGACTTCTTCTCTGGAATTTAAAAAGAAGTGTGAAGTTCAAATTAAACCTAGCGGGAAATCAAATTTTTTAACTAAATGGGCTGGAACCGGATTTGAGATTTCTTTCGTAGACTTCTTCTGTAGACTTCATTAACCGAAATTTTTAACTATTCCGGAAAATTTATCCTCATATATCAGAAGAGTTTAACCTAATTGTGTTAAAAAAAAAAATATGTCTCTCTCTCTCAAACGGCGCCTCCCTCTCCTCTCCCTCCTCTCTCGCTGTGGATCTCCTCTCCTTTCTCTTTTGCCGTCAATCTCATCTTCCTCTTCTCTCTCTCTCCGCCAACCTCCTCTCTCTTGCCGGTTGTGGTAGTGGTAAGTTGTCTGTCGTTGTACTTCTTATTCTCCTTCTTTATCTTGTTTTTTTTCTTTCTTTGTCTAACTTTTTGTTTGGTTTTGTGTTTATATTGCAGATCTGAGTTTATTGTCGTAGATCTGCAACCCTCGACACTTTAGATCTACTACACATGGCCACCTTCCTCTTCAATCCTGCACACGACCTCTGTCGATCTCTGGTCACCGTCTCCACCAAGGTTAGCCAATAGCATCTCTTTCATTTCTTCTTTGATGTAAGACACGGTGGGTGAGTCTTAGACCGGCGGAAGGTGGGATCCAGAAGCTGGCTTTCACGCTCTCTCTTCTAGATCAGTGGGTGAGGATGGTAGAACAAAGGCTTGAATCCACAAGTCTTTGAGCCGAGATGGTGTCAAACAAGCTGGCTTTCACGCTCTCTCTTGTTGGATGGTAAAGGGGGAAGTGTTGGTGGATCGAACGGCACCACAGAGGGATGGATGAACTCTGATACTGCACGAATACTCAGCCTTGGTGAATCACACACGCAAAGGCAAGAGCAGACACGAACAAAGCGGCGGCTGCGGCTAGGTCTTAGAAGAACTGCGTTATTTTATTAATGATCAAAAGGTAACCAAAGATATAATGCTGCAGGGGAGCTTTATAAACAGCTCGTCAGATAGCCCTAAGGCCAAAAACATAAAGCAAAACGACAATACATGAAAAGCTAAAAGAAACAAAACGCAAAAACAAAATACATCAAAAAAAGGAAAGTTCATTAAACGAAAAAGAAATAAAAGAACTAGGCCTAATCTTCGTGGCCTTCTCTTGGGGCTCGAACCTTGGTCTCTTGGGCGTGCTAAGAACCGCTGGGACAAGTCAGATTAGTTGCACAAATTGTATAAACTGAGTATACCTGATTTTGGCGCGCAATGACCGGAAATGCTTTCTTGGCGGTTGTGTCTGGTCCTGGTCCGTTCCATGCTGGTTTCTTGATGATTCCATCTTCTTGATGTCCAGTGAAGTCAAGCTGGTAGGAGTCTTCAAGTTCCTTCCCGTGGTTAGCTCCCAAAACGTCTTCTTGCTCCATTTGCTCTCTCTTGGCTTCAAGACTTGTTTCCGCGGTATCTTGAGGCTCAGATGTGATCTCCGTGAGTTTCTTGATGTCTTGGACTCCATTACCTGCCAAGTAAACAGATGTACCTTGGGCTGTATGAAGCTGGTTGTCTTTGAGGCTCAACCTGGCGAAATCCTCCAAGATGTCCATATCGGGTGCTTTGGAGCTATCTTTGAGGCTGGCTTGAGGTGGTGGAGTTGTGAACGCGGCTCCGATCTCCATGGTGTTCAGGAGGGTCTCCACAGCTGCATTGAACCCTTCTCTAAGTCTCCTGGTCTTGGAACGTGTCATTGGTGTAGACTTGACCATCGGTACGCGCTCGGTACTCTCGGCTGGATCGATGTCCTCATCATTCCCTCCCTCTTCCGAAGGTTTTGCCCTCAAAACTGACTCATCTGCATCATAAGGAGAAAGATCAGCAACATTAAAGCTATGGGAAATGTTAAACTCACCTGGCAGCTCCAAGCGGTATGCATTGTCATTGATCTTCTCTAGCACTTTGAACGGGCCGTCTCCTCTAGGCGCGAGCTTTGAACTCCTTTTGTGGGGAAACCTCTCGGGTCTCATGTGCAGCCACACCCACTCTCCTGGTTCAAACGTCAAGGCCTTGCGTCCCTTGTCAGCTTGTTTCTTGTATCCCTCGGTTTTCTTCAAGATATTCTCCCTTGCCTTCTCATGGAGTTTCTTTACAAACTCTCCTTTCCTGAGGCCATCTAAGTTAACTTGCTCAACTTGGGGAATTGGCGAGAGATCAAGAGGGGTTAGTGGATTAAAACCATATACTACTTCAAATGGTGACATCTTAGTAGCAGAATGAGTGGCATGATTATAAGCGAATTCAATGAATGGCAAACAATCTAACCAAGTTTTTAAATTTCTACCAAGTGTAACTCTAAGTAAAGCAGAAAGTGTACGGTTTACCACTTCAGTTTTGTCCATCCGTTTGTGGATGACAAGTTGTAGAGAATAGAAGCTTAGTACCAAGCTTTCTCCACAAGGTTCTCCAAAAGTGGCTTAAGAACTTAGTGTCTCGGTCAGAGACAATTGTCCTCGGCACTCCATGCAAGCGTACCACATCTTTAAAGAACAGGTCGGCCGTTTGCGTGGCATCGTTGGTTTTGTCACACAAAATGAAGTGCGCCATCTTTGAAAATCGATCCACAACAACAAAGATAGAATCCTTGTGTCTGATCTTAGGCAAACCTAGCACGAAATCCATGGAAATATCCACCCATGGTGCGTTAGGAATAGGTAAAGGTAAATAGAGTCCATGTGGATGTGACCTGGATTTGGCTTTGTGGCAAGTGACACATCTAGCACAATGTCTCTCCACGTCTTTCTTCAGATGTGGCCAATAGAAGTGATCAAACACCACGGCTAGTGTCTTGTCCATGCCGAAGTGACCCATAAGACCTCCACCATGTGCCTCCTTAAGAATCAAATCCCTCATCGAGCTTTGAGGTATACACAGGCGCTTGTCTTTGAAAAGGAACCCGCCATGTAGGTAGAATGAACTGAAAGCTCCTTTACCGCATGATTGATAGGCCTCTCCCAGCTCCGGATCATCTTTGTATAGTTCCTTTAGGTGTTCAAAACCGAGCACCTTCGCCTCCATGGTAGAGATCAACGCATGTCTCCTTGAAAGCGCATCGGCCACCACGTTTTCCTTCCCTTTCTTGTACTTGATTACATACGGAAAGGTCTCCACGAACTCTAGCCACTTAGCATGTCTCCTCTTGAGTGAAGTCTGGCCTCTCAGATGCTTAAGTGTCTCGTGATCAGTGTGATTGATGAACTCCTTGGACAGCAAGTAATGCTGCCATGTCTCTAATGCCCAGACTAATGCATAGAGTTCTTTGTCGTAGGTGGGATAATTTAGTGTAGCTCCACTAAGCTTTTCACTAAAGAACGCCACTGGCCTTCCTCTGATGTAGCACAGCTCCAATCCCTAAGCCGGACGCGTCACACTCTACCTCGAACATCTCATCAAAGTCTGGTAAAGCTAGCACCGGGGCTTGTGTGAGCCTCTCCTGCAAGGCATTGAAAGCTGTCTCTTGAGATGATCCCCACGAGAATGGTGTGTTCTTCTTGATCACAGCCGTGAGTGGTGCAGCTACTGTGCTGAAATCCTTCACGAACCGTCTGTAGAAGCTAGCCAAGCCGTGAAAACTCCTTACATGGCCGATGGTAGTCGGCGTTGGCCATTCCCTTATAGCCTTGATCTTCTCCTCGTCTACTTGTAGTCCCTTTTCACTCACTACAAAGCCTAAGAACACAAGCTTGTTAGTACAAAAGGTGCACTTCTTAAGGTTGGCATAAAGACCTTCCTTGCGAAGTGATTTAAGCACTAGTTCAAGATGCTTGAGATGATCAGATAGGCTCTTACTATATATAAGTATATCATCAAAGTAAACAACTACGAATTTACTTATATATGCACGCAGAACCTGGTTCATGAGGCGCATGAAAGTACTTGGGGCATTGGTCAGGCCGAAAGGCATGACAAGCCACTCGTACAGGCATTGCTTTGTCTTGAATGCGGTTTTCCACTCGTCTCCCTCACGCATTCTGACCTGATGGTATCCGCTCTTTAGATCGACCTTTGAGAAAATGGTAGAACCACTTAGCTCGTCCAGCATGTCGTCTAGCCGCGGTATGGGATGCCGGTACTTGATCGTGATGTTGTTTATAGCTCGGCAGTCCACGCACATCCTCCATGTACCATCTTTCTTTGGAACTAGAAGCACAGGAACGGCACAGGGGCTGAGGCTTTCTCGGATATAGCCCTTGTCCATTAAGTCTCTCACATGCTTCTCTAGCTCCTTAGTCTCCTCTGGATTCATCCTGTACGCCGGTTTGTTAGGCAAAGCTGAGCCGGGAACAAGATCGATCTGGTGCTCTATGCCTCGGATTGGTGGCAATCCGGATGGCATCTCTTCTGGAAACACGTCCTTGAATCGGTTTAGAACAGCTAGTACTTCGGCAGGAAGCTCTAATTCGACGTGCCCTGAGCTTAGACACTCTTTAAACAACATTAGTAGCACGGTGCCCTTTGTATATAGGGTCTTATGAATCATATTTGTAGATAAGTATAGGTTAGACTTACTTACCTCGGCCTCCTTGCTCATTCGGATTTGTAACTCATGTACCTCGGATGGAGTGAGAGGTGCAAGATTATACTTCTTGTCCTTGTACGTGAATGAGTAGTGGTTGGTGCGGCCATGGTGGTGGGAGGCTCGGTCAAATTGCCACGGCCTTCCCAGCAGGATGTGCCCAGCTTGCATCAGTACCACATCACAAGTGACTTGGTCTTGATACTTGCCCACGCTGAATGGCACAGAATCTTGCTCCACGATCTTTAACTCCGTTTGATCATTGAGCCACCGTAGCTTATATGGTCGCGGGTGCTTAGTTCTTTCCAAGCCTAGTTTTTCCACCATATACTTGCTAGCTACGTTAGTACAGGAACCACCATCTATAATCAAGTTACATACCTTGCCTTGGATGGTACACCTTGTATGAAAGATATTTTCTCGTTGTACTTTCTCCTCGGGGTTGATGAGGACGCTAAGTACTCTCCTGGTCACGAGCATCTCGCCGGTGTCAGGGTACTGAATGTCGTCACTGTGGATACTAGCATCATCATCCTCCTCGTCTTGAGATTCGTAGTCTCCACTCGGTGTAAGGATCATCACACGCTGGTTTGGACATTCTCTGGCCATGTGCCCTCTGCCTTGACACTTAAAACAAGTTATATCACGAGTCCTTTGATTAGTACTAGGGAACTTACCTTGGTCTGGTCGGTTGAACTTAGGAGGCTCGGTGTTTTTCCCTTTGAAACGCGAATCAATCTCCACGGCATTGCCTTTGTCTAGCGGTCTAGAACTACTTGAGGCCCACGGTTGAGATGATCTGTTGCGGCTGGTGAGAGATGTCTTGCGTTTGATCTGCTGCTCCACTTGTACAGAGAGATGCAATAGCTCATGCATTCCACTATACTGGAGTCTCTCCACCTTTCTTGCAATCCTTTCTTGCAAACCGTCTATGAATTGATCCATCAAAGCCTCCTCGGATTCTTCTAACTCTAGTGAGTTTATCAGCTTCTCAAACTCCTCAAAGTACTCATCTACGCTCCTGGTTCCCTGAGATAACTTACGAAAACGCTTATGTAAGTCTCTATGATAATGTTCAGGGACATACCTTTTCCTCAGGAGGAACTTCATGTCACTCCAATTGGATACCGGTCCAAAACGTTGCCTTCTTCTCTCGGCTACGCTTCTGTCCCACCATGCAAGTGCATTCTCCGTGAGGTTTGCTGCAGCGACAGCCACCTTCTTGCGCTCCACGTATCCGTAGCACTCGAAGACGTGCTCTAAACGTCTCTCCCAATCCAGATACACCTCTGGATTTGATTTCCCTGCAAAAGTAGCTGGTGTTAGTTTAAGCTCATGGTTCTGTTCACGGAAATCTACTTCCCTTGCAGGATTTCTCCTTAGAGGATCTTGTCTCCTCTGGTGGCGGTGCATGAGAGGGTCCTGGACGTCATCCTCCAAGTCCGGCATCTCCTCTTCCTGGCCGTTCTGATGCACGTGCTCTCCTCTGACCGGGGCTCTCCTCGGTGGAGCCTCCATCCGGTCAATCCTGGCGCCAAACTCCTGGCGCATGGTGCCCACCTGTTGGCACATGTTTTGTAGCTCCTCTCTCAAGGCAGCCAACATCTGTACCATGGCGTCTTGGGGAACTCCGTCTCCATCAGTCATGTTGTCCTCGGTGTTGCTAGACCTTGCAAGACTTAGCAATTAGATCAAAGCACCACAGCAAACACAACTCAACAAGACAGGAACACTAGCCTATTTAAACAATCAAGCGGATGCAACAATTGCTTAAACAAAACTAATCCGAGAACAGCAACACTAGAAAACAAACTTTTTACTCAGCCTTGGTGAATCACACACGCAAAGGCAAGAGCAGACACGAACAAAGCGGCGGCTGCGGCTAGGTCTTCGAAGAACTGCGTTATTTTATTAATGATCAAAAGGTAACCAAAGATACAACGCTGCAGAGAAGCTTTATAAACAGCTCGTCAGCTAGCCCTAAGGCCGAAAACATAAAGCAAAACGACAATACATGAAAAGCTAAAAGAAACAAAACGCAAAAACACAAAAATACATGAAAATGGAAAGTTCTCTTAAACTAAAAAGAAAATAAAACTAAGTCTATTCTGCGTGGCCTTCTTCTGGGGCTCGAACCTTGGTCTCTTGGATGGGCTAAGAACCACTGGGACAAGTCAGATTAGTTGGACAAATTGTATAAAACGTGTATACCTGGTTTTGGCGCGCGATGTCCTGAAATGCTTCCTTGGTGGTTGTGTCTAGTCCTGGTCCGTTCCATGCTGGCTTCTTGATGATTCCATCTTCTTGATGTCCAGTGAAGTCAAGCTGATAGCAATCTTCAAGTGTCTTCCCGTGGTTAGCTCCCAAAACGTCTTCTTGCTCCATTTGCTCTCTCTCGGCTTCAAGACTTGTTTCCGCGGTATCTTGAGGCTCAGATGTGATCTCCGTGAGTTTCTTGATGTCCTGGACTCCATTACCTGCCAAGTAAACAGATGTACCTTGGGCTGTATGAAGCTGGTTGTCTTTGAGGCTCAGCTTGGCGAAATCCTCCAAGATGTCCATATCGGGTGCTTTGGAGCTATCTTTGAGGCTGGCTTGAGGTGGTGGAGTTGTGAACGCGGCTCCGATCTCCATGGTGTTCAGGAGGGTATCCACAGCTGCATTGAACCCTTCTCTAAGTCTCCTGGTCTTGGAACGTGTCATGGGTGTAGACTCGACCAACGGTACGCGCTCGATACCCTCGGCTGGATCGATGTCCTCATCATTCTTGTAGTCTGTCTCCTTGTGTCTCTAAACTTTCTCTTTCTCCAGCGTGAGTTTCGTCATCTTCTTGTTCCTCCTCGAACCTCCCCGTAAGATTTTTCTCTTTTATGAGGTTTCTTCTGGATACCGCGTGGGCTGGGCCGGTGGTGGTTAGGCAAATTCCGCCGCGAGATTGTGTAGCGACCCGGGTCCAGCCCATTTGAATAAGTTTAAACGAATTGATTTGGCTACCTATGTCATCGAAGTGCACT
Organism: Alliaria petiolata; assembly: GCA_020283515.1. Lineage (NCBI taxonomy): Eukaryota > Viridiplantae > Streptophyta > Magnoliopsida > Brassicales > Brassicaceae > Alliaria > Alliaria petiolata. The sequence continues at coordinate 19,434,882 of JAHZTW010000003.1, read as the reverse complement.
TACCTTTTCCGGTCACTTACTCCAAGAGAACTCCTGAGTTAAACATGATTATGCTGGAGTAGGACTAGGATAGGTGACCTTCCGGGAAGTCCTCTGCGGAACCGTGTGAGTGAGGAAAAAACACGGAGAAAAGTCACGTGGTGATTGCAAGGTCAGTAACTAAGTCGGTCGGGCCACCGAGAAAAATAACTCAGCAATCGTCGGACAGGGGCGGGGGGGGGGGGGGGAAGATGTGGGGCCTCGCTGGTAGGGACGGTCGGAACGTTACAACTGGTATCAGAGTCAAGGAAAGTCAAACTGGTTATGTCGTATGAGTCTGTCTTGGGGTTTGGGGGCTAAATTTCACACCGACGGGATCAGAATTCGGGGACGAATTCCCGTTTAGTGGGGGAGAATTGTAACGACCTGGGTCCGACCCATTTGAATAATTTTAAATGAATTGATTTGGCTACCTATGTCATCAAAGTGCACTTACCTTTTCCGGTCACTTACCCCGAGAGAACTTCAGAGTTAAGCGTCCTTATGCTGGAGTAGAACTAGGATGGATGACTTTCCTATGCGAAACCATGTGAGTGAGTTCAAAACACGGGGAAATGTCTCGTGGTGATTGCAGGATCAGTAAATAAGTCGGTTGGGCAACTGAGACAAATAACGCACCCACCTTCGGACAGGGGCGGGGGCCCATAGCCCGGAAAAGGTGTGGGGCCTCGCTGGTAGAGACGGTCAGGACGTTACAGATTGGTCGCCGAGCGGTTGGGAGGTTGATCGGAAGGAGCTGGAGTTCATAAGAGAAGCTCTTAAGTTAATGGCCGAAAGGGTGTGGCTAGAGGATTTGGACAAGGACTTGAATGTACGAGAGGATGCTGCTGTTGATAAGATGTGTTTGGAGAGGTTCAAGGTTTTCTTGAAACAATACAATGAGTGGGTAGAAGCCAATAAAGATAGGTTGGAGGAAGAATCTTACAAGGTGCGTTTTTTTAAAAACATTTTAGAGGAAATTAGTGGTTTGAAAAATGAGACATTGTTAGATTAATGGCTGAGAGATGGATTCTCTAATCCAGGTGACGTTTTTATTTGTCCGGTACGATCAAGATTTCTATCCAGGTAGAAGGAAAAGACGGAAGGATTGTGAAGAGGGGATGGTAATAATCCCTACTCTTGGTTTAATCATTTGATTAATTTGCTAGCTAATGAAATAGATATTTTACAAAACTGCTCTAAACAAGATTAAAATTTTGGTGTTATAGGAACTCACTTGATTCTTATAGTTACTTATATTCTCTTAGTCTGCTATATGCATTTCATAACTCGGAGTGGAACTTTAACAGAACCTTTGTGCAGGTGCGCTTGATAAAGGTTGGGTACGAGCTTTGGAATTAGTTGCTATGGACATGAAAGGAAGGTTTTATAAGCCTCTGTCATACTTCAATAGGCATTCACATTCCCATGTTCATTCTAACATCCCTTCTTTGTAATAGGGGAATGTATGTATGCCGTACCCTGAACTACAAAGGGGCTGAGTTTGATTTTGAGATTGTTGAAGCTCGTTTAGAAGCAGGAATGGAGGTAATTCGTCCTTTTTAATATAATTTTGCTTGAAAGCTGCACACACTTAATCGATTATCTAGCTCTATCATCAAGTAAATGCCATGTAAGCTCAACAAAATGGTATAATAATAATATGAAGAGTAGGCCGTCTCCGAGGAAGCTTGAACCAAACTCTTACAAAATTTCAGCAGGCTTTATTGTGCTTATGAAATTTCCAATCCGGTGGTCTTAAATTAACATCTGAATGGCCCTTTGATACTTTATGGCAAGCATGTTCATTATTCCTAGTGATCCCATGTTTTTAGTTTCAGAGAATCTGTCAATAAATTAAATAGCAGGAATTTTGTGTTTTATTAATTGCTTGCTTCTGTAGGCAATGTACAATAAGTCTGCAGAATTTTGGGCAGGCTACAGATAGAGTTGTTTTAAATATTAAGACCTCAACCCTTCTACAGAATATGTTTATAGATTCTTTCAAGTAGACATTTGTTGGTTTACGGGATTGATTGATATCTGTGACTGTGATAAACTCACATAAATGTTGAATCGTAATTCTATGTATAATAACATTAATTTGCTATAGATAAGCTCACATAATTTGCTGAAATTGTTAGCAGGGAATTCATGTTTTCTAATGTCTGTGTTTATGTTGTTGTTTCTTTCTAACTTATTGTGTTGACCTTTAAGGGCTGAGAATGACTCAAAGCAAGAAAATGTGAAGCTCAGAAGGAAAAGAAGAGAATGATTACCATACACTAAGGATGATAAGGGGAAGATCAAATGGAGGGAAACAAAAGTCGGTGATTGCTTTGGTTTGCATTGCAGCGGTCGTACTTGTTTTTGTATATTTGTTCTTTGAACATATCCTTTTTTATGTACTTATGTATTGTAATACTTTGAATATCAATAATATGTCATTTCTCTTTTGTCCTATGATAAAACGTTTCTATAATAAAAAAATGCTATGGTATCATTAAATAGCATTATTTTAACGCTGCAGAAGGCTAAGTTCGAAACATAGGAGTCAAACAAGAAATATAGAGTTTAGGAGAAGCTACAAGGTTGCTAATTTGCTCTAATATTTCAGAAACTATGCCACAAGGTACCTCTCAAGAGTATTACTGTCCTACGCTCAGGACTTCTTAAACATGCTTCTTAAATAGATTTCTTAAATAGATTTCGTAAATAGACTTTTTTTCCAGACTTCTTAAATACACTTTCCAAAAGGCTTCGTAAGCAGACTTTCTTTGAAACTTATAAAACACACCAACATTACAAGTTCGGTACCCATATAACAAGACTTATCTAAGTATTGTACATATACTTCTTAAATATACTTTTTTCAGACTTCTCAAACAGACTTCGTAAGTAGACTTCTTTTACAAACTTCCTAAATAGACTTCTAAACCAGACTTCATAAGCAGACTTCTTTTTAAGTAGACTTCTATACGAAGTCTGCTACTAATAAGCTAAACGCCTAAAAACACTAGAAAATTAATTAAAGATCAATTATAACAAACAAACATGTCAAACTCATACATAAGTAAAACCAATAAATAACACAAACCCAAGAGTCAAATAATCATTTTTTGTTACAAATTTCAGGGAAATGAATTTTATTAAATATTCATGTTGCAGACTAACAAAGAAAACCATTTTAGTAGACTTTTTTACGAAGTCTGCGACTAATAAGTTGACTGCTTTAAAAAATAAAAAATATGATTCCACCATACCTATAAAATATTATCATGTAAAACTGATACATAAGCAAGTACACTTACTAACATAAATGCATGACCAAGAAAATCTTTAAAACTTGTTATAAATTTGATTAAAATACGTTTTTTAAAAAATTAGTAAAAACAGACTTCACAACGAAGTCTACTATAGTAGTGTACCAAAGAAGTCTACCGATGTCGAATAAGTAGACTTCTAGACAAAATCTGCTACTAATATGTTAAATGCCTAAAAACACATGAAAATTGATTAAAGCTCAACTATAACAAACAAACATGTCAAACTCATACATAAGGAAGACCAAGAAATAACACAAATTCAAGAGTCAAGTAATCATTTTTATTTATTACAAAACTGAGATAAATGAATTTTATGAAAAACTCATGTCACAGACTAAGAAAGAAGACTACTTTAGTAGTTTTCTTCACGAAGTCTGCGACTAATAAGTTGATTGCCGTAAAAAAAAAAAAAAACTGATTCCACCACACCTATAAAAAATTATCATGTAACATTGATACAAAAGCAAGTAAACTTACTAACACAAGCGCATGACCAAGAAAATCTTTAAAATTCGTTTTAAATTTTAATTAAAATGCGTTTTAAATTTTTTTAGCAAAAGCAGACTTTACAGCGACGTCTACTATAGTAGTCTACCGAAGAAGTCTACTATAGTAGTCTACCGAAGAAGTCTACATTTTAGGTTACTTTTGCAATTGACCAAGTTTGACTTTTCAAGTAGACTTCTCCGAGAAGTCTACCTTACATGGAGAAGTCTACTATGAAAAGTAGACTTCTTGGAGGTTAGTTTTGCAATTGAAAATTTGTTTTGTACTTTCTGTACTTTTCGGAGTAGACTTCTCGAAGCATAGTAGACTTCTCCATAGTAGACTTCTCGGGTCTACTATGCAAAGTATACTTCTTTGAAGTTAGTTTTGCAATTTATCAAGTTTGACTTTTCAAGTAGATTTTCCCACTCCAAACGAAGTCTACAATGTGTTAATTTTGGGCTTGACCAAACATTGAATTAATTAATTAGTAGACTTCATTTAGAAGTCTAATTAGTAGACTTCATTTAGAAGCCTGCGAGGAGAGTAGACTTCTCTACGAAGTCTCATAATTAAATAATATTTTTGTCACCCCAAAATTAGCCTCTGAAGTCTACTCAAGAAGTCTTCAGAAAAGTCACACATCGGTCAATTGCAAAACTAACATCTCTTTTATACAGACTTCTTGAGTAGACTTCGTTAAAAAATTCATCGTTTTGGTCAATTGCAAAACTAACATTTTCTCAAGAAGTCTTCTTTATAAGTCTACGCCAGTTTTTTTTTTTCTCAAAGAAAGGCGCAGACTTCAACACGAAGTCTACTATCAGAAATCGGAACATGCGGTCAATTGCTAAACTAACATGTGCGTTGACCACCAGACTTCTTGGAGAAGTCTACTCTCCAAGAAGTCTGCTGTAGCAGCACATATAAGAAAATTCACAAAAATCAACTAAAAAATTATCTAGAAGTGGCTTTAACTTCTCCGACCGCCGAGAAATTCGATTCTAGCTACCACCAAAGAAGTCCAATAGCTATGCACCACCAAATCATCGGATATGACAATATCTTAGAACTTCAAGTTTGGAAAAGATAAATTAGAGAGTTTTTGGGATGAAAATGGACAGAAAATTAAAAAATATAAGGTTATGAGAGGAGATAATGAGATTAAAGAGCTTAAAAATTGGTTGTAGAAGCTTTATAACCTTCAAATTGGTTGAAAATGGTGGTTGGGTGAATTGATGATGATGGCATTTTTGTGAATAAGTGAGGAGGATGAGGATTGTTTGGTCAATTGGATTTTCAAAAAAAAAAAAAAAAACAAAAACGTTGGCAATTTCGTGAATAAGTGGAACTGTGAGTGGTGGTTTTGGAAGAAAGTGTTTAATGTAGAAAATGGTTATCAATTGCATTTACTTTGTATAATAATATTATCTACTAAAATATATATCATCAATTGTTATAACCGAGATAAATATTAACATCATTTATATTACTTGATGCAAATGTTTACTTCAATTATATTAACTGATGCAAATGTTAATATCATTTATTGCCAGTGATACATATTAACATCAATTAATTGAAATGATAAAAATAGTTGCATCAATCGATATTATTGATATAAATGATTAGAGTCACCACTTCCAGAGTCACTTTAAATGATGCAATTGGATTGGCATCAATCAAAATATCATATTAATAAATAAAACAAATGATATTATACACTTTATTTTTAGTTGTGTTCACTTGCTCTGAGATGCTGCGAGGAGAGAGATGAAGACAGACCGAAAATTGTCCAAGTTGCTAAAGAACTTAAGCAGATCAATGCTTTATTTTAGAGATTCTCTGATATTTGGACTACTAGTTTACAAATATATCATTTCCATCTGAAGTTTTTTTTTTCCTTCTGAAGTTAAGTATAACACAAATCTCTCATTTCTTTCAGTGTTCTCTACTCGTCCTCTTGCTTTTATAGGTCGAAGCTGTGTTTATTGTCTTCATCTACTCTGTATGATTTAGTATAAATTGCATTTACTTTAGAGGATTCATGATTAAACCATTTCTAGTCAAATCATTAACTTACTCTTTTGAATAATTCTTCAGTCCGTCCTTGGAGTCGACTCTAAGTTTGACCACTTAGAATTGACTTTTGTCGTTCACTCCATATTGAACCGAGTCCAATATGTGACTTAGATTTGTGCCTTCATTTCAATAATGATGTTTACTTTGCTCTGGACGTTTATCTTTCTCTTCAATGCGTATGAAGTTTTGGACTCATATTTATATGCCAACACGTATATGTAATATTACTATGTTGTGTCATTGAACACAATATTTTGTAGCAAGTTCCCAGTCTTGCATTCTTATTTATTTTTTCAACATGATTGCAAGTTGCAATTAGCGAATGAAACTTGTGTAAGAATTTCTCAGAGGAGAGAGAGGGAAGCCAATCAATAACAAACGATGTGATTGCTTTCAATGTGATGACTTCCTCTCAAAAGTTAATGGTTGGCATCTTCCCTCTTTAAACCGCTAGGACAAGCTCATCTTGTATAGATTCAGATTTTAGATCTTTCGTGTTCGAAGACGAAAACCGAACATTGTTTTGTCTAAAAAATAAAATTAGTAGTCTTTAAATGAAATTGGTGGGGACAAAGTTAAAACAGAAACTGAGATCAGGTTCTTCTAAGAAAAACATGCAAGAAAGGTTGTTTTTGGAGAATTAAAGCATCTTGCAAAATGAACTTATCCATGATTGTAACTGTAAATAAATTAGGGAGAATGCCACTGATTTGGAAGCCGTGGAGAAAGCAAACCTATTAGAACGGATCCGTGAGGCACAAAAAAGATTATGCCCTCTAAAAGTTGATTAACCGCGAGGTGGCTGGGTACCGCACCGCTGCTAATGGAACTTACTTGTTTCGCAATAGGGTATGCGTTCTGAAGGACGAGATCTTACGCCAAGCTCATTTGTATGATTGTATTGCCATGGAGACTATAGTTAAAGATTGGAAAGGAGATTGCAAATGTTGTGACTTATCTTCACATGGCATTCCCTAAGATACATAGAGTTGTTATGCCAAAAAACATTGTCTTGGACAGGAACTTGACCGCCAAGTTTTCCGATCTTTCAATGTCCATAACTCCCTTTGAAGGAAAATCAAGAATAGAAGTTGATTCTGTGATAGGAGCACTGAATAGACTTCTTTTATATAGTTCGAAACACAATTAATATCAGAAACTTTTATTAGATAAAAAAAAATTTAGCATTCTTTTCCGTATAACATTAGTATATCTAAAAATTTAGAGGCAAAATTTAAAAAGATTTCTATTTTTTTCTGATTCAGAAAAAATATATATTATAAAAAAAAAATGAAAACGTAAACAAAAAAAATAAAATTTATTTAAGAGTAAGATAAACATAATAATTTTTTATAATATGTTATTTAATATAGAAAGATATATTTATTTAGTAATTTTAATTAAAATCTTATATGACAAAATCTGACCGGATAATTATATACTCTCCCTCTCATTGTTTGTTATAAGACACCAATAATTATAAAATTTAAAACTTTTAGTGTCATAATAATTAGAATATTTTGTTATAAATTGTCATGTAAGGTTAGAAAAATATGTGATGTAAGAAACAATTTTACAATTCATAAAAGCCTATTTTGTATGTGAACTGTAATTAACTGTAAATAGTATGACATAATAAGAAAGCATTCTATTTATTTGTATATTTTTATTTATTTGTATAACAAACATTTTATCTCAAAATTTCTCACTAGAAGTAATAATCTACATGTAGCCACAGTCTCATCATCCCTGAAGTGACCACCTCTTTTTTCCTCATATTTCTTAGGTTTAACAATCTTTATTGAGGAAAAAAGTAAAACTTCAAAATTTAACCAAAAACAAAGATGAAGTTCGCATTTATACAATTCTCCATAATCATTTTTCTCCTCACATCTTCATTATGCATACTTTCAAGCCCTGATTTGAGTAACTATACTTTATTTAGTTAATTATTTAAGGTAATTTATCATTTGGATAGAATCATCTAAAACTATAATTTTATGTGTGTGAATAAATACACAGCATGCGGTGGAAAGTGCAACGTGAGATGCTCAAAGGCATCACGACAAGAAGATTGCCTAAAGTATTGCAACCTATGTTGTGAGAAGTGTAATTATTGTGTTCCCTCGAGAACTTTTGGAAACAAAGACGAATGCCTTTGCTACCGTGATCTGAAAAACTCCAAAGGCGGATCCAAGTGTCCTTGAACATGTTTTGAAGATCATCCATTAAAAGTATTAATTACAACTATGTTTGATGTACGACGTAAAACTTATGTGCTTAAATTTTTTAATAAAATTTCGAGAGATGGGTCTTGAGAATGAAACTAAATGATATATTTTATATTTGAATATTGGGGTTGACATTTGATATAAAGATCGCTAAAAAGAAGTAAAATTGCTTATAATCGAGCTGATCTTTCAAAAGAATGAAGTTTAGTTAAATTTCGTCATAATGGAACTATATCTAACTTTTATTGTACTCCAAGTTAAAATAGTTTCTGTCATCTTGTACGTATATACTTATCTTTATTCTCTAATCGGGTTCTTAATTACATCAAGAGTAAATATAGTCAAGGTTTAGTTTTCTATGTTTTGTTGTCATTGAGACCATCAACTTTAGGTGATGTAGAATAGACCGTTGCACAAATTCTCATGATTCTTGCTTTTGTATTCTTCTTGATGGCTCTTGGATAAAGAATTTGTTCTAGATTTCTAAATTATTTTTTCGGATGCAGCGTCATTTTTGCATTGAAAATATATTGCTATTCCTACTGAAGAAAATGATGCATATCATGAACGCAAGTTATGCAACCTATGGTAAATATCAAATCAAATTGTTGATATATTCACCAACATATTCGGCGAATACTACTACATGATGGATCATCTATTTAAGAATCTACTCTGTTAAAATAACATTATTCAAAATCTTTAGGATGGCTATTATCAATAATATTGGTTTAATTATTCTTGATGTAACTATTAGATTTTGCCGACTAGCCTCATTTTACGCAAATCGATGTACGTCTGATATTACAACTTTGTTGATAGAATAACAGAAACTCATTGGACTAATTTCTTCTCTTCGTGATTGTCAATGTATTATTTATTAGCTATGTAAAGGATAATATGAGAATAGGAAGCTTGATGATGAAGTAATTAATCCAATGATGATGAAAAGACATCACATATGCTCAAAAGTTGAAGCATGTATTGCACTTGCTCTGAGATGTTGTGAGGATAAAAATGAAGACAGACGAATGATCCAAGTAGCTAAAGAACTCAAGCGGGTTCAGGCTTCGTTTTAGAGATCCTTTGTTCTTGGACTACAAAGCTAACTTTAAACATAATTGACTTATGAAGTTAGGTATTCATATATAAAAAAAATCTCTCATGACTCTGGTTTCTTGGTTTCTGTTTGTATTTGTACAAAGTAAAAGCTATTGTAATATACAAGGAAGCCAAAGATAGAAACCATTTCTAAGCAGCTTTGATTCAACGAGAAATGAAAAAACAAAAAAAAAGTTTCACTACACAATCTTCTTCCAATAGAGGGATTACATGATCTTTAGCTACAAAATCAACGTTTAAAAAAACCTAGATTTGATTCCCATTTTTACAACTGAGATTACTCAGATGTCTCACCCTGCAGCGTTCTAAGCCCAGCCGCAACTTCCTTCTGTAGTTCTTAGTTCGACATCCGCACCACTTCCAAATATCTATCAAGCTAATATCATTAACAAAAACCGATTCAGTTATCAAATTTTTTCACAACAACAAAATATTAAAAATATTATTTCTCAATGATTAAACACCATGCAATTACATTTGTTGCTTGCATGCTCCATTCCCTCAGTTAAAATAATTGATATTAACACTAGCTTGATTAACATCAATTTAACAAAAATTGATACATGTCAATTTTAATTTACATCCCTTTTAAACAACTGACACAAATATATGAGTTTGCATCAATTACATTACTGAAGCATTTACTCAATTTTATTAGCATCAATTTAAATAAAAGAAGTAAAATTAACATCAATAATAATTAATGCTAATATTTATTTCAGTTATAAAAAGTGATGCAAATAAAATAACTATTTGTCTCACATTGTTAAAGAAGGATGAAGAGTATTTGTTTTATCCTCTATAAAAAAAATTCATCAAAACCATGTTTTTTTAATATATGTTAAATCATTCATATGTATTTACATATATATGTTAGAATAGTAAATACAAAATGATTAGTTTTCTTAAATTGATAAAATTATGAAAACTAACACAAAATTTAAAATTTACTTGATTTTTAATATCATTTATTTATAATTTATATAATAATAGTATTAATTAAAATATATGATATAAATATATAACATCAATTGTTATAACCAAGATAAATATTAGCATCATTTATATTACTTGATGCAAATGTTTACTTCAATTATATTAACTGATGCAAATTTTAGTATCATTTATTGCAAGTGATACATATTAACATCAATTAATTGAAATGATGAAAATAGTTGCATCAATCAATAGTATTGATATAAATGATTAGAGTCACCACTTCCATAGTCACTTTATATAATCCAACTGGATTGGCATCAATCAAAATATCATATTAATAAATAAAATAAATGATACTATACACTTTATTTTTAGTTGTGTGCACTTGCTCTGAGCTGCTGCGAGGAGAGAGATAAAGACAGACCGAAAATTGTTCAAGTAGCTAAAGAACTTAAGCGGATCAATACTCTATTTTAGAGATCCTCTGTTATTTGGACTACAAGTTTACAAATATTTCATTTCCATTTCAAGTTTTTTTTTTCATTCTCTCATTTCTTTCAGTGTTCTCTACTCCTCCTCTTGCGTTTATAGGTGTAAGCTGTGTTTATTGTATTCATCTACTGCGTATAATTTAGTATTAATTGCATTTACTTTAGAGGATTCATGATTCAACCATTTCTAGTCAATTCACTGAATTACTCTTTTGAAATATACTTCAGTCAATCTTTGGAATCGACTCTAAGTTTGACCACTTAAAATTGACTTTTGTCGTTCACTCCATATTGAACCGAGTCCAATGTCTGACTTAGATTTGTGCCTTTATTTCAATAATGATGTTTACTTTGCTCTAGAATTTTATTTTGCCCTTCAATGCGTATGAAGTTTTGGACTCATATTTATATGCCAACATGTATATGTAATATTACTATGTTGTGTCACTGAACACAATATTTTGTACCTAAGCTCTCTAATTTAATGTAAATTTCAAATGAAAAAATAAATAACTAGCAATTAACAAGCAATTTCAATTTATATAATTTTTTAATGGTTTCCGGCCTTTCTATTAACGAAGCACGGCTCTGGTCATATCTGCTACGTTAACAAAAATTCTCAGTCTTCTATTATTATTTATTTATTTTAACAAGATTGCAAGTTGCAATTAGCGAATGAAACTTGTGTTAGGATTTCTCAGAGGAGAGAGGGAAGCCAAACAATAATAAACGATGTGATTGCTTTGAATGTGATGACTCCCTCTCAAAAGTTAATGGTTGGCATTTTTCTTTCCCTCTTTAAACCGCTAGGATGAGCTCATATTGTATAGATTCAGATTTTAAATCTTCCATGTTCGAATAGGAAAACCGAACATTTTTTGTCTAAAGATTAAAATTAGTAGTCCTAAATGGAATTGGTGGGGACAAAGCTAAAACAGAAACTAAGATCAGGTTCTTCCAAGAAAAACATGCAAGAAAGGTTTTTTTTGGAGAATGAAAGCATCTTACAAAATGAGCTTATCCCTGATTGTAACTGTAAATCCATTAGGGAGAATGACACTGATTTGGAAGCCGTGGAGAAAGCGAACCTATTGGAACGGATCCGTGAGGCACAAAAGAAAGATTATGCCCTCTAAAATTTGATTAACCGCTACGTGGCTGGGTACCGCCCCGCTGCTAATGGAACTTACTTGTTTCGCAATAGGGTATGCGTTCTCAAAGGTGAAAGATCTGAAGGACGAGATATTACGCCAAGCTCATCTGTCGAAATTTGTTATCCATTCGGGTAGCACTATATAAGATGAATAAGGACTTAAAACGGTACTGCCATGGAGATGGTATGAACAAGGACATTCCCATATAGTATCGCGGTGTCAGACTTGCTAGACCGTGAAGGCAGAACACCGAATTCCAAGTGGACTACTCCAGAACTTGTATTTATAAATATGGAAATGGGACATGGTAACTATAGACCAAGTCTTACTTGAACAGAAGATTCTTGGAGTATAAAATTACAGGAGATATAGTTAGACATGTTTACAATGGTATTGTCTTGTCTGCTCGAATGAGCAACCAAATCAACTTTCTGAGTCTATTTGGGTGTTGTCTCGAGTTTAATCTCCCGGTTATCGTGTTTGAATACACAGAACATTCTTAATGAGAAGAGGTAATATTGTTGATGGGGATGAATCTGTATGACTGTATTGCCATGGCGACTATAGTTAAAGATTGGAAAGAAGATTGCAAATGCTGTGACTTACCTTCACATGGCATTCCCTAAGATACATAGAGTTGTTATGCCAAGAAACATTGTCTTGGACAAAACTTGACCGCCAAGTTTTCCGATCTCTCAATGTCCATAACTCTCCCTGAGTAAAAATGAAGAATAGAAGTTGATTCTGTGATAGGAGCACTAAGGTACCTCGATTAAGTTTATATAGTTCGGAACACAATTAATATCATAAAGTTTTATTAGATAAAAAAAAATGCATTCTTTTCCGTGTAACATTAGTATATCTAAAAGTTTAGAGGCAAAATTTACAAAGATTTCTATTTTTTTTTCTGATTTAGAACTAAAATATATATTATAAAAACGAAAAATAATAACGTAAACAAAACAAAAAAAAAGTTATTTAAGAGTAAGATAAACATAATAAACTTTTATCATATGCTATTTAATATAGAAAAACATATTTATTTAGTAATTTTAATTAAAATCTTATGTGACAAAATCTGAATGGATAGTTATATACTCTCCCTTTCATTTTTTGTTATAAGACACTAATATACTATTTTATTAGTTTAAAATGGTAAGATTCCGAACAAAATTACCAATAATTATAATAATTAGAATATTTTTTATAACTTGTCATGTAAGGATAAAAAAATATGTGCTGTAAAAAACAAGTTTCCAATTCATAAAAGCCTATTCTGTAGGTGAACTGTAATTAACTGTACATAGTATGACATAATAAGGAAGCATTCTCTATATTTGAATATTTTTTTTAATTTAAATTAAAAAAGAGATAACAAACATTTCGCCTCAAATTTTCTCACTATAAGTAATCATCTACATGTAGCCACAGTCTCATCATCCCCGAGGTGACCACCACTTTTTTCCTAATCTTTCTTAGGATTAACAATCTTTATTGAGGAAAAAAGAAGTAAAACTTCAAAATTTAACCAAAAACAAAGATGAAGCTCGCAGTTGTACAATTCTCCATAATGTTTTTTCTCCTCACATCTTCATTATGAGTCCTTTCAAGTGTTGATTCGCGTAAGCCTACTTTATTTACATAATTATTTTAGGTAATTATCATTTGGATATAGTCACCTAAAATTATAATTTTATGTGTGTGAATGAATACACAGCATGCGGTGGAAAGTGCAGCGTGAGATGCTCAAAGGCATCAGGACAAGAAGATTGCTTCAAGTATTGCAACCTATGTTGTGAAAAGTGTAATTATTGTGTTCCCTCGGGAACTTTTGGAAACAAAGACGAATGTCCTTGCTACCGTGATCTGAAAAACTTCAGAGGCGAATCCAAGTGTCCTTGAACATGTTTTGAAGATCATCCACTAAAAGTATTAATTACAACTATGTTTGATGTACGACGTAAAATTTATGTGCTTAAATTTTTTAATAAATGAAAATTTTGAGAGATGGGTCTTGAGAATTAAACTAAATGATTTACTTTGTTTTTGAATATTAGGGTTGACATTTGATATAAGGATCACTAAAAAGAAGGAACGTTGCTTATAATCGATATGATCGTTTAAAAGAATGAAGTTTAATTAAATTTCGTCATAATGGAACTATATCTAACTTTAATTCTAATCCAAGTTAAGGCAGTTTCTGTCATCTTGTACGTACATACTTATCTCGATTATCTACTCGGGTTCTTAAACACATCAAGAGTAAATACAGTTAATGTTTAGTTTTCAATGTGATGACTTCCTCTCAAAAGTTAATGGTTGGCATTTTTCTTTCCCTTTTTAAACCGCTAGGACGAGCTCATATTGTATAGATTCAGATTTTAGATCTTTCATGTTCGAAGAGGAAAACCGAACATTTTTTTGTCTAAAAATTAAAATTAGTAGTCCTTAAATGGAAATGGTGGGGAGAAAGCTAAAACAGAAACTGAGATTAGGTTCTTCCAAGAAATACATGGAAGAAAGTTTGTTTTTGAAGAATGGAAGCATCTTGCAAAATGAACTTATCCCTGATTGCAACTGTAAAACCATTAGGGAGAATGCCACTGTTTTGGAAGCCATGGAGAAAGCGAACCTATTGGAACGGATCCGTGAGGCACACAAGAAAGATTATGCCCTCTAAAAATTTGATTAACCAGAAGGTGGCTGGGTACTGCACCGATGCTGATGAAACTTACTTGTTTCGCAATAGGGTATGCGTTCTGAAGGTGAAAGATTTGAAGGTTGAGATCTTACGCCAAGCTCATCGGTCGAAATTTGTTATCCATCCGGGAAGCACTCAGATGAATAAGGACTTAAGACGGTACTACCATTGAGATGGTATGAACAAGGACATTTTTATATAGTATCGCGGTGTCAGACTTGCTAGATCGTGCAGGCAGAACACGTGGACTACTCCAGAAATTGTCTTTATCAGAATAAAAATGGGACATGGTAACTATAAACTAAGTCTTACTTGAACAAAAGATTCTTGGAGTATAAAATTACAGGAGATAGAGTTGGACAACTTTACAATGGTATTGTCTTGTCTGCTCGAATGAGCAACCAAATCAACTTTCTGAGACTATTTGGGTGTTGTCTCGAGTTTAATCTCCTCGTTATCGTGTTTGAATACACTGAACATTCTTAATGAGAGAAGAGGTAATATGGTTGATGGGGATGAATCTGTATGACTGTTATTGCCATGGAGACTATTGTTAAAGATTGGAAAGGAGATCGCAAATGATGTGACTTACCTTCACATGGCATTCTCTAAGATACATAGAGTTGTTATGCCAAGAAATATTGTATTGGACAGGAACTTGACCGCAAAGTTTTCCGATCTCTCAATGTCCATAACTCTCTGTGAGGGAAAATCAAGAATAGAAGTTGATTCTGTGATAGGAGCACTGAGGTACCTCTATTAAGTTTATATAGTTCATAACACAATTAATATCAGAAACTTTTATTAGATAAAAAAAAATTAGCATTCTTTTCCGTATAACATTAGTATATCTAAAAGTTTAGAGGCAAAATTTATAAAGACTAGGAGAGAACCACCGCGATGCGCAGATTTTATTTTAATTTGAGTTTTAAATAATATGTTTTTAGATCTATATTTTAACTAATGATCTTATCTTTTTTTTTTTTTTAAAAAAATTAATTTTCTAATTAATTTTCTTAATGATTTGTGCAATCTCTTTCATACATTATTTTACGAATTTTTATTTATTCATTAATTTTTATTCTCTTTTCATTTGTCTAAATCTTAATATTATATATTTTTTTTGTTTTTCATTTTTTCATTTTGAGTATTTCTTTTACATATGTTGCATTGAATCCATGTCTTTTTCCATGTTTTAAATTTTTGTATGTTTTGTATCTATTATTTTTTTTTTCTTCTTCTCTATATTTTTTATATAATTTGTTATCTTTTCAAAATTTTATTGAATATTTTTTTGTGTCTTAAGATTTTATATGTTGGAGTTAATTTTTTTAATTTATTCAATATCATAATTATTTTTCACTTGTACCAAATTTTAATTAGCCTAATTTATTTGAAAATAAAAATTAGATAACTCAACAAAAAATAATATTATTTTATATGTTGGAGTTAATTGTTTAATTTATTCAATATCATAATTATTTTTCACTTGTACCAAAGTTTAATTATACTAATTTATTTAAAAATAAAGATTAAATCACTCAACAAAAAATAATATAATTATATATTAAAAATTATGTATTATATAAAATTTATAAATTTTTTATTTTTTAAATTAAATTTGAATTTCATCTACTTATAATAATTTTTAAATAGTTGAATTCAAATTTAATGATTTTATGTATAGTTAATTGTAAATATGTGAATATTTATTTATTTTATTTGATTTTCAAAAAAATGTTTTTTAAATTTATCATTTTAAAGATTTCTTTATTTATGTGTTGGACAACCAGCGAAGTCTGTAATTGATATACATATATATTTTTTTAAAAGTGCTTGCAATTTAATATGAAAAACATAGAAACACTATGAGAAGTTTTTAAAGAGAGTTGTCAAAGAGTACGCATATCATAATGGAAAAATGGTTGAATTTTATTGTGTGGATTATGAGTTTGAATCACCATGAATGCAAATAAGAGGATAAAAATATTTTGTTTGCTTCAAATTTAATACAAATAAAATAAATTTTTGAAAATTAAATAATGAATGCCACGTGGCATTCTCTCAAACGCTGACGTGTCAAGCTGAGAGAGAGAGTTGGCCATCTTCTATATTATAGACTAGGTGTTAGCCCACGCTACGCGTGGGTTGTTTATATATATGAGTTTTTAATTCTATTTTCTACCGTTTGTAAAAAAATAGTAATTTTCATGTGTAAAATCTAATAATTTGATCATATTCACACCACCAACAGTGACTAATATCACATTTGCTAAAAATGTCTCTGTATTCACATGAATATATGAAAGAGGTTCGTGGAAGAAATTCAAGATTCTTGATTTAAAGCTGAGGATCTCGAAGTTTGCCATGAAGCTTAAAATATATGGGAAGTTATCTTGTAAGATATATATATATACAATATGGGAATTTAGAGCATAATTGTGTGAGCTATTTACACTTGAACGTAATACTTTGGAACCAATGCGGTTTTTATTCATTTGTTGACTATGAAACTCTTACATTTGTATAACAAAATTGTAATAAAACAAAATTGATTAATTAAGAAACACCCTTTGTTCTATGTCAATCCATTTTCAGTTGAGACTATTCTCTTCCTCGCTTTCTCTGCCTGCAAGATTCCAATTACTTTAACATATAAAAGAAAACAGATCGTACTTAAAACATGTTCTAAGTACTAACCTGTTACTTCCAATTTATGGAAGCTGTGACAATAGCAAGTATAGTGGTTTGCATAGCGGATCCAACCACAACACCGCACCACAATCCTTTTCTGTTGAACTCACGACTGAAAGTAAACTCCAACCGGAGCTCCTACCAGATAATAAGACACCATGTTGTTCCAAGCTCCAATGTGTTGCCATCCACTTCCCCTAACAACACCATTAAGAACCGCAGTAAATCCGTCGAGGGCGAAGGAGAGACAAAGCAAAGGAGATAGGTCCGCGACATAGTCCACAACTTCTTTGCAGTTGCTGAATGCATAGTTCACGATATTCTTGCAGGTGAATAGAAGTGTGCTGAAGAAAGCTGACTCTATCAGCCAGAGGCAGAGCCCTCCCAATATTGATGACCTAGCAAGTTGAGGATTCCCAGCTCCCAAATTGTTTGACACGCGTGTGATGCAAGAAACCAATCAAAAATATTGAGAAAAGGAATTTTTGAAGATGTTTTGGTTTGAAAATTGAATTCATACCTCACAGACGCGGCGATTCCTACTGGAATCACATAGTGCAAAGCTGCGATTGTAAGACTCACATAAAAGATATCAGGTTAATACTTATTAGTAAAGAGTAAACAAAAGATAAGATGAAGAAGTCTATCTATATGATACTTACAATATTGAAAGAACAGAGGCCTCGAGTTTTGGGTTAGGGAGAAGACCTGAGCAGAGAAGAGTAGCTCAAATAGCCACCATTCTAGGCTATCAAAAACAATGCAAGCGAGATAAGAGGAAGTATTATAGTGTGGGTGTAACTTGACCAACAAAGAAACATAAAAATGACTTACCAAGTCATTGCTGCTGATGGGATTCCGTAATGGAAGAATTGCTTGACACAAGACACAAAACCAACAAATACAAAGCGGGTAGTCTTCTCGCAAGAGCTGGAGAATCTCACATAGCAAGCGAGCATCAACGCATAAAACCAGAAAGACACACTAATAGCCAAAGTAGCTCCATTGCTTCCCAAACCAAACACAGAAACCAAAATCCAACAAACCGGGATATGGAACAAAAGGGTGGCCACAGAAGTGTAGAGCAGAGGAAGAACCAACCCTTATGTCTGTAGAAACCGGGTCAGTGGTATGACAATTGCTTGACCGAACAAAGCCGGTATGAGCCAAAAGGCGTAGGAGCCTGCTACACCCATGAGGATGTTGCCTTTTTTGAAATTTCTTGCTTCCCAAAAGTGAACCAGGCGAGCTAGCACCTCTTCGTTGGAAAAATTACCTTGAGCTTTGTTGAGAATCTGGAATGTAAATGGCTGAGCGGAAGTACACAGAGCTTTGGAAGCCATGATTCAATTTTGAGGATTGTGTGGGGATGCATTTTATAATCTTGGTTGAGGGGAATGATAAATATGAGGGGAGTGGCCATTAAAACAACTTATTTGAAAGAATGGAGTGGGCATTCATGAAGAAGTGGGGGAGAGAGATCGATTAGACTGCTGTTTAGTTTTTGGAATCGCAAGGGTTGGGAGGAGGAAGGCGGTCGTGTGGAGGAGACGATGTTCTCTACTGGGCCTCCTTTGTGGTTATTTTAGTATCTTTTGATTTATTTGATGGGCTTGTGTTTGGATTTTATGAAATGAGGTTTGGTATTTTTCTTTTTTTCTTTTTATTTGAGGAGGATTGGTAATTGGGCTTACTTAATTTGAGCCCATGAAGATTAAAGAACGAAGAAAGGAAGCAAGCGTATATGTGCATTAGGTGGCGTGTCATCAATCTGGAGCAGATTTTTCTGCTGATGTGGTTGGCCTCTAGATTTTTAAGTTGCTGTGAATTACAATGAATTACAATGAGTTACTGGTAATTTTTATTTTTTTTAAAAAAAAGTGTTTCAACATTTTATTCGGAGATTTATTGATGATTGTCGTAGCTTAAAATCATTACTCTGCATTTATGTTAAGTTTTAGCTTAAGTTCATATATAAGGTGAGAACTTGTTACCATTTATTTTGGTGTCTTTGAAAATTTCTTATTTTCTTACCGTTTTGATAATGATTGTTAATATAATTTACTAATCTCAGTTTACTTTGAATTACAATCTGAAACAGATTAGATCTATTTTAAAGTAGGAGTAGTCTTTAGTTTTATTTGTGTTATTAATATACACGACGGTATGTCAAGTGAAACGAAGAAGTTTGATGGGCAACCATACATTGCAGAACTGTACCCGACAATGGTGATATATTTATGAAGTTCTTGGGTTGTGGACATGGTCATCACTACTTTGTTTATACCGTTTATTTGAGAGTTATGTTTTTTTAAAAATATTTTTTAATTTTTGATAATGTATTGTCTTATAAAATGTGTGTCAATGACAATAATCATCTTCATGGCTTTCCCTGTTGTCTTTGTTTCTCCATTAGTTTCTCCTCTGCTTTTAGCTACTCTAGCTGCTTCACCAATAATATCTATGTTTGCTTGCTGCATAATCATAATCAATTTCAATTTCATGTTCTTTATGTGTTTTTAAAGTCGCTGCTCGAAAGATAAGTTTGCAGTTCAAATGTAGATCTTTTTGTGTTAAAGCAATTGGTTGCCTCTCCTCTAAGCTTTATGTGCATTCTCTGGAAGCTCTCGATCCTTGAAAGTGATGCAAACTAATACACGTTCTGCTCTGTTAGCTATTGAAGTAAAAAAGAAGAGTAAACCCATTCATACCAATCTGAATATTTTGGATTGCACCTACTTTTTTTGTTCCGCACAGATTGAAGATACAAAGAATGATTGATAAAGAGAAGCATGAATACGTTTACAAAACAGAAAGAGCAAGCACTAAATAAACATCACTATCAAGTTAACAGTTCAAGTACCTTCATTGTTGGTCTATGCTTATAGTTTGGGCAGTTGAGGTAGCAGTAATTTCTTCCTATTCGATTAGCTTCCACTGTACTTCAAACCTGTTATCACTCTCTCAGAGAGATTGATCCGACATTAGGGTATCAAAATATATTGTATCATGGTGTCACTTAAAATCAATCTCCATAAGCAAATAACTTAAAAAAGCAAAGGGCCTCTACACTAAGACGTGGTTTACCTGATTGTTGGTTTATGTCGTGTTGTCCGCATAGATTCTGGGAACAATTGATCAATTTTCTGTTTTGAGAAACCTAATTTCTTCTTGGTCAGTAGGTGCTTCGTAGAATGTTACCTCGTGTAATTTAAATTAAAAAAATAGATGGTTACCAAAATAGGGAGATGATGGTTTTCGCATATTAAGATTGTTGTACTTGCTGGTGGATGAATCATATTGGCGATGACAGGAGATGACGATGCTCGAATGAAAGATCCGTCGCAGAATGAGGCGTGAGAGAAACATGATCCGTCACGGAATAAGGATGTGATGTGATTTATTTATGTCGGTGATCAAAACTGTTTATGCTAAAGAATGGTAAAAGTTGTATGGGTTAAATTTGAGATGGGACCCATGTTATTTAAGAGGATATGTTTAATGTAGAGAATGTAGAACGTTTCGACTTCCAGGATTTGTGTAGCTCATATGACGTGTCATTGATGTAGGGCTTTATTTTTTTTGCTGAGAACAAAGTAATTTTGAAACGCAAGAAAAAAGCATAAAGTGGCATCGTTTGAGAATTTTGGTTTTGGCTGACATGACGTTTTTGGGGGCTCGATTTTCTGGTTGATATGAAGGCTCTTAGGAGTCCCTAACTGTTCCAGTTATATTATTTATAAATTTATTTTGCTATTTTGATATGAGAGAAATAATAATATAATAATATAATTTGAGATTCAATGCATCTAAAAGTAAAGAAATATATACATATGTGCATCAAATATCAAAATAGATAGATGATAAGTTCATCTTTTTAACTTAAGAATTTGACGTATTTAGAATTTAAAAATATTTTATATAAATAGCGAGCATAAGTAGACAAAGTAAATTTTGATGACATATATTCGTATAAGTATCTCGTAGCTAAATTTTATGACCAATTATTTTAAAATAAATTCATTATAATTGTTTGTATGTATTTTTTATGGCAAAGATTATTTGATTTTTAACTGAAAGCGTGTCATGTTTAGCTAAAAGTTATATGTTGTAAATCTGTATATGTGATTAGTTTTTTTTTTATCAATAATGATAGAACCGTATATTTTTTGAAATATGATAACTAAAAAAAAACATTTCTTTTTGCTCAAACACAAAACTTTTCCAAGTTAAAAATTTCCTATTTTTCTCGTTACATGTACTCCTTTTTCTTCTTTTTGTATCACGCAACTAATACGTTACATCATGTTCAAAAAAAACTAACACGTTCCATCAAATGGTTATTTTCCATTAATGCCTTAAGGAAAATGAATAATTTTAATTGCGTATTGATAAAACTGGAATGAAAAATTTACAAATACAAAAATCAGAAGATACGATAGTTCTGTTATGTTGTCTTTGTCTCTTCAAGACAATATATTTCTACTAAATCTTCTTTTACTCTATGTAGCTCTCCTCTCCATCTTGAACATAGTTATTAGAGAATTTGAATTTATAATGCTGCTGCTTCTTTCCAACATATCTAAAAAATATGTGAGGAACCAATATTACCAATCATCCAAATCGTAGAAAAGTAAAACTGTAAAGGAAATATTTGTAAGATAAACAACATTATATTCGAAATGTGATTAAAAAACATTTTATCAGTCAATAACTTCTCCGATAGTGTTTCCAACATCCTTCACTTTCTCAAGTGCTGCAACAAACCAGTAAAACAAACCATAGAGATCCTATGTGTTTATACTATTACCAACCATTTTGCAATAGTATCATTTTGTAATAGTATCATTTTGTGTTTATACTATTACCAATCATTTTGTGTTTATACTATTGACAACTATATACATAATAACTTATTTTAAGAGATCCTATGCTCACGTTACATGACTGGCCTATGAGCCAAAGTCATTTATTAGTTTCAAACACTTAACTTAAAATCCAATAAGTGAAAACACTCTCGGCAACTGGAGGAAATCATTGACCACTAAGTAAATTTAGTCTGCAATTCTGTCCACCCAATTGATGATGTTACTCCCGACAAATACTAATATTGGTCTTCTGTTGAACTGAAAAGAATAAGAATTTGTTACTGCAAGTGGAAGTAATATTATTGTACACTCCCCTAAGAATTGTTTCTAGGACAAATTAAAGACTTAAACCAGAATGCTAATGCTTGCCATATGTAATTGTTCTTTCTGCTTAAAATTTGCTAGGTTTTCCAAAAGAGGAAACGTTTTTATAGGACATATTTTCGTATAAAGTGGATGAATACATAAAATAGATTAGCAAAGATAAAAAACTCATGGAACTACAGGGAGAACAAAATATTGTAAGAAAACCTTTGGTGTTGTTACTCAAANTTTTAGCTTGAGTTCATATATAACGTGAAAACTTGTTATCCATTTATTTTGGTGTCTTTGAAAATTTCTTATTTTCTTACCGTTTTGATAATAATTGTTAATATAATTTTTTTTAATTGTATGATATTAACTAACTACTAATCTTAGTTTAGTGTGAATTACAATCTGAAACAGATTAGATCTATTTTTAAGTAGGAGTAGTCTTTAGTTTTATTTATGTTATTAATATACACGACGGTATGTCAAGTGAAACGAAGAAGTTTGGTGGGCAACCATACATTGCATAATAGTATCCGACAATGGTGATATATGTATGAAGTTCTTGGGTTGTGAACATGATCATCACTACTTTGTTTATACCGTTTATGTGAGAGCTGTGTTTTTTTAAAAAAAATAAATATTTTTTAATTTTTGGTAATGTATTGTCTAATAAA
This sequence comes from Alliaria petiolata, assembly GCA_020283515.1. NCBI lineage: Eukaryota > Viridiplantae > Streptophyta > Magnoliopsida > Brassicales > Brassicaceae > Alliaria > Alliaria petiolata. Next base: position 19,411,784 of record JAHZTW010000003.1, on the reverse strand, counting down.
ATGTGTGTCAATGACAGTAATCATCTTCATGACTTTCCCTGTTGTCTTTGTTTCTTCATTAGTTTCTCCTTTGCTTTCAACTACTCTAGCTGCTTCACCAATAATATCTATGTTTGCTTCCTGCATAATCATAATCAATTGCAATTTCAGCTTCTTTATGTGTTTCTAAAGTCACTGGTTGAAAGAGAAGTTTGCAGTTCAAATGTAGATCTTTTTGTGTTAAAGCAATTGGTTGTCTCTCCTATAAGCTTTATGTGTATTCTCTGTAAGCTCTCGATCCTTGAAAGTGATGCAAACTAATACATGTTATGCTCTGTCAGCTATTGAAGGAAAAAAGAAGAAGTAAACCCATTCATACCAATCTGAATATTTTGGACTGCACCTACTTTTTTGTTCCGCACAGATTAAAGATACAAAGAAGAATTGATAAAGAGAAGCATGAAGACGTTTACAAAACAGAAAGAGCAAGCACTAAATAAACATCACTATCAAGTTAATAGTTGAAGTACCTTCATTGTTGGTCTATGCGTATAGCTTGGGCAGTTGAAGTAGCAGTTGGAATATTGAGACTATTGAGAGTCTCTCAACTTTTAAGAGACTCATTCAATATTATATCATTATTTATATTTTATTACTCTTTGAGAGACTATTGATGCAGTCTCAATTATATTATTTATAAATTTATTTTGCTATTTTGATATGAGAGAAATAATAATATAATAATATAATGTGTGATTCAATTGATCTAAAAGCAAAGAAATATGCATCAAATATCAAAATAGATAGATGATAAGTTGATCTTTTTAATTTAAGAATTTGACTTATTTAGAATTTTAAAATATTTTATGTAAATAGTCAGCATAAGTAGACAGTAAATTTTGATGACATATATTAGTATAAGTATCTCCTAGCTAAATTTTATGACCAATTATTTTAAAATAAATTCATTATAAATGTTTGTATATGTTTGTATGTATTTTTATGGCAAAGATTATTTGATTTTTAACTAAAAGTGTGTTTAGCTAAAAGTTATATGTTGTAAATCTGTATATGTGATTAGTTTTCTTTTATGTGCTGGAATGCATGAAAGATAGACATCAATAATGATAGAACCGTATATTATTCGAAATATGATAACACCAAAAAAACGATTTCTTTTTGCTCAAACACAAAACTTTTCCAAGTTAAAATTTTCTATTTTTGTCGTTACATGTATTCCTTTTTCTCTAATTTTTTTTTCTTTTTGTTTCACGCAAATAATACATTACATCCTGTTAAAAAAAAACTAATATGTTCCATCAAATGGTTATTTTCCATTAATGCCTTAAGGAAAATGATAATTTTAATTGCGTATTGATAAAACTGGCACGAAAAATTTAGAAATACAAAAATCAGAAGATACGATAGTTCTGTTCTGTTGTCTTCGTCTCTTCAAGACAATATATTTCTACTAAATCTTCCTTTACTCTATGTAGCTCTTCTCTCCATCTTGAACAAAGTTATTAGAGAATTTGAATTTATAATGCTGCTGCTCCTTTTCTACATATCTAAAAAATATGTGAGGAATCAATATTACCCATCATCCAAATCTTAGAAAAGTAAAATTCTAAAGGAAACGTTTGTAAGATAAACAACTGCATTCTATTCGAAATGTGATTAAAAAACATTTTATCAGTCAATAACTTCTCCGATAGTGTTTCCAACATCCTTCACTTTCTCAAGTGCTGCAACAAACCAGTAAAACAAACCATAGAGATCCTATGTGTTTATACTTTTACCAACCATTTTGCAATAGTATCATTTTGTAATAGTATCATTTTGTGTTTATACTATTACCAATCATTTTGTGTTTATACTATTGACATCTATATACATAATAACTTATTTTAAGAGATCCTATGCTCACGTTACATGACTGGCCTATGAGCCAAAGTCATTTATTAGTTTCAAAAACTTTATTTTAAATTCTATTATTTTAAATTTTTTTGGCAACTGGAGTAAATCATTGACCACTAAGTAAATTTAGTTTGCAATTCTGTCCTCCCAATTGATGATGTTACTCCCGACAAATACTAATATTGGTCTTCTGTTGAACTGAAAAGAATAAGAATTTGTTACTGCAAGTGGAAGTAATATTATTGTACACTCCCCTAAGAATTGTTTCTAGGACAAATTAAAGACTTAAACCAGAATGCTAATGCTTGCCATATGTAATTGTTCTTTCTGCTTAAAATTTGCTAGGTTTTCCAAAAGAGGAAACGTTTTTTTAGGACATATTTTCGTATAAAGTGGATGAATACATAAAATAGATTAGCAAAGTTAAAAAATTCATGGAACTACAGGGAGAACAAAATATTGTAAGAAAACCTTTGGTGTTGTTACTCAAAATCAAAGCCATTGCCCAACACCCATTTGTAAGCTTCCCGTATATTAGGCTTGAGCTGCATTGTGGTTTATACCACACTTGTTATCAGTTGGTAACTTGTGATTATAATTTCTCATCTCCACTAGATGTATGTTTGGAGGAATCAGCTGGAAAAGTCTCTGTACACAAAAGAAATGAATTAAAATCAATAATAAAAATTGTGTTGAGTTACCAACTTACCAGACTGATAGATGTGGAAGTATAACGCAAAGACCATCTCCTCTACTACCGCTATCACCTTATTATTCCACTTCTATTGTAGATTACATGTCATCACTTGCCGGAACAGAATTTCCACCGGCTGAAACCGAGGTCACTATCTCATCTGGAAGCAGTTGAGAAACTTTTAGTCTTCTGATTTCAAAGCTTAGATAATTGCCTATCAATTTAATGGGAAATCCTAATGCTTGTAGATCATTTGATACATCTATACTGATAATAACAATCTAAAAAAATGTAGATCGATTTGGTTTTGGAAAACAATTAACTGCTCGATTTCTCACCAAACGAATCGATGGCATAATACATTCTCAGCAAATCAAGAAAATCGTACAGAAACAAATCCATAGATAATACATAAATAAGGCAAAGCTATTTTATCACGAGCCCCACTTGGATTAACAGCGGCAGATCTAACGGCTCCATCAAAGATTATGGTTTAGAGGTTCTCTGAGTATAATCTCCTTGTAAGTCATCAAACGTTTTGGTGGGCAGGGGCTTCGAAGAGGCCGGCGTGCGTGGTGGGGCCAAGTCTTGATTGGTGCTTTCTGATTGCGAGAGAGGTGGTGGGATGGTGGAGTTGTGGCGGTAATTTATAGCCATCTTTGAGGGGAGGCTTAACGTCGAACGTTGTTGCCACTAAATTCTTTTCATTCATTGAGTGATGAAAACCTTGAATCTGGCAGTTGATTAGATTACTTTGGGAGGGATATGAATCAATATTGTAATCAATAAGTGTAGATGATGTTTGGAACGGAAACGAAACCGTTACGGCGAAACAGAGATTGAGGAAGAAGGGTTTTTAATGGTTATTGATTATATTGGGTTTGAAAAAGAAGTTTGGTTATCATTGATTACTGATTATTTGGGCTTGGCCCAATATATAGAATTTTTTGTGGCCTATGGATTTTTTTAACAGATTTCGGAAAGATGAATTGAATTTTTTTGTAATAGCGCTGACGTGTCATCGATTCGGAGTTTCTTTTTTTTGCTGAGGTGGCACCCTCAGGAGCCCAAACAGTGCCTTTTATTAGTATAGATTTCTATTTTTTTCTGATTCAGAACAAAATATATATTATAAAAAAAGAAAAATCATAACGTAAACAAAACAAAGAAAAGTTATTTAAGAGTAAGATAAACATAATAATCTTTTATCATATGTTATTTAATATAAAAAACATATTTATTTAGTAATTTTAATTAAAATTTTATGTGACAAAATCTGAATGGATAGTTATATACTCTCGCTTTAATTGTTTGTTATAAGACACTAATTTACTATTTTATTAGTTTAAAATGGTAAGATTCTGAACAAAATTACCAATAACTATAAAATTTAACAATTTTAGTGTCATAATAATTATAATATTTTTGTATAACTTGTCATGTAAGGATAGAAAAATATGTGCTGTAAAAAACAAGTTTGCAATTCATAAAAGGCTTTCTGTACGTGAACTGTAATTAAATGTGCATAGTATGACGAAAAAAGGAAACATTCTCTTTATTTGTATATTGTTTTTTAAAATTAAAAAATGAGATAACAAACATTTTGCCTCAAATTTTCTCACTATAAGTAATCATCTACATGTAGCCACAATCTCATCATCCCTGAAGTGACCACCACTTTTTCCTCATCTTTCTTAGGTTTAACAATCTTTATAGAAAAAAAAGAAGTAAAACTTCAAAATTTAACCAAAAACAAAGATGAAGCTCGCAGTTGTACAATTCTCCATAATCTTTTTTCTCCTCACATCTTTATTATGCGTACTTTCAAGTGCTGATTCACGTAAGTGTACTTTATTTACTTAATTATATTAGGTAATTTATCATTTGAATCTAGTCATCTAAAATTATAATTTTATGTGTGTGAATAAAATCAGAGCATGCAGTGGAATGTGCAACGTGAGATGCTCAAAGGCTTCAGGACAAGAAGATTGCCTCAAGTATTACAACATATGTTGTGAGAAGTGTAATTATTGTGTTCCCTCGGGAACTTTTGAAAACAAAGACGAATGCTCTTGCTACTCAGATCAAAAAAATCCAAAGGCGAATCCAAGTGTCCTTGAACATGTTTTGAAGATTATCCATTAAAATTATTAATTACAACTATGTTTGATGTACGATGTAAAATTTATGTGCTTAAATTTTTTAATAAATGAAAATTTTGAGAGAATGAAACTAAATGATATATTTTATATTTGATTATTAGAGTTGACATTTGATATAAAGATCTATAAAAAGAAGAAAAATTGCTTATAATCGATATGATTGTTTAAAAGAATGAAGTTTAATTAAATTTCGTCATAATGGAACTATATCTAACTTTTATTGTACTCCAAGTTAAGGCAGTTTCTGTCATCTTGTACGTATATATTTATATTCTCTAATCGGGTTCTTAAACACATCAAGAGTACATACAGTCAATGTTTATTTTTCAATGTGATGACTCCCTCTCAAAAGTTAATGGTTGGCATTTTTCTTTCCCTCTTTAAACCGCTAGGACGAGCTCATCTTGTATAGATTCATATTTTAGATCTTTCATGTTCGAAGAGTAAAACCGAACATTTTTTTGTCTAAAAATTTAAATTAGTAGTCCTTAAATGGAATTGGTGGGGACAAAGCTAAAGCATAAACTAAGATCAGGTTCTTCCAAGAAAAACATGCAAGAAAAGTTGTTTTTGGAGAATGGAAGCATCTTGCAAAATGAACTTATCCTTGATTGTAACTGTAAATCCATTAGGGAGAATGCCACTGATTTGGAAGCCGTGAAGAAAGCAGACCTTTTGGAACGGATCCGTGAGGCACAAAAGAAAGATTATGCCCTCTAAAAGTTGATTAACCGCGAGGTGTCTGGGTACCGCACCGCTGCTAATGGAACTTACTTGTTTCGAAATAGGGTATGCGTTCTGAAGGTGAAAGATCTGAAGGACGAGATCTTAAGGCCAAGCTCATCTATCGATATTTGTTATCCATCCGGGAAGCGCTAAGATGAATAAAGACTTAAAACGGTACTACCATTGAGTTGGTATGAACAAGGACGTTTCCATATAGTATCGCGGTGTCAGACTTGCTAGATCGTGAATCAGAACACCGAATTCCAAGTGGACTACTCCAGAACTTGTCTTTATCATAATGAAAATGGGACATGGTAACTATAGACCAAGTCTTACTTGAACAAATGATTCTTAGGGTTTTTTTATATTTAATGTATAGTTGAGGAGTTTTTGCTCGATTCATCTTTAGTTGAGGGTTTTCTTTGTTAAAATCCCTATAAAATTACAGGAGATAGAGTTGGACAACTTAACAATGGTATTGTCTTGTCTGCCTGAATGTGCAACCTAATGAACTTTTTGAGACTATTTGAGTGTTGTCTTGAGTTTAATCTCCGGTTATCGTGTTTGAATACAAAGAACATTCTTAATGAGAGAAGAGATAATATGGTTGATGGAAATGAATCTGTATGACTGTATTGCTATGGAGACTATAGTTAAAGATTGGAAAGGAGATTGCAAATGCTGTGAGTTATCTTCTGATATGTGATAACACTCATATTTTACTCCTAAAACCTATTATTTCAAGATCCTTTACAAGTGTTTTAACCCGGTTTTCAACGGTTTTAAAGTGATTTTCACGTTTTCTAGTCCTAAGAGTCATTTCAGGGAAATTGGACAAAAATCATGTATTTTGGAGCAAAACGGGAGTTTGTAGGACAAGTGCTCGGAGCCATAAATTCAGCATCAGACGACGACCTTCCCACCACAAAATCAAGCTCATATTTGGAGACAAGGTAGCTTCCTCAGCTGTCTTTCACCTCAAGGTGGTTTGAGTCCAATCTCATGGTTGGATCTCAAGTTACGAAGGAAGCAAGAAGGCCCGTCAGACACATCCTCAGAAGAATTACGGCCGCACCATGGACTTCAGAAGACCAGTGGCCGCGCCACGCCTGGTCGCTCGCGCGGCCAGACCATTCCGGCCCATCCCAAACCTGTTTGCACTTATTCGATATTTTCCGAGGTCAAAACACGAAGCCCACTTTCTGAAGACAGGAAGGCCTATATAAGGAGACCTTAGGGTTTCACAAAGGGCGTCACCTAACACTTAGAGCTTTTCGCAAAACACTTTCACGCCGCCAGAGAGAGAGAGAGAGAGAGAGAGAGAGAGAGAGAGAGAGAGAGAGAGAGATCGACAATGCCCGGAGTTGAAGACCTCGAGAGAGAATTCTTCTGCAGCCGCCCACTCCTTCTTCCTTCTCTTTTCATCGTTTGTTCTTAGTTATTTGCTTTTCGATACTTTAAGAAGATTTCTTCATTCGGATTTCCTTTGAAGAAGTTATCTCACTTTGTTACTTATTCAATACAATTTGCACCTTTCTTAATTCAAAGATGTCTCTCGTTCCCATGAACGAGTAGCCATCTAGTTGGGTTTTAAGGGGGTTGGGTTTAATCATGGATCAATTTCGCTAGGTTGATAGAGATAAAGTTTCTTTTAGGTATCTTCGTTTATGTCTAGCTCTTATTGCATGTTTGCTTCTCTGATCATTTAGCAACTGATTTCATGACGACTAGATACATGAACGTGTGGTCTATTTTCTGGATCTATAGGTTAACGAGCGGATCGCACCGTAGGATGCTTAGGCATATCGACGGACCGCACCGTGAGTGTTTACAAATAGGTGAATGATATGTATGCACGTTTGACTTGCATCGTGGGATGATAATTCATATCCGCGGAGCAAGGCAAACGTAGGTGGCTAGATCCGTGAGAACGGGGTAGTCATAGTCGACCGTTTCAGCTTAAGAACCTAACCCATTAATCATTTAAAACCTAATCTATTGCTTGTTAGATCCGATCCATGAACCTCGGAGAACACCCCTGAACCCAACGCCTTTTATCTATTGATTTACAATCGTTTAATTCTCTTTTGCTGCTTATCATCATTCTGTAACCGTGAAAAACAACCTCCCAAACCCACCTTTCGGTTTAAAGAAGTTAGAAATCATAGGACTTTCGCAAAACAACAATCTCTCTGGATTCAATCTCTTAATATACTACTGTGATTGCTGTGCACTTGCAGCTATCTTAGGGGTAAAACTTGAAGTAACAAACCCCACCGCATCAAGTTTTTGGCGCCATTGCCGGGGATTGTTTGCTTTTGCGAATTTTCAGTTTCTAATCCCTCTTTTAGACCATGTTGAATTCTACGCTTTTCTGTTCATTGCTCACGATTCTCTTGTGTTTACTTCTCATGTTTCAGGTGCATGACCACTAGAAGGAACGCTTCCAACGTCTTGCCCGGTTACATTGAAATCGACATGCACGAAAAAGAAATCCGAAGGTTAAGAAGACAGATCAGCATGGCCGAGGCCGCCCTTGGAGTTTAACGGAATCGCGAAGAAATTCTTCGCAACACTAGTCGAGCACCTCACGTTCTACAAGACGGAGAGCCACAACTCGACAACAATGGAAACCCTATCAATCAAAATCCCGAGGCTGACTCGGACGGAGAAGAACTAGATCCTGCCTTGCAGCAAAGAGGACACCATCCGATCATCGGAAATGGCGTGAACCAAGCAAACCCTATCGTCCAACCAGAAGACCGAGACGCCAACCGACCTGTTCTACCAGCCAACAAACCCAGGGAGTGAGGAACCGAACCATAGGTGATCACAATACTCCAAATCAGCACTTCCAGAATCGAGCCATAATTCAAGTTAACGTCCCTCATGAAGACGAGTTGGAGACCAAACCGCAAATCATCTCCTTGGTGAAACAAAATCAGTTTCACGGGCTATCAAACGAGCATCCGATGGACCACATCGAACTTTTTGAAGAGATTTGCAGCAACACAAAGACGAACCGAATCCTTCTCGACTATCTGAAGTGCAAGCTGTTCCCATTTTCTTTGAGCGATAAGGCTCATAGATGGCTAAAGACTTTACCACTAGGGTCGATCACTAACAGGGTGGAATACAAATCCGCATTCCTCAATCACTTCTACACGAAGTCTCGATCCAACCTGCTAAAAAACAAAATCCAAGGCTTTCAACAAGGACCGGTCGAGTCATTTTTTGAAGCATGGGAGAGATTCAAGGACTACGAACACGATTGTCCTCACCATGGTTTCTCCGGAGCCAGCTTGCTGAACACGTTCTACCGCGGACTGCAAGCTAAGTATCAACTCTCACTCGACACGGCCAGCAATGGAGACTTTACAACAAAGACGGAGCAACAAGGACGCACACTTATTGAAAATCTCGCTGTTAGCAACAGCAATAACTGTCCGGATTGCGATAGGAATCTGCGAACCGGAGATTCATATTCTAAACAGATAGCCGAGCTGAAGAACATGACGAGCCAGTTACTTAAAGGTCAGCAACGCAGCGTCAATGCGTGTGAGGCCGCAGGAGAAAGAGAAGAAATTAGCCGAGGAGATGAGGGAGACGAATCCTACATGCGAGAAGAAGAAGTTAATTTTATAGGAGGGCAGAATTCATATCCAAACCGGAACTACAACAACGGATTCAACAACAACTTCAAGAATAACAACAACCTCTCCTACCGAAACCCGAACGTGGAGAATCCGCGAGACCAAGTATATCCACCTTAAGGAAGGCCTTTTCAGAACAAGTTCCAAAATGTGAACTACGGAAGCAACGGAGGCTACCAGCTGAAACAACCTTACAACTCTCAGCTCGCGCTCTATAACAATCAGCAAGGAGCGCCACAAGCTGCATCAAATGCACCGTACCCATCACGAGAGGACAAACTCGAAGGATTGATGCAACAACTGCTGTTGTCTCAGCAGAAATTAGTCAAGGATCTCAACATCAAAGTAGATTGCATGTACAACGACCTGAATGGCAAGTTCGAATCCCTATCTTCCCATGTGAAGAAATTGGACATACAAGTCGCACAAACTGCTGAAACCATCAAGAGACAAGCATGGATATTTCCTGGGAAAGTAGAGGATAATCCGAAAGGATTCTATAACGTGATCTCTGCGATCACCGAAGTAGCTGAGAAGCCAGAACTAGCCGTGAAAGACATATGCAAATTCATCCCACTCTTCTCGACGATACATAAAGGAACTGCCGATCCACCTTTTGATATCCTGGAACACCACACCTTTGGAAGATTAAAGAAGGAAGGAGACCCAGGCGCATTCACCTTCCGATGCTCGATCACGGGCATTATGTTCGAAGATATTCAATGCGACACATGTCCAGAACTAGCCGTGAAAGCTAATGTCAACGTCATGTCCACAACAATCGCTGAAAAGCTGGGAATAACGACTTATTTTCCGTCACCTATGCAGCTAGTAATCGGAGATTCGTCCAGAAAGAAAACAAATGGCGTTATGTACAACGTCCAACTTCTTGTCGGAAGCAAGGTCGTACCTACGGACTTCCATATACTCGATATGGGAGAAGACAAGGACAAACGTTTGATACTTGGAAGGCCCTTCTTGGCCACGGTAGGAGCAAGGATCGACCACGCAAGCAACTTCGCAACTTTCCTACATATAAGCCAGAAGAGATACTATCCAAAGGAGCTAGTTGAATCACCCCCTGAAGGAAAGAGCCAAGCAAATAAAAAGGAGAAAAAGGGCATGATATCTAGAGCGGGACAACTCCACTCAAGACCCTTCTCTAAGATCAAAATATTGATTCCTCCCGAGCTAGGAGAGCTAAGTGAGGAAGAGATGGCAAAGACAGCCGAGAAGACCAAGCAACTGATCCTAGAGGCTAAAATTCTGAGGAATGGAAATGGAGGCACACTGCTGATACGGAAAGAAGGCGGAGCTTCGGGAGAGACAACTCCGGAAACAACTTCCACAACCGCCTAAACTTCAAACAAAGCCGAGCTAAACGACTTAAACTAAAGCGCTTGGTGGGAAGCAACCCATCCGGTACGTGTTTTTAATTTTCCTTTCTTTCATTTCTAACGACTAGTTTTTGCAAGTTTTCTGTACTTAGGCATAAAAATCAAAAAAAAATATATAAAATCAAAGAAAACCCCAAAAATATGAGGAGGAGCCTCAAAAAGAGGCTGGCCGCGCGACCACGGGCTCGTGCCGCGGCGAGAAGGGCCATGGCCGCACGACGAGCCACGACCGCGCAGAGAAGAGACGTCTGGCCGCGGCCGCGATGGGCCATGGCGCGACCAGAAGTCGTCTGAGCGACCGACCCGGAAAACTTACGTTTTCCTCCCGAACCGAACTTCCCGCGTTTTGGTACAATCCCGAACTGAAAAATCATACCCGTTAATGTAAATTAACGAATCTTATTGATTCGTGGCCAACATGCAAGGTAAGTTATCTCGTTTTAAAATTTTTGAAAAATAAAGGTCCTTTGGTGATAAAAACACCTTTTCAAACCAAAAATAAATTTTTTAGGATCAAACTCTCTTTTCTTCTTCTCTCCCAAAAGATTTGGAGATTTTTGAGAAATCCTAGGTTTTTCAAATTTGAACCTCTTTCAAAAATTCTTTGGCCTAAGCTCATCTATCTTCAAAAGAGATTCAATTTTTAAAGGTCATTCATTCTCATTCCAAGGTATGGTCTCTAATTTTTACAATTCCCTAGAGAACTAAATTCTAAGATCTCTCTTGCTTGACTAGATAATTCTCTAGAATGCTTGAATAATGGTAGAGAACCTTGGGTTGATGATTTAGGTTGCTTAGATTTTGATTTTTTTGCACCTAAATTTAGAAAAGTGAAATCTTTGAAAAATTGAAGTTAGAATTTGCTATAGAGAACGAATTTTGGAGATATTATTGGACAATTGGCTTAGTTTGAGTTTAATTCATGCTAAGTATGACTTAAGAACCGAAATTTGATGAAAATAAGTTGGCAAAAATCGATTTGTGGGAAAATTTTGGTTTGGAATCCCAAAAATCCGAAAATAGAGCATGAGTACCAAATTGATCTTGAAATTTAGGCATTAACTCGATTGATCTTAGTGTTGGAAACTCTTGATATATGTCTTGTATATCATTACACTTGAGAATCCTTATGACACATCAAATTCACATGTTTGGTCGAGTTTTTTGTTTTTGTTTTGCAAGATACAATGAGCTACGACCAAAACTTCGAGGTGCGTTCGAAGCATAGAGAGCAACTAAGCTCTTCGAGGAGTTCCTCGCAACAGCAGGAACGCGAGACATCACTAGGAAACCCGAGTCTAGACACCACTCTAGGGAGATATGTGGAGGAACAACGAAGAAGGTTCCGCGATTCGCGGATAGCACGCACAAGCTGCGACAAATCACCTCCACCCCGAGAGCCAACTAGAGAGCTGAACCTTTCCCCTCCTAAGCGCAAGGTCCGAAACTTTGGAGCACCAATGGACCCACACATTGACTATTTGAAGGAGATGAAGAAGATGGATATAAGAACAACCTTGAAGATCGATTACTTTGCTTTAGACGCTTTGGGCATCACCGAGGATGTCACATGGTACTTGGACGAGCTACGGCTCAGGACCTTTATGGAGATTGATCGACCCACCTACAAGGAGCTCGCTCAAGTGTTCATATCTTCAGTCCAGTTAACTTACCGGAAAGGAAGAAAGTCACATCCGAAAGATGATATTCTCTATTTCACCATTGGCTCTAGGGATTATGAGCTGAGCATCCCTAGATTTTGCGAGATATTTGGCTTTGACTTGAGGAGCGAGACAAGCATTGAAGAAGAATGGAGTGCTGACCTTTGGGGACTTATGGGCCGAGGCATTTACGACAAGGGAAGGCATCCGTATGCTTTTCTTTCACACCCGGCCGTGCGTTTTGTGCACCGCCTCGTAGCACACCGACTTTACTCTCGCAACAACCAGTCATGCATTCTCATTCCAGAGCTCGTCCTACTTCAGTCCGCCTTCAGAGACGAGCCACTTTCAGCATGCTTTGGATGCGTCTTAGCAGAGAGACTCGTGCGAGTGAAGCACGATGTCACCGCACCTAGGTACAAGACTGCCTTCACGACTTACAGGGGCATCATCACAGCGATCATGGAGGCCGCAAGAGTAGACACCAGCATCGAGACGTCCCTAGATGAGGCTTGGTTTGACTTATCCCAGTTTCAGACGGACATGAACTTAACAGGCCCAGCCATGGATCCAGACAGGTTCGGATACCGATACAAACTAGGAAAGGGAGACAACCGCATGGTCTATCTACCGTCTCCCACAGCCCCGCGCCTTTCAGAGGGTTCCCCACAGTGGATCCCGAAGCATGAGGAGTTCCGTACCGAGTTCTCACGTCTACCGCTTACCATTGGAGAGTATGTAGCCGCTAAGGCTAGGAGAGAGGCAATTCGTCAGAGGACCCACCACCACACCTCATCTTCCTCCATGCGCAGCACCTCACAATCCGCTGCACCGTCCACCTCAGCTGATCCCGCGATCACCGCCCTTCAGGAGCAGCTGGCACGCCAGAACGACATGCTTGAGAAGATGGCGAGACAACTTCGAGAGAGAGGACACATAGATGGCGACCTTTAGACCCTGAGTTCAAATGCCTAGAAGACTTCACGTCTCCGCCGAAACTGTTTCCGCTTACGAGCCTAGTTACATCTATTCCAACCCTATCTTTTACTTATTTTTAATATTTTCAGTCATTTCCGACCTGTCACCACTATTTCACACTGGGGACATTGTGATTTAAGTCTGGGGGGAGTTCGTACTAATGACTTTGCTTTGCTTTGATTTTATTTCAGTCATTTTAATGATTTTTATTATTTACTCTAAGAACTAAGAATGATGTATCTCGATATATATGATATGGTTTTAGGAATTATGACGCAAAACCAAGGATGATATTCGACCAGTGTGCTTCTACGCTATTTATAGTAACGGATCTTCCAAGCGTTAGCACTAGACTAGGCAGTAGCTAGAAAGCCGGCAATGCAAAATCCTGGAGAATGTCGATCTATAGAGATTTCAGGGGAAGAAATATACTAGCTCTATTTTTATTGGACTTTAACCTGACCTATAATTTCCTTGTCAACAGATTTAAGCATTCAACGAAAAAGCGAAAACGTTCGGGACATTTTTTTTTCCATTTTTCACAATCCCTTATTGTTACCGGACGGCCAACACATCAACAGTTGGTACCATACTCGAAACCTTACCATCTTTTCATACCTCACACAACTCTCTTGTTTTTATAATATGCAGATATGTGCAAAAACGCCGGAGAGGGAGGAACGACACGATTTCTAATCACTCGAGACGAAGGATCGGATGGTCAAAGAACGGAAGGGTTAGCTACAAAAGAAAAACAACTCATGCCTCGGAAAACTCGAAAGAATGGTAATATTTCCATGATCTTTAAGACTCTTACAAGGCACTTCCCGTTTCGCAAAAAAAATGAGAGAAAAGAGTAACTCGGATAAAGGACCCGAATTCTTTGGAATGATGATGGTACTTATCCGTTAAAAANAAAAAAAAAAAAAAAAAAAAATAATAATAATAATAATAAAAGAGAGAAAAGAAACGGGAAGAAAATGCCTAAGAGCCTTAAAGAAATCAAAACATTCATAGGGACAGAGTTCGGTCAATATGGTGAGAAGCGTTAGACATCGTCCAACTCAAACCAGAGGCAAAAAACCAAGTCTGGGGGTATGGCGACATCAAGGAGGACTCGCGGATGAGGACGTGCGAAGAGTGATTGGAAATCGTGGATCTTAACAGTTCCACCTTCTCCTGTTGTTTTGCATAATATCTCGCACCCTCCGGAGATCTATACGGTAACCGAAACACTCTAAACCTCACCAAATAAAGGCCTTTATGCACCTGACCTCGTTGAACCTAGCTTTATATCCCTTGACAAGGATCACGCCATTCTTAATATGACTTAGAGAACTAGTTGACCGGAACTTGGGATTTAGATAGTGAAAGCTTCTAAGGGACTAGTATTGAAGGAACTATGGTGAGAATTTTCTAGACTAAGCTTGGAAAGACTTGTTCGATGACTTATGGTTTAGAAGGACGGTCGCTGAATTTTTGCTAGTTCCCATATTTTCAAACCTCTTTCTGAGCTTTTATTCGTGTTTTGTTTGAGGACAAACAAATGTTTAAGTCCGGGGGAGTTGATAACACTCATATTTTACTCCTAAAACCTATTATTTCAAGATCCTTTACAAGTGTTTTAACCCGGTTTTCAACGGTTTTAAAGTGATTTCCAAGTTTTCTAGTCCTAAGAGTCATTTCAGGGAAATTGGACAAAAAACATGTAGTTTGGAGCAAAACGAGAGCTTCTAGGACAAGTGCTCGGAGCCATAAGTTCAGCATCAGACGACGACCTTCCCACCACAAGATCAAGCTCATATTCAGAGACAAGGTAGCTTCCTCAGCTGTGTTTCACCTCAAGATGGTTTGAGTCCAATCCCACGGTTGGATCTCAAGTTACGAAGGAAGCAAGAAGGCCCGTCAGACACATCCTCAGAAGAAGGACGGCCGCGCCATGGACTTCAAAACACGAAGCCCACTTTCTGAAGACAGGAAGACCTCTATAAGGAGACTTTAGGGTTTCACAAAGGGCGTCACCTAACACTTAGAGCTTTTCGCAAAACACTTTCACGCCGCCAGAGAGAGAGAGAGAGAGAGAGATTGACGGCGCCCGGAGTTGAAGACCTCAAGAGAGAATTCTTCTGCAGCCGCCCACTCCTTCTTCCTTCTCTTTTCATCTTTTGTTCTTAGTTATTTGCTTTTCGATAGTTTAAGAAGATTTCTTCATTCGGATTTCCTTTGAAGAAGCTATCTCACTTTGTTACTTATTCAATACAATTTGTACCTTTCTTAATTCAAAGATGTCTCTTGTTCCCATGAACGAGTAGTCATCTAGTTGGGTTTTAAGGGGGTTTTCAAAGGGGTTTAATCATGGATCAATTTCGCTAGGTTGATAGAGATAAAGTTTCTTTTAGGTATCTTCGTTTATATCTAACTCTTATTGCATGTCTGCTTCTCTGATCATTTAGCAACTGATTTCATGACGACTATATACACGAACATGTGGTCTATTGTCTGGATCTAGAGGTTAGCGAGGATCACACCGTAGGATGCTTAGGCATATCGACGAACCGCACTGTGAGTGTTTACAAATAGGTGAACGATACGTATGCGCGTTTGACTTGCATCGTGGGATGATAACTCATATCGGCGGAGCAAGGAAAACGTAGGTGGCTAGATCCGTGAGAACGGGGTAGTCATAGTCGACCGTTTCTGCTTAAGAACCTAACCCATTAATCATTTAAAACCTAATCTATTGCTTGTTAGATCCGATCCATGAACCCCGGAGAACACCCCTGAACCCAACGCCTTTTATCTATTGATTTATAATCGTTTAATTCTCCTTTGCTGCTTATCATCATTCTGCAACCGTGACAAACAACCTCTCAAACCCCCCTTTCGGTTTAAAGAAGTTAGAAATCATAGGACTTTCGCAAAACAACAATCTCTGTGGATTCGATCCCTTAATATACTACTGTGATTGATGTGCACTTGCAGGTGTTTTAGGGGTAAAACTTGAAGTAACAAACCCCACCGCATCAATATGATCATGGAAAGCACAAAGGAGAATGAGATTGTAGCTGAGCTTGAACCGGAACTAGAAGCCGTTGAAGACCTTGTAATACCATCTGGACCGATGACTCGTGCAAGACTTAAGAGATTTAAAGAAGGAATTGGAGGATTACTCAATCAGATGATCACTCAAAAAGGAGAAGAAGTTAAAATCATTATGGTGTTAATCACTCTGCAGACTTCTGAAAATACACAGCAGACTTCTTAAAAATACGCAGCAGATTTGTGAATCAAGTTCATTTGAATCAAGTCTTATAAAAGCTTATAAAGGGTTTGTGATCATTTGTACTCCTTTTCCTTGTCCTTGGTTTTTCCCATTGGGTTTTCGAGGAAAGGTTTTAATGAGGCAATTGATTCACAAACCTAGGCAAGGAATTAACCAAAGGAAGGGAATGCAACTATATAGTCGAGCTACATTCGTCGTCTACATAGTTCGTCTACATAGTCAAGTTCGACCAGAAGGAAGCTAAATGATCTCAAGGGTCATCTTGAAGCCAAGAGTCATTTAACTCATTTACTTTGGTCTTTGGTCTTTCCATTAGTTAATGTTACATTGTTTTTAACACATTTTGTCTAGTTTTCTACAAAGTATTTCTTATAAATACCTATGTAATCTCATTTGAGAAACAACCATCTTTTTTTTATTAATCTTTTTGAGAGTGATTCTCTGTTGTTCCTTGTGAACTTTTCGATCTTTGGTGCGTAATATCCAAACGATCAAACCGGTTTATAAAGAGTCATTATGCAGTCTCTTGTGTGGCCATTCACCTTCTTTGTCCGTAGTCTTCGTTTTAAGCGAGTTTTGGGCTTAGGGTTTCATATGCCTTAACATCTTACTCCACGAGTTCTATCAACAACGAATCCACCGCCTAGTTTCATCTGAATCGTTGTAAGTTTTGGCCATAGGGTTTAATATACCTTATCATCTTGCTTCGTAAATCACTTAAAGTCAAGGATTATCCTTATACCAAACCTGGAGTGCATCCTTCTTGGGAAGAAACGCATCATCTGGTATCAGAGCACACTCAAGGTTTCGGTATTCAATCATTCATCTTCTCATCTTTTCATATTATTATTTGTTCATCTTCTTTCCTATCTATCTTATAGTTTTCGTTTTTATTTCATAAACAGTACAAAAAATAAAAAGAGAAATCAAAAATGAGGAAAAAGAAAAAAGGAATCAAAAGGCAAAGATAAAAAAAGTCTGGTTATTTTTAGATTATTTCTGAAAATTGTTATTCTTCTTATCTTTCTATCTATCTGATTTCTTTGTGAACACTTGGTTTTATCTTTGACATTATTTGGGGGTGCGAATCAGATTGATTGGTTAGTTCTATACGAACTCTAGAGGATCACTGAGGGAATACCTATTGAGAGAAACACGTTTGAGGGTAACCCTTGCGAGAGAAACACTTGTGAGGATTTTTACTCCTAACATATTTGTTGAGTTTTGCAGGAAAAATAATCATGTCTAATTGTCTAATCGAGATGGAAGCAACAATGAAGAAAGAAAAGCAGTACCTAATTTGCAAATGCAAGCATTGATGGGAGAGATGCAGCGTTTGATGAGAATATAAATGAATGAAGTCTATGAAAGACTAGAGGAGGTACGTGCTGAGGCTAGACAGAGGCAACCACACGATGTGCCTGCTGGAAGAGAAAGAGAACAACCTAGACCAGCGAGGGTCGAAGAGGAAGATGACTATTACAGTCGTGATGATCACTCAGGGGAGTCAAAGGAGACGCAGACGTGCTAGAGAAGCAAGGGGACAACCTGAAAACAACTTGAGTGGTCTAAAGCTTAAAATTCCATCATTTCAGGGGTAAAATGATGCATATGCCTACTTTGAGTGGGAAAAGAAAATTGAGCTAGTCTTTGATTGCCAACACTACACAGAAACACAAAAGATTAGAGTGGCAGCTACTGAGTTTTATGATTATGCTATTAATTGGTGGGATCAATTGGTGACAAGCAGGAGACGCAATGGGGAACGTCCCATTGATACATGGGCTGACATGAAGGCCATCATGAGGAGACGATTTGTGCCTAGTCACTACCACAGAGAGTTGCATCAAAAACTCAGGAGACTTGTTCAAGGCAGTATACCCGTTGAGGACTATTTTCAAGAGATGGAAACTCTTATGATAAGAGCAGATGTTGATGAGAATCGAGAGGCTACTATGGCCAGGTTCCTGAGTGGAATGAATAGAGATCTTCAGGATCGCTTGGAGCTACATCATTATGTAGATTTGGAGGAAATGCTACACAAAGCTATTCTGGTGGAACAACAACTCAAGAGAAAGAGTACAATTCGACCATCATATGGTGTTGGATCATCTAATGCTAAGCCGAATTACTCCAGAGAAGATAAGACAGCTCTAAAGCCACGGTTTGAAACTAAACCAAATGTTAACAATCAAGAGAATAAAGGGAGAATCGAGCTTCCAAGGACAAGGAACCGAGATGTTCAGTGGTTTAAGTGTCATGGCAAAGGTCATTATGCCAATGAATGTCCCAATAAAAGAACTATGGTGTTAAGGGACAATAGCGAAATCGAGACTGAAGAAGAGAAGTCTAATTCTGAAGCATATATGGATCTTTATGAAGAGCATGCGACTACTGGAGATTTATTGGTTACTAGAAATGTTTTGATCACAAGCAGCAAGTTTGAAGAAGAAGGGCAACGAGAAAACTTGTTCCATACATGATGCTTGGTCAAGGAGAAAGTCTGTAGTCTCATCATAGACGGTTGAAGCTGTACCAACGTAGCTAGTATAACTATGGTGGAGAAGCTGAACTTGGAGACTAAGAAACATCCCAAACTTCAGTGGCTGAACGATCAAAGAAACATGAAATTCACTAAGCAAGTGGTGATTCCTTTATCTATAGGAAAGTATGAGGACGAGATTTTTGTGATGTACTACCTATGGAGGCTGGACATATTCTCTTAGGATGACCATGACAGTATGATCACAAAGTTTCTCATGATGGATTTACCAACAAGCATTCATTCGCATTCAAAGGTAAAAAGATCATACTCGTTCTTATGACACCACAAGAAATTTATCAGGATCAACTTGCGCTCAAACAGAGGGAAAAGGAATACAAAATGAGTGAACCCATAAACACTTTGTACCAAAAAGAGAGCGAGAGTTTGAGTAAAACCCAGTCAAAGGCCTGTGAGAGCAAACCCGAGAGGAAACGTTCTAACTTTTTCGTGAGGTCTAGTGAGATTAAGAGATCTTTGCTTTTTGAGCAACCCATTATTTTGCTTATATACAACGAAACTCTTAAGAGTTTAACTGACCACGAGCCAGAGCTGCCGAGCAAGATTGTTTCTGTTTTGCAGGACTTTGAAAATGTCTTTCCAGAAAACAACCCAAGTGGATTACCACTAATCCGTGATATTGAACATCAGATTGATTTCGTGCTTGGAGCAACCCTTCCAAACCGACCAGCCTACATAACCAATCCTGTGGAGACTAATGATGGGGTCTAAATAGTCGTCCGAGATTAGATGATTTCTTTTGGGACTCGTCGAGCTTTGAATTTTTAGGACCCTAAGCTGCAAGTGCACATCGTGCGTTGTAGTACTTAGGGTATCGATCCACAGGGAGGAGGTCAACTGCAAAACAGAGAATCAGGGCAACCAAAGACGCATGGAACTGGGGTTTTGGGGT
>JAHZTW010000003.1:19011446-19109177 GCA_020283515.1 Alliaria petiolata | reverse complement strand
TTTTTATATATATAAATATAATATATATTGGTTTTAAAATTTTCCTATGCAATTTATTATGAATATATGTAAAAAAAAACTTGAAATCATAATAATTATTATTTTCTGTTAATTTAATTAAAATTTATTAATTTTAGTGTTATAATCTAGTGTATTCATATTTTAATTTCATAATTGATTTAATTTAAACTCAACCAATCAAAACATTTCGTTTATTTTAGGAAATTTGACATGTCACATTTACATGTCATCTTTAGAATGCACTAACTTTCAATGTGGAAGTGACAAGTAAGCTTTTTTAACTAATTGAGCTTCTCAAATAATATGTAGTAGGATTAGAGGAGAGACCAAACCAAAGTATAACTTAGCAAGCCTACTAGCCAAAGACTAATAACATCAAAGAGAAGAAAACCTTCGCTCATCATAAAAAAGAACTGTCAACCAATATGGATTACCCGAGGCAACATAAGATTGCAAACTGCCTTTCTTGATAATACTATGAGTAATGATCAGACTATTCGTACTAGGATCATCCAAAACCAAACTCGAATTAGAAATAGACTGAAGCATTAAAAGGATTTCCGAGGCCTCTGGGCCTTCGTCTATAAACTAGTGTGTCATCTTCTATTTTTTCTTTTTTGTTTTCTTTTTTTTGATAAGATCGAGAAGAAGAGTAAGAAAGGAAAGAAATACAAAAAGAGGAAATAATGGATAGAGAAGAGAGAAAAGTGAAAAGTGAAAAGTGTGGGATTTATTATAAAATGTTGGAAAAAAAAATATCTTCTACCATTTTTATTGATTAAAATATACATTTCTTATCAACATAGTTGTCCCTAAGTATCCAGTTGTACGACGGTCTTAATAGTTGTATTTTTGGGTTTTTTATGTATAAGTAGTTGAACCATGATAAAAAATTTGTTGTTTTAGTTGTCAACTTCTTGTTCCGACGTGAATTATGATTTATAATAATTTCATAGTTAAATTTTAGTAAATACATATTTTTTTATCACATTTTCATCATAAGTGGTTAACATCAACAAACTTTTCCTTATACTATAAGAGGCGTTTGCTGTGAAGACAACTATATGTTCAACCCATTTGAATATCAGTGTTTCTTATTGTTTATCTTGAGTTCTAGATGAACAAACATTCTCTAAGTTGATGATTTATGCTTCCGTTTCTGTGTAATTTTTCAGTTTCATTGTATCAGTAATATCAGTATTACCAGTTATACATTATCACGCAGTTAAACGATTATTATCAGTAATACCCATACTGAAAGTAAAGAACGTAGTTTTGACATAAAGATAGGGCCGATCCTGTTTCAAAAGTACAAATATAAACATGAATTGCCAAATACACAAATCAAACAGTCTACCAGTTAACCAATATTCCAACCTTCGCATCGGCACCCTTTTGTTTTTTGTCCTTGGACGTCGTTCTCCAGCCGATGGAAACCTTCTTGATTGCTTTCTTCCCGCCTTTGTGATGTATTTTGGAGGTAACACCTCTAATTCTTTTATGTGATCCGGTATATTCCACACAGACTTATCCGGCACTACATAAACGGTCTTGTAATAAGCTATTGCCCTAAGGTCAACCCAATAATAATTCGAGCACACGTCATGGAAACGAATATTCTGCCCTCCCTATCTCCACTCTTCCACAATTCTATGAGAGCAGCTGCTGCATGCACACAAGGATATTTGTCAATATCAAAACACCTGCAACTGCAAGATATCCTAATCAACGACACCACATATTGTTTCCCATCACTTCCATTGACAATGTATTCAAGCTGATAACTGTTTAGCTCCATTGAGGTTAAGGTAGACGCATCCTTACATGTTTTGTGTACTACATTCTCCACAAAAGGCACTAGTTCATGGCCGTCCGACCCACAAATAGAGTCCTTCCTATGCTGGTTAAACCATATCGAAATTTTTGTAACGATGGCATCAATCAAGTGTAATAAAGAGTACTTCCTTTCCTCTTTAAAAACGCTGTTCAAAGATTCTGCACAGTTGCTTGTGCATATGTTGTACCTTTCTCCTGTAAAATAACACCGTGCCCATTTTGTCACATCAGTCGTTTCATCCAGATACTTGGCCGCAGAAGGATACCTTCTACAAAAAATCACCATAAACCTTCAAGAACTCACCCTCCGTATAAATCAGACAACACTCTATGATTTTTTTTGCAACTACATCTTTGTTGACGTAATATACATGGCATTTCACATTTTGGGCCAAATGCCATATACAATACCCATGATGTGCGCTCGGGTACACCTGGCATATTGACTTGATGAGGCTTGAGTATCTATCACTAATAAAAACCAATTCTGAAGAGTCTGGTACAACGGTTTTCAGCATTTCGAAAAACCAACTCCAACTTGCATCATTCTCACCATCGAGTACACCAAACGCTATGGGATAATGATGCCGATTAGGATCCTGAGCTGTGGCAAATATTAGGACACCCCCATATCCATTCTTCAGGAAAGTAGCATCCACACTTATCACTTTCCTCATCACTTTAAACCCTTCTATGCTAGCTCCCAAAGCGATGAATAAATACTTGAATTTTTTCCTTCGTCCAATTTCACTCTACTTACTGTACCAGGATTGACCTTCTCTAACATGTACAAATAACAATACAACAACTTATAACTTTCCTCTAGACTACCACGCACATCAGTAACAGCTTGTTTTTTCCCTCTCATCGCGGTGGAATAAGACACTTTCACGCCAACTTTACCCTGAACAAGAGAGATGAGACTTTTAGGACTTGGGGTGACCATTTGTCCAGGATAATCTTCGTGCAAAACAGATGCAACTAATCGTGGTGTGCCTTTTCTTTTACAGTTGCTTGTGCTCGCACTAGACTGAGAGCATGTACGCATCTTTGTGTACACTCTAACCGAAAAACATTCTGAGTTTGCAACCTTTGCAGCTCGTAAATGCCATTTACATCTTCTTTCCCGACATTTTAGCACTAACCTCTTCTTATTCGACTTTACTACAGCATAACCAAAACAATTCTGAAATGCAGCTCTATCCACAAAATCTTGAACTGCCTTCTTATTTCTAAATTCCTTACCAACTTCTAAACGCATACCGTCTTCCCATGCCTCAAACTAACTATCTTCTACATCATGTGCAAGCTCGACATATTCATCATCCGACCTAACCTCTCCACTTACATCATCCTCTATAGTAGCATCATCCTCTCTAGTAGCATCATTATCCCTACTAACATCATCCTCCCGAGTACCATCATCCTCCCTATTAACATCATCTTCCACTCCCCCACCATGATGTTGTTCATTGCCTACGTAAAGAGTCATTGCACCAGCCATACAATTCATTTCATCATCTATTCGATGCAACTCGTCATAGTTCACACCATAAGAACTTACTCGGACAACTCTTGAAAGTTCTGCGGACAATTTGATGACCTCCACATGCAAAACTCCTCTACGTTGCTCATTATCCATGGTGGTTAAAAAAAAATAAACATCCTCATCATCCACAATATCTGATATTATGCCACAGTCCATTAATCGTGGACTGAATCTCATTCTCAATTTCGTCCCATTTTCATCTATCCCGATCTTCTTGCATATTCTAGCTTCTAACATCAACTTTGTTATCTCCTCCATAGATGTCTTAAACGACAAACCGTAGACGCGACAAACCGTAGACGCGACCTTCATAATTAAAATGTACATTTACGTTTGTCGTCATTGTCTCATGTGAAATGAATAGAAATTGGATTAAATATGATGATTTCAGTAATACAAGTTGTACTAGTTATACAGTTAAACCAGTTGTACCCAGTTGTCCAATCGCTGTAAATTAAGCCCATAATTCCTTCTAATTTACATACAATTCACTATGATTCAACCACAACTATACATTCATTACCAATCCTAAGACCTAATCGACGCTCACCGACCCATGAACCATGCTTAAAAACACAATGTGTACCCAAATTCGATTTCAATCAATTTGAAATCTCAAAACCCTAAAATTGAGTGATTCAATTCTTTACTTTTAGGTGAAATGCAGAAACACACCTAGATTAGGAACTTGCAGCTTCAATGGAGGCTTCCGAGCGGATTCCGATGGCGGCCGAATGACCGAAATGAACCTCCAGCTCCAGCGGCGCCGCGGGTTCGAGAGGAAAACCATGTTTTGGTTCATCTATGTTGTTGAATATGGCTCTCTCCTTGTTGTTTTCTCCATCAGGTAGTGGAGCTCTACGATGATGGGAAGTTGAAGTTCACATGTCTTGGTCTTGACCTGATTGAAGGTGACCAGATGCCTCAGTACACGGTCCCTCCAAACATATGGTTTGATTCTTTTCCAACAAAGGATGTCCATTTCTCTCACGATGGGACTCTGCTTAAAGCTGAGCCTAGAGACTCGGAGAACCATTTCTCTCTTGTCGGCTGCACCTGCGCTCCCGCTTTCCAGTTTGAGGACTTTGAGCTCGCGAAACGCTCTCACCTCTTGTCCCGGTTTCCTTAGCACGAGTCCCTCATTACAATGCTCTCTTACCCGGAGTGAAAGGGACCTAGAGGAGACGCCACTATGTTGTTTTGTTACTTCAACTCCTTACATATGAACCATAGGACGGTGTAACTCTGTACTTTGTTTTCAATTTTGATCTCTCTCTCTGCCTTTGGTTTTTGTCTGAAATGTGATTTGGTCAAATCATCATGTTCAATAAAGAGAAAGGCTCTTTTTCGAATAAAATTACATCCCAAAGCAGAGCAAAGATGTACAGAATTCTAGAGTTATGACTTGAGAGGATTCATCACTGTCATCTGCACACACACACACCAACTAACATTATGAATTGTAAATTCAGAAGCTTCGGTATTCTCCATCTTCAGGTTGTCTAGTTTCTACAATGCTGCAACACATAGTTAATTGCCTCTTCTAATCGAGATCAAGGAACTCCATTCTTTTCCGCATAGTACCCTTTAAAAGCATTTCTTCCTTCTCTGCATTCTGAGCCTGATCATATACAATAAGAAAGGAGTCAGTAGAATCCAAATAAAATCAAAGCAAATCCGCTGAAGATGGATTGGTGCAAGAAGCTCCCCAATCAAACAAACATTGAAGCAAGATATATTGCATTTCTCTAATTTATATGTTTCAATGTATTATATTTTTGAAAATGAATTATGTTTAAAAAGTTGTTAACACAAGTTTTTACTTAAATTATTTTTTTTTAAAAAATTTGATTTTTAAGACACCCATTCAAAGTGTCTTCATTGTAGTCTTTAAAACAACAAAATATTACAAAGTGTCTTGTATTCAAAAAGTACACAAAATATTATTATTTAATCAATAAGACACCACACTATGGTGTTACCATTGGGGTTGCTCTAACACCGCTCCAAGCAGTTCTTTCATTTCACCAGCGAAAACCACCTTACTCAGATTGTGAGAACGCATACACTCAACAGCCCATAACACGCATTTCAAATTGGCATTGACTCTTGATACTACATTTGCAAAGGATCTTCTACTGTGCAAAATCTTCTTGTCTTCGACATCCCTAACCACCCAAGAACCTCCTTCTGTCCTTGTCGATTTTGACCATGAAACACCTAAATTGCATTTCAACCAACCAAACTCCGGATTATTCCAATTCTTTCTATTCGCCGTTTGTTCAATTATTTCTTGATTCTCAGACTCTCTTTCAACAACTTGAGCTACTAACCAGGCACTCAATTCTTCTGAAGCTTGAGTACATACTTCCATAGCATTCAAGATCTTTCCATCAAAGAGAACCATATTACTACTTTTCCAAATATTCATAGAATCCAAGAAAAAATCAATCTAATTTCTTTTGGATAACTCAAGTTCTTCCCACACAAAGAGAGAAACTGAAAGTTTGAGAATTCAGAATGGCAATCAAAACCTAAATTCCGAGAAGAAATATTAGATAAAGTCCAAACATGTCTCGCCACTGAACAAGTGAAGAGAACATGATTAGGCGTCTCTTTTTCTGCTTTACAAATTAACATGTGCCATCAACAAACATTCCTTTTGAATTCAGATTATCATCCACAGAAATCGTCCCACACAGAGTTTTCCACAAGAAGTATTTAATCTTTGGTTCTGTTGGGATCTCCCAAACCTACATTTTGAGATCATTTAAAGATGGTAACATCGCCGCTTCCTTTAAAGCTTGGTCATTGTGAATCAGGTTGGCTAACCAGTAGCCTGATCTGAATGAGTATTCACCTGACTTATTATGTTTCCTGGCTCAAAAGTCTTCCTGAGAAACTACTGGTTTGCTCAAACGGATCTTGATTATATCATGTGGGAAGAAGACCTCCTCAAGCTTTTTAATATCAAAATCTCTGATCCTGAAATTAATAAGATCTTTTGCTGTAAGATCAACATCAAAAAATATATTTTTCGCCAAGGAGCTCTAAGACCATTATCTTCAACCCATTGATCAATCCACACTCTTATAGATTCCCCATTCCCCACCATTGGTTTCAAACCCTTAGCCAGCAGATTATAACCATGGAGAATACTTCTCCACCCAAAAGAAGGTCTCAAACCAATCGATGCATCTCTGAAACATAATCTGGGAAATATTTACTTTTTTTTAAGCGACCCAAAAGGCTCCCAAGATCCTCCAAAATTTTCTAAGCCTGCTTGGCCAGGAGAGCCTGATTGAAGCATTCAATATTTTTGAAACCGAGACCGCCATGAGACAAGGGCAAGCATAATTTCTCCTAGCTTAACCACTGGATTTTCCTTGAATGCTTTGTAAAGAAACATAGTGTATATGTTTGACGCAAAAAGAAATGGAGATAAAGAATCTCCTTGACACAAGCCCCTCTGCGGAATTATCAAGCCATGAGGATGATCAATGATGAGCACCGAAAATGTTACCGAAGAGACACAAAACATGACCCAATCAATCCATTTTCTGTGAAAGCCAAGCGCCTTTAGAAGAGACCTCAAATAGCTCCATTCCACCCTATCATATGCTTTGGATATATATGATTTTAACGCCATGAACTTCTGCTTCTCTTTTCTCTTTTAGACCGTTAAAAAAATTCAATTGAATTGCTTTAATAAATCTATACTATATAAAAGTTATGTCTTAAGCCATTAAGACCCTTTTAGATGCGGACTCATGCAATGTTTGCTCCGAGGAATGCCACCTAGAATCAAAAATATTCAATTTCATTAGTTTAAATCAACATTCTCTTTAAAAAAGAAAAAGTTAAATATAATTAATAATTTAAATAAATGAAAATACATAATAAACGGAATATTATCATAGTAGAATTTAAAATAAAAATAAAAAAAGTTTAACTAACAAAAAAAGATAAAAGAAAATTAGGTCAAAAATCCAAATCTATAGCGTTTATCAAAATAAAATAGAAACTCAATGCCACAAAAGCTAAACTAACAAAAAACAAATATGGAAATCAATAACAAAAATTTAAATTAACAAAGAAAAAATGCATCTAAAAAAATAACTTATAATACGCTAACTAATTTAAAAAGTCAATATGTTTAACTAGTAAAAATTGAGAATTTTTAACTAATTGAAAGTTAAAGTTGATGCATTATGATATTAAATGTCTCCGCATATGATTGAAAAAAATCAATTTCATTCGTCCAAATCAGCATCTTCATGAAACACAAAAAAATTATATATGATTAACAATTTAATTATTTTTTTTCTCGGAACTTTCTTATATTTATGAACTTAGATAGTCTAAGTGTAATACATCCGAAAGCACATATGGTATATAATTCTAATGAGAAAAGCAAAGATCTTCTGGTATGGATGTAGTTGCTAAGAGATGAGCCAACATGTTTCCTTGTCGTGATTTCCATTGGATTCTAACTTCTTCAAATCTACGAATCTAATACCATGTCTCGAAACCAATTTAACATTCGAAAATGCAGAGTTATTTTAGTTTATTATCTCCGCCAGTTCTTTACAATCTCCTTCAAAACTAACCTTCTTCAGCCCCTTAATCCAACATGATTGCATTGCCATCAATAAAGTTTGAGCTTCACTTTCTAGAGCATTCAAAACTGGTGTAGTTTCTCCATGTCCTGCACTTATAAATTGGCCCTCTGTATTACACAAAATCCATCCCGCTTTCGCATTTTGACGTCTTCTAAACGAGCCATCATAGTTGCATTTAATCCAATCAATCGGTGATCTTGTCCATCTTTCTTGTTTATTTGTCTAGACTGGAGCATTGGCGGTTGATTGGTGCTCTATGATGATGTGCATTAATCCATTCCTTTGCATCTTCTTTTGCTAATTGCAGTGTTTGTTTTGCCAAGGGATCTGCTTCTGTCGATGTATCAACACGTTTCTACTCTTCCACAATCTCCACAATATCCAAATTGCCATTTGATGAAGCTCATGAGGAATGTTATCGCGTTCCATACATATTGCTTGGAACTTATCATTTTTGTCCCATTTTTACTATTATAAGTGAATGCTTTAATAAGCATTTGAATAAGATTTTGATGCATAAATGCTAGATTTCGAGCATTTGTATGTCCGAGACTATTTTCAGGTAAAGTTAACAAAAAGGGTTCAAAACGGAGCAAAACGACATTACTATTCCAGTAAAATGGGAACTGATTCTACCCAAGTACAATCCATCCCTTCCTTCCTGCCATCATCATGCCGCGGCTCCACAGATCAGTTCCCTTCACGAACTTCTTTACCTGCATCCACAAAGGAGGCATAAGCAAACGAATTGCTTAGTGAGGCGGTCATCCCGTCCCACTTAGCCACATATATAAAAATCGCATCCAAGCAATCAATCCAATCAATCAATCACGCAGATTTAATCAGAACGGCTCACGAGCCTAACCATGGCCATCGAGCCTTACTTGGCTTCCGAGCCTTATACCATGGCTTACGAGCATTTACTATTTTCACAGATAATGAATCAAAGAGTAAGAACTCACGGATTAAATCAAGCAATCAAGATTATCGAATCTATGCATGAAAACGACCTTAGACATGAAGCCCACGGTCACGCACTCACCTTAGTCAATCGGCAGTCGCAGAACACTTGAATTAGCCGACGGTTTTCTAACTTCTCATGATCCAGACACGCTTCTCTCGGACGCAGTCACGATCTCTCGGCGACAGTCGAAATCACTCGACTATCTCGCGATCGGAATGGGAATCTCTCGACAATTCTCGCGGTAAACTCTTTCTCTCGGATCGAATCGCACTCTCAGACTTTTCTCTTCTTTCTCTCGAGTCTTTCTGTTCTTTTCTCGAAGAAATTGTGCAGAAATGATATTTAGGGGGATTTTGGCGAGAAACTGCTCCAAAACCGCTCATTAATCAATCCGCAACGTTTTGCCCAGCCGGATAACCGTCCACTTAGTCGATCCGCTGCGTTTTGCTCGAGCGTCCAAGTGCCAGACTTAACCGTTCCCGCACTTTTACTCGCGCGCGCTTCTTCGGCCGCGAGATAACTGTTCCCGCTCGATATTTTCCGAGCAAACTTATCGATAGAACCGAGTAACCGTTCCCGCTTACTTTAGCCGCACGCTCTTAAACATTTCTCTCGGCCATAACCGCTCCCGCTCGGCTATCCGAGTAACTTAGCGTCTATTTTCATTTCCATCCGAATAATCCACAAAGACTCTCGGATATTCCAGCTCAGCTCAGACCATGATAACCGTCCTGTCTGAATTCCGACCAAGTGTTCCGAAAAACACGGACTGTCCGAAATTCACTTGTCCGAGCCACTCTTGCCCAGCTCAAGTCCAGCTCTCATCCGACCACGACCCGATTTTTGCGGCCAGCTCCGATTTTTGTGGACAGCTTCATTTCCTTTCGGTTGTTCTGATTTTAGCTCGACAAACATGCCCAATCACTCGGCTAGTCCTCTAACCAGCTCGAACACTCTGATCTTCAGCTAGCCCCCTGATTTTTCTTAAACCCTGACTTAACATTCTGATTCCCAATCGAACCGCGCGTCCGTACCAAGCTCATACCACGCTCGTACCGCGCACTCGTACCGCGGCCGTACCGCGCTCGTACCGTCTGATCCAAAGATCGCGGTCGTTACAACTCTCCCCCACTCGACTTAGACTCGTCCTCGAGTCTTCTTAGGTCCACTTAATTCCGGATTTTCCTTAAGTTTGTCGAACCACTTAGGAAAATCAGCCTTCATTCTCTCTTCCGGTTCCCAAGTCACTTCCTCTTCACCATCACAGTCCCAAACGACTTGAATCATCTGAACTTTCTTCCTGCGTTCAGCCTTAACTTTCCTTCCCACAATCCGAACTGGTCTTCCCTCAATAGTCATGTTTTCCCTTAAGTCTGAAGGTGCTTCACGAATCACATTGTCCTGATCACTTATGCATTTCCTTAGCATAGAAACGTGGAACACCTTATGTAATTGTTCCATGGATGGCAGCAATTTCAACTGGTAAGCTACTGGACCGATCCTTTCCACAATCTTATACGGCCCCATATACCGTGGACTTAACTTAGCGTTTTGGTTTGCTCGATCTTTACCCTTGTATGTGACTGTCTTGAGATAAACCATGTCGCGCACAGCAAACTCTAACTCTTTCCTGCATTTATCGGCATAAATCTTCTGTCTATCCTGAGCTGCCTTCATGTTTAACTTAAGTATCATGATCCTCTCGGTCGTTTCCTCAACAAAGTCACGACCAAAGATACTTCGCTCCCCCACTTGAGTCCAACATAAGGGAGTTCGGCAAGGCCGTCCATACAAAGCCTCGTAAGGTGACATCCCAATGCTAGTTTGAAAGCTATTGTTGTAAGAGAACTCGGCCAAATGCAGATAATGTTCCCACTTGCCGCCCCAATCCAAGACACAAGCTCGCAGCAAGCCCTCGAGTATCCGGATAGTCCTTTCCGACTGGCCATCTGTTTGAGGATGATAGGCCGTGCTCATATGTAACTTAGTCCCCATCGCCTTATGCAAGGCTCTCCAAAACGCCGAAGTAAACTTGGAGTCTCGGTCAGAAACTATACTTGCCGGCACTCCATGCAATCGGACTATTTCTTCCACGTACCGCTTGGACAAAACCGCAGCATTATCCATCTTGTTTATGGCCAAGAAGTGTGCGGACTTAGTCAATCTATCCACGATCACGCATACCGCGTCTTTCCTATCCACTGCAGGCAATCCAGTCACGAAGTCCATCGTGATCATGTCCCATTTCCACTCGGGAATCGGTAAGCTTTGCAGCAAGCCACTCGGCACTTGATGCTCGGCCTTTACCATCTGACAAGTCGAACATCCGGCTATCCACTTAGCCACGTCTCTCTTCATNCAGACCGCGTCTTTCCTATCCACTGCAGGCAATCCAGTCACGAAGTCCATCGTGATCATGTCCCACTTCCACTCGGGAATCGGTAAGCTTTGCAGCAAGCCACTCGGCACTTGATGCTCGGCCTTTACCATCTGACAAGTCGAACATCCGGCTATCCACTTAGCCACGTCCCGCTTCATCCCGACCTAGTGATAATACCGCTTAAGGTCACGGTACATCTTAGTCGTTCCCGGATGAATGGAGAATCTAGACTGGTGTGCTTCCTTGCGAATTTCTTCCCGAAGGTTCTGATATAAAAATCGCATCCAAGCAATCAATCCAATCAATCAATCACGCAGATTTAATCAGAACGGCTCACGAGCCTAACCATGGCCATCGAGCCTAACCATGGCCATCGAGCCTTACTTGGCTTCCGAGCCTTATACCATGGCTTACGAGCCTTTACTATTTTCGCAGATAATGAATCAAACAGTAAGAACTCACGGATTAAATCAAGCAATCAAGATTATCAAATCTATGCATGAAAACGACCTTAGACATGAAGTCCACTGTCACGCACTCACAATTTGGTCAGCCCGCGATCCTTCTATAATTTGGTCAGCAAATAGAGGGGAATGTTAGCCTTCAAACCCAAGTGGAATGAAAGCAAACTAACAGTGGGATCTGAAGTTTTAAAGCTTTTACTGAAGGCATATCATGCAGTCTCGCAGGAGGAGCAAAAGAAAAAATGGCGGTTTGATCAGCCTTTATCTCGCCGCGCCATGGGGCCTCGACCACGCGGCCAAGCCACCTCTCCCCGCGCCACCGGACGTTCAAGCAGCGGCGAAGCCACGTCTGGCCGCCCCACGAGCCCACGCTCGCGCGGCCACTCCAAGTCGGAGTTTCCGAGCCCATTTTTAATCCCATCAAGCGCACCTCATTCCCACAGCCATCAAGACGCGGGGTAACTCCTAAGAGGCACCTAAGGAGCCTCCAAGAATTATAAATACTCGCCTCTAACCTCTCATTTTGCAACGTTCTTTTGCTAGCCACCACATGTGTTTTCATTTCATACTTTGTTCTTCATTTTTTTATGCAATTTTCATTACTTTAGCTTTTTATCAATTTTGTTCTTAATCGAGATAGATTTGAACCCTTTTCGTTTCTCACCTATTAATCGAAGTATCCATTCGTTAATAATGTTTATGATTCGATTCATCATGTGTTCGATTCATCATGTTTGAGTAGTTTATTTTCGTTGAGTTGAATACCAAAGTTTTTTAGGGGGGATTTCATTAACCGTTTTTATGCTTCTATTCGTTTAAGTCGTATTGTAAAAATTTCTTTCGCCTAAGTTTGTTTTGAATGCATGGATCTAGAGTCGTGAACTAGAGACTGATTCATGGATTGATTAGAACCGCTAACGTGTTGAATCCCATCACTGGAACCAACTTAGCCGAGCGTCGCGTCGTAGGGTGCGAATTGCACACCTACGGAGCGTTCATGAGCGTTAGAACGAACTCGATTTTCAGAAGTCCAAACCTCTTTCAACCTCTCATCAAGTCTTGAGTGTTCCCAGCCACTCCAAGGACTTGACGTGTACCGAAGACCGCATATTCAACCTCCACAACAGTGGCACGTTGCTATTGCATTAAAGATGTCAAGATTAGACAAGACCACATCCATGTTAAGTCGAAGTCAAAGACCCACCTATCTAAACCAACTTCTTCATGTTCGACCAACGACCTTTATCCACGAAGTAGAAGAAGGTTACAACGTTTCAACTATCTAGAAACGTTGCACAAACTCCAAGAAGGAAGAAGATGCAACTTCTTATATCGAATTCTTGAAGTAGGAGTATCGATCTTATTAGCCTCGATTTAGCATTATTTTTTTTGACATCAAGTATTGGATTGCAGCGTGATCCGTAAGAACTATTACTTTCGATCCGACAAGGCATGATAGGAATTTCTCGAAAGCAAAGACAATTGCGAGAAGTTCTTTCTTCGTTGTTGCGTAGTTGCATTGAGCATCATCCATAGTTCTACTCGCGTAGTAGATTACATGCATCTTCTTATCCTTCCTTTGCCCAAGAACCGTGCCTACCGCATAGTCACTAGCATCACACATGATTTCGAATGGTTGCTCCCAATCTGGTGGTTGCACAACGGGAGCTGAGACAAGAGCATCTTTGATCTTGTCGACATCAACTAAACACTTATATACGAACTCAAAGTTCGTATCCTTGCAAAGTAGGCGTGTGAGGGGTCTTGCAATCTTCGAGAAGTCTTGAATAAATATTCTATAAAACCCGATATGACCTAGAAAGTTTCGGATTCCTTTCACAGTTGTTGGTGGCTGCAAACTTGTCATGACCTCAATCTTTGCCTTGTCAACTTCTATTCCCTTTGCTAAGATCCGATGTCCAAGAACAATTCCGTCTTGCACGATGAAGTGACACTTTTTCCAATTCAAAATCAAGTGTCTATCTTCACATCGTTGTAAAACTTTGCTAAGATTCACTATGCATGTTTCGAAAGAAGATCCATAGACGGAGAAATCATCCATGAAAACTTCCATAAAGTCCTCGATATACTCCGTGAAGATTGACATCATGCATATTTGAAAGGTGGTAGGGGCGTTGCACAAGCCAAACGGCATCCGTCGATATGCAAATGTCCCGTAAGGACATGTGAAACTCTTCTTTTCTTGGTCTTCCGGGCGAATGAGAATCTGAAAAAATCCGGAGTAACCGTCAATAAAACAATAATATTGATGATTTGCTATTCTAACATCTGATCAAGGAAAGGCAATGGGAAGTGATCATTTCTTGTTGCTAAGTTTAGCTTCCGGTAGTCAATACACATGCGGTGGCTGGTTACCGTCCTTGTAGCGATCATCTCATATTTCTCGTTCCTAACGACCGTAACTCCTCCTTTCTTTGGAACCACGTGGACTGGACTTACTCATGTGCTGTCCGAGATTGGAAATATAATTTCGGCTTCCAAAAGCTTCATGATTATCTTCTTAACGACCTCCATTAGATTCGGATTCAGCCTCCTTTGATGCTCTATTGAATTCTTGGTGTTTTCTTCGAGGTGAATAAACTTGGGCTGAGTCCCACCGGTATCCGGTCATGGAAGTGACAATGTCTCATCACCTCTTTCTACCGAAGGATTGAATCATATTGGTTCGGACTATTCACCCCCGACTATTCTCCCGCATAACTTTATCCTTCAAAGACCAAATGGGACTCCACAGTCCGGAATAGGGAGTGGACCTACCCAGTTCACTTCTTAGCAATCTTATTTACAGCGGGAGATCGATCCTTCCAGCTTGGATTATATCCTTAAGACCCTTGCCGAGAACAAGGAAGGACTCAAGAATGTGAACTCCAGGGTTCACCATGCGAAAAACGATGGACCTGAGATCGACCATGTAGTGGAAGAAACCAAGCGAACTCCATTCTCAAAAAATGATTGAGAACACTCCGATAAAAGACGTAGAAAAATTGAGACTTCCAATCTATAAAGGAAAGACCGATCCCGAATTACACATGACTGCATTCAGAATCGCAGTTGGAAGAACTCAATTCTACAAGTACGAGAAGGAAGTTGGCCTATACAAACTTTTTCGCCCAACACCTATTATTCTTAATAAATAAACAAATAACACCCTCTAATGCTTTTTGTTTAATATATAGTAGATTAGGGTTTAAATGAACATTCACGCTAACACTAATTAATATTAGGAAATACTCTCATTTTTTGTCAATATAAGGAAATAGTCATAGATAATTGAATTTCTGTTTTCATAACTTCTGTTATAGAATACGCTATGAACTTTCATGAAACTAGTGATTACCAAATCCCATAACTAACATAAAACTCTCTAATCACCACATCTTTGAAGCAAAATCATATGGATATGTTTATGTTTTGCTTGTGAGCGCCAAAGTGCATCTTTGCCTTCTGATATTGTCAAGATCTCGTCCTAGCCTTTTAGAATCTTTGCTAACACCAAGAGTACCTGAATACAAAACAAAAAAAAATAAATAATACTAACAATTTATAATAAGAGAGTGTGACTAGTTTGAAAGAAACCACATACCAACATTCACGGATTGGTTATAGATAATCCGAATGGGTTAAAATAGCCTCTACTCTATCGAGTGACGCCTCTAAACGCCCCGAGCTCATGTTAAATAGTGGTTCTTCAGTACCAAGAGCCCTGTTTCATTCAACATCAGCTAAGCATTGTGACGACAAATATATTGGAAAATGTTAGATACATGAAGATTTCAGATTTGTGAAACTTGCCCAGTAACCTCAGGGAGTACAAAATCAGCTCTCCACCCGAACCGGAAATCAATACCAGGACTCAAACCAAGCGTAGTTTTGTTTCGAATCCGAGACACACCATCTCCACCCAAACACGAAGTAAGTTTCCATTTCCAACCCATTGCATTCATCTGAAAGTTATGTCCAACACCAACCTACAGATATAAGGTTTACATACAGATATAAGGTTTACAGCATATGTAAAAGAGACAAAAAAGAGGGCATCATAATAATAAACTCAACATACAAAAACAAAAGAAACAAACCTGGAGGTTTAGAAATCTGGTGAGTGGTATCTTTTTCGATAAAACTCGAACTTCTTGATGTAAAGGCTCATATATAAACTTCCACTTCCTTTCTGGTGATAATGGCTTCAAAACAAGCTTTGCGTGGTAATCATTCGTGGGTTCGTTATATAACTGGAACAGTAGATAAAAAGATGAATCAGAAGGTGATATCATGGCTCAAACATCACAGAACAGGTCTCTTTCGATGCATTCAATCCCTAATAAACTTAATACTTAGCTCCAACATTCAAATTCACTACTCTATTAGACTATTACCCATAAAGTTTCGATCTTTAACAATTTTGCGACAATGGTGACATCGCATGACTCAAACATCACAGAAAATGTCTCTTTGGATGCATCAAAATCACTGATAAACCGAATACTCAATTCCACGAATCCAATATCCATAACTGTTTCTAACATCAGATGTGAATACTATCTCTAATAAAACAAAAATTTAGCTCGAAACTCAAATCCACTAATCCATTATCCATCAACGAATCAGAAGCTGTGACAATGATGAACATCACATCACTCATGGATCAAACAGCACACAACAGGGCTCTTTGGATGCATATATGAATGCATCAATCTCTAATAAAATCGAATACTTAGCTTCAAACTCAATTCAACGAATCTATCATCTATAGAATTTTCACTCTTCATACCCATTTTGTCGGTTAATAGGAAGAAATTCGAAAATCGCTGAGCCTAGACGAGAAAGGGAAGAGGGAAGTACCTCGAGATTGACGCCGACGCGAAGCCCTTGGAGCTCTTTGCGGAACTTGAGGAATAGCTCCGATGGCATTAGGTTGATTCTGTAAAGCTCGTCCCATGACAGAGGTTCCTCCGGTCGCGAACTCGGTGGCTCCATACTTCGCGAACTCGGTGGCTCGTTTCTCAAGTTTATCCCAATAACAAAAAGGGGCTGGGGTTTTTGAACTATTAAACCGGTTCCGGTACAAATTGATCTTCTACATCGGTTTAAGAGGATCGGAGGCTTGAAGAAGCCTCTAGAGTAAAATTGGTGAATCGATAAACACGACATATTATTTTGGTTTTGTTTGCAAAAGTAAATTTTATGTTTGGCAAAACGTAACTCATAGAGGTAGTGAAATTACAACTCGTTCTATTATTATCAAACAAAAAACGTTCCGTCACAATGACAGTTTTAACCCGCGGAAGTCTGCTTACGAATAAAGCAGACTTCGTTTGTAGACTTCTTTACTAAATCTACTCCGTAATTATTTATTAAATTTTAATTATAAAAATCATAAAAAATAATTTGATAAAAAATTTGTATACATAAACTAAACACATACATTTTACATCTTTAAAAAACAAAATTTCATACCAATGATTCAATTTAAAGCAACAAAGACGAATTAGGTTAGAAACCAATACAACCCTACGTAGACTTCTAAAGCAAACTTCGTTTGTAGACTTCTTTACTCCGTAATTATTTATTAAATTTTAATTATAAAAATAATAAAAAATCATTTGATAAAAAATTGGTATACGTAAACAAAACATATACATTTTGCATATATAAAAAACAAAATTTCAAACAAATGAATCAATTTAAATCAATAAAGTCAAATTAGGTTAAAACCAATACAATCCTATGAAGTCTCCTAAAGAAGTCTACTAAATAACTAAATTTTAAATTTTAATTATAAAAATTATAAAACATATTTTGATAAAAAAAATTAGATACATAAACAAAACATAGACAATTCGCATTTATATAAAATAAAATATATTGAAAATGAATCAATTTATAAGTTTCATGAGTATACGGTTCAAAAGAGTTAGGGTTTGAGATTTAAAGTTTAGGGTATAAGAGAGTGATTCTTAGGGTAATGGGTACAATTCTATATGAATTATAGTTATGGTTCGGTTAACGATTTAGTGTTCATATCTTTGTTATTTTAACCCTAAATTGTGGATATGCTAACAAAATTAATGTATCATATATAAATTTTAACCTAAAACATTCGATTTAGGGTTAAGGGTTAAGGAGACTTCATCGGAAGACTTCTTTTGTAGACTTCCAAAAGAAGTCTGAAGTTCAAATTAAACCTAGCGGAAAATCGTTTTTTTTTTTTAACCAAATGGGCGGGAACATGATATGGAGATTTATTCAGTAGACTTATTTTTAACTATTCTGGAAAATTTACTCTCATGACAAGATCTACAAGGAGAGAACTAAAGCCTTCCATGACAAGAAGCTTAAGCCAAAGGAATTCAAGGCTGGGGATAGGGCGCTGCTATACAACTCCCGGTTGAAGCTATTCCCGGGAAATCTCAAATCAAGGTGGTCCGTTCCTTTCACAATCAATGAGGTTTTGCCTTATGGTGCTATTACTCTCTATGTCTAGGAAAGGGATGAATTTACTGCGAGTGGCCACAGGCTGAAACCGTACTTGGGTGATGGCACAGTGGAAGAGGCAACATCAATTCCTCTTCAAGATCCTCCACATGCCTAAGGGTTTGAAAAGTCAAGTTAAGTGCCTTTAAACAAGCGAACTTGGGAGGCATTCCCATGCTTATCTTTGTACATATTTATGCTTTCTACTTTAATAATGTGTTTTTAAGTGGGTGTGATCAACATGGATCAAGGCATATGAATCCAAGGACAAGGAGGTTGAAGAAGATCTCTAGTAGTGCATCGGCGGGCACATTGACCTCTGTAGCCCGATGCACCCCTCGCAGGACGAAGAAGGAACTACATCGGGCTATTATAGCGGGCAATGCAGCCCGATGTGAAGTCGGCTGGGATTTGAAAAGACTCATCGGTCTTTTGCATCGGCCTCTGTAGCCCGAGGCGACGCTAAAGGCCTTCTGCAAGCATACCAGGAAGCAGATCGGCCTCTGTAGCTTGATATGCCCTCATCCGGCTCGAAATCATCCTCCTCCTCTGATATGATCATGGATAGCCTCAAGAACTTAGAAAGTGGTGAGGAGCTTGTTGCCGAGGTCAAGGACCTTGAAGCCGAGGACATGGAGCTTATTGTCGAGGTCAATGACCTTGAAGCCGAGGACATGGAGCTTGTTGCCGAGGTCCAAGTATTTGTAGCTGAGGAGGAACTTGTAGCTGAGGAAGCAGCTCATGCTGGAGTTAAACTTGAGCCAAAATGGAGAAAGCATGATCCTAAACCTCACTGATTTTTGATCCAAGTATCAACAAATGGACAAGTGATTCATTTGCACTCTTTTTCCCTTACCTTTGGTTTTGTCCCAATGGGTTTTCCAAGGAAGGTTTTTAATGAGGCTTATGAATCACTTTCACATCATCCATTTGTTGAACAAGACCCCAATTTTCGACCCAAAGGATCAACTATGAAGTTCAGTACATTTCTATGCCATTACAAAACCAAGAAGAGCCCAAACAAAGTGATTATTTTGCTGGCCAAGAGAAGTGACGAAAATTGAAGTTTAAGGGTCATATTTTTATGTTCAAACTTGTTTTAATTCCTTGTTATTTTCTAGACAAGTCAAAGAGCATGTTCCAAGACTTGTTTCTTTATTTCCTTCTTCTTCTCTTCTCTTTATAAGCCCCCTTTGTAGGCTAAACGAAAATCATCTTTCTTTTTAATAAAATCCTTTTCTAAGAAGATCATCTCTTGGTGTGTAATATCATTGAGAACCCTGATCACTCTCTGGTGCGTAATATCCTTAGAGTATTCAGTTTGTTTGCTTGAGACTTCCGCATCTCTTATAAACTTCCCTCTCAAA
Organism: Alliaria petiolata; assembly: GCA_020283515.1. Classification (NCBI taxonomy): domain Eukaryota; kingdom Viridiplantae; phylum Streptophyta; class Magnoliopsida; order Brassicales; family Brassicaceae; genus Alliaria; species Alliaria petiolata. Next base: position 19,089,479 of record JAHZTW010000003.1, on the reverse strand, counting down.
CTTCTTCCATCAATTTCCCTACTATATTCCGATCATCACCCCCATCAAATCGCTTCACTTTCATCTCGGTTCATTCCATCATTTCATCACGGATCCATCCCGTCCAAGTTTAGCTTTCAAAGTCAGGATCTTAGGGAGAATCATATTAAGTGGTATCAGAGCAGGCTTTGAAAGTTAAGTATTTCGTTTATGTCTTTTCATTTTCTGGGCACAAATCACTTCAGTTTGAAACCAGAGTTATGCAGTTTTGTGTTCAGCGACTTCTGTGTTTATTTTAGCATATCAATCTTATTGATCTGTTAGTTTCGAACCCTAGGAGCTTTTGATTTGTGCTCTGCATTTTCTGGGTTTGTTTTTGACTCTTTACCTTCCAAAAACGAAATCTGTTGCTGGAAATCTGTTTTTCATGAATATGTTTAGTCTTGTGAAATTTTCTGTTAAGAATTGGTTTCTTTAGAACGTTTTACTGGTGTTTTTGTTTATTTAAATTGCAGGATGGAGTCTGAACTTGAAAAACTCAGTGAAAGGGATAAGCTAAAGCTCAAGGAATTCGCTAAGTATCTACAAAAGCTGGACAACAATTTTGCTGCACTTCAGGAGGAGAAAAATCAAGCACCAAAGGAAGACCAGGAACGTGAGAGTCTCTTTCAAACAAGGTTCTTAGTCCTAAACAGAGTGTGCAGCCTTATCCTTGATGGAAGCATTTGTACAAATATTGCAAGCTCAACAATGGTGGAGAAGCTTTGCTTGGAGAGTAAAGAGAATCCACAACCTTACAAGCTTCAATGGTTGAAAAACAGTGGAGAAATAGAAGTGACCAGACAAGTGATGGTGTCTTTGTCTATTGGGAGTTTTGAGGACGAAATCCTTTGTGATGTTTTGACAATAGAATTCAGCCACATCCTGCTGGGAAAGCCATGAAAATCTGATCGCCAAGCTACTTATCATGGTCTTACAAACCGATACTCTCTAAAGTTCAAAGGCAGGAAGATCTCCCTAGTTCCTTTATCTCCATTGGAAGCTTATCAAGATCAGCAACACTTAAGCAAAAAGGAAGGGCAAACTGAAAACAAAACAGAGGACCATCTTGTTTTTCTCAACAAGTCCTTGAAAGCTAAGTGTATTCTTTCCTCTATTAAATCTGATTTTGCGCCTGAAAAACTAACCAATGTGGAACCGGTGCAACCGAGTAGTATTATTTCCTTTTTACAGGTTCAAGAAGAAGAATCATCAGAAAATGCAGAAAAGAGTTTGCCACTGATTGCTGATTTGGAGCTGCCAATTAACCTTGTGTCAGAACAAGTCCCTAAGCCATTTACTAAAGATTACACAATAAAGCACTGTAAGGAAATTGATTTGGTTAGGACTGAGCCTAAATTGTTTATGTTGATTTCTGCTCAAGATGAAAAACGTTTTGGTTTGGAAACTGTGAAAGAATTTTGTGTTTCAACTTCTGTTTTTGACAAAATGATTTCAACTTTCGAAACTGTTAGCTTTGAAAAGTTCTTTAAGCCAGAAGGATTTTTAGTTAATAAATTTCGTGATTTTGAACCTTCATTGAGAGTTTCTTTGTTTAGCAACACCTTTGAGTTGATAAGAATTAAGACAGAATTTAAAATGGATAAAACTTCTTCTGAGAAGAAGCAAAACATTTTAAGTGAATTAAACTCATTCAAAGATCACGAATTTGAGAAAAACTTTTCCAAGTTTACAAAAGACACTTCTGATTTTTGGTGTTCTAATCATGTATTGATTTGTGATGACATGAGTATAATTTATAGAAATAGGAAAGAATGCTTGTCTTATGCTGAATTTAGATATAATCATTCGGTGAATTCTGTTTTTAAGCCTTTTCTGTTTCACTTTATTGCTCAAGATCACACATATATGATTCACTTGTCTTTGTCAAAAGGACCAAATGCAGATTTTAGAGCAGCTTTGAAACGCAGAAGAAGAATCCTTAAGACAGAGGAAGACAAACGATTCAAGCCACCTGATTTGGATAAAGACAAGCACCAAGATATCAGTTGCTTCATGCTGATCAAAGAAGCACCACCAGACGCATCATACAAGCCAAAGCCGAGCCAAAACAGAGGTATAACCCTAATCCATCATGAATATGTTTCTAACTTGTTCCCTTTCTTTGCAGATAAGTTGGATTTGAGGTCAAATCCTTTTGAAGAAGGAGGGGATGATATGATCATGGATAGCCTCAAGAACTTAGAACGTGGTGAGGAGCTTGTTGCCGAGGTCAAGGACCTTGAAGCCGAGGACATGGAGCTTATTGCCGAGGTCCAGGTATTTGTAGCTGAGGAGGAACTTGTAGCTGAGGAAGCAGCTCATGCTGGAGTTAAACTTGAGCCAAAATGGAGAAAGCATGATCCTAAACCTCCCTGTTTTTTGATCCAAGTATCAACAAATGGACAAGTGATTCATTTGCACTCTTTTTCCCTTACCTTTGGTTTTGTCCCAATGGGTTTTCCAAGGAAGGTTTTTAATGAGGCTTATGAATCACTTTCACATCATCCATTTGTTGACCAAGACCCCAATTTTCGACCCAAAGGATCAACTATGAAGTTCAGTACATTTCTATGCCATTACAAGCCCAAGAAGAGCCCAAACCAAGTGATTATTTTGCTGGCTAAGAGAAGTGACGAAAATTGAAGTTTAAGGGTCATATTTTTATGTTCAAACTTGTTTTAATTCCTTGTTATTTTCTAGACAAGTCAAGGAGCATGTTCCAAGACTTGTTTCTTTATTTCCTTCTTTTTCTCTTCTTTTTATAAGCCCCCTTTGTAGGCTGAACGAAAATCATCTTTCTTTTTAATAAAATCCTTTTCTAAGAAGATCATCTCTTGGTGTGTAATATCTTTGAGAACCCTGATCACTCTCTGGTGCGTAATATCCTTAGAGTATTCAGTTTGTTTGCTTGAGACTTCCGCATCTCTTGTAAACTTCCCTCTCAAACTTCTTCCATCAATTTCTCTACTATATTCCGATCATCACCCCCATCAAATCGCTTCACTTTCATCTCGGTTCATTCCATCATTTCATCACGGATCCATCCCGTCCAAGTTTAGCTTTCAAAGTCAGGATCTTAGGGAGAATCATATTATCCTCCTCACGTTTTTGAGTTAACACTCCACCTCCATTGTATATATCATATAGATTTTCGTTTTGCCATATTGTCATGTTAATTGAGATCTCTCTTGAACTTTTATTACACAAGAGACTGTGTAATTTAAGTTTGGGGGAGAGGTTGAGAGATTTGACATGTGTTTTGTGATCTTATTTTTCTTTTATGCATATTTGAGTCTCATGCATTCATCTAAGGCATAGAAAAAATTAAAAAATTTGAAAATTTCCCAAAAAGAAGCATTTAGATGTTGCATTTGCATTATAGGATTGAGTCTAGTTGCATTTCATGTTGGTTTGCATTCATATGCATAGGGAGCAATGATGAGCCTTTCCTTTTAGAATACCAACTCATGAAATCAATTCAATGTCCTAGTTAGTAGTTCTTTGATGCCTTTGAACAAGTCTTGAAAGTAAGGAAGAACCATGTTTGGATCACTTCATTTGTCACTTAGATCTTGGTCAAAACATTGTCTTGGAATTGATAACCAACTCTACTCACTTGAATCTAATTTTGACATCTAATTATCCTGCCTTGCATTGAAAGTGAACTCATGGATTGTATACATATTTGAGCTTTCTTACTCACTTTACCACTCTCTTGCTAGCTCAAGTAGTTACCCCCACCTTACCTTACCTCCTTTGAAACCAATTGTTCTAGTATGAATATTTGTGAGGCCTTATTTTGATTCAACTTAGCATAAAGTGTTAGGTTTGAGACAGCAAGTTTAGGCTCTCATGTAGATTCTAGTTCTCGCATTTTGGGGCTAGTAGTAGGCTTAGGATTGGGGTTTGGGTCTTGGTGATACTTGATGTTTTGAGAACAAAGGAATTGTATGATTGCATTTAGGCATGATGAGTTGTGGAAAAGAAGTGGAAATAAAGGGATGTTTAGAGGTATTGTTAAAGGGAAGCATAGTTTGAAATGGTGGGTCTTATGTAATTAAAAAGTATAGCTCTAAGTTTGAAAAGCGTTTGGTAGTCTTAAAGATAGAAGACAAGAAAATCAAAAGAGCCAAAAGGCCAAAGAAAGGAAAGACTACCTAGAAATAAAAAGAAGAGCTAAGTTGTTAAACGACCACACCATTCGCTATGAGTTAAAAGTTGAAGAAGTTTCCCCTTAGAGCTTTAAAAGAAGAAGTGATTCATGAGATTTTTCGGGTTTAGCAAGGAACAAAGAGCCTTGAAATAGAAAGGGTAGCTTTAGAGGGTTGAGTGAGCTTGAAAAGAATAAAAGAGAGGGGTTTAAGATCATTGATAGCATCCGGGTAAATGAGAGTCTAGTCTTGTATGCATCACTTATCTTTTACCTTTAGCATTATGCATAAGTTCAATCCTTTTTGAGTGAAGCCCGTGTTTGAAATGAAAGCCGCATGAATTGAGATCATTTTTATCTCAAAGCCTAGTCCCTTAGCCAAATGAGTTCACTTGCTATGCATTTTCATGATTCACGGTTTCGATCTTTAATAAATGTAAAGGGATAGGATGATTTGATTGTGTGTGTATGTTGAGATTGAATGCATTGCATTTTGAGATAAGTGTGGCTAAGACTTTGGAGTAGAATGAATTCGATTTGCATCTTAGAACTTTAAACATGGACGTTGATTTGATCTCTTTTAAGGGAATTTTGGATTTGAACACCCATTTTCAAACCTCACTCTCTTGTTTGTCTTTGTTTGCTTGAGGACAAGCAAAAAGGCAAGTTTGGGGGTGTTGATAACTCCATATTTTACACCTTTTTAGCATGCATTTAGTATAGGTTTTGCTCTCTTTTATGCATTTATTCATTAGNTCTTTGTTGCTTCTGGTACTGGGCATGCACCTGAAACCAAAGATAAGAAACTAAATTAGTAACCAAAATAAAAACAAAACCTAGTCAAAATCCTAGTACTAGATTCCGTAGGCAGTTATTACTTCCCAGGCAACGGAGCCAAAAACTTGATAGGGCTCAGGTTTTACCCAAATAAAACTACTGCAAGTGCACATCAAAAGCAATCGTAGTATAAGGGGTATCGAAATCCCAAGGGAAGTAGATGCAACACTAAGGTTTCTAAATTCAGATTATGCTAGGTCGAATTATATGAAGTTAAAACTAAGCAATTAAACGAGTAAGTAAATCGGATTTAGATGGATTAAAGTTCAGGAGACTAAGGCGCTAGGCAAGGGTAATTATCAGGTTGAATCAGAGAATGCATAATTTATTCTTTTTAGGGATTTATTAAGAACCGTCTAGAACTCGAATCACTAAGTTAAAACCAATCAACTCTCGTTGCAGAAGTTATCTATGCCTAAATTCCAGAATTCCAAATCTCTTTGCAAATTCAAACAACTAAGGTAAGCAATAAGAACAGGTTCAATAGGCAACGGTGCTCTGCTGTGTCTCGAACATGAAGGGCGTGTCGGATCCTCAGCTGGTCGGGAGGAGGCGCCTCTGTGTCTGGCAACGGGAGCGGTCCGGAGTTTGCTCGGACTGGGGTGAAACGCGAGGCGGCCTGGATCGGTGGTAATGTGAGTGAGGTCTCTATCAGGTAACTGCACCAAACGCTGCACTCTCTGCTCATCGCTGAAGGCCAACATCCTCTCTGGCTGCACCCAATGAGTCCTCCGCAAATACTCCATATCTACCAGAACACGCGATGTATCAATGGTGCAGCTGGAAGTGTCGATTCTGAAGTGCAGGAAGATAGGAGTAAGAAGACTTCCTATAGTCTCGGGCTTGGTCTTCGTGCCAATAAAAGGCTTTGTCTTCAAGGAAGCCAAATGATGTGCAAACACAGCGCCAAGGTTCGCGCTATCTGGCGCGTCAGACTCCTCATAGATCTCAGTCCAAAGACCGCGATATAGCAGCACCAACTCCGACACGCGCATCTTCCTTGGCTTATGCTTACACAGAAGTGTAGTAGCAAACAGTCGAACGAGGTAGCGAAGGGTAGGATGGCAAATGTCTGTCTGAGTGGAGGTCTTAGAGTCATACCTCCCATTCCCGAAATGAGACCAGAAATCCTAGTTATCTGGAAGCTGCTGCTGAAGAGAGACTCATGTGGCATGCTCATCTTCAATTCTAATCCGTGAGAGATGGTCAGCCACTCCATTTTCAACTCCTTTCTTGTCTTTGACTTCTATGTCAAACTCTCGAAGAAGCAGAATCCATCGCAACAACCTTGGCTTGGCATCCTTCTTCTGCATTAAGTACTTCAATGCGAAATGATCAGTGTGGACAATCACCTTTGAGCCAACAAGATACTGGCAAAATTTCTCAAAGGCAAAGACCGCAGCTAGCAATTCCTTCTCCGTTGTTGCATAATGTTCTGCTGGCATAGTAAATGGCATGAAGCTTATTGTCCTTCTTCTGTCCCAAAACTGCTCCTACTGCAAAGTCACTGGCGTCACACATCACCTCAAAAGGCAAATCCCAGTTCGGAGGTTGAACAATTGGAGCACTCACCAAGGCTTGCTTGATCTGTTCAAAAGCTGAATGGCATTCAGTAGTGAACTCGAACTTCACGTTTTTGCACAGAAGAGCAGTGAGTGGTCTTGCAATCTTGCTGAAATCCATGATGAATCTTCTATAGAACCTAGCATGACCCAGAAAACTCCTCACTGATTTCACAGAATCAAGTGCTTGCAAAGTCGTCATCACTTCAATCTTGGCGCGATCCACTGCGATTCCTTATGCTGAAACCTTGTGTCCAAGTACAATCCCATTTGTGACCATGAAATGACACTTTTCCCAGTTCATGACCAAGTGCTTCTCTTCACACCGCTGCAACACCGCGCACAAGTTGTCCAAGCAGTCTTTGAAAGATGACCCATAAACAGAAAATTCATCCATAAAGACCTCTACAAACCTCTCAATCATATCTATGAAGATGGTCATAATGCATCTCTGGAAGGTTGCAGGAGCATTACAAAGTCCAAATGGCATTCTGCAATATGCAAATATACCATAAGAACATGTAAATGTGGTCTTCTCCTGATCATCTGGATGGATTGGAATCTGAAAGAATCCCGAATAGCCATCAAGGAAATAGTAGTAGGGATGATTTGCCAATCTCTCCAATATTTGATCGATGAAAGGCAAAAGGGAAGTGATCCTTTCTCGTTGCGGCATTCAACTTCCTGTAGTATATGCACATCCTATGTCCAGTCACAGTCCTTGTAGGAATCAGCTCATTCTTCTCGTTCTTCACCACTGTGACTCCTCCTTTCTTAGGAACCACATGAACTGGACTGACCCGAGCACTGTCTGAAATGGGATAGATGATCCCAGCTTCTAAGAGCTTCATGATATCCTTCTTGACTACATCCTTCAGGTTCAGATTCAGCCTCCTTTGATGTTCAATCGATGACTTTGTTTCATCATCAAGGTGAATCCGATGCATGCACAAGTCTGGTGAGATACCTGAAATGTCATCACGAGAATAGCTGATAACATGCATATTTTACCCGTTTTTACTATCATAAGTGAGTGCTTTAATAAGCAGTTCACTAAGGTTTTGATGCATAAACACTAGATTTCGAGTATTTGGTTGTTCAAGACTCTTTTCAGGTAATCTTAGCAAAAGACGCATATTTTGGAGCAAAATGGACAATTCCGGAAATAGTACCCAATGACAGAAGTTTAACACCAAATGAAGGCCTTCCCACAACGAGATCAAGCTCATATTTGGAGACAAGGTAGACTTATCAGCTGTCTTTCACCTCGAAGTGGTTTGAGAACAATCCCACGGTTGGATCTCAAGTTATGAAGGAAGCAAGAAGGTCCGTCAAGCACCCGGAATGACGAGCTGGCCGCGCCACGGCCAAACCAGTTGACCAGTGGCCGCGCCACAGCCACTCGCTCGCGCGGCCAGGCCACTCACTGATTCCCGAGCCCATTTGAAGCCCAACTTAAACCTTCATCCGTCTTATGCAAGCCAAGACCTAATCCACGACCTAGGGCACTTGAAGACCTATATATACTCGACCTTTTGTGTTTTTTAGGAGATCACCACTTAGCATCACTAAATTCTCTTGTTATAAACTTCTCTTGGCGGCCCCGAATCTTTGATTCGTGGTTTCTACTTTGTTCTTTGATGGAAATTGATTTGTTCTTGAATCCTCTTTTATTTTAATCGATTTATACAAGTTATGCATTCATCAATCACGTTTTCTACTTCTTCTTTTATGTCTGAGTAGTTTACTTTCGTTGGGTGTTCTTTAAGGGGATCTATGGGGAATTTCATTAACTGTTGTTGAACCGATTGTTTAGGCCGAAGATTAGGATTTTCTGTCTCACCTTATTCGTTCTTATTGCATGAGTCTGGCGTCATGAACTATATTCTGATCGCAGGGTCTTGAGAACGACGAATGTCCTGAATCTCAGATCTAGACCAAAATAGGGTAGAGAGCATCCTTTAAAAGATGTCTGAATGTTTAATGTCCCGATCCTATTGCGTGTTCGTCTAGGACGCAGGATATGAAAGTATACCTGTGGAATGGAAGTTCGCAGATCGACCTAGTTTGAAAAAGTTAGGTTGTTAAAACCAGTGAATCAGTTTGGGGAAAATCGCCTAGTCTCGCTTGCTTAACTTTTGTGTGTTTGATTTCTAGTTAGAACCCCATAGATTTCCCGAGAAGATTTTCAACGTGTTCGCCCCATCTGCTTTTACATCGAGATTTATGCACTTCAATATTTACTTTTCCTGCATTGCTTGCTTGATTTCCTTTTTACAAGTTATTAAGTTTGATTTCCTTTTCCCGTTGGTCATAGAAGAGATTGACAACCTCCTCTATATAAGACGTGACACTGCTTTCTTTTATTTTCTGCAAAAACCGTGACACTTACCCCCAAACCCCAATTCTCTGCGTCTTTGGTTGCCCTGATTCTTCTGTTTTCCAGTTGACCTCGTCCCTGTGGATCGATACCCTAAGTACTACAATGCACGCTGTGCACTTGCAGCTTAGGGTCCTACAAATTCAAAGCCTGACGAGTCCCCAAAGAAATCCTCCAAACTCGGACGACTATTTAGACCCCATCAAGCTTTTGGCGCCGTTGCCGGGGAGGCTGCGTTTCGCTGTCCAGGGAAGCTCGAAGAAACCAAGGAAGCCATCGATGAGGTCAAAGATCATCTTGGTAGATACGTTGAGGAGGCACGGGAAGGCAGCTTGGCGGTCAAAAGCCAATCCAGCAGCAATAGAAGGGCAATCGAGGGCATTGCCTTACAACTAGAAAGAAGCGGGGACAAGTTCGAGAGACTTGCCCAGGACCAACAGGAGCTTACCGACGTGCTACCCTCATTTAAGAGAGTCACGAGTTTCCCCGCAGGAGTACGTAAGGAGATCCCCGATTCCTCAAGCGAGGAAGACGTCACGCCAAGCGAACGGTTGGGCGCAAAGCTCAAGCAAGTGGACATTGCACCTTGCAATGTCATCACTCACCTCGGAGCAAAGAGAAGCGCCATTCTTAGGGCAAGGCGTGTCCCGAACAGATTCGCCTTCTCGAACCATCGGCCGCGTCGAACTTCAGCGCTTCCAATCCATGGAATGTCACCCCAGAGCCAGTATTGGATAAAGTCCTAACTTGCCAATCAAACGACAAGAGGGTGCAGGAAAAATCACGATTTGGGGATCGCATCAAAAGAGAAAGACTCATCGAGTTCCATGAGAAGGCAAGGAAGATCCCGATATATGTTGGTTTAGAAGAGGCTCTAGAAAAGGAAGGTCTGAAGGAGTACTTCAAAGATAGCAGCGAAGACGCAAGCATAACAAAATGCCACTTCATGCAAGCAAGGTTCAACGCCACCACGCCAAGAATCATGGACGGTCATAGGTATAAGAAGGTTGGAAAGACTCGCGACCTGATCAACAGAGAAGACCTTGCGGAATTCGACAAGGTAGTTGAGAGCATTCCTCCTGAGACTACCTTCACTACAGCATGGAAGGAGCACTTGATCGGGTACTACTTCCACGAGAGTGATGAGACTAAGCAAGAGATACAACATCTCTACGAATTCGCAAGAGCCGGGAAGAAAGCTCGAAGCTCAAGGGAGACCCGGTACGAGAAACATCTTCTTGAGAAGGATGAAGACGCCATCATGGAGAGACTCGAGGAGCCTTTAGCAGAAGAGGCCGCACAGAAGGCAAAAAGACCTTGCCTAAGGTCGAACTCCACCTCCAACTAAGCTCCTAAACTACCAAAGTCTAACTAAAAGACTATAAACAAGAGCGGCTCAATGGGAGACAACCCATTTTAGGTATTATCTTTCTCATCTCTTGAACCATACTATTTTTTAGTTTTGGTTTCTTCTTAGTTTACAGCATTTTCATAAACCCCAAAAGCACAAAAAAATCAGAAAAACCAGAAAAGACCAAAAAAATGAAGAAGGAAACCCAAAGAACACTCACTGGGCGACGAACCGCCCGTCGGCCTGCCAGAAGGAGCCTGGCCGCGCTACGAGCCACGATGGCGCGGAAGAAGGACGCTCGGTCGCGGCCGCGACAACCCGTTGCGCGGCCGGCCTTTGTCTGAAGACGTTTCCGTCCCGACCTCACCAAACCGGACCTCCTTCAACCTGTTTCAAGCCTTTCAAGTATCCTCCTTGATTCAATGGCCTGAACACGACCTAAAGACCGCAAAGATCACTTCCACAATCAAAGATGGCGAGACAAGACAAGACTCCATCCAAGTCAAGTCAAGTTAATGATCCACCTCTCTACTTACTTCGTCCAGCACGTTCAACGGACCTGTATCCACGAAAACGAAGAAGAACACCACGATTCCAGAGGATGAAAACCGTAGTGCAAGCTCCAGAAGGAAGAAGATGCAACTTCCTTCACCAACCCGCGAAGAGGAAATTTCCCGAAGACTAGCTTCTCTCTTCCGCAACCAAGACCTTTACCGAAGCCAAGTAAGAATTTTATATGGCATTGAAGTTCATACTAGCAACACCTGTCTTCCGGGATCCCGAACATATCACTGGATAGGCCAGCATAGACCCAAACTTCAAGTCAAGTTTCTGAGGTGACGCAATCTTCAAGACGCAAGGACGGAAGATTTTCCATCTCTCATTCACGGTGTTATCAAAGGTCAAGGAACCAAGACGAGTACTCAACAACCGGAGTACCTGTTCTTCTCAACAAAGACGAGCCAATCATCACCACCAAATGCCTGTCACCATCCTCATCCATCACCCACACACGCCCACCACCACCATCCGAAGCAAGGAAGCTCAATCGCGCAACACATTTCCTTTCGAGCTAAGTTTTCGATTTCTTTTGTTCAATCAAATCGATTCTAAGCAGGGAAATAAGGATAATGATCAAGTCCTTCGCTCGATCATACCACCAAACGCCCATCCATACCAAACCCAATGCCACTTTCAAGTAAGTCTTCACAAGCTTGTACTTGAATTTACCTATCTTTTTCACCTCAACATGATTTAAACAAACTGGGGACAGTTTAATTTAAGTCTGGGGGGGGGGGGGTTTCTTATATTACTAATTATGCTTTTATTTGATGAGTCTTATGCATACTTACATCATTTATCGAGTCGTTTTATAGAGTCAAAACTTTTTTTTCTTTTAGTCGGAAACTATGAACTTTGCTAGGTACAAGTCACTTTGAACAAGGAACCTTAATGACCATTCTCACGGATTTAGAAGCAAGGTTTACTAAGTTGAACACGGCGAGTGGATCATTCCAGCGGAGAAAGTTCTAATCTCTAGAGTACTCGAAGGATCTTGCGTTGACTCCGCACCTAATGAATCAAATCTTCTCGTCAAGGGGCTTGAGGTACTTCGAACTTTGCTCCTCTTTTAGACTCTAGCATGACTAAGTAGATGCAATGCAACCTCTCCTTGATCTTCCCTTGTTATAGAAAAGAAAAAAAAAAATATAGAAAGAAAGGTTTTAGTTTGGGAATGGCAACCAGAGTTCCTTAAAGGACAATGACGGTTCGCAGCAATCATGTAAACTTCAAAGAAGTGATCATTCTCAAGCTAAGAAGAAAGAAAAAAAAATGGAATAAGAAAGTCGATAGAAAAAATAAAATGATACCCTAGAAAAGTAGGGAGAAATCGACTAAGGGAAGAGAAAATAGGAGAGTTGTGTCTGAAATGTCTATGTCTAGATGTTTGGAAGAGAAAGTATAATGTCTCGTCGACCAATACTCCCTCGATAGAGACCGCACGCCTAAATGAATAAAGGAGTCAACAAGAGGGAGCTCGAAATACTCAAAGGGACCATGAAGCGTATCCGGGAAGGGTGAAAAGCTCAAGGTAACTAGACCCAAACGCCTTGAAGCTGAATTCCGAGTTATGTGGCTCAACAGGTCGATTGCTAGACTTGATGAGTTCCCAAGTATTGGTGAGTTTCCACGTTTTCAAACCTCTTTTCCTTACTTAGATTTCTGTTTTGTTTGAGGACAAACAAAGGTTTAAGTCTGGGGGAGTTGATAACATGCATATTTTACCCATTTTTACTATCATAAGTGAGTGCTTTAATAAGCATTTCACTAAGGTTTTGATGCATAAACACTAGATTTCGAGTATTTGGTTGTTCAAGACTCTTTTCAGGTAATCTTAGCAAAAGACGCATATTTTGGAGCAAAATGGACAATTCCGGAAACAGTGCCCGAGGACAGAAGTTCAACACCAAATGAAGGCCTTCCCACCACGAGATCAAGCTCATATTTGGAGACAAGGTAGCCTTATCAGCTGTCTTTCACCTCGAAGTGGTTTGAGAGCAATCCCACGGTTGGATCTCAAGTTATGAAGGAAGCAAGAAGGTCCGTCAAGCACCCGGAAGGACGAGCTGGCCGCGCCACGGCCGAACCAGACGACCAGTGGCCGCGCCACGGCCAGTCGCTCGCGCGGCCAGGCCACTCACGGATTCCCGAGCCCATTTGAAGCCCAACTTAAACCCGCAGCCGTCTTATGCAAGCCAAGACCTAATCCACGACCTAGGGCACTTGAAGACCTATATATACTCGACCTTTAGGGTTTTTTAGGGCATCACCACTTAGCATCACGAAATTCTCTTGTTACAAACTTCTCTTGGCGGCCGCGAATCTTTGATTCGTGGTTTCCACTTTGTTCTTTGAGGGAGATTGATTTGTTCTTGAACCCTCTTTTATTTTAATCGATTTATACAAGTTATGCATTCATCAATCACGTTTTCTACTTCTTCTTTTATGTCTGAGTAGTTTACTTTCGTTGGGTGTTCTTTAAGGGGATCTATGGGGAATTTCATTAACTGTTGTTGAACCGATTGTTTAGGCCGAAGATTAGGATTTTCTGTCTCACCTTATTCGTTCTTATTGCATGAGTCTGGCGTCATGAACTATATTCTGATCGCAGGGTCTTGAGAACGACGAATGTCCTGAATCTCAGATCTAGACCAAAATAGGGTAGAGAGCATCCTTTAAAAGATGTCTGAATGTTTAATGTCCCGATCCTATTGCGTGTTCGTCTAGGACGCAAAAGTATACCTGTGGAATGGAAGTTCGCAGATCGACCTAGTTTGATAAAGTTAGGTTGTTAAAACCAGTGAATCAGTTTGGGGAAAATCGCCTAGTCTCGCTTGCTTAACTTTTGTGTGTTTGATTTCTAGTTAGAACCCCATAGATTTCCCGAGAAGATTTTCAACGTGTTCGCCCCATCTGCTTTTACATCGAGATTTATGCACTTCAATATTTACTTTTCCTGCATTGCTTGCTTGATTTCCTTTTTACAAGTTATTAAGTTTGATTTCCTTTTCCCGTTGGTCATAGAAGAGATTGACAACCTCCTCTATATAAGATGTGACACTGCTTTCTTTATTTTCTACAAAAACCGTGACACTTACCCCCAAACCCCAATTCTCTGCATCTTTGGTTGCCCTGATTCTTTTGTTTTGCAGTTGACCTCCTCCTTGTGGATCGATACCCTAAGTACTACAACGCACGCTGTGCACTTGCAATTCAGAGTCCTACAAATTCAAAGCCTGACGAGTCCCCAAATAAATCCTCCAAACTCAGACGACTATTTAGACCCCATCAATAGCCAAGAGCTTTGCGATATTTGCGCAGCTTGCTTAGCAGTAAAGTGAGCTCTGCATTGTTTAAAGAAGCATTCACAATTACATGATAAGTTGAATTAGGACCAAGAAATGCGTACCTTAGCTCAGCAGGGAACTGTTCCAGCTCAACTTTAGGTGCCTTAGCCTCGCTTCAGTCTCCAAGTGTGGCATCCTTCGTGGATTTCGCAGGGTGTCGATCGACGTCCTCTTGTGCGACTAGTTGCAACACTTGCTTACTTGCATCCAACATCTTTGTGTATCCAGCAGCAGCATCGTTCAAGTGCTCAATGTCCTTTGTAGAAGTTGTCAAGGCTCGTTCCAAAGGGTCTGTATGATGGTCCTCTTGGAAAATTTCTTCAGCAAGGTTGGTGAGTGAATCGACATATAAGGCATGTCCATCAATCGTGGGTCTCTTCATCAGCTTCTCCATGTCGAAATTCATCACCAAGTCACCAATGTTCAGCGCGATCCTTCCCTTCCTCACATCAATGATTGCTCCAGCTGTAGCCAAGAATGGTCTACCAAGTATGAGAGGGTCTTTGGGTTCCTCATCATATGTTAATACCACAAAGTCTGTGGGAATCAAACAATCTCCCACTTTGATAGGAACATCTTCTAAGACACCTTCAGGGATCCTGACAGAACGATCAGCAAGGACTAGGGAGATTCTTGTGGCTTTGAAGTCTTTCATATCCATCCTGAGAGCAACTGAAAGAGGTATCAAGTTGACGCTTGAGCCTAAGTCGCACAGAGATCTCCCAAACTTGTCTGAAAAGATGGAGCAATCTAGAACAAAGCTTCCTGGATCGGAGAGTTTCCTTGGAAGTCTGTTCTGAATAATAGCAATGACTTGCTCTGATATCATCATCACTCCTTCCTCCATATCCATGTTCTTTGTCATCATCCATTTCAAGTACCTCTTTATCACTGGAGTAGTTCTAATGGCATCCATCAAAGGGATTTCAACCACTAGTCTATCCATGATAGCCTTGCATCTGGCATCAAGTAGCTCCTTCTTAGACTTCTTCGATATCAAGGGGAAAGGGATCTTCGGTTTGTAAACCCTTTCTTCAGCAACTTTCATAGTCTTGACCTGATCTGGTGCTGTCCGTGAAGAGCGTCGATCGACAGCCTCCTGGTGTCGATCGACACTTGCCTCTGTAGTCGGGTCTTTCGCGTCTGGTTTGCTCGTTTCTTCGTGTTTCTCCATGGGTGTCGATCGACACACAGTAGTGTCGATCGACACTGGCTCCGCAACATCTTCTACATCTTCAAGCTCATCGAGATCTTCATCACTAAGCCTTCTTTTCTTCACAGGCAGAAGGTTCTTTCCACTCCTCAATGTGATGGCATTCACATGGCGTTTGGGATTGGTATCAGTCTTCCCTGGAAGGAATCCTTCTTGCCTGTTAACAGCTTCTGCAGTTTGAGCAACTTGAACATCCAGCTTCTTCATGTGAGAATTCAAGCTCTCAATCTTTCCATTCAGGTCCTGGTACAGTGAATCAATCTTCCCATTGAAATCCACTGTCATCTTCTGCTGTCCTTCCAAGATCTGCTCTACCATAGACTCCATTTTGTTGTCTTGAGCATGAGGTTTCTGGTAAGATGAATTTCCATAGCTCCTTGTGTAACCGCTGTTGCTGTTCTGGAATGGGAGCTTTTGAGTGTAACCAGAAGAGTTCTGATTTACTGTGAAGGAGCTCTTCTGATAATTCCCGTTGAAGCTCATGTTCCCTTGCTGGTTCCCAAACCTTTGCCCTTGAAAACCACCTCCGTTGATGTAGTTGACATCCTCTTCTTCACATGCTTCACTCGGCTCGAATGTCTCCACTTCATTAGCAAAGTGGACTTGCTTCTTCCCCACCAAAAGATTGTGTACGTTGTCCAGCTTCCTGTTGACCTCAGCAATTTGGCTTCCTCCATTTGTACCAGTTTGTTGTCTCCTTTCAAAGTCTGCGTTCTTAGTGCTGTTACAAGAGGCCAAATTCTCTATAAGCACCACCGCGTCAGCTGGGTATCTGGTGTTGAAGTTGCCATTGCTTGCTGCATCTAAAACCATCTGGTATCTTCAATCGATCCCTCGGTAAAAGATACCGATAAGCTTTGGCTCGCTGAAACCGTGGTGTGGGCAATCTCTTTGGTAAGCCTTGAATCGCACCAAAGAAGCCTTGAATGCTTCTGTGGAACCTTGGGAGAATGTGGTGATCTTTGTCCTCAGCTCTTCAGATCTCGCGTCATCAAAGAAATTGCATAAGAATGCATTCTTTGTTTCTTCCCAAGTGGTCAGAGATCCTGGATCAAGCCGCTTCAGCCATTATGATGCATCTCCAGCAAGCGAGTAAGGGAAAAACTTGCAGAAAAGATAATCATAGGACATTCCATTAGCCTTGATGCTTGATGCGAGGTCCTCAAATCTCTCAATGTGGTCCATCAGATGCTCATTAGGAAGACCATGGAAAGGATGTTGAGCCACTAGCGTGAAGTAGGCAGGTTTCAGCTCGAAGTCGTTCCTCTGAAATGCAGGAGGACGGATCGCAGCTCTATTGGCATAGAACTGGTATGGGCGGTTGTAATCGCCAAGTGTTCTTCCACGTCCAGCTTCTTCAAGGGCGGCTTGAATTGGTTGCTCAATGATAACAGCTTCATTATCATCAAGTCTATGTCCTTGTGCGTTCCTTCTATTGCCTTGTAGATCGAATAAGTTGCCTTCTGCGTCGCGTGCCACAACCACAGCCTCGGCCATTGTCGTCTGCGCTGGGTGTCGATCGATGCTATTGGTGTCGATCGACGCTCGTGCAGATCGACGATTCGTAAGTTCCAAATGGCCAAGCTCCTGGTTCAGTGCGACAAGTTCCTTCTCTTTGTTGCTTCTGGTACTGGGCATGCACCTGAAACCAAAGATAAGAAACTAAATTAGTAACCAAAATAAAAACAAAACCTAGTCAAAATCCTAGTACTAGATTCCGTAGGCAGTTATTACTTCCCAGGCAACGGAGCCAAAAACTTGATAGGGCTCAGGTTTTACCCAAATAAAACTACTGCAAGTGCACATCAAAAGCAATCGTAGTATAAGGGGTATCGAAATCCCAAGGGAAGTAGATGCAACACTAAGGTTTCTATATTCAGATTATGCTAGGTCGAATTATATGAAGTTAAAACTAAGCAATTAAACGAGTAAGTAAATCGGATTTAGATGGATTAAAGTTCAGGAGACTAAGGCGCTAGGCAAGGGTAATTATCAGGTTGAATCAGAGAATGCATAATTTATTCTTTTTAGGGATTTATTAAGAACCGTCTAGAACTCGAATCACTAAGTTAAAACCAATCAACTCTCGTTGCAGAAGTTATCTATGCCTAAATTCCAGAATTCCAAATCTCTTTGCAAATTCAAACAACTAAGGTAAGCAATAAGAACATGTTCGATTGTTCACAAAATACTTAAACCAAATCTCTTTGCAAATAAATATTTTGATCACCTATGATTAGTTCAAGTTATTAATAATGCCCTTGCATCTATTAAACAACATAGGGTTTGATTTCTAAGTGATCAATTTCAGAAATCAAGTTAAGCACAAATCAAGGTGAAGATCCAAATGATTTCCCTAAAAGTTCTAATGATTCTACAAACTCATCATTAACCCTAAATCTCCCTAACCTAACTAGCAAACTACTCAGACATAATTATGCAAACACAAATCATGGCTGAAATAAATTGCATAAAAGAATAGAGAATGATACAGGGGTTCGAAATTTGTATCAGAAGAGTTAGAATTGTCTCCCCAAAAGCTCAGGATCAATCTCTCTCTAAGTCTCAAAAACATAAAATAATGATAAGGTCAATGGCTAAACAATGCCTGATAACTATTTATAGAATAGGATTTTCGTCACGGGCAGACTTGTAATTCTTCAAAACTTGGGATGATTTCCTTTTTGTAATGGAAATCCGAACAATGCGTCGGTGGTGTCGATCGACACCTTGCGTGTAAATCCACTCTCCCAATTTCATTACTTCTTCTGCTTCTCCAAAATGCTCCAAAAGGTTCCAGATTCTTCCATTTAGCTCCAAATGCTCTCCATCCTGTAAAGACTCTAACAGGACTCTAAAACTAACAAAAGACTCTATAAAAACACTTATATCGTGGTCCAAAAATGGGTAAAAACCATAATATATCACAAGCAAAAGGCAAGTTTGGGGGAGTTGATAGACACATAATTTAGCATGTTTTAGCACTTATTTAGGATAGCTTGCGTTCACTTATGCATTTATTTAGTCACTTTTGGTCTCATTTGCATTCATATTAGAGTTTAGTGAGTCTTAGCCTAGGATATTGCATATTTGTTACACTTGGAGTCTTTATCAGGTGATTTGCAGGCTAGGAGGTCCATATGGAGTTATGTACATGAGCAAAAGAGGAAGAAGAGCTGAAAGATGGAGAGCAGAAGTCGTCTGCTTCCATATCGGGCTCCACATCGGCTAAGGCTGCCCGATATGGAGTAGGCAGGACGAAGAACCAACTTCGGAGAGCCACATCGGGCAGTGTAGCCCGATGCAGATCAACCAGGGAAAATTGGAGTAAGCACATCAGGCAAATGCATCGGCCATCACAGCCGTACGCAGAACCAGCAGGGCAAAAGAAGGATTCACATCGGGCTTTCACATCGGCCTGCGTAGTCCGATCCAGAGCAGAAGATTCTTTAAAACCATATCGGGCAAGCCATCGGCCTAAGCAGCCCGATATGACACCCGAATCCAAGACTTGAAACCAAGTCAACACCCGGTTTGTTCCGGGTTGACTCGGTTTCGCACAGTTCACTATAAATACTTTTTACCTAATTTTTCTTAAATATCTTTTGTTCTTGCTTTGAAAACCTTCCCCTTTTGGTTTTTAAGTGATTTTGTAAGATCTTTTTAAGAGTTTATGCAATTTTAGAGTTTATCTTTATTTAATCTTTCATCTTTCTAATCATGTTTATCAATTTTTCCTTCATGGGATTAGAGGATTTAACCATGATTAGTGAGTAGTTACCCTAGGATCTAAGGATGGGTTAGATTTAGGGTGTTTTAGGGAACTTTCCACCCACAAGATGTGATGAAATTCTCCAATCAACTAAACAAGGGATTTACATTCCTAGCTCGTGATAGTGATTGTCTAGGGTGTTTATTAGCAATTTAGAACTGTTTCATAATGCTTGTTAGCTTCCTTTTCACAAATGAAAGTTTGATCTTGATTAGGATGTTTAATGATTTGATTAGTGTCATAAAAGTGGATTAGTCTTGCTTTTGAGTTCTAAGCTTAGGGATTAGTATTTATTGTGATTGTTTGACATCATGGATTGGTTCTTGGAACACCCTAGATTGATAACCCCATCCTTGGATTCGTTTTATTCAATTGTTAATCTCGTTTAGTAGATAATTAGTCTTTGATTTGTTAGCTTGTTATTTGCTTAATTAAGGTTCTAGTTCATTTTGTTTGGTTTGTTTGCTTTGTTTGATAACTTAGGGTGATAGTTAAAAAATAAAACCATTTATACTTGCTTAGATTAAGGAGTTTTATGCATTCCTATTGTCACAATCTTCCCCAACTGGATTGATCCTCAAGTACCTACAATGACATGAGTGGGACTGAGTAATTGATAGCAAAAATTCTAGTTATCAATGTTCCCTCGGGAACTTTTGGAAACAAAGACGAATATCCTTGCTACCGTGATCTGAAAAAATACAAAGGCGAATCCAAGTCTCCTTGAACATGTTTTGAAGTTCATCCATTAAAAGTATTAATTACAACTATGTTTGATGTACGACGTAAAATTTATGTGCTTAAATTTTTTAATAAATGAAAATTCTGAGAGATGGGTCTTGAGAATGAAAGTAAATGATATATTTTATATTTGAATATTAGGGTTGACATTTGAAATAAAGATCGCTAAAAAGAAGGAAAACTGCTTATAATCGATATGATCGTTCAAAAGAATGAAGTTTAGTTAAATTTCATCATAATGGAACTATATCTAACTTTTACTGTACTCCAAGTTAAGGCAGTTTCTGTCATCTTGTACGTATATATATTTATCTATATTCTCTAATCGGGTTCTTAAATACATCAAGAGTAAATATAGTCAATGTTTGTTTTTCAATATGATGACTCCCTCTCAAAAGTTAATGGTTGGCATTTTTCTTTCCGTCTTTAAACCGCTAGAACGAGCTCATATTGTATAGATTCGGATTTTAGATCTTTCATGTTCGAAGAGGAAAACCGAACAGTTTTTTTGTCTAAAAATTAAAATTAGTAGTCCTTAAATGGAATTGGTGGGGACAAAGATAAAACAGAAACTGAGATCAGGTTCTTCCAAGAAAAACACGCAAGAAAGGTACCTTGTAAAATGAACTTATCCCTGATTGTAACTGTAAATCCATTAGGAAGAATGCCATTGATTTGGAAGCTGTGGAGAAAGCGAACCTATTGGAACGGATCTGTGAGTCACAAAAGAAAGATTATGCCCTCTAAAAATTTATTAACCACGAGCTGGCTGGGTACCGCACCGCTGCTAATGGAACTTTCTTATTTTGCAATAGGGTATGCGTTCTGAAGGTGAAAGATCTGAAGGACGAGATCTTACGCCAAGCTCATCTGTCAAATTTTTTTATCCATCCGGGAAGCACTAAGATGCATAAGGACTTAAAACGTCACTACCATTGAGATGGTATGAACAAGGACGCTTCCAGATAGTATCGCAGTGTCAGACTTGCTAGATCGTGAAGGCATAACATCGAATTCCAAGTGGACTACTCCAGAACATGTCTTTACCAGAATGGAAATGGGACATGGTAACTATAGACTAAGTCTTACTTGAACAAAACATTCTTGGAGTATAAAATTACAGGAGATAGGGTTGGACAACTTTACAATGGTATTGTCTTGTCTGCTCGAATGAGCAACCAAATCAACTTTCTGAGACTATTTGAGTGTTGTCTCGAGGTTAATCTCCCGGTTATCATGTTTGTATACACAAAACATTCTTAATGAGAGAAGAGGTAATATGGTTGATGGGGATGAATCTATATGATTGTATTGCGATGGAGACTATAGTTAAAGATTGGAAAGGAGATTGCAAATGATGTGACTTATCTTCACATGGCATTCCCTAAGATACATAGAGTTGTTATGCCAAGAAACATTGTCTTGGACAGGAACTTGACCGCCAAGTTTTCCGATCTCTCAATGTCCATAACTCTCCCTGAGGGAAAATCAAGAATAGAAGTTGATTATGTGATGGGAGCACTGAAGTACCTCGATTAAGTTTATATAGTTCGGAACATAATAAATATCAGAAACTTTTATTAGATTAAAAAAAATTAGCATTCTTTTCCGTATAACATTATTGTATCTAAAAATTTAGAGGCAAAATTTATAAAGATTTCTATTTTTTCTGATTCAGAACAAAAATATATATTATAAATAAAAAAATCATAACGTAAACAAAACAGAGAAAAGTTATTTAAGAGTAAGATAAACATAATAATCTTTTATCATATGTTATTTAATATAGAAAAACATATTTATTTAGTAATTTTAATTAAAATCTTATGTGACAAAATCTGACTGGATAGTTATATACTCTCCCTTTCATTCTTTGTTATAAGACGCTAATTCACTATCTTATTAGTTTAAAATGGTAAAATTCTGAACAAAATTACCAATAATTATAAAATTTAACACTTTTAGTGTCATGATAATTAGAATATTTTTTTATAACTTGTCATGTAAGGATAGAAAAATATGTGCTGTAAAAAAACAAGTTTACAATTCATAAAAGTCTATTCTGTATGTGAACTGTAATTAACTGGATAGTATGACATAATAAGGAAGCATTCTCTTTATTTGTATATTTTTTTATTTAAATTAAAAAAAATAAGATAACAAACATTTCACCTCAAATTTTGTCACTATAAGTAATCATCTACATGTAGCCACAATCTCATCATCCCCGAAGTGACCACCACTTTTTCTCATCTTTCTTAGGTTTAACAATCTTTATTGAGAAAGAAAGAAGTAAAACTTCAAAATTTAACCAAAAACAAAGATGAAGCTCGCAGTTGTACAATTCTCCATAATCTTTTTTCTCATCACATCTTCATTATGCGTACTTTCAAGCGCTGATTCGCGTAAGTGTACTTTATTTACTTAATTATTTTAGGTAATTTATCATTTGGATCTAGACATCTAAAATTATAATTTTATGTGTGTAAATGAATAAACAGCATGCGGTGGAAAGTGCAACGTGAGATGCTCAAAGGCATCAGGACAAGAAGATTGCCTCAAGTATTGTAACCTATGTTGTGAGAAGTGTAATTATTGTGTTCCCTCGGGAACTTTTGGAAACAAAGACGAATGCCCTTGCTACCGTGATCTGAAAAACTCCAAAGGCGAATCCAAGTGTCCTTGATTATGTTTTGAAGATCATCCATTAAAATTATTAATTACAACTATGTTTGATGTACGACGTAAAATTTATGTGCTTAAATTTTTTAATAAATGAAATTTTTGAGAGATGGGTCTTTAGAATAAAACTAAATAATATATTATATATTTGATTATTAAGGTTGACATTTGATATAAAGATCGCTAAAAAGAAGGAAAATTGCTTATAATCGATATGATCGTTCAAAAGAATGAAGTTTAATTAAATTTCATCATAATGAAACTATATCTAACTTTTATTGTACTCCAAGTTAAGTCAGTTTCTGTCATCTTGTACGTATATATTTTTCTCTATTCTCTAATCGGGTTCTTAAACACATCAAGAGTAAATATAGTCAATGTTTATTTTTCAATGTGATGACTCCCTCTCAAAAGTTAATGGTTGGCATTTTTCTTTCCCTCTTTAAAGTGCTCATCTTGTATAGATTCAGATTTTAGATCTTTCATGTTCGAAGAGGATAACCGAACATTTATTTGTCTAAAAATAAAAATTAGTAGTCCTTAAATGGAATTGGTGGGGACAAAGTTAAAACAGAAACTGAGATTAGGTTCTTCCAAGAAACACATGCATGAAAGGTTGTTTTTGGAGAATGGCAGCATCTTGCAAAATGAACTAATCCCTGATTGTAACTGTAAATCCATTAGGAAGAATGCAACTGATTTGGAAGCCGTGGAGAAAGCGAAACTATTGGAACAGATCTGTGAGGCACAAAAGAAAGATTATGCCCTCTAAAAGTTGATTAACCGCGAGGTGGTTGGGTACCACACCGCTGCTAATGGAACTTACTTGCTTCGCAATAGGGTATGCGTTCTGAAGGTGAAAGATCTGAAGGACGAGATCTTAAGCCAAGCTCATCTGTTGAAATTTGTTATCCATCCGGGAAGCACTAAGATGAATAAGGACTTAAAACGGTACTACCATTGAGATGGTATGAACAAGGACGTTTCCATATAGTATCGCTGTGTCAGACTTGCTAGATCTTGAAGGCAGAACACTGAATTCCAAGTGGACTACTCCAGAACTTGTCTTTACCAGAATGGAAATGGGACATGGCAACTATAGACCAAGTCTTACTTGAACAAAAGATTCTTGGAATATAAAATTACAGGAGATAGAGTTGGACAAGTTTACAATGGTATTGTCTTGTCTGCTCGAATGAGTAACCAAATCAACTTTCTGAGACTATTTGGGTGTTGTCTCGAGATTAATCTCCCGGTTATCGTGTTTAAATACACAGAACATTCTTAATTAGAGAAGAGGTAATATGGTTGATGGGGATGAATCTGTATGACTGTATTGCCATAAAGACTATAGTTAAAGATTAGAAAGAAGATTGCAAATGCTATGACTTATCTTCACATTGCATTCCCTAAGATACATAGTGTTGTTATGCCAAGAAACATTGTATTGGACAGGAACTTGACAGCCAAGTTTTCCGATCTCTCAATGTCTTTAACTCTCCCTGAGGGAAAATCAAGAATTGAAGTTAATTATGGGGAAAATCGCATAAAAAACCTTCAAAGTGACAGCTACTAACACTTTAAACCTCGAGAGTATTTTACTAACACAATAAACCTTCAAATTAAATATATTAACATATAAAACCTTAAAACTGGTTTTTTATTGCGCGCCGTCAGAATATTTAATGGTTCACTGTTCATTTCCGTTAAAAAGTTATGATAATGCATTAAATTTATTTATTTTAATTAAAAAATTATATTAAATATTATTTTATTATTTATTATAATTAAAAATAATTAAAATATCTAAAATATTTTTGAAAGAAGTTGACAAAAGTTACTAAAATTATTTAAAAAATTTAAAAAAACTAACTTTTTTTTTATATTTTCTCAATTAATATATTTGATAAAAATATTTTATTTTGTGTTAATAATGATAATATAACTTTAAATTTATGTTTAACTAGTAAAATTACTATTAATTATTTTATTTTATTTATCACAACTAAAAAAATTTAAAAATATTTTTAAAATTAATAAATAATGTTGTTCTTTGCATATTTGAAGTTTAAAAAACTAAGATTGTTTTGCACAATTATGTAATAAATAAATTTATCGTTTGCATATTTGTCATCTTTACTTCATGTATTTTTTTTAATATTTTTTGTATTTTTTTAACAATGATAAAATACTAAAAGATTAACTTTTAATTAAAAATAACTTTAAAATCATATAAATGTTATTAACAGAAAATAAACATTTTTTGTTAAATATAGTAATTTAGTAAAACAACTTTATTTATAAAAAAAATTAAAAATACATGAAAGTAAAGATGACAAATATGCAAACGATAATTTTATTTATTACATAAGTGTGCAAAATAATCTTAGTTTTTTAAACTTCAAATATGCAAAGAACAACTTTATTTAAAAATATTTTTTAATTTTTTTAGTTGTGATAAATAAAATAAAATAATTAATAGTAATTTTGCTAGTTAAACATAAATTTAAAGTTATATTATCGTTATTAAGACAAAATAAATATTTTATCAAATATATTAATTGAGGAAATATAAAAAAAAATTAATTTTAAAAAAATTTTAAATAATTTTAGTAACTTTTGTCAACTTCTTTTAAATTTATTTTAGATATTTTATTTATTTTTAATTATAATAAATAATAAAATAATATTGAATATTGTTTTTTAATTAAAATAAATAAATTTAATGCATTGTCATCACTTTTTAACGGAAATGAACAATGAACCGTTAAATATTCTGACGGCGCGCAATAAAAAACCAGTTTTAAGGTTTTATATGTTAATATATTTATTTTGAAGGTTTATTGTGATAGTAAAATACTCTCGAGGTTTAAAGTGCTAGTGGCTGTCACTTTGAAGGTTTTTTATGCGATTTTTCCCGTTAATTATGTGATAGGAGCACTGAGGTACCTCTATTAAGTTTATATAGTTCAGAACAAAAATAATATCAGAAACGTTTATTAGATAAAAAAAAATAGCATTCTTTTCCGTAAAACATTAGTATATCTAAAAATTAGGCATGGGCAAACCGGATACGAAGAACCGAACCGATATACCCCGAATTTTTAGGTACCGAACCCGAACCGAACCGATGTAAATACCCGAATGAGAGTCACACTGTCATATCCGTAGAACCGATACCGAACCCGAATCGAATAGAGAATCGAACAGGTACCCGAAAATACCTGAAATACTATTATATATAAAACAAATATTAGTTATATTTAGATTGGTAATAACAAAAATATAAATATTATAATTTTAAACTGAATATATCAATTATGTATATAGGTTTTCAGATATTTTTATATTTTTTCAGGTATTTCGGGTAAATCAGATATTTTCGGATACAAATTTTAGTTATTTTAGGTACTCAATCGGATACATTTCAGATGTTTTTGGTTTATTTAGTTACAAATACCCGAAAATACCCAAACCAAATTAAAATTATGGTTACTTTTGGGTTAATAAATCCGAACCGATCCATAATAGATTGGTTTTCGGATAAAATGTGGTTCCTCAACCTCGATACAGAACCGACACGGACCCTACATGAACCGAAGCGAACCCGACCCGAAAATAAAAAATACTTGAATGGGACATACAGCGTAAAACCGAAGTAACCAAAACCCGAATAGACCCGATCCAAACCCGAATGGATACCTGAATGCCCAGGGCTACTAAAAATTTAGAGGCAAAATTTATAAAGATTTCTATTTTTTCTCGTTCAGAACAAAAAATGCATATTATAAAAAAATTCATAACGTAAACCAAACAAAGAAAAGTTATTTAAGAGTAAGATAAACATAATCATCTTTTATCACTAGGAGAAGGTACGCGCATTGCGCGAATTTTGTGATAGTTTAAATGTTTTAATTCTATAATTTATTTTATAATATCTGTTAGTAAAAATTTATGGATAAATATTAATTTCTAATTTGTGAATATCATGTAATTTAATATTTTGTATTGAAAGATTGGTGGAATAATAATATATATAGTGAATGGGAATTTTTTTTATTCATCGTAATCATATAAAATATAAAATTATTTATTTTTGACAATAATTAAGGACAAATTGTTTTGTAGTATAACTAATCTGAAATACATTTGTGATGAAATTTGCGACTGTAAAATAAAATGTTAAGATATTTTTCGGTCTTTGTAGATTATCAAAACATATATCACTATTGTCATATTCTTCTTGTGTAGCTTGGATTTGTGTTCTCTCTAAGTCTCTAATTACAAAATCAACATATAGTTTTTTTGATGCATTTGAGTTGAAATCTTCAATTTCAAAAGAGACTTCGAGGCATTGTGTGTTATGTGGTCGACGTGACAGTATAGATGTCTGAATAAAGTTTATTAAACTTTTAGTTAATCTACCTGATGTTGTATCATACATATCATGATAAGTGAGGTATAAGTTAATCACATATTTGAAGATTGAGTTATTTGCTTATAGTATTTGATTAGTACTAAAAGGGATTGTGTAGTTGATGTTGTATTTTTGACGGAGTGGACATGTGATTTTGAGATGGAGTTTGTTTCCGGTTGATTGGGTGAAAGAAATTATATGATAGTGTAATGCGAATAGTATATATTCTATTGGAATTTTGTGTGGTAATAAAAGTGAGTTGTGTTTGTAAGTTGTTGTATTGTTCTTGCTATTTATAGGTTGTTGTAGAATTTCTATTGCAGTTTGTTTGTTTTTGTTTTTTGTGTGAATTGTAATTAATTATTTAGTGTAGTTGAATTTTTAATTCTCTTTTATTGATCAGTTTTTCCTTCAAATGTAAATGTGTAAAATAAATGTATGTAAGCCCTGAAAAATTTGGAACTCAGGACGGGTATATAATCTATTAGAATTTGGTATGTTAGTAAAAGTGAGTTGTGTGGTAATAAAAGTGAGTTGTGTTTGTAGGTTGTTGTACTGTTCTTGCTATATATAGATTGTTGTAAAATCTCTATTGCAGTTTCTTGTTTTTGTTTTTTTGTGGATTGTATTTAATTTTTTTAGTGTTGTTAAATTTTTAATTCTCTTTTGTTGATCAGTTTTTCCTTCAAATGTAAATGTGTAGAATGAAGGTATGTCAGCCCTGAAAATTTTGGGACTCAGAACAGGAATCTACGGCTATGGGACAGGAACATGAAATTTGTGAATTGGAAAATAATTACTAAAAGGAAATCTGATCAGAACGTCCTGAGAAATTACAGAATAATTTGAAAAAATAGAGAACTTTTAAGTTTTTAATTTTTAAATGTGTAATTCGGGTACCTGATCTAACACTCATTCTCTTCTCGTACCCTTCTCATACCCGATTAAATAAAATAAATAATCTCGAATGGATAATTGTTTTGATCGGGATAGGGAATGGGACGAAAAATATGGGACAGATACGGGAGGAAACGGAAACTCATCCCAAATTTGTCAGGGCTCTTTTTTTATAGTTATGTAGTTAATTATAGTTTTTTTGGTTAATTATCCATATAAGGCCTATCATTAAATTAAGAAAAACTAAATAAAAGAAAAAGATAAAAAAAATATATGTGTTACAATTATGAAGGACACATATCAATTTTATGTATTTATGTTTTTTATAAATGTAGGTGAAACATATCAATGTTTAGGATGCCACATGGCAGTATTTCAAAGCTCACTAAAAAAAACTTTATCATATTAGAATAGATAGATGATACAACAAGTCAGGAGCAGACTTCTGAAAACATGCAGCAGACTTCTGAAAATACACATCAGACTTCTGAATCAAGATCAATTGCCAAGAAACAGACTTGTTCTAAGGAGGAGCAGTCTATTCTAAAACCAAAACCTGACGAACCATTACCCATCATCCAAGAAACCAAAGGTAAAACTTCTACTTCAGATTATTGTGCTAATGAATCCTTTATGTGTCATGGCAGAAAGCAAATTGCAAATGAAGTGTCCATGGTGCTTAAGGATAAAACCAAGAACAACATTGAGGAAAAAAAAGAAGTTTCAGACTCTTTACCATCTTCTGATCAAACTACACCAGTCGGAAGTGATTTGTTGGTGTCTATGGAAACTTCGAATGTTCAAACCCAAGAAGGAGGTAATGAGCAACGTGAAAACTTGTTTCACACAAGATGTCTCGTCCAAAACAACGTTTGCAGCCTTATCATTGGTGGAGACAGCTGTACAAACGTGGCAAGTACAACAATGGTGAAAAAGCTCTGTTTGGAATAGAATAGATAGAAGATAGATAGATATGTTATTTAATATAGAAAAACATATTTATTTAGTAATTTTAATTAAAATCTTATGTGACAAAATCTGGCTGGATAGTTATATACTCTACCTTTCATTGTTTGTTATAAGACACTAATTCACTATCTTATTAGTTTAAAATGGTAAGATTCTGAACAAAATTACCAATAATTATAAAATTTAACACTTTTAGCGTCATGATAATTAGAATATTTTTTTATAAATTGTCATGTAAGGATAGAAAAATATGTGCTATCAAAAACAAGTTTACAATTCATAAAAATCTATTATGTACGTGAACTGTAATTAACTGTACATAGTATGACATAATAAGGAAGCATTCTCTTTACTTGTATATTTTTTATTTAAATTAAAAAAATGAGATAACAAACATTTCGCCTCAAATTTTCTCACTATAAGTAATCATCTACATGTAGCCATAATCTCATCATCCCCGAAGTGACCACCACTTTTTTCCTCATCTTTCTTAGGTTTAACAATCTTTATTGAGAAAGAAAGAAGTAAAACTTCAAAATTTAACCAAAAACAAAGATGAAGCTCGCAGTTGTACAATTCTCCATAATCTTTTTTTCTCCTCACATCTTCATTATGCGTACTTTCAAGCGCTGAGTGGTGTAAGTGTACTTTAGTTACTTAATTATTTTAGGTAATTTATCATTTGGATCTAGACATCTAAAATTATAATTTTATGTGTGTAAATGAATAAACAGCATGCGGTGGAAAGTGCAACGTGAGATGCTCAAAGGCATCAGGACAAGAATATTGCCTCAAGTATTGTAACCTATGTTGTGAGAAGTGTAATTATTGTGTTCCCTCGGGAACTTTTGGAAACAAAGACGAATGCCCTTGCTACCGTGATCTGAAAAACTCCAAAGGCGAATCCAAGTGTCCTTGAATATGTTTTGAAGATCATCCATTAAAAGTACTTGGAGAATACCTTCGCATAAGCGCGAGTTTTATTTGCTATATTTAGTTTTATTATGAACATGTGGTTAAATCAAGTTAAATGTATATAATGGCCAACATAATTAAAATCACAGCAAAAATATTCAAAATACATGTTGGGGAAGCATGTCGTAGACGGCTGGCAGGTACGAACGCCTTATCTTTGTGCCGATGTTGGAACTACCATAGCATTGATCCACATAGTAGTAAACTTGACACTTCTATATGTTGGTGTTTCCTTTCCATTTATAGTTTTTATTAAAAAAATCATTTGATTTATTAAAACTAAAGAATTATTTTTTATTTTCATTCTTATATGTTGTGTAACCTTTTGATTGTTATCTCAGACTTTATTGCATTCTTTTTACTTTGTCGAGCTTCATTATGTAACTCAATATTAATATCATTATCGATTTTTATTATGTACTACTTTTTATTATACTTTTTTATCACGCTAACTTTGTGCTATTATTGTTGGTTACTTAGTATAGCGTATATATATATATATTAATATATATTATTGTTATATTTATTATATTTCCACATTAATACAATTATTATTGAGATATTTAATATTTTAGCATGTTACAAATATTAATATTGTGCGAAAATGTTATCTTTCTCATATATTTACTCTTCCAATGTTCTCAGTTGGCTTCAATAAAAATACAAATTCTAAATAACATTGAAATATCAAGAGTTATATAAAAATAAAGTAAAATATCCAAAAGTATTTTTAATTAATTAGAATATAAAATATTATTTAACTCACATAGTATCTAGTGAACAATAAAAACTCTTCAATTTCTTTGAATTGTTTGAAAGATAATATTATGAACATTAAATGATTTGTTTTAAGAAAATGTAACTTTAAATTCTAGAGAATGACAGGTGTCATCTCTACTCATATGGAGAAAGTTCGCCATCTTTTATATTATAGATTAACTAGGTGAGTACCCGCGCTACGCGCGGGTGTATTTTTTTTTACAATTTTAAAAATCGATTTCCCTAACATTTATATTTGTTATTTCCTCCTTTAATGGAAAAAATTTCAGTAATTGATAAATGTATAATTAGGAATATCTTTGATGAACTATTTTTTACATGTTCTTCAAGTTTTGGTGAGAGCCGTATAGTACATTTATATGAAAATTATCTATTTAATTTGATCTAGTAAATTTTTTTTTCCTAGCATAAAAAAAGTTCAAATCAATAATGAATCTAAGTTGCTTGAATTAAATATAAATTGAAAACATGATTGAAAAAGATCACAGTTGGAAGAAGAAGAATTGTATGTTTTTTTAAAGTTTGTCTTACAAGAAAACAATAAAACGTAAGTTAATGGCTAATTTTGTCTTCGCGAAATGCCTTCTCCGCCTCCCATGAAACTCAGATCTATTTGTTGATGATGCATAATGTAATTGAAATTAGGTTGGAGTATGACCATGTTTTATTATTGTTTGTATAAAAAATGAAACAAATTTGTAAATTTGTAATACCTTCATCCATCTACTACACATGTTGGTTGTCTTCCTTGATGAGCTTCTCAACCAGAGTATCAATATAAAACTCATTCATTGAACATAGTTTATGACCTGTGCATAAGAAGGGTTTTAAGAAAGGGTCAGATTCTAAGGGACATTGTAAAGGGAATTAAGATTACAAACAGAAATGATTGCATTAGCAGATTGTATTTTCGAGTGCAGAAAGGAAAACAAAATTATTTCACTTCTGTTAGTATTGGATGATACCATTGATTCCAAGAAGAAGGTGCGTAAAAATCACAGAGGAGAAGAATACATATTAATCAGACCAATAGATGCGAAGTTACAAATTAAATATTGTATTCAAGGTTTTTTCTTATGATGAGATAGTGCTACACTGAAATCTAAGCGCATTAACTATCTGTTACTCCATTTGGATCAGACATTTTACTGTTACTCCATTATTATTATTCTACTATACCCACCCTACTTAGCTATCTACTTCTAAACTGAAACTAATAAAAAGAAGGACAAATAGATTTTGAGGTTTTTGATATGTTAGATACCTGAGGAGGCTCATACCGCAAGTATCTAGAAGCTGCAAAACAATAAACGCCATGACTACACAGAATCAAACTAAAATCTAAACACTAAGAAATTTTCCAGACTCCATGGCGTGCGGAAGTGTTCTCTTCAAGTTAGATTCAACAATTAATCTCAAAACGTATTGCCTCCCATCTTACGAAAGCTTGTAGTTGATTTCCCATATTTGGAATGAAAGCAGTTGGACCATACTAACACACAACCAACATAAATCCTATAGACAAAAGAAAGGAGAAACGTGAGACCTTTATATGATCAATTGTGGAGAGAAAATATTTTTTGATTTTCTACACTGGATCACAAGTGAAGCTCAACCCTAGAAAGAGTAACAAAAATCTGTTAAATTGTCCGAGAAGCGTATTTAAAAAAGCTACAGAGGTAAATACATTCGTCGTGAGACTCTGAATTGTGAGGAGAGAAACCAAAAACTGTTTCGTTGTTGACTTCAAATAATCAGAAAAATGGAAATCAATGACCACTAATAACACATCAAGAAATAGTCCGAAAGTGAATCTATGAGCGCTTTCATTTCTCCCAATCTCCCCTGAATTGTGATGAACATAGTTAAAAATGTTTCCTAGTTGAGTTTAAACCATCGATGATAATGGAAAGGGACGACGAAAACATAGAAGACACAAAACTAAAACGAAGAACAAATCTTGAAGTGAAACAAAGAGAGCACTATCAGCTATCCTAGAATATATATTCTATTGTTATGCTAATTAATGTAACAACAACAACCAGAATATATATACTATACTCAGGTATTCATGGGAGGCGAAGCTCCGATGCTTGTGAGATTTAGGTTAGGACCTATAGAATGAGAGAAGCTATTGGTGAGTTGCCTTTAACGGAGGAGAAGTGTTAGCGTAGCGGAGATCGAAAGCGATGGAGACAGGTTCAGTCAATCTGTCGGTGCGCCTGTTCGGTATCTTCACCACCTATGTCGAGTCGCTTCGCATCGATCGACATCTCGGCACAAGCTTTCCAATGAAAACTACATGAAAACTACGACTGTGTTAGACAAAGAGAATGGAGATATGACCATAAGTTAAAAATATAAGATAAACCCATGGTGTAAATTGCAGATCAGTCGGTGATAATAACCCAAAAAAAGTTTGAAATTGAGATGCACCTGTTTGGGAGAGTCTGAATCCGATTATAACATGTCATCTCAGAGCGTGGCGGTGATATGGTTGAGAGAGTCTGAAGAGCATTTGGATGGTGTCGATAAGGCTGCAATAATCGCAGATGCGACTAGAATTTCTGTGGAGATGGAGAATTAGTTGGGTGAGGAGATGAATGGAAAGTGGTGGCCAATACCAAGGGAGAAGAGAAGTTGTAACGATAGGAGGAGGTGTTGATTAACAAAGAGAAGGCCAATCAACTGGACACGTGGCATGCTAAAAATTGGTGACGTGGCATTCCCTGGAGAGAGACATCCAACTTTCATATAGTAGATTACAACTATGTTTGATGTACAACGTAAAACTTATGTGCCTAAATTTTTTAATAAATGAAAATTTTGAGAGATGGGTCTTGAGAATAAAACTAAATGATATATTTTATATTTGAATATTAGGTTGACATTTGATATAAATATCGCTAAAAAGAAGGAAAATTGCTTATAATCGATATGATCGTTCAAAAGAATGAAATTTAATTAAATTTCGTCATAATGGAACTATATCTAACTTTTATTGTACTCCAAGTTAAGGCAGTTTCTGTCATCTTGTATGTATATACTTTTCTCTATTCTCTAATCGGGTTCTTAAATACATCAAGAGTAAATACAGTCAAATACATCTTCAGATGTCTCACACTGTTGCGTTCTACGCCCAGCCGCGACTTCCTTCTGTAGTTCTAAGTTCGACATTCGCACCATTTCCAAAGCTCTCTCAAGCTAATATCATTAACAAAACCCGATTCAGTTATCAAAATTTTCCACAACAACAAAATATTAAAAAGGTTATTTCTCAATGATTAAACACCATGCAATTACATTTGTTGCACGCATGCTCCATTCACTCATTTAAAATAATTGATATTAACACTAACTTGATTAACATCAATTAAACAAAAATTGATACATGTCAATTTTAATTTACATCACTTTTAAATAACTAACACAAATATATGAGTTTGTATTAATTACATAACTGAAACATTTATTCAATTTGATTAGCATCAATTTAACTAAAAGATGTAAAATTAACATCAATAATAAATGATGCTAATATTTCTTTCAGTTATAAAAAGTGATGCAAATAAAAGTTTAAGTAAACAACAATTTGTCTCACAATGCTAAAGAAAGATGAAGAGTAATTGTTTTATCCTCTACAAAAGAAATTCATCAACACCATTTTTTTAATATATGTTAAATCATTCATACGTATTTATATATATTCGTTAGAATAGTAAATACAAAATGATTAGTTATCTTAAATTGATAATATTATGAAACTAACACAAAATTTAAAATTTACATGAATTTTAATATCACTTATTTATAATTTATATAATAATAGTTTTAACTAAAATATATAATATAAATATATAACATCAATTGTTATAATCGAGATAAATATTAACATCATTTATATTACTTGATGCAAATGTTTACTTTAATTATATTAACTGATGCAAATGTTAATATCATTTATTGCAAGTGATACATATTACCATCAATTAATTGAAATGATAAAAATAGTTGCATTAATCAATAATATTGATATAATGATTAGAGTCACCACTTCGAGAGTCACTTTAAATGATGCAAGTATGCAACTGAATTGGCATCAATCAAAATGTGATATTAATAAATAAAATAAATGATACTATACACTTTAATTTTTTAGTTGTGTGCACTTGCTCTGAGCTGCTGCAAGGGGAGAGATGAAGAAAGACCGAAATTTGTCCAAGTAGCTAAAGAACTTAAGCGGATCAATACTCTATTTTTGAGATCCTCTGTTATTTGGACTACAAGTTTACAAATATATCATTTCCATTTGAAGTTTTTTTTTTTCCTTCTGAAGTTAAGTATAACATAAATCTCTCATTTCTTTCATTGTTCTCTACTCCTCTTCTTTCTTTTATAGGTCGAACCTGTGTTTAATGTCTTCGTTTACTCCGTATGATTTAGTATTAATTGCATTTATTTTAGAGGATTCATGATACAACCATTTCTAGTCAAATCATTAAATTACTCTTTTGAATAATTATTCCTTGGAGTTGACTCTATGTTTAACCACTTAGAATTGACTTTTGTCATTCACTCCATATTGAACCGAGTCCAGTGTCTGACTTAGATTTGTGCCTTCATTTCAATAATGATGTTTACTTTGCTCTGGACGTTTATTTTGCTCTTCAATGCGTATGAAGTTTTGGACTCATATTTATTTGCCAACACGTATATGTAATATTACTATGTTGTGTCATTAAACACAATATTGTATACCTAAGTTCTCTAATTTAATGTATATTTCAAAAGAATTAAAAATTAAATAACTAGCAATTAACAAGCAATTTCATTTTATATGATTTTTTAATCGCTTCTGGCCTTTCTATTAACGAAGCACGGCTCTGGTCATACCTGCTACGTTAACCAAGTTCTCAGTCTTGTATTCTTATTTTTTTTATTCAACATGGTTGCAAGTTGCAATTAGCGAATGAAACTTGTGTAAGGATTTCTCAGAGGAGAGAGAGGGAAGCCAATCAATAACAAAAGATGTGATTGCTTTAAATGTGAAGAATGCCTCTCAAAAGTTAATGGGTGGCATATTTCTTTCCATCTTTAAACCGCTAGGACGAGCTCATCTTGTATAGATTCTGATTTTAGATCTTTATGTTCGAAGAGGAAAACCGAACATTTATTTTGTCTAGGAATTAAAATTAGCTAGTAGTCCTTAAATGGAATCGGTGGGGACAAAGAGATCAGGTTCTTCTAAGAAAAACATGCAAGAAAGGTTGTTTTTGGAGAATGGAAGCATCTTGCAAAATGAACTTATCCCTGATTGTAACTGTAAATCCAGTGGGGAGAATGCCACTGGTTTGGAAGCCGTGGAGAAAGCGGACCTATTGGAACAGATCCCTGAGGCACAAAAGAAAGATTATGCCCTCTAAAAGTTAATTAACTGCGAGGTGGCTGGGTACCGCACCGCTGCTAATGGAACTTACTTTTTCGCAATAGGGTATGCGTTCTGAAGGTGAAATATCTGAAGGACGAGATCTTACGCCAAGCTCATCAGTCAAAATTTGTTATCCAACCGGGAAGCACTAAGATGAATAAGGACTTAAAACGGTACTACCATTGAGATGGTATGAACAAGGACATTTCCATATAGTATCGAGGTGTCAGACTTGCTAAATCGTGAAGGCAGAACACCGAATTCCAAGTGGACTACTCCAAAACTTGTCTTTACTAGAATGGAAATGGGACATGGTAACTATAGACCAAGTCTTACTTGAACAAAAGATTCTTGGAGTATAAAATTACAGGAGATAGAGTTGGACAGGTTTACAATGGTATTGTCTTGTCTGTTCGAATGAGCAACCAAATCAACTTTCTGAAACTATGTGGGTGTTGTCTCGAGTTTAATCTCCCGGTTATCGTGTTTGAATACACAGAACATTATTAATGAGAGAGGAGGTATTATGGTTGATGGGGATGAATATGTATGACTGTATTGCCATGGAGACTACAGTTAAAGATTGGAAAGGAGATTGCAAATGTTGTGACTTATCTTCACATGGCATTCCCTAAGATACATACAGTTGTTATGCCAAGAAACATTGTCTTTGAGAGGAACTTGACCGCCAAGTTTTCCGATCTCTCAATGTCCATAACTCTCCCGTAGGGAAAATCAAGAATAGAAGTTGATTATGTGATATGAGCACTGAGGTAACTCGATGAAGTTTATATAGTTCAGAACACAATTAATATCAGAAACTTTTACTAGATAAAAATATAAATTAGCATTCTTTTCTGTATAACAATAGTATATCTAAAACTTTAGAGGCAAAATTTATAAAGATTTCTTTTTTTTTTTCTCATTCGGAACAAAAATATATATTATGAAAAAAAAATCATAACTTAAACAAAACAAAGAAAAGTTATTTAAGAATAAGATAAACAGAATAATCTTTTATCATATGTTATTTAATATAGAAAAACATGGTTATTTAGTAATTTTAATAAAAATCTTATGTGAGAAAATATGACTCGATAGTTATATATTCTCCCTTTCATTGTTTGTTATAAGACACTAATTCAATATCTTATTAAGATTTTGAACAAAATTACCAATAATTATAAAATTTAACACTTTTAATGTCATAACAAATAAAATATTTTGTTATAACTTGTCATGTAAGGTTAGAAAAATATGTGCTGTAAGAAACAAGTTTACAATTCATAATATCCTATTATGTACGTGAACTGTAATTAACTATAAATAGTATGGCATAATAAGGAAGCATTCTATTTATTTGTATATTTTTTATTTAAATTAAAAATCGAGATAATAAACATTTCAACTCAAATTTTCTCACTATAAGTAATCATCTACATGTAGCCAAGACTCATAATCCCCGAAGTGACCACCACTTTTTTCCTCATCATTCTTATGTTTAACAATCTTTATTGAGGAAAAAGAAGTAAAACTTCAAAATTTAACCAAAACAGATGAAGCTCGCAGTTGTACAATTCTCCATAATCTTTTTTCTCCTCATATCTTCATTATGCTTACTTTCAAGCGCTAATTCGCGTAAGTATACTTTATTTACTTAATTATTTTAGGTAATTTATCATTTGGATCTAGTCATCTAAACTTATAATTTTATCTGTGTGAATGAATATACAGCATGCGGTGGAAAGTGCAACTTGAGATGCTCAAAGGCATCACGACAAGAAGATTGCTTCAAGTATTGCAACCTATGTTGTGAGAAGTGTAATTATTGTGTTTCCTCAGGCACTTTTGGAAACAAAGACGAATGCCCTTGCTACCGTGATCTTAAAAACTCCAAAGGCAGATCCAAGTGTCCTTGAACATGTTTTGAAGATCATACATTGAAAGTATTAATTACAACTATGCTTGATGTACGACCTAAAATTTATATCCTTAAAATGATCAATAAATGAAAATATTGAGAGATGGGTCTTGAGAATGAAACTAACTGATATAATTTTATATTTAAATATTAGGGTTGAAATTTGATATAAAGATCGTTAAAAAGAAGGAAAATTATTTATAATCGAGATGATCGTTCAAAAAAACGAAGTTTAATTAAATTTCGTTATAATGGAACTATATCTAACTTTTATTGTACTCCAACTTAAGGCAGTTTCTGTCATCTTGTACGTATATACTTATCTTTATTCTCTAATCGGGTTCTTAAATACATCAAGAGTAAATACAGCCAAGGTTTATTTTTCTCAGCTTTGTTTTCATTGACACCATCAACTTTAGGTGATGTAGAATGGACTGTTGCGCAAAATCTTATGATTCTTGCTTTCGTATTGTTCTTGATGGCTCTTGGATAAAGAATTTGTTCCAGATTTCTAAATTTTATTTTCGGATGCAACCTCATTTTTGCATTGACAACAATACGAAAGCAAGAATCATAAATATCAACAATTTAATTTGATATTTACGATTAGTAAATTTGCTACTCCTACTGAAAAATATGATGTATATCATGAACGCAAGTTATGCAACTAATCGTAAATATCAAATTAAATTGTTGATATATTCACCAACATATTCGACGAATACTACTATATTATGGATTATCTATTTAAGAATCTACTTTGTTAAAATATCATTATCCAAAATCTTTAGGATGGCTATTATCAATAATATTGGTTTAATTATTCTTGATGTAACTAATAGATTTTGCCGACTAGCCTCATTTTACGCAAATCGATGTACGCCTGATATTACAACTTCATAGATAGAATAACAGAAACTCATTGGACTAATTTCTTCTCTTCGTGACCGTCAATGTATTATTTATTAGCTATGTGAAAGGGTTATATGAGAATAGGAAGCTTGATGATGAAGTAATTAATCCAATGATGATGAAAAGACATCATAAATGCTCAAAAGTTGAAGCAATTGCACTTGCTCTGAGAAGCTGCGAGGATAGAAATGAAGACAGACCGAATGATCCAAGTAACTAAAGAACTCAATCGCGTTCATGCTTCATTTTAGAGATCCTATGTTCTTGGACTACAAAGCCAAGTTTGAAAATGATTTTCTTCTGAAGTTAAGTATTTATACATAAAACAAATCTCTCATGACTCTGGTTCCTTGGTTTCGTTTTGTATTTGTACAAATGGATTCTTTTACAACAGCAAACTCAAAGCTATTGTAATTTACAAGGAAGCAAAAGATAGAAACCATTTATAAGCAGCTTTGATTTTAGGAGAAATGAAAAAAACAAAAAAAAAAGCTGCACTACACAAACTTCTTCCAATAGAGAGATTTCATGATCTTTAGCTACAAAACCATCCTTTATAAAACCTAGCTTTGATTCCCATTTTTACAACTGAGATTGCTCAGATGTCTCTCGCAGCTGCGATCTACGCCCAGCCGCGACTTCCTTATGTAGTTCCGAGTTCGACATCCGCTCCACTTCCAAAGCTCTCTCAAGCTAATATCATTAACAAAAACCGGTTCAGTTATCAAATTTGTCCACAACAACAAAAGATCAAAAAGGTTCTTTCTCAAAGATTAAACACCAATTACATTTGCTGCACGCATGCTCCATTCACTCAGAATCGCCCTCAGCCTTTCGTTTTCTTCGATATACTGCACCACACACAAAACAAAACAAAGATTACTTAGAAATCTAGAATAAAATCTAAAGATTTTCTTACAAAATCGGTTTTCTGCAAAACCTGATTGTTGGTACTGCTGACACGCTGCACCTCTGAATCTCTCTCGGCTATCAAAGAACGAGCAAGCCGTAGCTCAGACTGAAGTTGATTCATCTGCAAGAACGGTTGTTCCCAAAAAGCATTCACATTGTATAGAGTTCTTGCTTCATCATAGAGATGGAGTTTCAAAATCAAGAATTACCTCAGCTGAAAGTGTCCTCAGTTCCTGATCTCGAGCAGCTAAAAGATGTGCGAGATCAGCCTATCAAGCCATTATTACGCAATATAACTGTACCGACGAGGAATTAAGCTATTCGGTATTATAAAAGAAAGCCAGAGCCAATCCTAACCTGAGGTGTGCTTCCATCATCAGATTGTTCATATTTGCTTAGTTTCTCTTGCAAACTCAGAATCTTTTGAAAAAGGCATAAATGTCAGTATGATACGACAAATGTTTCAAGAACAGCTTTGTATCTGTATCATCACGTACCTCCTCGCTAAGAAAATGGAGGTTTTCGCGCTGATATTGTAACAAAGCCGTTTGTTGATCAGAAAGTCGACCTTCATAATACCTTTCATACCAAACCAAGTAAAACAAAATGAAAATTCTGTCATTATTGGTTGAAGCAGAAGAAAATTTTCAAATCAGATTCACTAAGGACATTCATTACCTCAAACCTTCCATGGAACTTGACGGCTGAAGAGGAGAATATAATGATTTCAAGACATCTGGCCGCGAATTAACGGAATTGTATTGATGCACATAACCTGACATCACCAAAAGTACATTGGTAAAACTACACTGGACTCAACTCTTTACCAAGGAAAATTGCTTTGTGATTGAGAATTGGTGAGATAAGATTGTCTTATAATTTAGTTTTACGTTAACATAAAACATCCAGTCTCATGACTTTCATTACAAATCAATTGTAAGCATTAAGTATTCTCTAAATGATCTGAGTTTAGGGAATATAAATGAATTAAGCGAAACTGCTCTATAACATTCTACGTTATGAAAAACTAGTAAAGGTCACTCACCAATATATAAACTCATGAAGAACCCAGCGCACACTGCTTCAACCAACATAATGATCCTGTAGCAGATCATATCCACGTTAAGAACACGAGATGCTCTTGTTTCATATCTGCTATTGTCAGACTATATAATAATGTCTTAGTTATTGGCAAAATCTTCTATACTCTCTCTGTTTGGGGGAGCAGAGCAGTCAATGAAGGAACAAAATATTTGCTGGTTTGTAATAGATAGTTAAAAAGAAAAAGAAATTGAAAATCTTCTAAAATAGTTAAGAAGCTGTTGAATGTAAGATGTAAGCAACTGTAAGATTTCTTAAATAGTGCGATTACAAATTGATTTTACGATGTTAAGATACTCAAAGAGCGAAAAATGAACTACTAACCGTAGCAAAGTAGACGTAGAAAGAATGCGGATTTGCGGCTTCCATACTATCACAAGAAGCATTGCAGCAGTCCCTGGAAATATGTATCAGTTAGTCCCAAATGAAAAAAAGAAACTTGAAGCCAATCTTGATATGTTCATTCTTCATTCTCATAAATTAACATAACTCAAAGACATCATTAACAGTAAAATCAAGAGATTCAGAAGAAAAAAAAAGTAAAAGACAAAGGAAAAACACATAGTTGGGAAGATACCATAAGCAGCGATTGCAAATGGCAGACGAACAACATGCTTTAACTTCTGACTGAAACTGTAGTAACCCTGCAGAAAATTCTCATATTAATCAGTCTATTACTAAAATAAATGCCACAATGTGCTAGGAAGTCAAAAACATTAGTAAAAGAAATTTACTCCTCCTACCTAAATCTAATCAATCAAACCAAAAAAAGAAGTAGTAAACTATGTGTAACACTCAAGGTATCAAGTTTTTGTACCTGAATACGTATCTTTTGGACTTGAAAAACAAAGTATTGTTGAAAGATACCTGTGGATAGGACACATGGTAATTAACTTAGGAAATTTAGAGCTAATGAACAACAAAACATGGGTTCATAATAATACCATCTAAACAAGGTTATACAGGTTGCAACAGATGAAGATTCAGAGACCGATGAGAAGGAGAGACAGATCAATATATTCATATGCACATAGACACATATATTGCATGTTACTATAACAGTCAGTGTGAAAGAGCTCAATCACTCATGTGTTCTCCATCGACAACAAAACCAGAAAAGACATTACAAATGAAACAACGTACAAACTGATAAGACTAGAGAGGAAGCTTTTCAGATTGTCTAAAGTTGGGCAACACCTATGATCTTCTATAGGACTGTAACAGAGTTTCCACCTCAGTTAACTAACAAACTAGGATGTCGAGTGGGCGGAGTTAAATAGGCCTAAGAAGAAGGTGAAAGCA
Organism: Alliaria petiolata; assembly: GCA_020283515.1. Taxonomy (NCBI): domain Eukaryota; kingdom Viridiplantae; phylum Streptophyta; class Magnoliopsida; order Brassicales; family Brassicaceae; genus Alliaria; species Alliaria petiolata. The sequence continues at coordinate 19,047,248 of JAHZTW010000003.1, read as the reverse complement.
ACCGGTTTATTTGAGTTGGTTTTGGAAAGCTTCTTGGCTTTAGGAGAGCTAAGAAATCTCTTTAAAAGAGTCTTTTGGATACTTTTAGTTCTTTCTTAGGCCTTGGTCATGTGTTCTTGATTGTAATCGAAATTTCAAGAACAATAAACCAAGGGTTTCGTTACTGTTCATCGATATACAGAACCTGAACCTATCACAAACATACATGCATAGAAAAAAGTCATAAACCTGTGACAATCAAAAGCGCAACATCGCAGCAGCAGAGCAACGAATGAATCAAATGCTGGACTTGGTGAAATATCCAAGGAGCTCCTGCAGCTAAAACAGCATAGCCTGCCTAATGTGAAAGGGCCAAAAAAAATAATCAAATGCAACATAAAATACAATGTGCATAATGAATTTGCCAATAGAAAATCGAGTAACTTGCCAATAGAATCATATAGAGGTAACTTCCAACAAGGCTTCTTGATTTCCTGTGACCAAATAATGGTGCTTCCTGCAAAATGTCAAGGAACCTACAAGAACACAAATAAACTGAACTTAGATCCAGATACTAATCTACTTGTCCTCTAATTACAAAATCACAACTAAAAAACTATATCATTAAAATAGTGTCTCACATTTACTAAACTATTACATTTTTTGGTTCATCATAGATTGTAACAGACTCGCATTGGCAAAAAGATTAAATCTTTGGCTCATCAAAAGATTGTAACAGACGCGCATTGGCAAAAATATTAAATTTTTGGTTCATCATAGGTTATATAACAGGAAACTTGTACAACAAAAGGGCTCAATGAATAAAGGACGTGTTTTTAATACGGATTTGCAGGAAAATGAAAGCTAATCACGAACCCAAATCGAAATCCACCTTAAAGAATTTGTAAAATTAACCGAAGAAGAGGTAAAATAAGAAAGGAGAGACATACATAGCGTTCTCTTCGTTGGTCATCGGGTTGGACGAAGCACGTCTCTCCGTTGACATCTTCGACCTCAAACTTGCTCTGATTTTTATTTTTATTGGGTTAAAAGCTAATTTCCTTTGATCAAAGTTTCTGCCTTTCTGTAAGATGATGCCAACTAGGGGGGGTTATTGGCAAGCTGATTTACCTGTATTTGAAGAATTTATGTGGATTTTAAAAGTATAGAGATTTTAAGAATTTTCAAAGACTTTTATGGATTCTAACAATTATGTTTACCCATATTTATAAAATCTATACAAAATTCTTAATGATTGTCGTGGCGTGGATTTTTATTTAAAAAATTCTTCATTTTTTTGGTAAAGTAATTATATGATAATATTTTTCTAAATTTTTTTTATTATATACTATATATTTAAATAAAGTGTTTATTTGTTTATTTTTCTAAAGTCTTTTTTTGTATGACTATTCTTTTCTTCATTTTTATTGGCATAACAAATCTGAGTTTTTTTAATATTTATTGGCATAACAAATTTGTTTTTTTTTTTAATTTTTACTGACATAACAAACCTGGGTTAATGATAATGGAGTATTGCTTGTATTGGAAAAAAAAAACTAGAAAATGTCTCATAAGATAAGAGAGAAAGATTTGTCAAATTATGGATCTTGTTGTGAATAAAGAGAAGAGAAGAAGGAATTGATGTTGATGTCTTATTCCAATGAATAGGGGGTCCTTTATATAGGAGTACAAGGGAGGGTTTTACTTGGTGACAAAGTAAAACCTAATGGGCTTATGGGCTTATAATGGACATCACATAATAGTTCATAACACTCCCCCTTGATGTTCATTATACAAAAATATTTCCTAAAGCGCGTATGATGCTGCCTCGTTAAAAACCTTACTAGGAAAACCCAATGGTAAAACCATAGGTAAGGGAAAAAGAGTGCAGCTCGCATTAACTCCCCCTCATGAGTACATCACTTGAGATCTTTGAGATGACGCAATCCAATATGATGAAATAACTTCTTGAAAGTAACACCTTGGTAAATCTGTCTGTCGAATCTTCACTTGAATGAATTTGTAGAATTCTTACATCGCCATTCTTCTGCAGTGCATGAGTCTTGCTAATGATTCGTTTTGATCATTCTCTTTGCTTCACTTGATCTCATTAAAGTATGTCAAATACTTTGGAAGGGTGATAAACTTTCATCTTTACATTTCCCTTTAGATGTCTATCATTTGCGTGTTCTTTGTTGCCTCGTTAAAACCTTTCATAGAAAAACCCAGTGGGATAAAAACCATGATAAGGAAAAAGAGTACAACCACGCACACCATTATATTTCTCCCCTTGGAAGTATCTTCTTCAAGAGATACATTCCAATCATATATATCATCTTTTGAGAATTGTTATAAGCATAAGCCTAATGAATAAAATCGTATGATTATCTTGTAATCTCTTAGATTCCTGGACTTCTTGTCCATAACAACATTTTCACATAAAACTTAATTTCTTAAATCTATTTGAACTTCAAGCCAAATTTCTACTTACATACAGTTTTCTAAACTTGTATTGTACATACTTATACATAACATTTTATTCATGCTCTTCTTTATTGTTTTACCTTTCTTTCTTGTTATATGAAAACACAAGAAATCAATACATTGCTTAACTAGCATTTTAGATATGGTACTTCAAGACCAAATATATGTGAGCAATCTTTAAGTAAAATCCTGCAAGGATCTTTTGAGATAACATCTCTTTTACTAAACTTTGTAATTTGGAATACTTGAAGACAATGTTGTCTTTCCAAAATCTTTACTTCCAAATTATGACTTATATTAACTCTTCAATAGTTTCAACTATATTCAAATTAAGGATCTCAATGATCCATAATCTTTTGATAAATACATATGGGTATATTGGTTAACCTTATAATATTCACTTATACCTCATGAAACATATATGTCTTAACTCGATCGAATATCTTAAGTTCCCGGGAATATAATTATTGACATCATTAATCCATCGGAGATTGTATCATTTTGACATCTTTAATCTTTAAGGTATTTTATCCTTCATGGATTATATCCTTCGGGGATTTTTACTTTAAGTATCATTTTCCAGTGGGTCGAATAAGTCAAGTTCTTCTCTTATTGCCAGACTGATAAGAAACTTGAAATTAGTTGCATCCACCACAGAAGAGTATGTCTCTTCATAATCAATTTCTTATTCATCATAAAATCTCATTTATCTCCCACTGGTTTTACACTCTTAGATGTATGGACAACTGGTCTAAATACTCATCTCTTTTCCAGAGATTATAACTCTATGACTATTGCTTCTTTATAATTTGGCCAACCATTTCTTTGTGTACACTTTGCAATAGATTTCGTGATCCTCTTTCTCATTCATCATATCAACTGCTACATTGCATGCAAAAATATTATCGACGTCGATTTGCTTTTCGGTTCCATTTTAATCTACACATGACATAACTTGTTGAGATCGATCTCTTCATTATCTCAGGTACCTGAATTTCTTTCTTGTCATGTTTAATGTCTCTTCTTAAGATCATTCAAAAATCCTTGTTTCCTCGATCTGACCATTGTCAAATTCTGCTCCTTATTATTTTCGAGGATTCTTTTATTTGGAACAAGTCTATCACGCTTCATGCGTTCTTTAGACTCACTAGCAGCTTGATATTGTCCTTCTGAGACATTAATTTTTCTTGGAGCATTTACAGCTGGTATGTGACTTTGTCACTTTATTTGGGTCTGTAAATACGTCTGGCAACTTGATTTACTAAGCTTTGTAAATGAATTATCTTTAAGACTTTCAATTCACTTTCTTTAGTCCGAGGATCAATGATAATTCATTCCAACTTATTTTCTTTTCCAGCTGTTTATTTTCTCCCCCTAATGTTGGAAAATAAAGTTGAACATATCCATCATGGATATCTCTATATACTTAATTATCAATGGAGATTCATATCCAACATATTTACAGCCTCACTTGAGGATCCATCTTATATCGCTGTGGTGGAGCAATGTAGATGTATACTGCACATCCAAATATTATAGATGGAAAATGTTTGGTTTCTGACCCAAAACCAATTTTGATGGGGAAAACTTTTTATTACTAGTTGGCTTAATGCGAATTAATGCTTCTGGATTTTCAATATTTATCTTGATGTTTTTATCATCAAAGGCTTAAGATGTGAATTCACTAGCATTACCTAATACTCTTCCAAACTTCAGGTTGTAGATCTATAACAAGAATACACACAACCATCTTGTTAAATCCAAATCTAAGTTGGCTAGTGATAATCATATTATCATATTTGCCTTGTGAGTAAGCATTACATGAAACATCATTAGGAAGAATCTTCAGCTTCTTCAATGAATGTCTATATTAATTATTTTTCGCATCATTCTTGAACCGTTATGGTCTAACCGGCTCATGCCAAACAATGATATAAATTAAACTTCTGGTTTAACATTTATCTCCATTATACTAATCTTTTTGTAGTACAATCTAGTAGAGAATACATATAGTTTCTCCAAAATACTTTAACTGCCTTGGTTAATACTCGTGATTTGAAGGTATTAAACTTTTCTTTCTCTTATTGTCTCAACTTGATTAACTTTAAAATCCATTGGAGTTGCTTTATAAATGATTCATCAAGATCATTTTAAGTGTGAACATAATCTTCTAGATGTTCTGCTTACTATTGATTGTGGGATTCATCGATTCTCCCCCTCGAGATGATGATACTTCAAGTTCATCTATCTCGAATTGAATCCCAGTCTATAATCAATAACATATCCAACTTGGACCATATATTTTATCTTTGATTCTTTTAAAATTTGAGACAAATTTCAAATTGTATTTCCATAGGCAAATAAATATGCTCTTCGAGAGCTTTCAATAATCTTTATATTACTAGATCTTATATACACACACGTTTCTTTCATTATTAGATAAGATAAATATCTCTTATTCGTATCATCTTTATTTTCTCACTTTTGATGAGAATTTGAATTCTTGAAAGAAACTCTTTGACTTCGGCCTTGACCTTGACCATATCCATATTCATATTTACGACCACTTCTTGAGCCACTTTCTTGGCTAGTGTTATTCACACAATTGTTTTCTGTTCCACTATATGATGTCACATTCGCTGCAAGGAATGGATCATAACTAATTGGACATGATTCATTACTTTTAATAGATCATTATCTTTTCAAAATAATTCTAAACTTCTTTTCATAGTATTGTGTCTTCAAGACAACATTATTTGTTTAAAGAATAGATTATGCCTTCTAGCATCTCTGCATCATTTATATTCTCTTCACATAATCTTTAACATAACTAAGGATTATTTACAGACTTCAAGTCTTGTAATCTTAGATGCAAAGACTCATAATGAGCTTTATGATTATTTACAGACTTCAAGTCTTGTAATCTTAGATGCAAAGACTCATAATGAGCTTTATGATTATTTACAAACTTCAAGTCTTGTAATCTTATATGTAAAGAACTTGTAGATCTTTTACAGTCAACTACAAGATATTCATATAGATGATGGTATGAAAATAAATATTATTAAACTACATATGTATAAATAAAATATAAATAAAAGCATAATTAAAACGATTAATATCAATTAAATGTACCATCTTTATTATCACTACAGGTGATAATTTGAGTTTTAAAAGAAGTTCAAAAAAGATAAAATATTTCAAAATATTTCTCAAATATATTTATATTATTGTGTCAATAAGACAACAATATTTTCGTGATGTATTCTAACATCTTTGTATCAGTGATATTAATTTCACGTAATATCAACTTGCAATTAAATATAACCAAGTTATATTCACGACTTCAAGTCATGTGGTCTTAGATGCAATAATCCATAATAAGTTAGGTCATATCACATTCTGGTGATCATGCCTTTTCTTTAGATTGCTCTATGGTCAAGTATTTGATTTTAAGATAATCAAAGATGTGATAAAAATATGATCTAACATATAATATAAACAAGATAATAAGATCATATAAAATAATTCAATCAATCATCATCATTCATTATTTTAATTCTATCATGCCATTAAACTAGGTTCTCAATAAATCAACTCACAAAAGGAGATCATATTGATAAACATGTGCAAATTTTGTGATAAAGAGAACAGAAAAACATGATGCAATTCTGTGCAAAATCCGGGTTTATGTCATTTATGTGCAAAATACAGGTCTGTGCAAAATTCGGGTTTAACAAAAACCAATGCAGATCTAAACAAAAAAAACTTGATAATTACAACCGTGCAAAGTTTGTGTGAAAACGGCTTCGTGCAAAAACAGTACGAATGAACAAAATTCGGGAGTTCTAATCAAGTTCTTATTTAACAATTGAACCGTGCAAAATTCGGATATTATATGAAAAACGATTTTTTTTTTTTCATAAACAATATACCATATAAGAGATCATATTCAATTTAAGAAATTTCGTGCAAACTATGTGCATAAACAGTATGAACAATATTCGAATAGTGCAGATTTGATATTATAAATCCGTGCAAAGTTTGGATGAAAATTATTTTGTGCAAAATCCGTGCAGAATAAAAACATCACAGAATTTACATAAAGTACACAAAAATCGACAAGTCACATTCATGATTAAGCGCAACATGTGGCTAACTCGATAACTGGATCGATATATCATACGTGACTGTGTGGATTGATATTATGAATCCTGAATCGATAGATAGACATGGTTCTTAATATCGCAAAGCAATAAAATATAAAAATAATAAATATGTGATTTAAATCTCTGCTGGAGAATTTATCATAATGTAAATCATAAAATAAACATGTGTTCTCTACGGGAGAAATAATAAATATGTAACATGAATCTCTGCAGGAGAATCCATCATGATATTAATCATAAAAATAAGCTTGTGCTTTGAATCTCTACAGGAGACTATTATAATATTGGTAAAAGATCCATATTTTCGAACCATGAGTTGATAATAAACATGATTCGAAACTAGGAGTAAATAAACATTAAAAAAAATTTGTAGCACTTAGCTCAGACTGCTAGGGTTTCGTGCTGATAACGTGTTGTGAATAAAGAGAAGAGAAGAAGGAATTGATGTTGATGTCTTATTCCAATGAATAGGGGGTCCTTTATATAGGAGTACAAGGGAGGGTTTTACTTGGTGACAAAGTAAAACCTAATGGGCTTATGGGCTTATAATGGACATCACATAATAGTTCATAACAGATCTATGTTTATTTGAGAAGGAGATAATTTTTTTTTTATAATTTTGCTATCCAAACTTTGAGAATACAATGGGTAACTCTAGTATTTTGAAAGTATTGATTGATGAGTTAAAAGGTAAAGAATCATTGTTTCAATAACACTAGAATTTAACAGAATTGCAAAATCATGAAATACTTGACTTTTTGAATAACACAAGATTTTAAGTAGAATTACAAAATCATCACACCAATAACAAAGGATTTGAAAAGAATTATAAAATCATCACACCAATAACACAAGATTTTGTTAAGAATTTAAGAATCATTACACCAATAACAATGGAATCTTCAAATTCTTAAAATCTTTATAAATCAATCACCCACTAACATGCGACAAAATAAGATGACATAAACAATGTCGAGTCGAAACAAAATATTCCGGTCAGAAACTTTTCTCTCATATAAATTGAAATTTTTTAGCAAAACCAGAAATACACAAAACCAAAATGGTCAAATAAAGGATGGTTTACTATAGGTCTGGGATTTTGGGTCAGCCGAACCAAACCGGTCGGTTATTTTAGTTTTTCTGCTATCTCTAATTTTGAAAAGCCAGCGGAAATTAATCGATTTTTTTTGTTTTTAATTAAAATTCGGTTTAAACTTTATAAATTTGGTTAAATTCGATTAAATCAATTTGGATTTATATGGTTCTAACTAGGTACTAATCCGCGCTATGCACAAAATGAGAAATTTATAAATTATTTTATTAAACTTAATTTTGAAATTATTTGAAATAGAAGTAACTTTATTGATTTCATGTATATGTTAATAATATTTATGTGTAACAATAGGATTTGTATTAATAATACAATTACAAATATGCATACTGATTATAAGATTTTATAATTGATTTTAATCTTATTTTTATATGAACTAGGAGAGAACCCGCACGATGCGCGGATTTTATTTCAATTTTAGTTTTAAATAATACTAGGAAAGAATCTGCGCGATGTGCGGGTTTTATTTTATATTAAGTTTTAAATAAATTGTTTTTAGATTTATATTTTGATTATTGTTTTTTTTTGAATAATTTTATTTTTTTACTTTTTTCTTGATGATCTGTGCAATTTCTTTCATACATTATTTTATGAATCTTTATTTATTCTTTAATTTTTATACTCTTCTCATTTATCTATATCTTAACATTATAATAATTTTTTTTTCAATTTATCATTTTGAAGTTTTATTTTACATATCTTACATTAAATCTATGTTTTAAATTTTTTTATATTTTTGTATCTATTTTTCATTTTCTTTATTTTTATCTTCTTCTCTATATTTTTTTATATAATTTGTTATCTTCTCGATTTTTTATTGAATATTTTTTATTGCGTCTTAAGAATTTATAGGTTGGAGTTAACAGCTTAATTTATTCCATATCATTTTTTGCACTTATACCAAAGTTTAATTACCGTAATTTATTTGAAAATAATGATTAAATCACTCAAAACATATAATGATATATTTAAAATTATGTATAATATAATATTAATATATTTTTTATTTTTAAAAATTAAATTAGAATTTTATCTACTTACAATAATTTTTAAATAGTTGAAATCAAATTTAATAGTTTTATGTATAGTTAATTGTACATATGTTAATATTTATTTATGTTATTTGACATTTTTTAAAAAAATAATTACTTTTTTCAATTTATCATTTTGAGGATTTATTTATTTATGCGTTTGGTGCATAAGTTTATAATTGATATATATATATATATATATATATATATATATATATATATATATATATATTATTAAAAAGTTCTTCTAATTTAATATGTAAATATATAGACAATATCATAAGTTTTTAGAAATGATTGTAAAGAGAACCCATGACATAATGGGAAAGAACGAACTTCTTTTATTGAGAGGATTATAAGTTTGAATTAGCATGAATGCAAATAAGAGGATAAAAATATTTTGTTTGGTTCAGATTTAATACAAATAAAATAATGTTTTCAAAATTAAATAATAAATAACACGTGACATACATTGAGAAGGTGAAGTGGCATGCACAACCATTAAGCTTTCATATAGTAGAAAATAAGGACACTCAAAAAAATATTATGATATATTTAAAATTATGTATTATATAAGATTTATATATTTATTATTTTTAAAAAATAAATTAGAATGTCATCTACTTATAATAATTTTTAAATAGGTGTATTCAAATTTAGTGGTTTTTATGTATAGTTAATTGTACATATGTTAATATTTATTTATGTTACTTGATGTTTAAAAAAAAAAATTGCTTTTTTCAATTTATCATTTTGAGGTTTTTTATTTATTTATACGTTTAGGGCATAAGTATATACGTATAAGTTAAAAAAATGCTTATAATTTAATATGTAAAACATAGAGATAATATCATACGTTTTTAAAAAAAGTTGTCAAAGAGTGTCCATGGCAGAATGAAAAAAAATGATCTACTTTAATTGAGAGGGTTATGAGTTCAAATCCCCATGAATGAAAATAAGAGGATAAAAATATTTATTTCAGATTTAATTCAAATAAAATAATATTTTTTAAAAAAATTAAATGAAGAAAGTGTCACGTGGCGCTCTCTCACGTGGCGCTCTCTCACGCCCTTCTACTTTCATATAGTAGATGTTTTGAGGTGCCTCTTTCCGTTCAGGTCGGCAGTTCCCTTCTTGGCCCATTAGACTTCGGTTTGGCTAGGCCCATTCCCATACTTAGCCATTTTCGGAGTTGATCTCGGCGGAATGAAAACCAACCCCAACAGTTAGCCCCTAGTTCGGTAGACTCCAAAGGGAGTGTGGCGAGATATAAAGTTGACGAGATCAACGTTCTGACCCATAGAAGACACTGCTTGTCTCACCAAGGCGTCAACTTCATTGCCAAGCCGAGTTTCATGATTCGTGAAGATTGAAACTTGACTGAGGCATTTCTCTGCTCCCGCCCTGATTTGGATTCGCCGAGTTGTTGCTCTCGCCTTGACAACAATTTCAACTTACTCTGCCGAGCCATGCTTCGGGTGCTTATATATATATATATATTTTTTTTTTTGCTTCGAATGATAAAATGCTTATAATGATTCCCAGGATCATTTCGAGACGTTCCTTGTCGCATTGCACTCTTGGCTCGGATATTCGTCTTCTGATTTTCCTTCAAATGTGGGCTCTGACTCAAAGCATACTTGGGCTCGAAACATTTCCATTGGTTTCCGAGGCGACGTGCGCCCACGCACTGCTTAAAATTCTTCTCACAATCTTCACTTCTCCGAAAAAAAGAAAGGTTTTACCTCTAAGACTGCTGCAAGTGCACATCAATCACACTAGTATATTAAGGGATCGAATCCACATAGATTGTTGTTTTGCGAAGATCCTATAATTTCTAACTTCTCTAAACCAAATAAGAGGGTTGGGGTTTGTGTGCACGGTTTGTAGTATTGTCTTAAGCAGAAAGCAAAAATTAAACGATTATAAATCAATTGATCAAAAGTAGGCCTGGGTTGCGGGTCGGATCCGCTCCGCCCGACCCGCCCCGCAGCGGGTTTTAAATTTTATTTACCCGCATCGACCCGCCCCGCAAAAAATTTAAACAAATTTTTTTGACCTGCGCCCGCCCCGCTTGAATTTCAAAATACCCGCGGGTAACCCGCAAATATTTAAATAAATAAAAAATAAATGTATTTTGTATAATTTTAACCAAAAAAATCCTAATAAAAAATATCCAAAATAGAAATGTACAACTATACAACTTATTTAAAATTATAAAAAAAATTATTAGCAAATTTATACATATATTACATAATATTTTAAAATTTTAATAATTTTGTCAATAAATTTTTTAATAATTAACATTTAAAAATATATATATATATATATTAGCGGGTAACCCGCAAACCCGCAAAAAAATTTTGGAACACCCGCACCCGCCCCGCATTTTAAAAATACCCGCCCCGCAAAACCCGCTTTTTTGTAAACAAATTTTTTTTTGACCCGCAACCGCCCCGCGGCGGGTCTAACGGGGCGGGACCCGCGGGTAATTAACCAAATTTCCAGGCCTAATCAAAAGCGTTGGGTTCAAGGATGTTCTCTGGGGTTCATTGATCGGATCTAACAAGCAATAGATTAGGTTTTGAAGTGACTAAGTCGTCTAGGTTCTTTAAGCTGAAACGATCCGTTATGATCATCCCACTTTCGTAGAACTAATCACCTATTTTTCCGCTACACCGCAGATATGCGTTAGCATCCCACGTTGCAGAGAAAACACGCTGTCATTCACTAGTTTGTAAACACTCACGGTGCGGTCTGTAGATATACATTAGTATCCTACGGTGCGATCCGCTTGTTAACCTCTAGATCCTGTTAACAAATCACACGATATTGGATCTATCAATCCTAATATAGACTGCTAATTGATCAGAAAAGAAAACATGCAATAAGAACAAGAAATAAATGAAGATACCTAATATAATCTTTATCTCTATCAACCTAGCAAAATCAATCCATGATCAAACCCATTCGAAATAAGAAAAGGTGTGATTGATATTGAAAAAGAAAGGATTTAGAGAACTTCTCAAAAGAGTTGCGGATGAAGAGTGATAACATGCAGATTTCGCCAATTTTTACCATCAAAAGTGTATGCTTTAATAAATTTTTTACCATAAAGTATCAAAAGGTTTTAATGCATAAACATTAGATTTCGAGTATTTGTATCTTCAAGACTCGTTTCAGGTAAACTTATCATAAGATGCATATTTTGGAGCAAAACAGACATTTTCGGAATACATCCTCGAGGACATAAGTTCAGTATCAGATGGAGACTTTCCCACCACGAGATCAAGCTCATTTTTGGAGACAAGATAACCTTATCTACTGTCTTTCACCTCGAAATTATTTGTGTCCAATCACACTGTTGGATATCAAGTTAAAAAGAAAGCAAGAAGGTCCGTAAAGCATCGAAAGAAGCAAGGCGGCCGCGCCACGACCAATCCAGAAGAATCATGGCTGCGCCACGGCCCCTTGCTCACGCGGCCAGCCCACTCGATGATTCTCGAGCCCATTTTCAGCCCAACTTAAATCCGAAGCCGTCAAATGCAAGCCAAGACCTAAATGACGACCATTAGGACTTCAAGACCTATATATACTCGATGTTTAGGGTTTTATTCAATCATCACAAAGTCACTTTTATCATGTTCTTTTAGTTTTCAGTTTGCGGTATCTCTTGTGGCCGCGAACCCCTCTTTGTTCTTCAAAAGATATAGATTCATCTTTTGAACTCTTTTCTTTCATCGATTTATACAAGTTATGCATTCATCAATCTTGATTTCTGCTTCTTCATCTTTGTCTGAGTAGTTAATTTTTGTTGGGTGTTCTTAAAGGGGATCTATGGGGAATTTCATTAATTGTTCTTAAATTGGCTTTATCGATCTTAGGCTGTATTCTAAGGTTTTCTTTCGTGTCAGAATTTGTTCTTATTGCTATGAGTTTAGCGTCATGAACTAGTTTCTGATTTTAGGATCGTTAAGAGCCGCTAACGTATTTGATTTTTCCACCGAATCCATCTTAGCCGAGCGTGGGCTTCGTGAGATGCTAACACATATTCATGAAGTGGAGTGAATGTTTTACGACCAGAACTGCTATTGTGTGTTTGCTTGCGACGTAGGAATACGAAAAGGTCATCACTACGAAGTTTTCATACCATAGACGATCTTGCTTGAAAGACTTAGGTCATAAAACCAGTGATTCCAGTTTAGAAAAACTCGCCTAGTCTTGTTTGCCTAATTTGATGTTTGTTTGATTTCTAGTTAGGACCCCATATATTACCAAGAAGATCCCCAACGTGTTCCAACCGCTGCTCTTCAGTCGAGATTTACGCACTTTCTTATATTACATTTTTTGCACTACTTTCATTGATTTTTCTTTTTGCAATTTACTTTAATCTTTAAGTTAAATTCCACTTTCCCATTTGTTATAGAACTAGGCTGGAGCCAATTATATATAAACGTTGCTTGCCTCTCTTTCTTCTCTTGCAAAACTGTGACACAAACCCTTAAACCCCCATTCTCTGCCTCTTTGGTTGCTCTGACTTCTTTGTTTTGCAGTACACCATCTCCATGGTTCGACACCCTAACTACTACAGCGCACGCTGTGCACTTTCAGCTTATGGTCTTATAAATTTAAATCTCAAGAAATTTCCTATGAAGCAGGTCCAATTTTGGATAGCTAACTTCGATCCTATCAAGTTTTTGGCGCACCTGCCGCCGGGGATTGCGTTCCGCTGTCCAAAGCAAAAGTTATGATCACAAATCAAAGACATCTTTTTCTTTTAACTTCTAGATTGCTTTCTATGAGTTTCAAAAACTTTTGTACTATGGAGAACGCGAGGATCGATCCTTGTATCCCTCCAAACACAAGCCCCCCATCAGAACCTCTGCACTTTTCTCGGAGACCACCTCCGACGATGCTGCCACACGAGCGCTTCACGCCTCGGCCACAATGAGGATTGACTCATATTTGACCCGTTTTTACTATCATAAGTGAGTGCTTTAATAAGCATTTCACTAAGGTTTTAATGCATAAACACTAGATTTCGAGTATTTGGTTGTTCAAGACTCTTTTCAGGTAATCTTAGCAATAGACACATATTTTGGAGCAAAATGGACATTTCCGGAAAAACTGCTCGAAGACATAAGTTCAACATCAGATGAAGACTTTCCCACCACAAGATCAAGCTCATATTTGGAGACAAGATAGCCTTATCAGCTGTCTTTCACCTCGAAGTGGTTTGACTCCAATCCCACGGCTGGATCTCAAGTTATGAAGCAAGCAAGAAGGTCCGTCAGGCATCAAGAAGAGCAAGCTGGCCGCGCCACGGCTTAGCCAGAAGACCAGTGGCCGGGCCACGGCCACTCGCTCATGCGGCCAGACACTTGGCGATTCCCGAGCCCATTTGAAGCCCAACTTAAACCTGCAGCCGTCTTATGCACGCCAAGACCTAAATGACACCCAATGGGACTTGAAGATCTATATATACTCGATGTTTAGGGTTTCATAAACAAGTTCTTTTCACATTTCTTTTACTTTGGTTCTCGGCAAACTCTGTGGCCGCAGATCTCTCTCTCTCTCTCTCTCTCTCTCTCTCTCTCTCTCTCTCTCTCTCTCTCTCTCTCGATTTTCACCTTTGTTCTTCGAGAGAGATTGATTTCTGCTTGAACCCCTTTCTACTTCTCATCGATTTATACAAGTATGCATTCACCAATCTTGATTTCTACTCCTTCTTCGATGTCTAAGTAGTTTATTTTCGTTGGGTGTTTTTTAAGGGGATATATGGGAAATTTCATTAACTGTTCTTAAATTGGCTGCATCGATTGTTTAGACCGTAGATTAGAATCTTCTTTAACTTTAACTTGTTCTTATTGCATGAATATAGCGTCATGAACTAGAGTTTGATCTTAGGATTGTTGAGAACTGCTAACGTGTTGAATTTCACATCCGAACCTAGTTTGACTGAGTGAACACCTCTGGGGGTGCTAACGCATATCTATGAGGAGAATGTGAGCGTTTATGAATCTGATCTATATTTCGTGTTTGTTTAGGACGTAGGATGCTAACGTATACCTGCGAATTTTGCATAACATAGTCGGTCTAGATTAAAAGAGTTAGGTCGTAAAACCAGTGATTCCAGTTTAGGGAAGATCGCCTAGTCTCGTTTGTCTGAACCGATGTGTGTTTTTTTTCTAGTTACAACCCTATAGATTTCCTGAAGAGATCCCCAATGTGTTTCTCCATCTGCTTTTCAACTCGAGATTTATGCACTTCAATATTTACTTTTCCTGCATTGCTCACCTGATTTCCTTTTTACAAGTCTTTAAGTCAATTTTTTTTTCCGTTGGTTATAGAGTTGGTCGACACCCTTCTCTATATAAGACGTGGCTTCCTTTCTTTCTTCTCTACAGAAACCGTGACACAACCCCCCCCCCCAACCCTCAATTCTCTGCGTCTTTAGTTGTCCTGATTTTCTGTTTTTAAGTTGACCTCCTCCCTGTGCATCGATACCCTAAGTACTACAACGCACGCTGTGTACTTGCATCTTACGGTCTTACAAATTTAAAGCTCGACGAGTCCCTAAGAAGCAATCTAATTTTGGAACGCTAATTTCGACCCCATCAATTCTCAAAAGGTGTTGTTTGTGCTTATGGAGAAGGTGATATCTTGGAATAGTGATTTTGTAGGTTTTCATGGGTTTTTTTTTCAGGTGAGGAGGAGTTAATGGCAGATAGCGAGTTCTCAATAGCGGGATGAATTTTTAGAGGACCCTTAGTCTGAGGTTGTGATAACGGGTTGGAATTTGTTGACAGATTTGCAAAAACAAAAAAACGAGTCCTTGGAGTACAATTGGCTTGTTTAGGAGGAAGCATCAATATTATGTTCGAGGCTAACAACATAGGAGATATCAAAGCATGGAGGAGATTGAGGGCTTCCATGAACATCATTTAGAGACTTGAAGATCCTTAGGAATGGCAGATTTCACATGAGCCTCAGAGGTAACCTCAATTTGGTGTAACATTAGTGTCAATTGGTGCAACATTAGTCTCTATTGGCATAACATTAGCCTCATCTAGCGTTCAATTATACTCAACCGCCGAACCATTAGCCTTAAACGGCGTTATGCATTATGCATTGGAAGAGATGGAGGGGAACCATTCATTATGCATTGGGAACTGTGGCAGTGAGGTTTTGCTACAATTACAAATTTATTTAGAAAGATAGTTGCAAGTTTTCTTCATCTTACACCACAACGGTTTTGCATTATTATTGTGGTTGTTTTGCTAGATAGTTTTGCACAGCAGTTTACATCTGTATGTATATTTACTGTTAATGCAGGATTGTATCTATTATCTGACGGATGTTTGTATCTATGATGCTGTTTTCTTTTATTAATACAAAAAATTTGCTGGATAAAAAAAAGAGAAATTAGCTTCAGTGACCATGAAAATTTTATAAATTAATGGAGTAACCATCATGAAGTTGTGGCTATAATATAATTTATATTTTATGTATTAAATACTAAATTGTCTTTTAGTTGAAATTATGAGAGAGAGGCATGTCTTTTTTCTATTTCTTTTTTTTTTATTTATTACAAATGCTATTCATTTCATCTTAATTACTTTAAAAAAAAAATTAAAACAATAATTACAATTTGCAGTTTGATTGAAATTTTTTTAGATTTTTTCTAATATATGTCATGCTTTTAATTTTTAAAAATAAACATATATTTAAGCATTTATTAATGACCACACATATCAAACCAAACGCTTAATATTCTTCCTATTCAAATTTAGTTACAAGAATATAGTATAGTACGATTAGTATGAATCAATTTTTTTTTGTAAATAGTATAGTATAGTAGTATAGATTGGTTTAGTCATGTTTGATATTCTATTTTATGTGTATGTATATATGCTAACATGTTTTTTTATTACTGTCACAATTCTGCTATTTAAGAAATTCAAATTCATGTTTGTTTGTTTGTTTTAAATTTTAAATTTTAGTGAATGCAAAAAACAAATTGTATTTTTTAGTTGTAATGAAAAATTTAATAAACAATTAGTATAATAATAATGAAGTGAACAAAATCAAATGATGAAAAATATTTTATAATAAAATATTACAATAATAAAATCTTTATTCTCTCTCTTGTTTTGTTCCTCACTTAGTCAATGCGGGTAAAAGACGCAAATCCTTTTATTTTATTTTATTGGATTCATTACACAATAAGTATAGCTATATGCTTTATTATTCGAGAATATTACAAAGAAACACACTTTCCCAAACTACAATTACAATTTAAGTCACTTTGTGCTCTTGAGGCACTTTCACATATGTAAAATACCAAACTATCCTTAAACCAAATTCTCTAATCTTTTTTGTATTTTTACGTCTCTCTTCCTCTTATATGCATCTCGATCCAGTGTAAAAATATGTTGATTTCCTATCTAACGGAAGAGACGGTAAAAACAGTTATGCACCAAATCTAAACCTCTCTTCTTCTTCTTTCTCTGTTAGAAAATCATCGAGTTATTTTACTTTTCTCTTCCATGGAATTACTCAATCGGATCTCTCGTTGGGATTTGATAGCTCTGAATCGTTTCCNTCCTATCTAAAGAAAGAGACGGTCAAAACAGTTATGCACCAAATCTAAATCTCTCTTCTTCTTCTTTCTCTGTTAGAAAATAATCGAGTTATTTTACTTTTTTCTTCCATGGATTTACTCAATCGGATCTCTCGTTGGGATTTGATAGCTCTGAATCGTTGCCGCTACCTCCTCCGAAAATCCCGATTGCTGATGATTCAATCACGTTTCAGATTGACTCAAGCTTTCGTCCATCGTCTAATTTGATGCTTATTGTTTCGCTTCTGCTGCTGGAGCAGAGATTCGATGACACCAGATCGCATAGCCGGGTTTCGATGCAGACAATAACGTTGAAGATGATGAATTGATGATGATGATAATCAAAGCGTACGGCAGAAGTTGTTGTCCGTTAAGAAAAATGAAGAGGAAGTCAAGGAAGAAGACAAGCAGTCGTTAGAGCGTGGGGCAGAAACTGCTGTCCAAGGGCTACCATCCACAAATCTAGCATCGAATGTACAATCTTTCTTGTGTCCTCTTATGTACATCATATGCTCTTACATGTGGATTCACTTCTGTGGACAGCTAAACATGATTCTCCAGATATCCACGATGTCTTGTACACGATCCATAATAACCCTTCCAATTGGTCAATGGCAACTTATCTCGTTTCAAAAGTATATATGATGCAATTGTGACTCTTACTGATATCCTTATTGGGAAATACATGACCATGTGGATTCAACTTCGTGGACAGCTAAACATGTAAACATGTTTGTTTCCATATAGCACATCCATCGGGTTGGGTTGGATAGAAATACACAGACACATAATTTAAGTTGAACATACTTCTCATCACCTTAGGAACAGACCAATACCTCATCCATACGATATGTTATCTCTGTCTCTGCGTTTGATAATACCAAGACATCCACGTCCATGCGGGTTTGTTGGTCATCCACGTGTATCAATCCACTCTCACTTTCTCATCCATAGATATACATCCACGTCCATGCGGGTTTGTTGGTCATCCACGTGTATCAATCCACTCTCACTTTCTCATCCATAGATATACATCCACGTCCATGCGGGTTTGTTGGTCATCCACGTGTATCAAAGAAAGGCACTTACCGGAAGTGAGGCACTATGTGCTTGTTTTGATGATTTGAAAAGACTAATTTATCCTTATTGTCAATTTTCTTCGACAACAGCTTCTTCTTCCCTTTTTTTTTTATCTTCTGATCCACTTTCTCCTTCTTCTCCATTCAAATTTCCTTTGCTTTTGTTTTTTCAAGTTTGTACCTCAAACAAATGGCGAGCCCAAACAATTGACAAGAGGCAAAATTGGATTTGGAGTCGAACGAAGGTCTGAACTTTCCCAAAACCTAGACCCTTCAACTGCTTCTTCCACCGATGCCTCAAGGCCATCCGTTGACGCGACCCAAACCAATTAATCTTCTGCTCGCCCTCGGTCTACTTCTTCCTCTTCATGCCTTCTTTTCTATAAGGTTCTCTCTCACCCTCTTCTCTGTTTCTGTATAATCCAAAGATTCTTCTTGTATTGGTGATGCAAAAATAACAAATTTGATGAAACTTTTGGTGTTTTAGCTACCAGTTATCCATCGATCTTTCCAATTAGAGTTAGGTTTATGATATTATCGATGTTTAAGATTTTGTGATGCATATTGGTTTCTTTTAAAATTTGCAGAGTAGATGCATAATTTGCTTGGATGAGATCTGAAAAGAAGATGGGAAAGAAAAATTTACAAACTTGTACATTCTATTCTTGTCCACGACGATTGGTCCATCCCGTTTCTTTATTTTGTACACTTTCATATACCTGTCCATGTGCCTTCGTCCATAGGAAACATTTACAAACCCTTTGCATAGTTCTAAGTACACTTGTATCCACGAAACTTTGTACACATGGAATGGAGCTTATAAGTTTCTCAATTTTAACTTTACAACTAAGTTGCCTATTTAATAGTACTAAGTTATCCACGTTACCCTGATCATGATGTTTTGTTTCATGTGGATTTAGTAATTTTCAAGTACTTGTATCCAAATTACAAACGGATTATTGAATTTTTGAATTCTGTAATTTTGTTATTCAGTTGTACATCCCATTCTGTCCACGAGACTGCATCCATTCAGGTCTTTAAAATTTTACAGTAGTCTACCCGTCCATGCGTCCTACGTCCATAAACGACATTACAAACCAGAGTTCCTATTTTTAGTTCTAAGGTATCCACGAAAATGTGTCTACGGGTTTGGTACATGAAATAATGTACTCGATGGTATCCACGAAACTCTGTCCACAAGGACATGATGTCGTGGATATGTAATTCTTAAACATTATAGTCTCGGTAACTCATCCACGGCACCTCATCCATTGTCTTTGTACATTTTTTTTTGCATCCACATTGATCCTCACTAACTCATCCATTTGGTATGTTGGTCGGTAGATTTTCATACATATGTAATTCTCAGACATCAAACTTATCTATGTTTGCGCATCCATTTGTCCAGTCGGTTCTCTTACACATTTAGATCGTTGGCTAGCTATTTGATTTGCTTTTGTAAGACACTGAACACATTGCCATTGCAGTAGCTTTTCAACTCTTGGTTATAGGTGTGAGTTTTCAACATGAACATATTAATGGACTAGAGTTCATGGACAGTATTGTGTACTACATCTGTTATGGCCTTATGGGTGTTAAGTCGTCCTACGAAATCTGTATAGAACGTTAATTCGTCCGGTCATCCACGATCATGTTATGTGAAAGCGTCCATGCTTTCTTGTCCATGTACTATTTACAAACTAATTTCACTTCTCCACGTTCATTTGTCCAAAACTATACCTTTCTCAATTACGATCTATTCCTCCATACACAAAGATCATCATCATCATCTATTCACATTTTCAATTCGGATGCGTCTTAACAAATATGAACCATACACATATCAAGATGATAATCTACAAAATGCATATGTCCACCAACACACACACACAGACGGTGATATAGGGAACTCATCTAGAAAATGCATATGTCCACAAACACATCGTCCATAATACGCTTCAACCGACATAGGGTGCTAAAACACAGAAACTCATCCACGAGATTACTTTCCTCAGCATCATTTCATTAAGGGTAGTTTCGACAGTTCATGTGGCAAAAAACAACACAAAATGCCTTGCTTCCGATAAGTGCCTTAAATTGTTACGTCTTTTGCTAAAATGTGTTAAGTTGTAAATCACTCTTATTATTCCGCCCAATATGATTATTGGGCACACTCACCCTAAAAAAAAAAGAACTACAAGTCCAAAAGTCTAGCGTGTTTGAAAGCCTCTCGCTCAACTAGAATCTCTTGTTGTCCCTTCCTTATTTTTTTTTTTTAGTTTCACACACTGATCTGAAAAAAAAAAAACACAGATGAGGTTGACCAAAACAACCCCTAGCTCCTCCCAAATCGCAGTCGCCGATTCTTTCCCGCCGTCATGATCCGAGCATCCTTCGCCACCACCATTGGCCTTATCCACACGCACACACATGGAGGAGCTCAAGCTCGTCCTCTACAAAGCAATACCCGAGAAGTAATCCATTGCCCCGAAGCGTGGCTAATCAAAATCGTTTCTACTCTGTTCGTCTACAGGGTTCCAGACTCCGATCTCTGTTTCTGCTACCTGAGCAAGAACCTGAATCCTTTCATCGCATTCGAGGTCGTGAAGAAACTGGACAATCCTCACATAGGGTTTCGGTTTTGGGAGTTTAGCAGATTCAAGCTCAACATTCGCCATTCTTTCTGGACTTATAACCTTCTCACGAGATCGCTTTGTAAAGCTGGGTTACACGATTTGGCCAGGAAGGTGTTCGAGTGTATGAAGAGTGACGGCGTTTCTCCGAATAGCCGGTTACTAGGGTTTTTGGTGTCTTCTTTCGCTGAAAAGGGCAAGCTTCAATTCGCTACTGCTTTGCTTCTTCAGTCTTACGAGGTTGAAGGATGTTCTATGGTGGTTAACAGTTTGTTGAACACGTTAGTGAGGTTGGATCGTGTTGAAGATGCGATGAAGCTATTCGATAGGCATCTAAAGTTTCAGTCTTGTAATGATACATGGACGTTTAACATTCTGATTCGAGGTTTGTGTGGAATAGGAAAAGCTGATAAAGCGTTAGAGCTTTTGGGTGAGATGAGTAGTTTTGGTTGTTCGCCTGATATCGTCACGTATAATACTCTGATTAAAGGGTTTTGTAAGAGCAATGAGCTTAACAAAGCGTGTGAGATGTTCAACGAGATTAAGTCGAGAAGCGGTTGTTGCTCTCCGGATGTTGTTACCTATACCTCGAT
Organism: Alliaria petiolata; assembly: GCA_020283515.1. Taxonomy (NCBI): domain Eukaryota; kingdom Viridiplantae; phylum Streptophyta; class Magnoliopsida; order Brassicales; family Brassicaceae; genus Alliaria; species Alliaria petiolata. Next base: position 19,025,546 of record JAHZTW010000003.1, on the reverse strand, counting down.
GATGTCTGAGTACTGCAAAGCCGGGAAGACGCGAGAAGCTTCTCTTTTGTTAGATGAAATGGTTGGTTTGGGAATGTACCCGACTAACATAACTTTTAATGTTCTCGTGGACGGTTATGCGAAAGCCGGCGAGATGCCTTCCGCGGAAACCATCCGCGGGAAGATGGATTCTTTTGGCTGTTTCCCGGACGTTGTGACCTTCACTTCTTTGATCGATGGATACTGCAGAGTAGGACAGGTGAACAAAGGGTTTAGTCTTTGGGAAGAGATGAGTGCTAAAGGAATGTTTCCTAATGCATTTACCTATTCGATTCTTATCAACGCCCTCTGTAAAGAGAACAGGCTGCTCAAGGCTCGCGAGCTCTTGGGGCAGTTAGCTTGTAAGGACATTGTCCCGAAACCCTTCTTGTACAACCCTGTCATCGACGGGTTTTGTAAAGCCGGGAAGGTCAACGAGGCGAATGTTATCGTGGCAGAGATGGAGAAGACGAAATGCAAACCGGATAAGATCACATTTACGATTCTTATAATCGGGCATTGCATGAAAGGAAGGATGTGTGAAGCAATCAGCATTTTCCACAAAATGGTGGCGATAGGTTGTTCACCGGATAAGATCACAGTGAGTTCTTTGTTATCTTGTCTCCTTAAGGCTGGAATGGCTAAGGAGGCCTATCAACTAAACCAGATTGCAGTAAAAGGCCAGGGTAATGATGCAGCACCTCTAGATGCGAAAGCGGGAAATGTAACTGTTGCTGCCTGCTAGTGTTTCTATTCAGTATCCCTGTACATTGGCGTTTTCGACCATCATTCATTAAGCCGAACAGAAAAACAGACAAAAACTCACAGTAAGGATCTGTTCACATTCCTTTTGAATGCTCTGGTAGATTCACTAGAGACCTAATTCCATTTTGAAGACTGAAGTAGAGTGTCATTGCTCTTAGTTAGCCAGTTAGCGTTCTGTATGCTTCAGATGCTTGTTGTGTCAGTGTAATCTCATGTTCAGGCTATTTTACTGCAAGAGATCACACTTCAGTGTAAATTGCTGAGAATGTAAGCAAAATAATTCATCTCCAAGATCCGTGATATTCAGTTACTTAATTCATATTTGCTCCTAGCAGTTCCTTTTCCCCTTGCGTCGTCTAGATTTTTGACTGTTGTGAAGTATTGAAGTAAAGGATGATCGAACTTGTGAGAAGCACAATTCTGGGGCCCTTTTTAGGATTAAAGAGAGGTTACTTGAGGACTTTGAAGTTCACATGAGTGAGATAGAAGATAACTGCTTCATCTGGTGCCATGTTGTTTCTTCTTTGATAAGATAATGTTGCCATGTTGATTCCTCTCCTTTAAAGATTTGCAGGTTTGAGAACTAAGAGGTTGTTCAGCATGATTATGGCAGCCAAATGTGGTTAGACAAGGGCTGTGCCAGCAAAGATCCAAAAAGCCTCACAGTTCCAAGTGAGGAAAAACTTCCCAATACACAAATTAGCAGAATCCGAAGTTAGGTCTTATGCTGTCTGCCCTGTGATTAGGAGGAACTTTATCTGAAGCTTTTTTTGGAGAGAGACGGGTTTGTAACATGAATCTTGTATTCAGTTTGATATAGGCGTAACTCTTTGGTTTTGGTTAATATTGTCACAAATTTTCGCATTAATTTCAAAACAAGTTTAATTCAAGAATTGTCTAAGGAAACGGTAAATCAAAGGTCATGTGGCTGCATCACATAGTAGAAACTTGATGCTTCTTTCACTTGCAAATTTTTCAATCATAAGAGGAATAAATAGTGCAACAGTACTTATAACATTTAGTTTGCTAAATGACAAACCTAAAGACATAATTTATTCTCTTAAAGGAAGAAAAAAAGACAAGCCGATGGAGATCATAAAACTACTCATAAAGAACAAGCAAGCAAGCTCAAGAAACTGAATTCGTCGGTGTTCATTCGTTGATACAATACCCTATTTGTTGAGGTCTTTGAACACCGGGCTGTCCAGCGCAACGCCCATTGAGTTCAAGCCATTGTCCACATAGATGGTTGCACCGGTTATGGCAGAGGCCAATGGAGATGCCAAGAAGGCTGCTGCATTCCCAACTTCATCTGCATCAATTGCCATTTTTATAAACTCATAAGATTCCAAGAAAAAAACAAGTTTTAAAAGCCTTAAGAGAGACGCTGGATTGAAGGAAAATGAACCTGCTGTCAAAGTTTTCTGAATAGGTGCATTATTGTAGGAATACTCAATCATTGTGTCTATGAACCCAATTGCTTTCGCTGCTCGGCTTCCCAAAGGACCTGAAACACAAACAGTAGTAGTACTCTTTTATAGACGAAAAGTCTCGATATTCGTATGTACGACTAGGCTCGTAAGAGTTGGAAGATGAATCACCTGCGGAGATGGTGTTGACCCTAATGTTTTGTTTCCTTCCAGCTTCAAATGCAAGCACCCGTGTATCACTCTCTAGTGCGGCTTTGGCAGAACTCATTCCTCCACCGTACCTGCACAAGAAAGAAAGAGATGCTTGTAACCTATTGAGAAATAAAACTGTGTGTGTACAAGAACTGTTGTGTATGAGCACTGGTTTGTATAACGCTTACCCGGGAATGATCCTTTCAGAGGCAATGTAAGTAAGAGAAATAGAAGCACCTCCTGAATCATCATCATAGAGAAAAAAAATTATAAACCATAACTATGAAGAGAATAAGAAATTATACAAAGTTTTGTTACATGCCTGGGTTCATAATTGGCAGAAAATGCCTGAGCAGGGAAACAAAGGAGTAACTCGAGGCAGAGATAGCAGCGAGATAGCCTTTCCTCGATGTCTCAAGAAGAGGTTTGCTAACCTAAACATCAAAAGCAAACATTAGGCAAAAAAAAAAACTGTACACAATACACTTATTGTAAACAGAATTAGATATGAACACGATGAGCTCCTCTACCTCTGGCCCATTTGCAAGGGAGTGGACAAGAATGTCGATGCTTCCAAAATCTTTCTTCACACATTCGGCAGCTTCCTGATTTAAGCAACAAAAAAAAACAGATGAGAGTCAATAAGCTGCAATCATTAAGAAGAAACACACACACACACTTCACTTCCTTTTGATGTGATCATACATTTTTAACTTAGAATGTAAAGCAGATCTCTGCATCTATACCTGTACCGTCCAGTTTGCTGATCCTGCATATCGCTTATTCGCTTTCACCTGAAATTGTATCATAAAGTTGGGAAGATTAAGAAGTAATTCAGATATTAACTGTTCCATAAGATGAGAAAGCTATACACTTACATCTTCAGGCACATCTTCAGGATTGTCAAACACAGCATCCAAAGGATAAACCTTTTTAATCTCCATCAATGACCCGTCAGGCAACCTGAATATTAGATACATGTGTGGAAAATTAACGTCCCATTATATGAAATATGCAAGGTCCAACAAAAGAAACAAGTTTTCATCAGTTTGCAAGGTCCTTACACACGTGACTGGTCGAATTTTCCACGTCTCAAGCTCGTCTCGAAAATATTAAGTGCCTAGTAAAACCACTCAAAGGTTTAGTATAATTTAACAATCAAGAAAACTGAAAGCAGCTGGAAAAAACCAACAAGAGATCACTTACAGGAACCCATGTCCCAACCAATATTTCAGCTCCAGCTGCAGCAAGAGATTTGGCTATGGCCCAACCATATCCATTATCATCAGCTATACCAGCAATAAAAGCTCTTTTCCCTGTACCATTGTAACTTTTGCTTTAGTTCAAATATCTCACAATCTTCTGTCACAAACGCCTCTAAATAGCATCTTAGTAATGATTTAAGATATATGCCAACCTCTCAAATCAATAGGAAGTCCAGAAGAAGCCTTGTTTTCGCTGGACTCAGACATCGCCTTTGTGGAAAAGGAAAAGTTTTTCTTCGAGGACGGAACAGCACTGTGGTTTCTCAAACATCCGAGGTTGGATAAATGGCGAGTGCAGGTAAGTTTATCCCATGATGCGTTCCCGGGATTGGCACCGACAATGTAGGTCCCTGCTTTAAGAACTTTGCAAGAGGCAGCAGAAATGCTTGGCCTTATTGTAGCAATTTGCAAGCTTGAAGCTGCTGTTGCCGCCATTCTCACAACCTTTCTAATTTTTTCTGTGCAAAAAAAAAATGTAAAAATCAAAATCAAAGAAGTATTTATAATACTGAAAACAACAAGTCAAGAACCGAAAAAAATCTAGAAATGTCTGAGCACTGTGATTGGTTTCGAATTCAATACACAGTCACAAGTTATAATTTTTGCACAAATGTGAATATTGTTAAAACGAATTTTAAGAATCAGAGATCAACCTAAAGCCAGAACATTTTTGCAAAAGAGACGAACATCGGATAAATCTCAATCTAGAGAATGAAAAAAAGATCAAAAACCCATCTGCATTTTTCTAATGATTTTGATTTAGAATAACCAAGTTCACATTTTTCAGATACGAGAGTACAGTTAAACAGAATTTTAAGAATCAGAACAACCTAAAGCCAGAACATTTTTGCAAGAGAGACGAACATTGGATAAATCTCAATCTAGAGAATGAAAAAAGCTCAAAAACCCAACTGCATTTTTCTAATGAATTTGATTTAGAATAACCCAAGTACACATTTTTTTCACATACGAGAATATAGTTAAACAGAATTAAGAATCAGATCAATCCAGATAACACATTCACGAACCAAACATAACAAACAAAAATCGCACAAGTTCAGATTTTTCGCAGCCTAACATAAAAGAAAACTCAATCGACAAAGATATTACAAAAAAAAACTCCTCCAAAACCCAAAACACATCTGCATTTTTCCCTTAGAAACTCATCAAACAAACAGAGAACCAAAGAGAGAGAGAGATACCTGATAGAGCCTAGAGAGAGGAGAGAGAGAGGAGTAGGTTTGCTTGGTGTGAAGTGATATGTAAGAAGAGACGAGCTTCGATGAGATCGAGGTGTGTGTCTGGCGAAGTTAAGTGAGAAGTTTTCTTCCGATCGGGTTCGTTAACAACCGGAAATTCCCGGTTGACTGTAAACCGCTTTCGAGTATTGTCGACAAAAAAAAATTGGATACATAAGTAAAACGACGGCGTTTACACTGAGTCTCCTTCTTCTTCGTTTGTGTGATTCATAATCGTTCATATCTGTTTGGCGTTTGATTGATTCCCTCTCTCATTCTCTCTCTCTCTCTCTCTCTCTCTCTCTCTAGCATGCCGCTTCTCCTTCATCCTCACTCGTTGCGGCACCTTCCTTCTTTCCACATCAGAAGAAGCAATTCTACAGTAGGATTGCTTGTTCCCCACAAGTTTCTCCAATCTCAAGCTTCCATCATCAGAAGAAGCAATTCGGTATCTCAAAAGCTCTGTGTAGCTAAAGCTGCTTCCGCTCAAGGTGAAATTTTTAACCAATTTGGTCTTAATTTGAGCTAATTGCAAGTGAATAGTTTCTTGTCCAGAGAATCTAACTTATGCATTTATACCGACACTAACTTATGCATTGTCACAGCCAGTGTTGGTGAGAGCGTTGCCAAAACATTAGAGAAAGATGTGTTGAAGGCGTTGTCTCAGATTATTGATCCTGATTTCGGGACAGACATAGTTTCTTGTGGTTTTGTAAAAGATTTGGTAATTGATGAAGCTCTAGGAGAGGTAAATAGTAAATATTGTTAACATCTATTTTTGTTTTGGGTGCTGTTTTAGATTACTTGTTGAAGTCTGAAACCATGTTTTTGGTTATGTTGTAAGGTTTCATTCCGTTTGGAGCTGACAACACCAGCATGTCCAGTCAAAGATATGGTAAATGACAAAACCATCACACTCTTCTTTGACCATGAGGAAAAAAGAAACTTGATTTAGATTGAAGTTTGAAATAAAAGTTATCATTTCAAGAAGATTTTGGAGATATATGCTTTAGTTATAGAAGCAAATGAATCAGTTGTTTTAGCACTCTAGAATATGACAGAATACAAATTGTTTTGTAGTTTGAGCAGAAAGCAAATGAAGTAGTTGCAATGCTTCCATGGGTGAAGAAGGTGAACGTGACAATGTCGTCTCAACCAGCTAAGCCAATATTTTCAGGGCAGCTTCCACCTGGATTATCAAGAATCTCAAGCATTGTGGCTGTTTCAAGTTGCAAGGTACAAATATATCTTCTGATTAACTTTCTTTCTTTTAGCTCTTGATGTTTTCTCTTTAGTACTCAAGTTTGTAATCGTTTTCTAGTTAATATGGAATGCAATATTGAATCTTACATGCTCTGTGCCAAAGTAGTCAAGGTGAAGATCAGGAAGATGTCCTTGTTTCTCTATTATCTTCTTGATTCATTCAAGATTTTTGTAAACCAATCAATAGATATAGTTTTCTATAACATAACTTGGTTTTGTCACGAACCACGGAAGATAGAGATGGAAATAGTATCTGGTCTTACTAATCTCCCCATATCTTTCTTCACTTTCCATCTCTTTTAGTCCATGACAGGCTTGTGTTAGCTGAACTTTTTCAGGGAGGTGTTGGAAAATCAACAGTAGCTGTAAATCTTGCATATACATTGGCTGGTATGGGTGCAAGAGTTGGCATCTTTGATGCTGATGTCTATGGTCCAAGTTTACCAACTATGGTCAATCCCGAGAGCCGTATCCTTGAAATGGTAAAACATTTCTCTTGACTAAATAATTCTTGTGATAAAAGTAACGCGAAAGGGCTAAGGTTTTTCGAGTTTTTATAATGTTCCAACAGGACCCGGAGAAGAAAACTATCATTCCAACAGAATACTTGGGGGTGAAGCTAGTCTCATTTGGGTTTGCAGGACAAGGGCGTGCCATCATGAGAGGCCCAATGGTGTCTGGTGTCATAAATCAACTCCTTACAACAACTGAATGGTTTGTTTTATTTACATAAAAGATCTATGACTTTGTATTTTTCTAGAACAACTTATAATCTATAAGTGGAAGTTGATGCAGGGGAGAGTTGGATTATCTTGTTATCGACATGCCTCCTGGAACCGGTGACATTCAACTAACCTTATGCCAGGTTCAGTAACCAAGATCCTATAATCATGAAAATAGTTTGTTATGATGGACTAGTTTTGTTTTGAGTGCATTATTTAATCATTTCTTGATGAAGCTAACGCAAAATATGCTTTTAAAAATCTCAGGTTGCGCCATTAACAGCAGCTGTAATTGTGACCACACCTCAAAAGCTGGCTTTTATCGATGTTGCCAAAGGTGTACGAATGTTCTCAAAGCTAAAGGTTTTTTTTCTTTTACCTATTCCAAATATTCATCATAAAATCTCCATTTTTTTGCCTTATATGGAGCTTGTGAAAACATTCTTTTTGTTGTGAATTCGCGAGAAAAAACTTATAGAGAAAAACTAGTTGAGGCAAATATTCGATTAGGGATTTTATTATTAACTATGTGAATGAATAATTTACAAACTTTTAGCTCCGTAATTTACAAATATTCGATTATAGTTTATCTACAGATTTTTATGTCACATAGAAACAACACTTTTCTTTCTGTACTTTGCAACAACAGATGATAAACAATTCTGAGACTTGTTTCCTGTTTTAGGTGCCTTGTGTTGCTGTTGTGGAGAATATGTGCCATTTTGACGCTGATGGGAAACGTTATTACCCTTTTGGGAAAGGTTCAGGTTCCCAGGTAGCTTGACTTATGCCATTCTCTTAGTTTCATTGGATAAAACAAAACAAAACTTCAATTGTTTCTGACAATTCCTCTCTGGCTTCAGGTTGTCGAGCAATTCGGAATACCTCACCTCTTTGACCTCCCCATTAGACCAACGGTACTATACAGTTTTATTGACCTCTATGAAACAACACATTGCATCTTTAGCTTTCGACTTTACTTGATGAAAAAGCTATTGTTCTTTGTTCTTTTATTCCTTTGTGATTGTTAGTTATCTGCTTCCGGAGATAGCGGAACTCCTGAAGTTGTGTCAGATCCTCTAAGTGAAGTCGCAAGAACGTTCCAAGATCTCGGGGTATGTGTAGTGCAACAATGCGCCAAGATACGCCAACAAGGTGAAAAAGTGATGCAAGAACTATATTTCTCTTATAGTTTCAATGCATGAGTTTAAGTTAAAGACTCTTTTCTTGTTTGTGCTTTTGTATGTTTATAACAGTTTCTACAGCTGTGTCATATGACAAATATCTAAAGGCAATTAGAGTGAAAGTACCAAACTCAGAGGAAGAGTTCTTACTGCACCCTGCAACTGTCAGAAGAAATGATCGATCTGCTCAAAGCGTGGTATGCAAGACATTCGACCTGAGAATCCGCTTTTTTTTGTTTTATTACTTCAAAACAAAGATTCAAATTTTATTAAACAGGATGAATGGACTGGAGAACAAAAGATTCAGTTCGGGAATGTAGCAGAAGATATCAAGCCTGAGGAGATACGGCCAATGGGAAACTACGCTGTCTCGATAACTTGGCCGGACGGGTTTAGCCAGGTAATAAATTTATATAACTTTGACATCATAATCAAAATTTGGAATATAATTAAGATTACTAGTAAATGTGAGATTATGAGTCTTGGATTTGGTTAATATGCTTTGAATATTTCTGCAGATTGCTCCTTATGATCAGCTGGAAACAATTGAACGGTTAGTAGATGTTCCTCCATTGTCACCAGTTGAAGTCTGACCAATAGTTTTCCTTTATTTGTATATTTGTATCAAGGAAAAAGAAAAAATTACTTGAGAGCGTTGGTTTTGAATCTTATAATGATGAAAACCTGCGAGTTAATTGTAAAGCTTTTATTTCTTCTTCTGAATTACAGTTATATTTACAGTTAGGTATGTTAATTTTAAGAAAGAATTACTCAAATATTACACAAAAGTTGGTTTATTACTAGAGTATTATACATTTTTAAAAAATTACTCAAATATTTTGTGGCTTTGTGTAATTACAATTAACACCCTTCATTAATCTGCAATATTTTTAATTTAAAAATGATTTTTTTTTTAATTTAAAAATGATTAACCAAAAATTAGTTTAATCCACCTCATTAACATCTAATCAACCTCATTAACATCTAATCCACCTCATTAACTTGTAAAAAACTAAATCCACGTCAGTTTCGGCAAAAAAACTTCTCTCTCTCTCTCGCTGGCGAAACTTCTCTCTCTCTCTCTCTCTCGGCGATTCGGAAGTCAAACCCTAATTCCGCCGTCGTCTCGTCTCTTCCGGCCGCTTCTCTTATCTCCGTCGCATTTCCTCTCCTTTTTCACGAACTCGAGTGGGAGTGGACTCTTCGTTTTCTCGGCTAAAAATCTCTCCTTTTTCACGAACAAACTTGCTCCGGTAAGTTCGAATTTTTTTTGAGTTTAACCGTTTAAGTGCATGTGATTCCCGTGATTTACACCGTTTTCCGAAAACTATCGCGGTGATATTAAGGATTTTTATCGATGCTTATTACGGCTGATTTTCGCCGTCGTTGATTTACATATGGTGGCTGATTTGTTAGATCTATTCGATTTGGTGTCTGGTTTATCAATGCAAATGTGACTGAGTTTTCTTTATGTTGCGTCTGAGTTACGGTTTGCTTTACGGCTGATTTATGGTATAACAATGCATGTGGCTGAGTTTGTTTTATGTTGCGGCTGAGTTATGATTTAATTCACGGCTGATTTATGGTTTATCAATGCATATGTGGTTGAGTTTTGTTTATGTTGCGACTGAGTTATGGTTTGCTTTACGGCTGATTTATGGTATAACAATGCATGTGGCTGAGTTTGTTTTATGTTTCGGCTGAGTTATGATTTACTTCACGGCTGATTTATGGTTTATCAATGCATATGTGGCTGAGTTTGTTTTATGTTGCGGCTGAGTTACGGTTTCCCAAGTTTCTTCTGCTCCAAATCCAGAATTGAGGATCCAATCACATATGCATATAAATAATTTGTTTCTGCTGATTAATGGTTTTATTTTGTTTTTCGACTAGATGGATTTAAATTCGGGCTTCTCTAGTAACAATAGGAGCAGAACTTTCGGCGGTCTTAAATTGTGTGATTGTCGATTGCCTGCAAAAATTTTCACATCCTGGACAGATAAAAACCCGGGTCGAAGGTTCTTGGGCTGTGAATTGTACAAGGTATGGAGAATAACGAGTGATTGTGTGGATCATATTTGATTGTTTAAAAATCTTATTTGTGTGTCTTTAGGAGGGTGGGACAGCTCACTGCAAATACTTTAGGTGGTTTGATGAAGAAGAGGTGAAAGGATGGCCAAAAAGAGCATTGATCCAAGCTCGAGATGAAATCCGGGAGAAGAAAAATGTGATCGATCAACTAAGTACAACAATTGTGGAGCTTCGTAGAGAATTGGAGAAGCATGAGGTGGAGAAACAACGATTTGAATTTGGATGGAAAGCAAAGATCTTGAAGTTGTTCTGTATCGGCAATGCATAAGTAGATGCAAAAGTAGATGTTCTGTTCGCCCTTTGTGTTTGGATTGTAAGGACATCCCTTGTATGATTCATGACTATTTGTGTTTGATTAAGATGTTGTGTTGATAAGATCCAAAAAAAAACTTAAATGCAAATCATTATATAACTTGCAATCCTTAATGTAAGTTTGTCTAGGAATGGAATCTAAGTATAGCTTCACTATGTATGGGTATAGGGTTTGGGATTTCGTTTTGTTGGATAAGTTTTAAATGGTACAAACACGAGCTAATTACATAATCATTCGGTAAAGTGAATAAAAATGTTAATTACAACTTATTAAAGTGGTTTAATTACATGAATAAATATTCACATCTGCCATATTCGTGGTTTGGCCGAGTTATGCCATATTCGTGGTTTGGCCGAGTTATGCCATATTCGTGGTTTGGCCGAGTTATGCCATATTCGTGGTTTGGCCGAGTTATGCCATATTCGTGGTTTGGCCGAGTTATGCCATATTCGTGGTTTGGCCGAGTTATGCCATATTCGTGGTTTGGCCGAGTTATGCCATATTCGTGGTGGCTCAGTTATTTTAACGACATGTCTGACTTAACGCAGATTCATTCGCGGTTTGGCTGAGTTATTCTTTTAATTAAAAATGATTAAAGAAAAATTAGTTTATTCCACGTCATTAATCCACAACAATTATGTCATTAATGATCAAAAGCGAGGGAAACTGAATCGTTCTCTTTTTGCTGGAACGAAAAAAAAACCCGCTCTCTCTCTCTCTCTCTCTCTCTCTCTCTCGCTCTCTCTCTCTCGGCGATTCCGAAGTCGAACCCTAATTTCGCCGTCGTAGCGTCTCTTCTGGCGGCTTCTCTTTTCTCCGTCGCATTTCGTCTCCTTTTCACGAACTCGAGCGTGGAGTCTTCGTTTTTTCATTGCTAAAAATCTCTCCTTTTTTCAACAAACTTGCTCCGATAAGTTCGAATCTTTTTTTTTGAGTTTAACCGCTAACTCAACAAGTGATTTCCGTGATTTAAACCGTTTTCCGAAAACTATCGCGGTGATATTAAGGGTCTTTATCGATGCTTATTACGGCTGATTTTCGCCGTCGTTGTGGTTGGTTGATTTGTTAGATCTATTCGAATTGGTGTCTGAGTTTGTTTTATGTTCCGACTGAGTTACTGATTTCTTTACGGGTGATTTATGGTTTATCAATGCATTTGTGGCTGAGTTTGATTGTTTATGTTGCGACTGAGTTACGGTTTGCTTTACGACTGATTTATGGTTTATCAATGCATTGGTGGCTGAGTTTGTTTTATGTTGCGGCTGAGTTATGATTTACATTACGGCTGATGTATGGTTTACCAATGCATTTGTGGCTGAGTTTGCTTGTTTATGGTGTGACTGAGTTATGATTTATACTCTGTTATCAGATGACCAACGTTATTTCTGAAGAACAAGCAAGGGATTACCCTCCAAGACTTTACGCAGAAGGGGAGTTTAATCTGAAGAATAGATCCATTAACCATAATTTTAAGATGGCAGATCTCCCTGGGATTAAAGAATCAATAGGTGAAGATGCGTGAGTGCAAATGAAGGAGTTACCTATTGGAATAGTTGCTAAGCTATCTGACAGCCATTTCACGTGGTCTGGTAAGACTGTACATTATCTTCTATGTAGACAGTTGAGAATACATAAGAAGGAGATTTGGTGTCTCGTCGGTGGTCAACCTATCAGGTTTGGCTTGAATGAATTTGGTCGTATCACGGGTTTAAACACGGAACCAATGCCTACAGAGATATTTGAACCTGAAGCTGACTACAGAACGTTCTTCAGAGAATTGAATGTGCCTGGTGGGGAAGGACCAAAGTTAGATGAACTTAGGGCAGGATTAGCAGTGTGCCGGACATGGCCTCCTCAAAAGCGTAAATGGTTGGGGCTGTTGTTTCTTCAAGCCATTGGTATTTATGGATTGCATCATAATTCTAAAATACCATTCGAAAGTGCAAAAAGAGTTTTTGATGATGAAGCCATGAAGACTTATCCATGGGGTCGGTCAGCCTTTGAAGTTCTTGTTGATTCTATAAAGATGTTGAGTCCTATAGGAAAGTCGTACACCATTAGTGGTATGGTTTACGTGTTACAGGCTTGGGCGTATGATTCAGTCAAATGCTTTGGAGACCGATTTGGGAACATAGTCAATAATGATGAGATACCGTTGTTTCGATGTGGTGGAAACCGTACACGTTCAACAATGGAATCGACCATTGCTGAAGAGATCAGAACGTATGGTGAGGTAAGGTTCTGGCTGTGTTATGATAGTTAATGGCTTACTTATGTTTTAATAATGGCTGAGTTATGTTTTAATAATGGCTGAGTTATAGTTTAGTGATGGTTGAGTTATAGTTTAGTGATGGTTGAGTTACAATTTGGCTGAGTTATAGTTTAGTGATGGCTGAGTTATAGTTTAGTGATGGTTGAGTTACAATTTGGCTGAGTTATAGTTTAGTGATGGCTGAGTTATAGTTTAGTGATGGCTGAGTTATGGTTTAGTAATGGCTGAGTTATGCTATATTGATGTCTGAGTTATACCTATTGATGATTGAGTTAAAACTTACTGATGGGTTTCATAATCTCTTATGTTATAGGTGCGTGTGAGTAAAATGGTTATGAAGGATGATGTAAGAGAGCTATTTCATACGTGGCCAGATCAAGCAGAAGACCAAGCACTTGATCACTTGATCCAAGACATACATGAGGATAAGTTTGTCAAAGGTTTTTGGGATGTGAAGAGGAATGAGAAGAAGAAAAAAGTAAATGCTAAAGCAGCGGTTGAGTCTGAATCTCCCGCAAAGAAGCAGAAAGTCCAGAAGGTCTCAAAAACCATGGAAGTGATCAACAGTGAGGGTGCTGAATCTGGTGAAGGAGATGCACATAAGAAGAAGAAGAAGAAGAAATAATCAAAGGTAAGTGATATGGTATATAGTGAGTATATATTTTATATACCGTTTAGTTAGCTTGTTTATGCGTATTTGTGTATGTGTTGCAGGTTGTTAGTGAGGAGGACGATGTGTCGGTTAGAACAGTCGTGGATATGGTGTCTAAATTAAACTCAAGGTTCGACACCGTTGATAGAAACATTGGATAAATGTCTTCAAATCTGGAGAAGGTGATTGGAGATAGAGTAGAAGCGAGGATGGATGCAAGGTTTGTCCCAAGGATGACTGGCGTTGAAATCAGGATTGGATCTATTGAGGATGAATTCAAACAGATTAAAGAGCACCTGAATGCCATGGGGGTAGGGCAAACTGACCAAAACGATGAAGTCTCAGATTTCAGAATTAAGGATCTGATCCAGAAGAAGAAGCCACAACTACCGACACCTGCAGTTCCACGGAAACCCCACAAAACCACTCTGTTACTAGTCCTATGGTAAGCTATCAGTGGCATACATACGGCTGATTTATCAATACTTTGCGGTTTAATGTATAGTTGAGTTGTCGTAACGTTGTGGCTGAGTTATCGTTATCTAATTTTATTCGCTCTGTTATACAGCCGAAGAATGTTGTCGACGTAGAGAAGGACAGTGGTGTTGGTGGGGTCAATAAGAATCTGTATAAGGAATTTGTTAAGGCCACTGATGGAAAAGAGAATCCTGTAGATTTCGTTGAGCAGTCTCCTG